>CP094635.1:22560424-23760424 GCA_023657505.1 Camelina hispida | reverse complement strand
AATCTGGAGAAAGACTCCCATTACCTCCCGTCCTCTCATCTAGTCTCACAATAGTGTTGAAATCTCCTCCCACCATCACTGGACCAGCAACGTCACTTAACACTTCCTCTAGTTGGGCCCATAAACCACTTCGCCGGCTTGCCGACGGAGCTGCATAGACTACAACCAAGTTCAAGACCTCCTGGTCTTTCTTAATCCGAGCATAAATAAACTGCTCATCAAACTTCACTATGTCAACATCCCCCACATCGGATCTCCAGAGAAGCCACAGACCTCCACTTTGACCAACTGCGTCAACTCGAAAAGAATTATCGAATCCCAACCCTTGACAAATACGACCTGCTCGATCACCTCCCGCATGTGTCTCGAAGATTGCTAGGACATCAGTATGAAATCGTTTCAAGAGATAACGAATAGAACGTCGGAAATTGGGTTTATTTGCCCCCCGGCAATTCCACAAAATGCAATTAATCATTGATAATCTATATCGGAGCAGAACAACCGGGGACAACTGTTATGCCGTGACCATCTCAGGCGAAGAGTCTGCCTGACCTCTTTCCTGTATCTCCTCCGCCAAGTCCTGTACCTTCTCCAATTGGACCAACGCGAGCTCATTCGACTCTGTTTGAACACCATCAACCCGAGTCCCAGCTGAAGTTTCTGTGCCTTCACGCGTAAAAACTCCGCCTGATCGCCCCACCGAGTCCTTATCCACGCGTAATCTCTTTCCCGATGAATTCAATCCCTCCCCTCGACTAGGTGGACCATATTTATTATATTTATTATCATTGATTATAATTAAGAAATGAATTTAGGACATTTCTAAAAGTCTGAAATAAATGATTTAGTAATATAAATTTTGATTATCGTTGTCATAAACATCTCAAATTATATAACCAAAATAAATATGTTTATATTATATATACAATTTCAAATTTAATAGCTTGAATTTTATGCTAACAACTTTAAATGTTTTCATAAATATTGGATAGTTATTATTTTTTCAGATTTAATTATTGACTTTAATTTTTGGGTTTATATCCATATCCAACAAATGATCTGATCCTCAAGTACCTGACTGTTTATTTTTTTGTTTTTTCTTTTAATTTGACCCGGCCTAAATTTAATTTTATACTTCTTTTTTACTAATATAGAGACTAATTTATAGAGGTTTTACTATAGTTAAAAGAGTTTCTTCAGATTCAAAAGATGGATAAACAAACCATTGCGTAAAAAAAGGAACTTGGCTTCCATCTATTATGACTTTATGAGTAAGCCAACGTTTCATGAGGTTTTTTTGTCCATTTGTTGAGACTGTTACAGCCGTTGAAGAGATAGATATAGGCAGGTTCAGTTTGCTATCGAGTTCTTTCCGGATGAAAAATTTAGCTGCATGGACACAATACAAATGACAAATCAGAAATATCGAGATCCAAATCACACAATTTCAATCCTCACAATACATAAGATATATTTTTATTGAAAGCTTAATTATTACTTCATTGGGACAGAGACATTGAAAAGTGATAACCCAATACATATCATATACTTCCTCCGTGTCAAAATATAGAATGTTTTAGTGGAAACACGCATGTTAAAAAAATAGTTACTTTTAAAAAGCTTAACCAATCATAAACAAGTCTGCATAATAGAAAATATAAATTTAATCTAAAAATTGCATAGAAATTTGGAAACATCCTATATTATGAAACAAAAATAATTCTCAAAACATCATATATTATGAAACGGAGGGAATATTTTTTCTAAATGCTTAATTTATAACTTCCTTTACTTCATTGGGACACAGACATTAAAAGCACAATACATAACATATAAATTGGCATAAAAATACATGTCCTTCAGTATTAAATGGTAGTGCCTGTTTTTAATTTCAAGATAAATAATGAAATTAAACACACAGTCAAAGCACAAATACATAAGAGACATTGAGATTTGAGAGCACAATAGATAACATACTATTAATCAGGCTTTTTTTTTTTTTTTGTCAAACACTATTAATCAGGCTTTGTTGTCCAATTATTACCAAGGATCATTATTATCTTATTATTATTATCTCCTCAATTATTGGCAGCAATATACTAAAGTCCATCACTTCCTAGTCAACGAAACAAAGAAACCAACGGTTGGTTTGTTGCGCAAAGTATCGTAACGTCGCCATAAACGATATGTATACTTCTCAAACAGCTGATCGATAATGGCATCACCAAAATGAGCAATAAGCATCGGTTCAATGACGGATCTTACCATGTTAGCCCTCTTTATAACGAGTTCAAATCCGCGTGTTTGGTCCACATCTTCATCTTTCACTTCACTATGACCAGTTTTGGATGAAAAGAGTAGTCCAAATATTGTCTCAAAATTGTTGATCTCGAATGATCCCTCATTTTCGATAACTTTCTTCACCTCACTTTCATCAGGATTGTAGAACGGAAAGTTGAAAGATTTCACATCTGATTCCTTCACAAATCCCTGCACACTCAAAGTTTTCGTCAAGAAGCCTATTATAACTACTATCAGGTCTTTAAACTAACCATGAAAGTGTCGTGCATTCACCCAAAAATCTTTGATTTAATAAAATAATAATAATAAAAAAACCTAACTTGGCATGTATAAAATTTTCATGCCTATGAATTAATTATAACATTAATTAAATTTAGTTTTTCTTAGGGCATGTTTATAGGGGGATCAGGTAAGGGTGTTCTTAGGGGAGAAATATTGTAAAAATAATGTAAGATCAGTTCTTAAGAACTTTTGTTAAGAAGTAAGTTATTGGGAGAACATGTATAAGATCTTAAGATTTAATAATATAATATTCTTATAGAAATTTTAAAATGTTTAATAAATACATAGATTAATGTTTAATAAATAATTTAAGAATGTTTAATACTATTTAATAATATAATGTTTATTAATATTTTTAAACATATTACAATTATAAAATTTATAAAATAACATTTTAATTGCAAACTTATAAAACTTTTACTAAAATTCATAAAAATATATGGATTAATAAATACATAGATTAATGTTTAATAAATATTCATTATAACGAAACATGCCTGCTCGACATAGAAGAAGAAAAATAAAAACGAAACTTCGAATGAAATGAAAAAAATAAAACGTTTCTTTCGTTTACAAGGTGACACGTCAGCAGAAGAACACTTGAAGAACAGATCTTAATTAAGATCATTTGGCTTGATCTAAAAAACACTATTCATTATTTCTCATTTTAATAAAGCCCAAGATCACCTCATTGTTTTGCCGATAAACATGGCCTTATAGCATTGACTAGTTTTAGTGTTGATGACATAAACTTTGTGATTAATATAAATGGCTAATAGTTTGGTTCAGAAAAAAAAAAAAAAAAAAAAAAAAAAAAAAGAGATCTACTCTGATGTTGTAGAAACCATGGGTTAAGATCCAGAAAATACTAAAATAGTGAGTACCTCAGACACCAAATCGAGGAGAGAGTCAGATACCAACGACCAATCTTTGAAACAATTATTGGATAAAGGGTCCGAAATTTTTCTGCCCGCCAAAGTGAGAACCATGCGTGCATTAGGCATTGTCTCTTCCGCACGCATTTTTAAAAACATTGAGAAATCATTCTTGAACTGATTCAAATAACTCTCGTACAAACTTGGAAGGCATGGACTTTTTAGATACACGTTCGTCTTATTTTCCTCAAGCCCATCCGGAACTTTAGAAAGCCAATGTAGACTAAGAGATGAATGGACGAAATGAAGAGACTTGCTTGGGAAAAGCCTTGTGTAGAATGAGCCTGGGAGTCCTGAGACGAAGCACCTTCCTTTAACATTCGTCTTCAGCTTCTCGTGGAAGGAAGGGACAAACTTGAAACTTGCATTGAAGTCGTTGTCCGGAAGATCGTTCAGACAACAATCGATCTCTGTGAAAGCTATGAAATCTCCCTTGAGGAGGATGATTATATTCACAGACCTTAAATAGCCATAGAGGTTACAACGATCGCCTATATACTTGGGATACATCAAAACAATATACACAAGATATTCCTATATTCTATCACCCTCCCGCAGTTGAAGCTTCCGGACTCTGGATGGTTAAACTGGCTTGAAACTCATTGAAAAGGCAAGTGGGCAAGCCCTTGGTGAAAATATCTGCATATTGAAGAGAGCATGGCACATGGATGACTTTAACCTCTCCAATGGCTATCTTTTCACGGACAAAGTGAATATCGAGCTCGATGTGCTTGGTCCTTTGATGTTGTACCGGATTGTTGGCTAAATAGACCGAGCCTATGTTGTCGCAGTAGACCAGCGAGGCTTTGCGCAGTGGTAAATGGAGTTCCCGTAGTAGGTTGCGAAGCCAAGTAAGTTCTGTAACCACGTTTGCCACTCCTTTGTATTCTGCCTCGGAGCTAGACCGCGAAACTGTTTGTTGCCGTTTGGCTGACCAAGAGACAATATTCGAACCAAGAAAAACACAATAACCAGAAGTGGAGCGTCTTGTGTCAGGACAGCCGGCCCATCTGCATCCGTATAAGCTGTAAGAGTGGTGATGTCGCCTCTCACAAGCTGCAGTCCATGTTTGATGGTGCCCTACAAATAGCGGATTATCCGTTTCAAAGCATTCATATATGGGATGCGCGGATCATGCATGTAGAGACAAATTTGATGTACTGCATATGCAATATCTGGGCGTGTGAAAGTGAGATACTGGAGAGCTCCAGCTAAGCTCCTGTAAGTAGTCGGATCAGGTATTGGTTCTCCAGCAGTCGCAGAGAGTTTGGACTGAAGATCAACTGGAGTTGCGCACGGTTTACATTCAGACATTCCTGCACGATTGATGATGTCTTGCGCATAGCTAGGTTGACTCAGAAACACACCCTGTTGATTGTAGTCGACTTTGATGCCAAGAAAGTGTCGTAGCTTCCCCTCGTCAGACATTGGGAATTCATCTTTCAACCTGTCTATTATCCGCTTGAGGAGAGTGACAGAGGAAGCTGTTAGCATAATATCATTAACATAAAGGAGGAGATAAGCAAGATGTGAACCGTTTTTGTAAACAAACAGAGAGGTGTCAGCCTTGCTCATCACAAACCCAATTCTGGTAAGATACGATGTGAACCGAGAGTTCCAGGCTCTTTGAGCTTGTTTTAAGCCATAAATGGCTTTATTGAGCTTGCAAACTCGATTTGGAAACTCTTTGTTCACAAAACCTGGTGGTTGGTGCATGTAGACTGTTTCATTCAAGTCTCCTTGAAAAAAACATTTTTGACATCTAGCTTATGCATAGGCCAGTTCAAAGCGACTCCAACATCCAAAACGGCTCTTATGGTTGCCGGTTTCACCACCGGACTGAAGGTCTCGTCATAATCAACCCCTTGTTCTTGAGATTTCCCATTCGCTACAAGTCTTGCTTTGTGGCGGGTTAGAGCTCCGTTTGCATCATACATATGTTTGAAAAGCCACATTGAGCGAACAATATTGACATTAGGAGGTCTATCGACCAAATCCCAACTTCTAGTCTTAATCATGGCACCATATTCATCAGTCATAGCAGGATTCCAGTTAGGGTCTTGCAGGGCATGGTTATGGCCTTTTGGAAGTGGTGATTTGGTGGTAACGTTTAGGGACAGAACAGGTTTTGGTTTAGATTTGCCTGATTTTGATCTGGTGGTCATTGTATGTGTTGGGTTGGGAGCTTTAGAAGATGTGGTTATTGGTGGTGGAGGAGCCGGTGTGTCTTGGTGGATTGGTGTTTCGAGTATAGCTTTGAACAAAGGAGGTGTGTCATCAACAGCGTCAAGGAATGTGTATGACGATAGATGGTGAAACTGTTGATCAGCTGCTGGATAATTATCTTCGACAAACAGGACATGTCGTGAGATAATTATTTGCTTCGTTTTTAAATCCAGGCAGCGATAGCCCTTGTGTTGTGAAGGGTAGCCAAGAAAAAGGCATGGAGCTGATCTAGGTGAGAGCTTAGAAAGATTGTTATGGTTTAATGAAGGGAAACAAAGACACCCAAAAACCCGAAGATGATCATATGTTGGTGGTTTTTTGTGCAACAAAGTGAATGGAATTTTATTTTGAATTGCTGAAGAGGGGAGTATGTTTAAAACATGAGCCGCAACATTCAAAGCTTCAACCCAAAAACATGGTGGTAAGCGAGCTTGAAAGAGGAGAGCTCTTATAGCATTGTTTATTGTTCGGATCATTCTCTCTGATTTACCGTTTTGTTGAGAGGTATGAGGACATGAGAACCGAACATTAATGCCATTGGTTTCAAAATATTCATGGAACTGATTGTTATTATACTCACCACCATTGTCACATTGACAGTTTTGAATGGAAGCATCGAATTGAGTTTTGATCATAGATGAAAAGTGTTTGAATTTGATGAAAACATCACTTTTTCTGTGAAGAGGATATACCCAGAGTTAATGAGTGAAAGCATCAAGAAATAAAACATAGTATTTGATCCCACTTATACTAGAAACAGGCGAGGTCCAAACGTCGGAGTGAATGATTTCAAATGCTTTAGAGACTGTGGAAACAGAATTTTCAAAAGGCAATTTTATTTGTTTTCCCAAATGACAAGGTTCACAAGTTTGAGAAAGCTTGTGTTTATTACAAAAACCGAAAGATTTAGAGAGAACTGAATCTAGAGAAGCCGATTGAGTATGAGCAAGACGTTTGTGCCAAAGGGATGGAGTTGACGCAAGGAGAGCTGTTGAGGTGGGCATTGTTTTATTGAGGGATGCTGGAAGTGGGTAGAGGTCACCTTGGCTGTCACAATGGAGCAGAATCCTCCGAGTTTGAAGGTCCTTCACAGAAAAGCCAAAGGGGTCAAATTCAACCGTACACCAATTATCGGTTGTAAGTTTTTGAACAGAGATTAGGTTTTTGACAATTTGAGGTGTGACAAGTACATTTCTGAGGTTTAGAGGTCGGGAAAGGCTTTTTATGGAGGAATTACCCATACATGTGACCGGAACTTTGGAACCATTGCCTACTATGACTGATTGAGTGATGTTATGATTAATGTTCGAATTGAGATTACCTGGTGTGGAGGAGATATGAGCCGTCGCACCTGTATCCATGATCCACAGAAAAGCATTTGGGTCCGAGATGCTCGCCATCATTGGAGTTGCAGAAGGAAGTTCAGTGAGGTGAGCTTGTTGGAACGACGGGGATGGAGAGGTCGGGAATGTTGGTCTGTATTGTTGTTGTGGCCATTGTCCATAGTAGTTGGGCCAAGATGGGAATGGGCCTTGCCAAAACGGTGGTGTGACCCAATTTGAGAAATTAGGTCGCGAATGATA
Organism: Camelina hispida; assembly: GCA_023657505.1. Lineage (NCBI taxonomy): Eukaryota > Viridiplantae > Streptophyta > Magnoliopsida > Brassicales > Brassicaceae > Camelina > Camelina hispida. The sequence continues at coordinate 23,753,097 of CP094635.1, read as the reverse complement.
GTTCTTTCGACCCCCTCCTCTTGTTCGATTGTTCTTGCGATTTCCTCTGTTGTTCCCAAACTGCTGCCGTGGATTTGTTTGGGACGAAGGACGTGGCTCCGAAGGTGGTGTTGAGATGGTGAGAGCAGTTTTTGAAGATGAATGATCGGCGTGTGTGGATACGAGTCGTTGTGATTTCTTCAGGCGTGATTCCTCAAGCTCTAGCATCGATTTTGCTATTTCAAAGGTAGGGAACGGTTCCTTGTGTTTGATTACATTGATTATGTAATCAAACTTTTCATTAAGTCCATTTAGCATATACATAACCAAATGACGTTTGTTAACTGGGGCTTCGACATTGGTGAGTAGGTCGGCAAGAGATTTAATTTTCTGACAATACTCTTGAATTGAACGATCGCCAATGACAATGGTGCGAAGCTTGTTGTCCAGTTGAATAGCCCTTGCCTCCTTGTTGTTACGAAACTGGTTCTCAACACGAATCCATACGTCACGAGATAGTCCACCAGTTTTAAAGGAGGAGCGAAACAGATCAGGTGCTAGAGTGACGTAGATCCAGAGTTTGACCAAGCCATCACGCTTGTACCAGGCAGCATCATTTGCATTGGTCAGTCGTAGAGTCCCTTCGATGTGGCCGAGCACATCGAACGTTAGGCAATGGGTGAGGAAAAGCTCTCTCCAGGCGTCATAGTTGTGGTCATCGAGGTCTAGGATGAGCGGGATATGAGATTTGATATTTGTGACACCAAATGCACGCTCCTAGGGACCTTGAGGGGCAGCCATAGTTGGTAAAACGAAAGAAGAAGAAGAAAGAAGAGAGTCGAGTAGGAAAGAGAAAAAGAGAAAGAAAGAAGAGAGGCGGAAGCGAAGGATATCAAGAGCGAACTCGCTCTGATACCATGAAAGCTATGAAATCTCCCTTGAGGAGGATAATTCTATTCACAGACCTTAAATAACCATAGAGGTTACAACGATCGCCTATATACTTGGGATACATCAAAACAATATACACAAGATATTAGCTATTAAGTCGAACAGAATATTCCTATATTCTATCACTCTGGTGGGTTTTGACCTTTTTTCTGGTATGTTGCTATGATTGTGTTAACGATTTCGGACATAACCAAAAACGTGTTTTCTCCGGAAGAACATCCCAAGTCAGCTACTTTGATGCACCCAGGGAAATCCATCTTCACTATCATTTCTTGTACGTTTTTCACCACCACGGGTTTTGCATCAGAAGCAATACCTCTCTAAGAAGTTAAAAAGTGAAACAGAATCACAACATAGACTTAAAAGAGAAGTACACAACATTATTTTGTACACTATATAATTTTAATAAATTGGTTACAAATAGTTTACACATTAATTGATCGATTAATTGGTTACAAATAGGTTATACCAAAAATCTTAAAGAGAATATTCTAAAAAATCATATCATCTAACTTACTATATTAATTTACTTTATTAAATTATTCATCAAATAAAATATTTTGATATCTAACTTAATATATTAATTTATTAATTATCATTATACTTCACCTCTCAGTTTTATATATGAGTCTAATTTGTAAAAAAAAAATTATCATATTATGTATTATAATTAAAAAATAGTTTTATTTCTGGATATACCATAAATTGAATTTTTAAAAACAAATATAAATTTTTCTATCTATAAAATATTCAAGCTATAATAATATTATTCTTTAAAAATAATATCTATTAAATTAAAAAATTTACTGAGTAACAGGTCAAAATTTGAATTTTTAAATTTAATTTCATATTTTTTTTGAACTTTATAATTTTATATAATATTATAAACTTTAAATAGTTTATTGTAATGGTTTATCCAAAAATTTTTTAAAAACAATCACATAAATTATATTTTATATAAAATTACAATATAAAGAAAATAAATTTCAACAGTGGTAGAGCACGGGTCTTAATCTATGCATAAAAAAATGTATGAAATGTTTCAACCACATTGCCTATGAAAACTAGGCAAAGATTTAAAGTCATACTATACAAAAAAATAACCAAAATGATTCTATGGGCATGAATTTTGATTTATGAGACATCGAAATCATACTATAAAGTCATATTTCAAAGTTATACTATTAAAACCAATATAAATGGTTCAATTTATAAAATATTCAAGCGTTAATAATATTATTCTTTTAAAAAATATATATTCAACTAAAATTTTGACTGTATAACGAGTAAAAATTTGAATATTTAAATTCAATTTCATATATTTCTTTATTCAAATTGTATAATTTTATATATTATAATAAACTTTTAAAATAATTTAATCTGATATTTTTTAAAATAGCATAAATATATGATAGATCAAAATTTTAAAATTATAAACTCTCTAATCTGATTTGTTAAAGGACGGGTCAATAATATGTCATTATAATATAAAAATATTTCAAGAAATATAATTTCTTGCAAGAGCACGGGTTGAAATTTCAAAAAATATGAGTTTGGAATAATGTTATTTGGTAGAGGTTTTCTTGGTCAAGATGATTTTGACAAACATATGTTACATATTTGGTCCTAAAATTAATATGCGGTATATTATGGGTTAAGTCATAGAATTAACAATCAAAATACAATATAGAATTTTGAAAAGTAAGCAAATCAAATAAAATTAACAAACAAAAATTAATTTTTTAATAACTTAACATGCAGTGTACCGCGGATCAAAATCTAAATCTACTAAACTGTTTTACAAAATAGATATTATTTCATAAGTCATATTCAGAACATGATTTCATGGCATAGTATTTCATCCTAAAAGAAAAAGACTTTTAAAACAAATAAAACAACCACATTTAAAATGATTTAAATAAAAATTATAAAATAAACAGAAAAAATTTTAACCCGTGCTTTAACACGGATCTAATTCTAGTTATATATATTATAGGACTTGAATCAACAAAAAGAAAGAAACCAAACACACACACACACATTTGATGCCAGAAAAAAAGAGACAGAAAGGCAAAAAAAAAGTAAGAACAGAAAAGTTGTTATTCAGATCATCTAGTAATAGTATATAGAATTATTTGTCAAAGTTTAAATATGGTTCATATGTTAAAGAGAAGTACTTACCTGCACCTCAGAATTGTTTGCATAACTGTGTTCTCCATCTCCACCCTTCACGCTAATAACACCCATGTCGAGTAGTAGATGTGATTAGATGCTGAAAAATGGACATTGGGGTACAAATATATAAACACAAAGTAAGACCATTTTGGAAGACATATATGGAAATCGTTAAAATATCTTTCATTAAAGACGAACACCTAATATTTGTAGGGCTCTGATTTTGTCTATATCTATATATCTATGTGTGCGATATTCCATGTTTGTGTTTTTTATTTCTTTTTAGTTATTTTCTTTATCTTGCCGACAAAAGAAATAGATAGTTTAGTTGGTTTACACTCTCAAATAATGAATATTCAATAATCAAATATATAAAACAAAGATTGGCACTCTCAAATAAAGTCTAAATATTGTCGGTTCGAATGATATTTATTAAAAAAACTATATAAAATGTTTTGCTTCCTAGTTTAAGAGAATGTATACTTCTTCTTTTTCAACCTAACAATAATTAGAGAGAATGTATACTTAACTACTAGCTTGAGTATAAAAGCAAATGTTTAATCATTTTTATATAAACTAAAACTTTTCTCTAAATTATCCAGACTAGCTCATCGATAACAAGTTAGTACTCAAGATCATTTCTTCTCTCTCAAATGTTTAAGTAGTTATTTATTTAAAGATTCTTTTTTGTCAATAAAAAATTAGCTCAAAAGAGTCAATTGTATGGGAAATTTATTTAAAGATTGTGAAAATATTTTTCAATATCTAAGAAAAGACGTTAATATATATATATATATATATATATATATGATAATCTTATTATATAAAGTTTGATGTCAAAGTTACTCATTAACAAAATCGTGACACGTGTTACTTGTATTGATGAGATGTTGATATGTGTCAATTCTAAATTTACTAAAACATTAAAAAAAAAAGCTAAAAATTAAAAAGTTAAAGTTTTAAACCTATTAACTATCAATATTTGTTTATTCTTTCTTTTTTATTTTTTATTTAATTATGTTGCAGTACTTTAGATTTTAGTTATAATATTTAGTTAAATTTAATTTCTTATTAGAAATTCGTGATGATTTTAAAATATTTCTTTTTATATTATTTTGATTTTTTTTCTTTATTTAAGGATATGTAAGATCAATATTTATTTTTTTCTTAATTTTTTTAATGTAGTAGTATTTTTAAATTGTTTTTTAGTTTATATTTTATATCTCTAAATCATGTAAGACTATAATATCATTGTGCTTATACTTTTCAAATTTTTGTAATTATGTCAAATTAACTATCTTTCAATTTCTCAAATTTTATTGGGTTGTTAATAAACTCATTGCAATCATGTAGATATATTTTTCTTTTATCCACAATACTTTTTGAGTAAAAAATTTGAAAGAAATATTTTAGTGGTTATACAAACTGTCACAAACAAATTTTAGTGGTGAAAAGGAACTACGTCAAATTGAAAGTAAATGAACAACAATTAGTTTAATTTGTTCACAAAGTCATTTTATAGGTTATGATAAAGAGCAAACTTTAACAATAAAATATTTTTGGATGTAAGGACATATTATTAGTAGTAAAACATAGAGTAAAATTGTATGTGGATTCTAATAAGAAGCAGTTTTGACGGGTTAACTCCATGTAAAACATGAATAAGTTGTGTAAAATATGAATAAGTTGTGGAACGTTTTTGAAATTTGGCAATATTGGTCTTTGGTTGACTAGCTACTCCTCTGCTTGGTCTTGGGACTGACCTCCTGTAATAATATTTGTAACGATTAATGTTTAAAAAATATTTTGGTGGCTGATAATATAGCTTAAGATTATTGAAATAATTGTAAAAATAATTTTAAAATATAAAAATATAAATTAGTGTATTAAAGTAAAAAAAAAAGACTTATCTCTAACTAAACTATTTATATATTTATTTCTGAAAAATATATTTCATTTACAAAAAAAATATATTCTTTTTAAATTTTTTTTATTAGACATTTGTAAAACTCGCGCATCAAGTGGATCCTAATCTAGTAATATATACAGTACTTCACATGGAAGAATAAAAAGTAACCCTTCAAATAAGTGAATAACTAAAACGCAGTTGATATGATACCACTTTTAGGATAAACTAGGATTTAAATTTATAATGTGTTAAAATTTATTAGATTAAATTAATATCAACAATTGATATCTTTCATAATTGTATAATATATATATATATATATTTTAACTTACGTCTTTTTTTTGCTAATTTCACCATCAATCTCATTTGTATTCAAACAATTTAACACAAGAAACCTTAAATGCATAAGCTAAAACAACTGCATATTATTTCAACTTTATTTTACAATGGATGTTAAAGTATTCAAGTCTAAGATTTTAATACATATTCAAGTCTTACTGTTATAGTGGATACATATTCAATCTAAAATAGTAAAATCCACCATGAGCAATTAAAAAAAAAAATTATAACAAGTTATATTTATAGAAATAAGAAAGAACAAGTTAACTGTTGTTTTTAGTGTATAGAGAAAATGTCAAAATAGAAATTATTGTGATATCCCTTTTTCTTTATGCAGTTTAATCCATATTAACTAATATTAACACAAAACCCCTAGACTATATGTTTTATTCCGAAACGAAGTATTAATTATCTATCTATAGTAGTTTTTTACAGCAGTTTTTGCTCAAAAATCTGTTTTGGAAAGTTTTTGCATTTAATGTCATTGAATGCTTATATTCATATCCAAACAAGTTTAGTTAAATTTTCTACTATCCTTATAGCCAAACAGAATAAAAATATTTTAAATATCCATATATATAATATTCTATAATTAATATAGATATTTAGAAAATGTATTCCATATTAAAAAAATACTCTCCTATACTCTTTTCTATTTTAAAATTTAAATGTAGTGAATCATCTATACATAAAGTTAATAAAAATTTATTCCATATTTTTTCATGCATATATTGTGATTTGAATTTTTTAAAACAAACATTTATTACTAAACACACATATATAGTAAATTTACCGTATATATAGTAAATTATAAAATTTTAAGAAGTTTATAATTTATAACTGATATATCTAAACTTTATAAAAAGTTTAAAATTATGAATATTGAAACATACTAAAATATTAAAATAACACAAATGAGTTATATTACATGACAAGTTATAAGATATTACATGATTGAATTGATAATACTAAAAAGCTAGGTTTTACCCCGTGGTACACCACGGGTCTATTATTATTTTTTTTGAAAAAAATGTAATTAATTTTTTTTTGATATAAAATGTAGTTGATTATGCATGAGTTCAAAACTTAAGATGTGAGAAAAGCACATACTATATGTTAAGTTAGTATTATTAAAATATGGCACTAATAAATTTTTTTTAGCTCATATTATAATGTTAAGCAAACCATAGAAACTAACATTTTTAACGTTGCACATATCATATTAGCACATATTATAATGTTAAGTTAGTATTATTAAAATATATCTACCTAATTATACATTAGAACTTCAAATCAAATCAAATAAAATATATATCCGTTTATAAAAATTCAAATCACTTTTTATGATGAAAAAATCTCAATATTTTATTAACTTTATGTATTAAATAGTAATTAAAAATTTTTAATATAAGATTAAATAAAAGTGAAAGGAGAATTATATATTAATCTAACATATTGAATTTAATTAGGTAGATATATTTTAGGAAATTAATATTAGCATATAAGGAAATGATAGATGTTTGGTTGTAAGGATTGTAGAAAATTTAGAATGAGAGATGTTTGGATACAAAGATAAGGGAGGATGACACAAAAATGTACTCCAAAAATGTTAAGATAGATTTTTTTAGCTCATATTATAATTTTAAGCAAACCATAGAACTAACATTTTTAACGTTGGACATATCATATTAGCACATATTATAATGTTAAGTTAGTATTATTAAACTATATCTACCTAATTATACATTAGAACTTCAAATCAAATCAAATAAAATATATATCCATTTATAAAAATTCAAATCACTTTTTATGATGAAAAAAACCTCAATATTTTATTAACTTATGTATTAAATAGTAATTAAAAAATTTAATATAAGATTAAATAAAAGTGAAAGGAGAATTATATATTAATCTAACATATTGAATTTAATTAGGTAGATATATTTTAGGAAATTAATATTAGCATATAAGGAAATGATAGATGTTTGGTTGTAAGGATTGTAGAAAATTTAGAATGACAGATGTTTGGATACAAAGATAAGGGACGATGGCACATAAATGTACTCCAAAAATGTTAAGATAGATTTTTTTAGCTCATATTATAATTTTAAGCAAACCATAGAAACTAACATTTTTAACGTTGCACATATCATATTAGCACATATTATAATGTTAAGTTAGTATTATTAAAATATATTTACCTAATTATACATTAGAACTTCAAATCAAATCAAATAAAATAGATATCCGTTTATAAAAATTCAAATCACTTTTTATGATGAAAAAAAGGGACAATTGCATTTTTAGTACCTTTATTTGCATTTAAATGAGCTCGTAGACCTCATATTCGTTTTTCGAGAAACATAACCACTAAAGGTGCTGAAATTACAGTTGACCCCCTTACGACCAAACAAAAAACAGAAGCCGAAATGACAGATTTAACCCGATGAAGTCTGCAATAGATATCTTTAAGGTTGATTTCAAATTGACGTCAACAAGAAGACATAAAAAAACGTCTACTCCTTAATTATAATTTAAATTTTAATTAAACAAATTATAAAAGATAATTTGATAAACTTATTGATCAAATAATAACCACATAGACTTCATTCATTAAAATAAAATAAATTTACATATAAACGAGTCAAATTAAACAAGAAAATGTTGACTAGGCAAAAATTATTTGATTTAGGATTTGCTTAAGTAGACTTCGCTGCAGATTGTTAGTGGTTGACTTTGTTATGCCATCAACCATTTATATTATATTATCTTAATTTCACCGATAATTTAACCAAACCGATAGCTGAACCTAACCGAATACATACTGATTCTTTGATTTTAACCTAACCGGATAATTTAATTTAACTATATATATACTTCTCTCTAAGTAAATCCTAACTTTTTATGTGATCTCTCTCTCTCCAAAATTTCTCTCTCAAAAATTCCAATATTGTTGCTCTCAAAAATTCAGCTATATATACCCACAAAATATTTCGTGGTTACAAAAATAAATATGAAAACCCTAGATTCTCTTTTATTTTACTTGTCTCTCTCAAATATATCTTGGCTCTCAAAAAAAACAAAAAAAAAGTAGATCTAAAACTCCAATCCATCCTCTTATTTCTCTCTTGTTTTTTATTGAAGAAGTTCTGCAAATGTGACTCTACGAATCTCTCTCCAGTTCTGACCTTCATTCATATTCAAATCTAATCCCAAAGGTTTTGTTTTCATATCTACCTACCAAATCTAGGTTTTTAGTTTTATGTTGGTTGAATTTGGGTTCTACATGGGTTTTCTTATTTGGATCTGAGAATTGTTATTGGGTAATTTGTTGGAAAAAATTTAGTTCTTTCTTTTTCGAGTTTAATCTCAATTTTTATTTGGATTTTTATGATTTAATTGCTTGAAGTCAGATTTTTACAAAAGCTTGTTCTTGTTTTTAATTTTACAGGCAGAGGAGAAGATTAAACAGGAGATGATGGAGGCCGAGAATTTTACAGCTGGAGGAGAAGATTAAACAGAAGATGGGACGGTGGAGCAGTGAAGGTGGAAGAGAATTACCCAGAATATGTTAGTAAATAATTGAGATTTTGATTTTTTATTTTAGTATTAATTTAATTATTATAATAAATTATTTTTTTATTTTTTAAATAAAAATTTGAGATCTGTAGTTTAAAGTACGGTTTAGTTTCCCAGGAAGAAGTCTTCCAGATAAGTCTTCAGCATAATCATTACAATTATTAAATTGATTTGATTGATTTGCAGACGGTTCAGTTTCCCGTGCAGAAGTCTACCAGAGAAGTCGTCAACATAACAAAAAAATATAATTTTTATAAAATTATGGCAGGTTTCTCTTATAATTTGTCAAATTATCCAAAAACTGAAAAAAATCATAGAAATTTGTAATTTCAATAAGATTTATTGTAACAACTAATAGCTAAGAATACCCTTCATTTAGTGTTGGAGACTGAAATTATTCACAGTTGGGTAATTCTTAAAAAGTTTATATATCACTTCATTTCATACTTATAATTGTAGAATTCTATATTCTTAGAAGAAGTCTTCCAGATAAGTCTTCAGCATAATCATTAAAAATATTAAATTGATTTGATTGATTTGCAGACGGTTCAGTTTCCCGTGCAGAAGTCTACCAGAGAAGTCATCAACATAATAAAAAATATAATTTTTATAAAATTATGGCAGGTTTCTCTTATAATTTGTCAAATTATCCAAAAACTGAAAAAAAAATCATAGAAATTTGTAATTTCAATAAGATTTAGTGTAACAACTAATAGCTAAGAATACCCTTCATTGTAGTGTTGGAGACTGAAATTATTCACATTGGGTAATTCTTAAAAAGTTTATATATCACTTCATTTCATACTTATAATTGTAGAATTCTATATTCTTAGAAGAAGTCTTCCAGATAAGTCTTCAGCATAATCATTACAAATATTAAATTGATTTGATTGATTTGCAGACGGTTCAGTTTCCCGTGCAGAAGTCTACCAGAGAAGTCATCAACATAATAAAAAATATAATTTTTATAAAATTATGGCAGGTTTCTCTTCTAATTTGTCAAATGATCCAAAAACTGAAAAAAAAATTATAGAAATTTGTAATTTCAATAAGATTTAGTGTAACAACTAATAGCTAAGAATACTCTTCATTGTAGTGTTAGAGACTGAAATCATTCACAGTTGGGTAATTCTTAAAAAATTTATATATCACTTAATTGATTTGAAGTTAGTTGGTAAAGAAGTCTGCCAAAGAAGTCGGTTTCTTTATATTTTTCTGGTACTGCTTCAAATAAACTGGAATTGGTTTTCTAAAACCGAGATTATTTTTCTTGTCATCAATACAGACTTCACACAGAACTCCACCACGTTGACTTCAAAAATAAGTCTAAGTTAATGACCTAACTGCCTAAGAAAACCAAAAACTTGATTTCTCCATATGTATTATATATAATCATGTCAAAAACATACAGAGGCAAGTAAATAACATATATCAAAGAATACAACAAGAAAATCTTAAAAATTATTCACCAATTTGCAATAATTTGGTTTTCAAATAATGCTGACTTCATGTTCACATCAACGAGTAGACATAAAAAGACTATACGAGGATAACTTCAAATGAAGTCTATTTCTTGGGGTCTATTTTTGCAATTACAATTTTACAAAGCAGACTGCGAATGAAGTCTACCATAACCGGTTGACTTCTTTTGTGGTCTTCCTTTGTTAATTTTTTGGTTAGTTTTGCAATTAAATATTTAAAACAAGGTAGACTTCAATGGAAAGTTCAACCGGTTAACTTCAAATATAGTCGACTATGGTTATTTTTGCAATTGACCAACCCATTGACTTTACAGTAGACTTCTGTCTACTAAGTAGACTTTAACTATCCGTCAACCAGAAAAGGTAAACTTCGTCGTGGTTAGTTTTGCAATTGACCAAGTTTGACTTTCGCCAAGTAGACTTCGTATGAAGTCTACATTAATGATGACTTCGTTTGCAGTCTGCCGTGGTCATTTTTGCAATTGACCAACAATTGCATTTTTTAAATAGTAGACTTCTTTTGCAGTCAACTAATTATTTTAATATATTTTTAATATATTAATATTACGGTCAATGCTTAAATAGTTTGGTCAATTGCAAAAATAGTCACTATGGAAGTCTACTCGTTTATTATCGTAAGAAGACTTCGTCAGCCAGTCATAACTAAAAAGTCAAGAATTTGGTCAATTGCAAAAATACACCTTAGTAGACTGCAAATGAAGTATCTGACGGAAAGATTATAATGCAGTCTGAACCATATTTTTTTGTTTTCAAATGAAATTAAGGAGACTGAAATTGCAGTCTACGGGCTCGAAACTCGATAAATTTTTAATTGCAAAACTGACCATAGAGTAGACTTTACATGATATTATGACGGTTAGACTAACAAATGAAGTCTACTTTCGCAAAAAAATCAAGGAAAATTATGAAATCTACCGGAAAATAACCTTATCGGTGGTTGTTTTGCAATGTCAAGCACCGAGGACGTCGTCTTTAGTCACCACAGAAGAAACCCAGCACCAATTTAATCACTATCCAAGAATCATGACATATAACAAGATAAATGCACTTGCAAATTTTCTTGGATTAAAATAGAGAGGAGATGGAAGAAAATGAAGTTCTCATAGCATTGGGTGTTATTTAAGCTCACAAATTTGGGTTGTTGAAGCATTAAGAGCTTCAAATTTGGTTGTTCATGGTGGTTGGAAAATTGATGGTGGTGGCACAACCGTAAATAAAAGAAGAAGATGAGGATATGAATGTAATAAACATTTTCGCAAGAAATTCAAATAAATCAGAAATAATGGCATTTATGTGAATACATGGAATGACAGAGGATTTAGTAGGAAGAAAGTGGCAAATGTTAGAGAGAGAAAAAGAGGGGTCCAATTTTCCAATTGACTCAGATCAGGGGTCCAATTTTGCAAGTGTCCCATGAAAAAAACCTCAATATTTTATTAACTTATGTATTAAATAGTAATTAAAAAAAATTAATATAAGATTAAATAAAAGTGAAAGGAGAATTATATATTAATCTAACATATTGAATTTTAGATTAATATATAATTTAATTAGGTAGATATATTTTATGAAATTAATATTAGTATATAAGGAAATGATAGATGTTTGGTTGTAAGGATTGTAGAAAAATTAGAATGAGAGATGTTTGGACACAAAGATAAGGGAGAATGACACAAAAATTTACTCCAAAAATGTTAACATAGATAAAATATCATATTTCAATACGGGTTAAATTCTTATTTTACTATTTTAATGTTAATTATTATAAGGCTGTATATTACTAATCATCCGCTAGTTTTGATTATTTTGAATTGGTCTGAACCCTTATAAGTCGAATTATGATGACTCGAGTGAGAAACTGGCTGAGTGGGTTTATAATAGAATAAAAGTGTTTTCAGAACATTAATGTGGTGTTTTTGAGAACACTTTCCAAACGTTGAAGTCAATATTTTGATCACAAGATTTAGATGAAAATTAGAAGGAATAGTTAGGGGTGGAATTGTAATTAATAAAATGGTTATACTTCAGATAAAGAGCAACGACAGAAACGGAACAGACATTTGTATAACACAATTATTTTCTTCCGTATAACACAATTATTTTCTTCCATCAACTGTGAAACAAATATCAAATCAAACCCTAGGTTTTCTATGTAGGACACTTCAATATATCGTAGGTGAGAATTCAATACAACAGTTTCAATTGTGTTTCTTACCACTACCCGATGTCTGTTTGTCCGCTCCGATGGCTACAGCGTGATCACACTCTTAATGCTGAGCCATTGTTCGTCCGTGAGACCACACACAACTGTTCTGTCCGCATCCATGACAGCCAGATTTGCAAATCCAACATCTGGTTGACCAACCACTCTTGCCAAGTTTACACGAGCAACTCCACCTCTTCCTTTTGAAAGTCCGGTTGGTGGTCCGATTACTCTTCCACGACCCACTTGATTTTGTGGCCTATCATCCTACCACTCCGGAAATCCCAAAATTTCAGATCAGTGTCCTGTTCGTCCACAGTTTGAACAAAAAATTCCAACATCTCTGTCATCTCCCCAATACTTTGGCTTTTGTGTTTGAGCCTCAAAAGCCATGTTTTCCGGTTTCTCTTATGGATTTTTTTTCTTCAACCGAGCATCCTCATCTTGTGTCACCTTCAAGTAAACATACTAAAGTGAAGGTAACGGTTCTTGACAAAGCAGATTAGATTTCACAATTCTATAGACTTCTTCGTCAAGTTCCATCACAAAATCATGAACCTTATATTCGTCTCTTCTCCTGTCATCTTCATCACTAAAGTTACATGTGCAAAGACCACACGTGCAGCTCAGCGGCGGTCGGTAACATCCAAGAAAATCCCAAATCTTTGTAAGCTTCTCGTAGTATGCTTCGATGCTCATCCCAGCTTGTTGACAATTTGCAAGTTCTTTGTGTAATTGTTGAACACGAGGTCTGTTAGTAACACAAAATATTTTTCTTATGTGCTCCCACAGATCTCGTGCTATTGGCTTATGTGAGATATTAGACAGCAGCTTCGGTTCGATCGTCATCTTAATCCAAGAGAAGATTAATACGTTGATTGGCTTCCAATCACTGTAATCTGGTGATCCTTAGGTGGTAATCCTTAGGTTCGAGGTTTGATGGAGCCATCGAGAAAGCCAAATTTCTTTGTGAGTATAGAGACATCTCCAAATTGATGATCCACTCTTCATAATTATCTTCTCTAAACAGAGGACGCGACATAATGCTTACAGGATTGTCGTTTGAGGTCAAGTCATGTTCGTAGCAAAGAAGAAGAATATAAGAAAGAAGGTAGAGAAAAGAAGAAGACGATGTCCATTAGGTCGCCAAGTTTTACGGGGCAGATATAGGCTATGGTGTGTTACCTAATACCCGTTTCGAACCGGTCTGCCGTAGATCACCGGAAAAACGGAACCATCGGGGTCAATCCGTTCGGTTGCAAACATGCCTGTTTGATATCTCTACCCTCATGACTACCATAGGTGTAAGAAGACCGGCATTATGATCTCAGCTCTATGGAGCTGTGATTACCCAAAGCTTCTCTCCTCTTTTCTATCCATCTCATCTGGTACCTGAGTCACTTCAATTGCTCTATAGCGTGAGGAAGACCGGTATTATGATCACTTCTCCAAGGAGAGGTGTTTACTGAAGCTTTCCTATCCTTCTTTCCACATCTATCATGTGCCCTGAACCTTGTCATCTGCACATAAGCAAAGCCAAGGAGTTTATAACCTATGTCTAATGTTTGAAGAGCATCAACATTATGACCCCAATTCCAAGGAAATGTGGTTACCGACGACCTTTCAAGCAAATTCTACCCCTCATGAAACTCACAGTCACCTTCTTCCATGCCAATGACCATCCATCGATATTCTCGGCTATGGAATCCTTCTTAACATCTCAATGTCTATTGATAAGGAGAATTTACCATGTTCCCGCTATGACCGTGAATGTGGCTTTAACTTCCATTGGATCTGCTTTTCAGGGTTTAGTGCTTGCCATAGAGCCTGAACTTCCAAATGCAGAGAATAGGATGTGTGGAAGACATATATATGCTAAATTGACGAAGCAAGGTTTCTCAAGGTTAGAATACAAGAATCTCTTTTGGGAAGTAGCTTACAGCTACACTAAAGAAGAGTATGAGGAGAAACTGGATATAGTCAAGGCATATGATCCTTCAGCCTATCAAGCGTTACTAGCAACAGAGTCGAGGAGGTGTCTCGTGCCTTCTATAGTATTGAGTCACATTGTGCTGATGTGCACAAAAATTTGTCTGAGATTTTTAATAGGACAATAAAGATAGCAAGTGCTAAGCCATTTATTAACTTGCTGGAGGATATAAGAAGACAAGCGATGAGAAGGTGTCTAAAGGCGGAGATGTCAAAAACTCCTGTTACACAATCACAATGGCCTTATTTGACAAAGAAAGGTTGGCAAAAAAGTATTGTAATACACTACGTAGTAGCAAGAGTCCATATGAGGTAAATGAGTTTCATAATGGATACATAGTGAATTTGGCTACTCATGAATTTGCATGTAGAAGATGAGATCACACAGGTAAATGAGTTTGACTAAGTGAATTTTATAAATGTTATATATCCCACTGATTCTAATTGAATGTGTAACTTACAGGAATACCATGTAGACATGTCGTATATGTTCTAGATGATAACCAAGATGATCTAGTACGGTATGTGGCTAATTATTACTTCACTTCAGTTTTTAAGAAGACATATGAAGAGAACATCAAACATGTCAATGGTGAGAAGCTGTGGAGTAGGACAAATAAGCCTCCAATAGGGATACCTAAGATGAGAAATCCAAGAGGGAGACCAAAAAACAGAGACAGACGAAAAGAACCTTTTGAAGACCTACAGAATTGAAACGACCGACCTTTTTTTTTAATAAATAATAAATAATATATATACATAAATAAACTACAACTAATGGTCCCATACCCACTAGCCACATAACCACATTCACAATCAACAACGAAATAACAAACCATTATCCAATAATAATTCAATAATAATCCAATAACAATCCAATATCATAACATAGGCAATATCCAAATACCAAACAACAAGAAACATGAAACCAGCAACCTAGCAATGTTTCTACTGACTCTACTCTAGCAACCTAGAAATGCCAGACAACATCCAATCGAGTCCCTAGAACATCTTCCTCCTCATCGCCTTTGATTCCACGATCACACTTTACCTTTACCTGAACACCACAAACAACAATTGAGATGCATAAGTATTATCACAAATACTTAGTGAGGCCGTCCTCCCATCTACTAGGTTATACACACAAGCATTTGAGACTCTTAAGTTCAAGCAAACAACAAACACACAACAATTCATCAAACCAGGAAAAACAAGTCTCGGATAGGGCTAGCGTCGACCGATGCTACACCGGTGCCGATCGATGCCTCACAACATGGTGCCGATCGATGCCTCACGAACTGGTGCCGATCGATGCCTCACGAACTGGTGTCGACCGATGCCACAAGGTGCCGATCGATGCTTCTTCTGCAGACACGAACTGCACGAACACGAACGTCGATCCTTCGTCTCAATTCATCTCGAAACCATCTCAAACACACCCAAACACCTCGGAATCCTATAGTAAACATGATAACAACGAACCTAAGCAAGCAAACACCACAAGCAACAAGAAAACACCCAAACAAAAGAGATCTCATGCTTAGATCAACCATGGTCAAGCATTCACCTCAAATACAGGAAGATTCAGACCAAAAGCAACGAATCCAACACTCTCAGCAACCTTCTAACACGTTCCTGGCCTTGGATCTTCACTCCCACAGCAAGATCTCACCAAAAACACCTTTAAATCTCACAAACTCTCTCAAGAACCTTTAGGAACTGTTTTCTCCTTTTCTCTTTCTCTCAAGCGGCATAAGACAACAAAAACACGACCCTATGTCGTTTTCTCCCTTTTAAACCTCGGTTAAATGGTTCTCCTTAAACAAAACCGAACCAAATCGATTAAAAACTCAATCTCGTCGAACCAGAAATTAGTGGTGTCGATCGACACCCATCCCCAAAAACCAATTTTTGGTTTGCAGATGTTACAATTCTCCCCCACCAATCTAGATTTGTCCTCGAATCTCGAACGACCATCAGCCAAGGTGTAACATCCGCGAACCAAAAATTGGTTTTTGGGGATGGGTGTCGATCGACACCAAGGGGTGTCGGTCGACACCACTAATTTTCTGGTTCGACCAGTTCGATTTAATTATCGATTTGGACCGGGTTTGTTTAGAAAAAACTATTAAACCGAGATATTTAAGTGTGTGGTCGACCAGAAGGGTTTTGGGAAGTTTTCTCTTGTCGCCGTTTAACCTTTTTGAGAGAAAAAGGAAGAGAAAGAGGGTTCTTGAGATTTTGGCAGATTGGTGAGATTTCTTGTTGTTTTTTGAGAGATCTAAGGCTGGAAAGGTGCTAGAAGCTTGCTAGTAGTGAGGGATTCGTTTTCATTGGTCAGAATCTTCCTGCAGAGAGGTGAGTGCATGACCATGGCTAATCTAAGCCTTTGATTCCCTTGTTATTACTTGTTTGTGTGTTTTTCTTGCTGGGATTGGTTGATACAGGTTCCTACAGAGGTATAAGGTTTGTGTTTTGAGTATTGGACGATTTGGAGGAGATTTGGGAGCGAGATTCGACTCTCGAGTTCGTGCGGATCGCGGTTGCAGAGGGAGTGTTGATCGATACCACTTGGTGCCGGTCGACACCAGCAAATTGGGTATCGATCGACACTGTGGGGTAGTGTCGGTCGACACCGTTGAGCCAGTGTCGGTCGACACTAGGCTGGTGTCGGTCGACACCTCCCTTCCAGCGAGACGATGTTTAATTTCCTAGTTTGTGTGTTTTGTTTGTTGCTTGTTTGGAACTTTGGAATCATTGTTGCTTGTGTGTATAGCCCAGTAGATGGGAGGATTGCCTCACTGATGTTTATCAAATACTTATGCATCTCAATATGTGTTTGTGGTGCAGGTAAAGGCAAAGTATGATCGTGGAATCAAGGCGATGAAGAGGAGGATGTTCTAGTTGTTCGCTTGGTTGTCTGGCTTCTGTTAGGTTGCTAGAGTTGGGTCCTAGAACATTGTTTAGGATTGCTGGTTATTTGATTTATGCTGTTTGGATCATTAGTTTGTGATTGGAATTGATACTGATTATTATTTTATTGGTTATTGGTTTATTGGATATTTATTGGTTTTTGTTATTCTGCTGTTGATTGTAAAGGTGGTTAGGTGGCTAGTGGGTATGGGATCACAAGTTGTAGTTTATTTATTATTTATTATTTTTTAAAAAAAAGATCGGTCGTTTCATTTTGGTATCAGAGCCCTTACGGTTCTAGGTTTGGGTTCACTAGGTTTGTGTTGTGATGTTTGGGATTGCATGTCTTGATTGATTATGTGAGTTAGTCAATTGTGTGTGGCATGGAGTCCTAGAACATCCTCTTCGATCCGATTGTGTGATTCCACGGTGAGTTTATATTTCTGTGTTTAAATAGTAAATGTTTGCTTAGCCTTCTGTTCATGGTAGTGCAGATGGTTAGAGGTGATGCTGTGGCTGGTCAAGGTCGTGCACGCGGATGTGGTCGTGGTAGGGGCAGAGTTCTAGTGGTTAGTGAGACCGAGGACCAGAGTGTGACAGCTGAGGGTGTTGGTGAGTCGCAGGTTGTTCCGGCAGATTCCGTGAGTGTGGCAGGAGGGAGCGGTGTTGATGCTCCAGTGGCCGGTGATGCTAGGGTCCCGGGTGTGGGAGTCCCAGCGGGTGGAGTCCCTGGTACTGACTTTGCGGCTCTGATAGCACAGTTGGTAGCGCAGTTACCACCAGGGGTACCGGCTCAGGCTCAGGTAGTGCCACCAGTGGTGGCGGAGGAGCGGAAGCCAGTGGATGTGGATGTGGGAGTCCATTCTCGTTGTCTCAGCATGCTGACAGAGATGGGCCGTATTCGTTCCGAGCAGTTTCCAGGAGGTGTAGATCCTACTGCGGCGGATGCATGGAGGGGGAGTGTGGAACGTAACTTCCATACTCTGAGATGCCCTGAGGAGTTTTGGGTGGACATAGGGGTCCATCATTTGGTTGGTGATGCTCAGATATGGTGGAGATCAGTGGCTGCTAGGAGGGTGCAGAGGGAGATGACTTGGGCTGACTTCATCTTGGAGTTCAACCGCAAGTATTTTCCTAGAGAGGCATTGTACCGGTTGGAGGTGAAGTTCCTTTAGTTATCTCAGGGGACGCATTCAGTGCGGGAGCTGGACTTGGAGTTCAGTCGACTTCTTTGTTATGGGGGTCGGGCTATGGAGCTTGAGGAGGCTCAGGTCAGGAGGTTTTTGAGGGCTCTACGTGATGATTTGAGAGTTCACTGTAGAGGGCGGAGTTATGCTACGCGTGCAGAGCTGGTTGAGACTGCAGCAGAGATTGAGGAGGATATCCGGGCACAGTTAGTGGCGGTAGCTCCAGCAGTTCAGCCTGGTAAGGCTCAGCAGCAGGGTGGTTCCAGCGGGGGCGGTAGGTCTGCACAGGGAACCAAGAGGAGGTGGGAGGCTACGCAGAAGCCGAGTGGTGCGAGTTGCTTCGGTTGTGGGAGCAAGGATCACAGGGTTGCTAGTTGTCCCAAGAGGAGTGCTCCGACGACAGGGCCTCGGGTATGTTATCATTGTAGGGAGACAGGGCACATCAGGCCTCTTTGTCCCAAGTTGCATCCGGCAGCAGTAGCAGCGTTGCAGCAGGTGCAGCCTAGAGGTTAGCAGGTGGCACGGATTGAGCAGGCGCCACAGGTTTACACGATAGCAGAGACTGGTGGAACCAGTGCCGGGGCGATCACAAGTATAATTTCTGGTACTTAAACTTTGTGAATTTTAGTGGGTTCAGATTGTATATGTTTCCTGTGATAAAGTGTTAGGTTCTCAACACATGAGGTTTGTGTAGGGACTTTGTTGGTTGGCGGGTTTAAGTCCCATGTTATGTTTGATTCTGGAGCTTCTCATAGCTTCATTACCACGGAGTGTACAGAGTGTGCGGGGATCAGCGGGGATCCTGGAGAGCGTGCAGGAGTTGTCTGGGTTGCGGGAGGTGAGTTCCTGAGAGTGATTGGACGAGCTAGAGGAATTGATATTCAGATCGCAGGGGAGTCGTGGCCAGCGGATTTGCTTATCAGTCCATTGGAGCTATATGATGTTATTCTCGGGATGGATTGGTTGCATCGGCATAGGGTGCATTTGGATTGCCATCGGGGTAGAGTGGAGTTTGAGCGTTCAGGAGGGAAGTTGGTTTTTCAGGGTATTAGACCAACTTCGGGGAGTCTCGTGATCTCAGCCATTCTGGCTGGGAAGATGATCGAGAAGGGCCGTGAGGCTTATCTGGTTACTATATCTATGCCAGAGTCAGTGGAGAAGTCTACGGTTAGCGGTATTCCAGTAGTGGAGGAGTTTGAGGATGTATTTCAGTCTTTGCAGGGATTACCACCATCTCGGTCGGATCCTTTTACCATTGAACTGGAACCGGGGACGATGCCATTATCCAAGTCTCCTTACAGAATGGCTCCAGCAGAGATGGCAGAGCTGAAGAAACAGCTAGAGGATTTATTGAGTAAAGGATTCATCCGTCCTAGTGTATCACCGTGGGGAGCGCCGGTGTTGTTTTTGAAGAAGGATGGGAGTTTCAGGTTGTGCATTGATTATCGGGGATTGAACCGGGTCACTGTGAAGAACAAGTATCCTCTTCATAGGATCGATGAGTTGTTGGATCAGTTGAGGGGTGGTACTTGGTTCTCTAAGGTAGATCTGGCGTCAGGTTATCATCAGATATCGATAGATGAGGCAGATGTGAGGAAGACTGCTTTCAGGACAAGGTATGGGCACTATGAGTTTGTGGTGATGCCTTTCGGGTTGACTAACGCGCCAGCAGCGTTTATGAGATTGATGAACAACGTGTTTCAGGAGTTTCTGGATGTGTCTGTCATCATTTTCATCGATGATATCCTGATTTATTCTAAGAGTCCTGAGGAGCATGCGGTGCATTTGAGGGCAGTTATGGAGAAGCTGCGAGAGCAGAAGTTGTTTGTCAAGTTGAGCAAGTGTAGTTTTTGGCAGCGTGAGATGGGCCTTCTTGGTCACATTGTTTCTGCAGTGGGGGTTTCTGTGGATCCAGAGAATATTCAGGCTATCAGAGATTGGCCTAGACCGTAGAATGCCACAGAGATCAGGAGTTTCCTTGGATTGGCAGGTTACTACAGCAGATTTGTGCAGGGGTCTGCAAGCAGAGCACGTCCTATGACTAATTTTACAGATCATAAGAGTCTGAAGTATATATTCACTCAGCCTGAGTTGAATTTGAGGCAGAGGCGGTGGATGGAGCTTGTGGCAGATTATGATTTGGAGATAGCCTATCACCATGGTAAGGCTAACGTGGTTGCAGATGCTCTGAGTCGGAAGAGGGTAGCTTCGGCTCAGGAGCATGAGATGGAGTCTCTGGTAGGTGAGATCAGTGCTTTGAGCTTGTGTGCTGTTTCACAGGAACCGTTGGGTTTGGAAGCAGTTGATAGAGCAGATCTTCTGAGTAGGGTGCGGTTGGCTCAGGAGAAGGATTTGGGGCTGGTGAATGCCTCCAAGGATGTGGATTCAGAGTATCAGGTCTGAGATAATGGTACTATCTTGGTGCATAGTCGGGTTTGTGTGCCCAAGGATGAGGAGTATCAGCCTCTCTCAGAATCTCCTGCCTCAACTCCTCATCCTTGGGCACCCGACTATGCACCAAGATAGTACCATAATCTCAGACCTGATACTCTGAATCCACATCCTTGGAGGCATTCACCAGCCCCAAATCCTTCTCCTGAGCCAACCGCACCCTACTCAGAAGATCTGCTCTATCAACTGCTTCCAAACCCAACGGTTCCTGTGAAACAGCACACAAGCTCAAAGCACTGATCTCACCTACCAGAGACTCCATCTCATGCTCCTGAGCCCAAGCTACCCTCTTTCGACTCAGAGCATCTGCAACCGCGTTAGCCTTACCAGGGTGATAGGCTATCTCTAAATCATAATCTGCCACAAGCTCCATCCACCGCCTCTGCCTCAAATTCAACTCAGGCTGAGTGAATATATACTTCAGACTCTTATGATCTGTAAACTTAGTCATAGGACGTGTTCTGCTCGCAAACCCCTGCACAAATCTCCTGTAGTATCCTACCAATCCTAGAAAACTCCTGATCTCTGTGGCATTCTGCGGTCTAGGCCAATCTCTGATAGCCTGAATCTTCTCTGGATCTACGGAAACCCCTCTACAGAAACAATGTGACCTAGAAAGCCCATCTCACGCTGCCAAAAACTACACTTGCTCAACCTTGCAAACAACTTCTTCTCCCGCAGCTTCTCCATAACTGCCCTCAAATGCACCGCATGCTCCTCAGGACTCTTAGAATAAATCAGGATATCGTCAATGAAAATGATGACAGACACATCCAGAAACTCCTGAAACACGTTGTTCATCAATCTCATAAACGCTGTTGGCGCGTTAGTCTACCCGAAAGGCATCACCACAAACTCATAATGCCCATACCTCGTCCTGAAAGCAGTCTTCCTCACATCTACCTCATCTATCGGTATCTGATGATAACCCAACGCCAGATCTACCTTTTGGAACCAAGTAGCGCCTCTCAACTGATCCAACAACTCATCGATCCTAGGAAGAGGGTACTTGTTCTTCACAGCGACCCGGTTCGAACACTGATAGTCAATGCACAACCTGAAACTCCCATCCTTCTACTTCACAAACAACACCGGCGCTCCCCACGGTGATAGACTAGGACGGATGAATCCCTTACTCAACAGATCCTCTAGCTGCTTCTTCAGCTCTGCCATTCTGTAAGGAGCCTAGGATAACGGCATCGTCCCCGGTTCCAGTTCAATGGTAAAAAGGATCCGACCGAGATGGTGGTAATCCCTGCAAAGACTGAAACACGTCCTTAAACTCCTCCACTACCGGAATACGTTTAACCGTAGACTTCCCCACTGACTCTGGCATAGATATAGTAACCAAATAAGCCTCACAGTCCTTCTCGATCATCTTCCCAGCCTGAATGGCCGAGATCACGAGGCTCCCGGAAGTCGGTCTAATACCTTGAAAAACCGAAATCCCTCCTGGACGCTCAAACTCCACTCTACCCCGATGGCAATCCAAATGCACCCTATGCCGATGCAACCAATCCATCCCGAGAATAACATCAAATAACTCCACTGGACTGATAAGCAAATCCGCTGGCCACGACTCTCATGTATTCTGAATATCAATTCCTCTAGCTCGTCCAATCACTCTCAGGAACTCGTCTCCCGCAACTCTGACAACTCCTGAACGCTCTCCAGGATCCCCGCTGATCCCCGCACACTCTGCACACTCCGGAGTAATGAAGCTATGAGAAGCTCCAGAATCAAACATAACATGGGACTTAAACCCGCCCACCAACAAGGTCTCTACACAAACCTCATGTGTTGAGAACCTAACACTTTATCACAAGAAACATATCCAATCTGAACCTACTAAAATTCACAAAGTTTAAGTACCAGAAATTATACCTGTGATCGCCCCGGCACTGGTTCCACCAGTCTCTGCTGTGGTGTAAACCTGTGGCGCCTGCTCAATCCGTGCCACCTGCTGCAACGCTGCCACTGCTGCCGGCTGCAACTTGAAAGTGCATCAGAGCTCTGAAGGTGACAGGAGCTTGTGAAGTGTTTCAGAGTGCTGATATGCTGACGTGGCAGGTCGGCTGACGTGGAAGGAGATTATGGAAGTAGTGATAAGAAGCGTGAGAAGGAAGGAAGAAGAAGATCAATATATACACGAAGATATTGAGGGTATATTTGATCGAGAGAGTTAAGGGAGGATATTTCTTAGGATAAGGAATATTTCCTTTTAGTTAGAGATTCACAAAAATCTAGGTTAGAGATCGTTTGTGTAAGGTTTAAAGGGACGAGGGCTAGCCGCAAAAAGAGCTAGCACTCGTGGGGAAAAGTTTGTGAGATTTGTAAACCTTCAAGCAATCGAAAAAAACGCTTTGAAGGTGAGTGTGTTCATTTTACTCTTTTAGATCTACACAGGGTGTTGTGATAGATAGACAAGAGAGTAGGCTTAGATTCATAACTTGTAAAAGGGAGTTT
Organism: Camelina hispida; assembly: GCA_023657505.1. Classification (NCBI taxonomy): domain Eukaryota; kingdom Viridiplantae; phylum Streptophyta; class Magnoliopsida; order Brassicales; family Brassicaceae; genus Camelina; species Camelina hispida. Next base: position 23,729,454 of record CP094635.1, on the reverse strand, counting down.
TAATAAGTTTGAATAAAAGTGTTTGTTTGGCGCGTTCCAAGTGGTTTAAGTGATTTGCTGTCCTCTATACCTTTACAATCGGTATCAGAGCGAGCACCTGATAAAATGTTCTGATATCCTTTTTCAACAGGTGAGATCTTGCGGCAAGGGTATGGAGAAATCACTGGATTTTGTTGCGGTTCAATCACCATTGAAACACGATCCTGAGTGCTTTGGTTTTTGGAAAGTGTCAATCAAGCAGGCCATCTCAAGCATCGACATGGAAGCTTGGTTTGCGGTGGAAGATGGTTGGTCACATCCGACGGAAAAGAATGAGAAGGGAGAAATGGTACCTAAGCACAGGAAGAAATGGACAGCCGAAGAAAAAGCGGAGTCCAAACATAACTCACAGGCTCTGTCAATTATCTTCAAGTCGCTGCCTAGGGATATTTTCAATCAAGTTCAAGGATGTGAAGCTGCCAAGGAAGCATGGGACATTCTGGTAGTCACGTTTGAAGGCACAAGTAGGGTCAAACGTACAAGGCTGGACAATCTTGCTTCAGATTTTGAGAAATTGCACATGACTGAAACTGAGTCAGTTGCTGATTACAGCAGTCGTCTGAGTGGTATTGCACAAGAAGCTGTAGTTTTGGGTAAACGCTATAAGGACAAGAAGCTGGTGAAGAAATTCCTCAGGAGTCTGCCAGATAAGTTTCAACCACACAGGTCTGCTATAGATGTTTCACTGGATTATGATGAGCTCAAGTACAATAAAATGGTTGGGATGATGCAGGCATTTGAGATACAGCTGAAGAAGAAAGAAAAAGTGAATGAGACATCTTTTGCCCTTAAAGCCATAGAAGAACAGAAGCTTGCTGAGTCTCCGGAGGTTGCAGATGAGGAAAAAGTGGGTTTGTTGGTTAAGAAGTACTTTCGCAAGATGGAAAGATGTCAGCGGAAGGGAACATCATCGCTCTTAAAATCTGATACTGATAAGGATATCAGGAAAAGTGACAAGCAAGAACGACAGTGTGCTGAATGTGAAGGTTTTGGGCATTACAAGTCTGAGTGTCCAAACAACAAACGAAAGAATTCTTTGCAGTGCTATGGGTGTAAGGGCTACGGTCACACTAAGTTTGATTGTCCTTTACGAGAAAACAAGCAGAAGTCCTACATCACTTGGAGCGAAAGTGACTCAGATGAAGAAGTCAGCAAAGGAGAGGTTCTTAACAGCTTCCTTGCATTGCTAGGTGTCATTGAGGAAAATGAAGAAGATGATGTGGTGCTGGAAACCAAGGACGTAGATGAGAAAATGAATTCTGATTCAGATGGAGAAGAGGCTGATTTGTCAGTAGAAGATCAGATAGAGCTTCTCATCAAAACTGTGGTACAGAAGACTCAAGACAACACACAGTTAACTTCTAAGAGAGATACATTACATCTACATGTTGTTATGATCTCTAAAGAGTTAAGTGAAGAACAGGCAAAGACTCTGCGACTTGAAAAACAGTTAGAAGAACAGCTGAAGAATATCAGAATGCTGAATAAAGGAACTAAGGATCTGGATACACTGCTTAGCACTGGAAGATCTAGCAATCTGAAATGGGGTCTGGGTTATCAAGGAACAAACACCAACCCAACCACTCAATTTGTCAAAGGAGTGGTGGCTGAGCCCGAGCTGAAGGAGAGGAAGTTCCCTCGAACTACTAGGATGTATGATTAGGTTCCTGTGAAGCAGAATTCAAGAAACCCAAGGATGGTGGTGTTTCCTGAGGTAAATACTAGGCCGCCATATGCTTCGAATGGGTTTCGGCAGACGACTCAAAGACCTGTTCAGCGTAGTAGAAGGAGAGGATGTTGGTACTGTGGACATCTAACTAACTACAAAGCACAGTGTTATCAGTTCCAGAATCGTGTGTCTAGCCTGATGCAATGCGGTGAGTTTTATCCAGCTGTAAGAAGAAACTCACAGGGATATGTCAGGAAAGATGATCTTTACTGTCATGTGGCTTTCACAGCAGAAAAATCTGAGGTTGATCAGGCCAAGTGGCATTTTGACAGTGGATGCTCCAGGCATATGACTGGTGCCCTTGATAATCTATCACATCTAGAAGGTGTTGCTGGAGAAAGAGTTACATTCGGTGATGGAGGAAAGGGTACAATCCGAGGAAAAGGTACAACTGGTGGTGATTCTCAACCACATCTTAAGGATGTCTTTTTGGTCGAAGGGTTGAAGGCAAATCTGATAAGTATTAGCCAGTTGTGTGATGAAGGTCTGGATGTCACATTCACCAAGAAGGGGTGCAAGGCTGTTGATCAACAAGGGTCAGTCCGACTCAGAGGCAGGAGATCTGTTATCAACTGTTACATGTGGAAATCGTCAATGCAGTGTTATAACACGACTGCTGAGTTGGACACAGAGCTGTGGCACCAGAAACTTGGTCATCTCAACATTCACACAATGCTGAAATTGGCTAATCAAGAGGTTGTACGTGGAATGCCAAAGCTGAAAGGTGATTCACATTTCATATGTGGTCCTTGCAACAAAGGCAAGCAAGTCAAGTCGTCTCATGGGCCAGTGACAGATATTCGCACTAGTCATGCACTCCAGTTGGTACATATGGATCTGATGGGTCCAATCCAAGTTTAGAGCATCTCTGGACGATGATTCATCTTTGTCATGGTGGATGATTTCACTCGCTACACCTGAGTGCGATTTCTTCGTGAAAAAGCTGATACCCTTGAATGCTTTCGCATTCTTGCCCTGCAGATTAAAAGTGAAAAATGTTCCATCCAAGCTATTAGGAGTGATCATGGAGGAGAGTTTCAGAATGACAAGTTTGATCAATTTTGCGGGCATCAAGGCATTGTCCATCAGTACTCTGCTCTAAGAACTCCAGAGCAGAATGGTGTTGTCGAACGAAAGAACAGAACACTGCAAGAGATGGCGTGAGCTATGCTGCATGGGAATCAAGTGTCACATCGATTTTGGGATGAAGTTGTCAACACTGCTTGTTACATTATCAAACATGTGTATGTCCCACCAGAGACCAGCAAGACTCCCTATGAGTTATGGAAAGGAAAGTCTCCAACTGTAAGCTACTTTCATGTGTTTGGCTGTCTATGCTACATCCTGAATAACAAGGATTAGCTGGGTAAATTTGACTCTAAGAGTGATGAAGGGATCTTTCTTGGTTACTCAGGACATAACACTGCTTTTCGTGTGTACAACAAACGCACAAGATCAGTTCAGGAAACGGTAAATGTTGTTTTTGATGATACCTCATTTCAACGGGTTGATATGGTGCCAGTTCTCTCTGACAAGGATCTAGTAACTGATGATGAGAAGTCTGAGCAAGCCTCTGGGAGTCTTAATGATTATGCCCACCCTGGATTGACTACAGATGAGCTTCCTCCATCTTCTCAAGTTCATCGGAATCACTCCTCAGGCGATGTTATCGGTGCGATTCAGGGGGGGTAGAGTTACCAGAGACAAACAGATTGACTTTGCTCAACTGGCTGGAAAGAAACAGAAGTCTGTAGTCCCAGACACTGTCTCTCAGGACTCTGAAATCGTTCAATTTGCCTGTTTTGTTTCCACTATGGAACCAAAGAATCACAAAGAGGCTCTTCGAGATGAGTTTTGGGTTGCTGCAATGCAGGATGAGCTGGAACAATTTGAGCGCAGCAATGTGTGGGAACTTACTAAACGGCCAACTAATGTCAATGTAGTGGGAACAAAGTGGATCTTCAAGAACAAGAGTGATGCCAGTGGATGCATTGTGAGAAACAAAGCGAGGCTTGTGGCTCAAGGTTACTCTCAAGTCGAAGGAGTTGACTTTGATGAGACCTTTGCACCAGTAGCAAGGCTAGAATCCATCAGGTTCATGTTCGGCATGTCATGTGCTCTTAAGTTCACATTACATCAGATGGATGTTAAAAGTGCATTCCTAAATGGGATTTTACAAGAAGAAGTGTTTGTAGAACAACCAAAAGGCTTTGAGAATCCACAACATCCTGAGCATGTGTACCGTCTGAAGAAAGCGCTATATGGTCTCAAGCAGGCTCCGAGAGCATGGTATGAGAGGTTAACTACGTTTCTTCTGGATCAAGGTTATGTTCGTGGAAGTGTAGACAAGACACTGTTTGTTCTCAACAGAAACAATGCATTGATGTTTGTTCAGATCTATGTGGATGACATAATTTTTGGTTCTACCTGTCAATCTCTGGTGCAAAAGTTTGTAAAAAACATGTCACAGGAGTTTGAAATGATTATGGTGGGAGAGCTGAAATACTTCCTGGGTCTACAAGTAGAACAATCAGCTGATGGGATCTTTGTGTCTCAAAGCACCTATGCCAAAGAATTGGTACAGCGGTTTGGTTTAGGGAAGTGTAAAGAAGCTAAGGTACCTATGGGAGTCAATGACAAGCTTTCAAAAGATGAGGAAGGAGAGGATGTGGATGAACGACTATATAGAGGTATGATTGGAAGCTTGCTCTACCTGACAGCGAGTAGGCCTGACATCTGTCTGTCAGTGGGGATATGCGCACGGTACCAGGCCAAGCCCAAGATGTCTCACTTACTAGCAGTCAAGAAGATCATCAAATACGTGAAGGGGACAGTGAACTTTGGTATCTCCTTCACCAAGGATACCAACACCAGTCTGAGCGGATACTGCGATGCTGATTGGGCAGGTTGTGTGGATGATCGCCAAAGTACAAGTGGTGGATGCTTCTTTATGGGCAACAACCTAATTTCATGGCACAGCAAGAAGCAGAACAGTGTCTCACCATCAACCGCTGAGGCTGAATACATTGCTTTGGGCAGCTGTTGTACACAACTCCTATGGATGCGACAAATGTCCTCTGACTATGGTATGGATTCTGATACTCTGTTAATTCATTGTGATAATTTGAGTGCTATAAACATCTCTAAGAATCCTGTCCAGCATTCTAGAACAAAACACATAGATATTAGACACCACTTTGTTCGTGAACTTGTTGAGACGAAACTGATTGAGATAGACCATGTGAGCACTGAGTTTCAGCTGGCTGATTTATTTACTAAGCCTCTGGACTTCAACAGATTCATAAATCTGAGGAAGTCCATTGGTGTCTGTGAACTCTAACTATTTCTCTGAGTTGTGTTGGTCTAAGGCAGGAACTGGAGCTAGAACAGATCATAGAAATCCTGGAATATATAGAAGATCAACATCTGAACGAGTGTGGGAAATAGCTGCCTGTCATGCCGGCCTGTCCATCCTGTTAAACGTTGTCATGATTGAGGAGGTCAAAGAGCTGTGAAGAGACATGCACGGTCATTCTAAGGTTTAATAACCTAAGGAATAATGAGTTCCAAATCAGTGGCTGACACAATCAAATGATGTCACTGAAGCTCAAGAGGCTGAAGCAGTCATCAGAAGGCTGTTTGGAGAAATAAAAAAAAATATAATAATAAAAAAAAATGTGTGTACTCTTCGAAGAGATGAACTCCAGCTGCCTTAACATGTTGGGATGGACTAAAGGCTAAAGGCATGCCAGTGTGAAAGCCTACTCACATGCAACAGTCCTCTGATCTTCGACAATTCAAGAGATTGTGATAGTTTCTAGTAAAGGTTCTGAACAAGTGGCTGATACGACAAAGGTGTGGTTAGTGTTCTGATTTCTGCACTATTTGATATATTAAAAAAAAATAATAATAATATTGATGCTCATGTGTGTTTAATTCTTGATTTGGGTCCCTCAGAATCTGTCATTAGTGGATGAGTGTATCTGTGTGTTTGATTCATGAATCTGTTAAATTGGGTTGTAAAAGAGGAAGAATGAGATTTATTAGTGCACTGGTATTAATAGTGATTGAATGAATTAATGATTGAATGCAGTCAAATGAGGTAATAGATGCACTGTACACTGATATTTAATTGAGTGGTTTCAGGAAATCTTTAATGTTTTGGGCCGAGTTTGTGCAGCCCATTGAGACTCACGAAAGTGTATAAAAAGGAGCAACTAGGGTTTTGGTGTTTTCCTCATCCCCTCTGCGATTTCAATCCTGTGTCGATTAATCTTCTGCTCATATCTCTCTCGTCTTTTGTCGATCAAATCTCTAACAATCATGAAGTCCATCTTTAGTGGTTTCCATTATGACTCCAGCTCAGATGAGGAGCTTCAAACTCCACCGTCTTCGTTGCCTCCGCCCACTCCACATGTTCCAATCGATCCCGAGACTTCCATGGTGGTTTAACAGCCTCGCGAGGAGTCTGTCACTGCATCTCAGACTCGGGTGATCAGGTTCCCTCACCGTCTCACGGGAATCAAGAGACCTGCGACTCAAGGAGTGGTGATGTGCGTGTACCTGTCCTGCCATCTCAAGGAGTTTCATCCCGTTTACGCAAAAGACAACCGCCTGCTGATCTAGACAGTCGTGACTCCAAGCGTCCATCTCTCCACAGAGATAAGGGCACGTCCACCACATCTCGAGGAACTTTGTCAAAGGATTTCGATGCCAAACGGTTCATCTCCTCAGAAGCTGTTCGACGTTATGGGTTCTTTGCCTCTCGAACGCTCGCTCCAGAGGTCTATTATCCACTAGATGCTGCATAAGAGGCTAGGGAGTTCATAGACAAAGCTGGGCTGCTTCAAACCATTACTCAGATCGGCTCGTACGACTTGGAGATGGTCTATGAATTATGGGCGAATCTCCCAACGATCAAGATTGAGGGGGAGTTTGTCGACGTGCTTATCCGAGACTGGACCTATGAGTTTTCTCCAAGCCGTATCAATGCCCTGTTTGGTCTGAGGTATGTGGATGTGCGTGAACAGAGATTGCAGACGGCTGCAATTCAGGAGGAGGATCTAGGTCTGTTTCTCTCTGATGGAAGAGTCAAATCTTGCAAGCAGCTGGTGTCCACTGCAATCAAGAACCCGGTGATCAAGGATCTGCATCGGATCTGCTGTAGCAACTGGTCTCCCACGGTGAACAGGGGGTACATCTCGACGAATAGGGCTCTGGTGATCTACATGATCATGCATGGGATTTCGTTCGATTTTGGACGGATGATCTACGACCAGATCATTCAACTAGGGTTGCAAGCTCAGTCTGGATTCCGGTTGCCGTTTCCCAGCCTCATCTATCAGTTGCTGGCTGCTCAGAGACCTGTCCCGAGTTTGTCGTCAAAAGATGCAAAGAAGGGAAAGGGGAAGAAGACAGCATCCGTCCATGTTGACCATGTTTCTCCAAAAGGGTCATCTGCAGAGCGCAAAGCCATCCGGTTGGCAATCAAGATCCTGCAAGATGCCTTGGACGCTGGTAAGTAGTTTCTCACTTTGCTGCTTGTTCCAATTTCTGGTTTAGGTTCTTGGTATTTTTGACTAAACTGTGCCAAACAAACAGGGGGAGATGTGTCTGTTTCAGAGGCCTGAGTGGGAGATTAAGCTGTGGGGGAGCAGTTGTTGTTGTTGCTCACTGTTTCTGTGGATTTTATGTGTTTATCCCCTGTTTAGAACATGAGACTTGTTTTTATTTTGTTTCTGTGTTGGCTTTGAACAATTTATTTTTACAAGTCTTTATCGGTTAACCGTCTTGTGTTGATTGCTGGAATATTTTGCTAGTACGGTTGTGTTGTTGTCTTGGCTGTGTTGTCTATGTATTTTCAGGGTTGATGCTGCGGTTGCTTGTGTGGAAGATTCAGTCAAAAAGGGGGAGATTGAAAGTGCATCAGAGCTCGGAAGGTGACAGGAGCTTGTGAAGTGTTTCAGAATGCTGATATGCTGACGTGGCAGGTGGGCTGACGTGGAAGGAGATTATGGAAATAGTGATAAGAAGCGTGAGAAGGAAGGAAGAAGAAGATCAAGATATACACGAAGATATTGAGGGTATATTTGATCGAGAGAGTTAAGGGAGGATATTTCTTAGGATAAGGAATAATTCCTTTTAGTTAGGGATTCACAAAGATCTAGGTTAGAGATCGTTTGTGTAAGGTTTAAAGGGACGAGGGCTAGCCGAAAAAAGAGCTAGCATTCGTGGGGAAAAGTTTGTGAGATTTGTAAACCTTCAAGCAATCGAAAAAAAGGCTTTGAAGGTGAGTGTGTTCATTTTACTCTTTTAGATCTACACAGGGTGTTGTGATAGATAGACAAGAGAGTAGGCTTAGATTCATAACTTGTAAAAGGGAGTTTTTATAAGTTTGAATAAAAGCGTTTGCTTGGCGCGTTCCAAGTGGTTTAAGTGATTTGCTGTCCTCTATACCTTTACACAACTTGGGACAGAAAGACCTGATGTGTCCTGTCTCCCTACAATGATAACATACCCGAGGCCCTGCCGTCGGAGCACTCCTCTTGGGACAACTAGCAACCCTGTGATCCTTGCTCCAACAACCGAAGCAACTCGCACCACTCGGCTTCTGCGTAGCCTCCCACCTCCTCTTGGTTCCCTGCGCAGGCCTACCGCCCTTGCTAGAACCACCCTGCTGCTGAGCCTTACTAGGCTGAACTGCTGGAGCTACCGCCACTGACTGTGCCCGGATATCCTCCTCAATCTCTGCTGCAGTCTCAACCAGCTCTGCACGCGTAGCATAACTCCGCCCTCTACATTGAACTCTCAAATCATCATGTAGAACCCTCAAAATCCTCCTTATCTGAGCCTCCTCATAACAAAGAAGTCGACTGAACTCCAAGTCCAGCTCCCGCACTGACCGTGTCCCCTGACACAACTGAAGGAACTGCACCTCCAACCGATCCAATGCCTCTCTAGGAAAATACTTGCGGTTGAACTCCAAGACGAAGTCAGCCCAAGTCATCTCCCGCTGCACTCTCCTAGCAGCCACTGATCTCCACCACAACTCAGCATCACCACTCAAATAGTAGACCCCTATGTCCACCCAAAACTCCTCAGGACATCTCAGAGTATGGAAGTTACGTTCCACACTCGTCCTCCACGCATCTGCAACAGTAGAATCTGTACCACCCGAAAACCTTTCAGTGAAAAGACCCTTCATCTCCTTGAGCATAGACAAATAACGTCCATATGCTCCCACATCCGCAACCACTGGCTGCTGCTCCTCCGCCACCACTGGTGGCACTACCTGAGCCTAAGCCGGTACCACTAGTGGTAACCGCGCTAACACCTGTGCTAGCATAGCCGCAACGTCAGTACCAGAGACACCACCCGCTGGAACTCCCACACCCGGGACCCTAGCATCACCGACCACTGGAGCATCAACACCGCCCCCTCCTGCCACACTCACGGAATCCCCCGGAACATCCTGCGACTCGCCAACACCCTCAGCTGTCACACTCTGGTCCTCGGTCTCACTAACCACTGGGACTCTGCCCCTACCACGACCAGCCACAACATCACCTCTAACCATCTGCACTACCATGAACAGAAGGCTAATCAAACAATTACTATTTAAACACAGAAACATAAACTCACCGTGGAATCACACTGTAGGCTCAAAGAGGATGTTCTAGGACTCCATCCCACACACAATTGACTAACTCACATAATCAATCAAGACATGCAATCCCAAACATCACAACAGAAACCTAGTGAACCCAAACCTAGAACCGTAAGGGCTCTGATACCAAAATGAAATGACCGACCTTCTTTTTTTTAATAAATAATAAATAATATATATACATATATAAACTACAACTAGTGGTCCCATATTCACTAGCCACCTAACCACATTCACAATCAACAGCGGAATAACAAACCATTATCCAATAATAATTCAATAATAATCCAATAACATTCCAATATCATAGCATAGGCAATATCCAAATACCAAACAACAAGAAACATGAAACCAGCAACCTAGCAATGTTTCTACTGACTCTACTCTAGCAACCTAGCAATGCCAGACAACATCCAATCAAGTCCCTAGAACATCCTCCTTCTCATCGCCTTTGATTCCACGATCACACTTTACCTTTACCTGCACACCACAAACAACAATTGAGATGGGTAAGTTTTATCACAAATCCTTAGTTAGGCCGTCCTCCCATCTACTAGGTTATACACACAAGCATTTGAGACTCTTAAGTTCAAGCAAACAACAAACACACAACAATTCATCAAACCAGGAAAAACAAGTCTCAGATAGGGCTAGCGTCGACCGATGCTACACCGGTGCCGATCGATGCCTCACAATATGGTGCCGATCGATGCCTCACGAACTGGTGCCGATCGATGCCTTACGAACTGGTGTCGACCGATGCCACAAGGTGCCGATCGATGCTTCTTCTGCAGACACAAACTGCACGAACACGAACGTCAATCCTCCGTCTCAATTCATCTCGAAACCGTCTCAAACTCACCAAAACACCTCGGAATCCTATAGTAAACATGATAACAACAAACCCAAGCAAGCAAACATCACAAGCAACAAGAAAACACCCAAACAAAAGAGATCTCATGCTTAGATCAACCATGGTCAAGCAGTCACCTCAAATATAGGAAGATTCAGACCAAAAGTAACGAATCCAACACTCTCAGCAACCTTCTAACACGTTCCTGGCCCTGGATCATCACTCCCACAGCAAGATCTCACCAGAAACACCTTGAAATCTCACAAACTCTCTCAAGAACCTTTAGGAACTGTTTTCTCCTTTTCTCTTTCTCTCAAGCGGCGTAAGACAACAAAAACACGACCCTAGGTCGTTTTCTCCCTTTTAAACCTTGGTTCAATGGTTCTCCTTAAACCAAACCGAGCCAAATCGTTTAAAAACTCAAACTGGTCAAACCGGAAATTAGTGGTGTCGACCGACACCCCCTTGGTGTCGATCGACACCCATCCCCAAAAACCAATTTTTGGTTCGCGGATGTTACATGAATTCAGAGAAATCAACAATACATGGCAGGATTCCACATTCCAGCCTATGTGGTCAAGCTGGGCATAACAAGAGTAGTTGCAAGAATGAACCAGTTGTTGTGGAGGGTCCAAAGAACAAACGTGGGAGACCAAAGAAGTTTAGATGAGGTACATTTATTTACTATTTTTTATTGATATATCTTATGAGTCATCACTCTTTGCTTATTAGTATGTTTCAGAGTCATCCCAAGGCACCCCCAAAGCCAAGAAAAAAGAAGAAACACTCTTTTAGCCGGAAGTAGTTCTCAGTCTATACAAGCTGGTGAATCAAGCTCACAAACTCCAGTTACTTCTAGTGCTCCTCAACCTTCAATCTCATCAAATCAACTGCAGCCACATGTGAAGAAAGCTAGAAGAGGGAGACCATTGAAGATGAGAAAAACTAGCTAGTAAAATTCCACAAGGTGTTGGAACATTTTGGAGTCCATTCACGGATCGACCTTTTGATAGGTCTAACCTAAACCCAAAACCTCAAGAAGAACGTAACAAATAATCTGAGCAATATGCACCATGTTTTTGTGACCACCTTATTCACTCTCTGTTATGACTATGGTTGCTTTTATTTATATAGAGATTTTGTTTCCTTTTGAATTCATGTATGACCATTTGACATAATCATCTATCTATATCTTTGGATTTTTTTTCATTTTTTTGTTTACGGGAAATAGTAAAAGTTAACACTCTGTTTTTGTTTTTCAAACTCAGAAACCCTAATTCATAATAAAAATTATGAGGATTTTGAATTTTAAACATGTGAGACAACCATTATGGCAAGTGGTTATATATAAAAAATGACAGAGGTTAACGGTTCTACTAACAACGGTTATCTAATCTGTGACGGTCATTATGGTTTCGTTGTTTCGTATGTAAACAAAAATCATAGTTTAGAGATTTAGAGCGTTAGTAAAATTAATTTGATGGTTTATATTGTTAATGAAATTCTTTGAAGGTTTAAAATGTTACTCAGTGATATTTTGAAGATTTAAAATGTGATTTTTCACAAAATTAAATGATTGAAGCATTTATTTACTCAGGTGAACCATTGCGTAAGAAAGGAACTTGGCTTTCATCTATTATGACCTTATGAGTAAGCCAACGTTTCATGAGTTTTTTTTGTCCATTTGTTGAAGACTGTTACAGCCCTTGAAGAGATATATATATGCTGTTTCAGTTTGCTATTGAGTTCTTTTCCGAATGAAAAAGTTAGCTGTATGGACACTAGACAAATGACAAATCAGAAATATCGAGAACCAAACCACACAATTTCAATCCTCACAATACATAAAATATATTTTTGTCGAAATCTTAATTTATTATTTCATTTACTTCATTGGGACAGAGACATTGAAAACACAGTACATAACATATCTTTTTCTAAATGCTTAATTTATAACTGACGTGTCGTGACCAGAGAGCTCCGTAGCCAATTTATTATTCATCTTTAGTATTCTATAAAATTACATAAAACTGTCACTGGCTATATATATATTTGTCAACTGCCACTACTATTCAATTTATTTATATATATAATATTTTGCTCCTATAAATTCTAAAATTGGTAAATATCATTCAAAAATTGATAAATATTATCTCCTACATATTTTTAAAATTAAATTAATTTCACTATGTATTGTAATATAATAATATAACTATTTTATGAGATGTAAAAAATATATATATTTAAAATCTTATTTTCAGAAATATAAATAATGTTACTTTTCTAATAATTTTATAAAGCTCTAATGGTGAAAGAATCGAAGATCATTTTGAAACTGGCTCAATGTTTATTCTTTTGCTAAAAACAATAACTATATTTGCCCAAAAGAACATATGATCACCAATTGAAATGACATGAATATATACTCTAATTTGGATAATATAAATATGTAGTTATAATGTTTTTACATAAATCTTAAAATTTAGAAAATCCAGTCCAATAAAAATGAAAACAAGTAATAATATTATACCAATAGGCAATAGCTAGGTCTGGGCAAAAAAATCGAACCAGAATATCCAATCCGGAACCCGACCCGAAAAATCGGGTTTGGGTTGGGTAAGGGTTTGCCTATGAAACTCTATTGGGTTCTGTTTTCCGATACTTGTGGGTTCAGGTTAGGGTTGGCTAATACTCGATACCTGTTTGAGTACCCATCAGACCCAAACATATAAACATATTTATAATATTTAGCATTAATATAATGTAATTATCCTAAATTATAATCATCATTTAGTTTATACCTAAATATCAAAAATAATTTGTCAGATAAGTCAGAATTTAGCTAAATTTATTTAAATTTAAAGTTTTTTTCGGGTACCCAGTAGTTCGAGTGCTAATCAGGTTCTAAAATTTGAAATCCGAACCCGATAGTACCCAAACCAAACCGAAACCATATATCTAAAAATACCCAATGGGTTCCATTTTTCTAAACCCGTTTATTCAAACCCGAATGAATAATACCCGAACGGGTTACCCGAATGCCCAACCCTACCAATAGCTGAGATATATAGAGATCTAATGAAACAAGATTATTTTGTGGTGGTGGAAGAGATGAATGTATGTGTATGCAATGATGAGATATGGAATGATGGGTGTTTCAATTCCCCTTATGCAGTTGCAGTATAAGAGGTGTCAATCCTAAATGAGTGTTTGTGAACAATCAAGATATGCATATGAATCTAAGTTAAGCCAAGTGTAAAGATTGTTTGTCACTAACAATCCTATGATGATAATGTAAAAAGCAGAAAGTAAACTACAAGAACTAAGAACTAAATGCAAGTAAAACAGAATGATTATGAACTAAGAACAGAAACAGAAACTGTAAACACTAGATATGAACTAATGCAAGACAAGTAATGAACTAGATGCTAAGTGAATGCAATGGAAATTAAACAGGAATGAAACAAAAGATAAGACAGGACAACTACAGATCATAAACAAGAAATCTGGGGATGAGCTCGAGCAAGCACTCGACCGAGTGTAGGTCGAGTTGGACTTAAACGTGAAAACAGAGCAAGACAATAAAAACAGAGCAATGCAAGAACGAATCAAACAACGAGCAAGCAATGATATTTAAACTAAGAAATCAATAAACAAAGAAGGTCCTGAGGATGGATTCATGGGATGAACTGATCATTGTGGCTATCTAACTTGGTCAACAAATCTCAAGCAAGCTATGAGCTAATCTCTAGACATACTAATCTAAGACAAGTTTCTCCCACTCTCATGGTCAAGAAACAATCAAACCTGAGCATCTTCTAGACTTGTTCTCACAAAGTAAAGAATCTACACAAGCAGGCATTAAGCAATACATCTCAAACCAAACAAGACTCCTAATCTATTAGCAAGCCTAATGGTAAGCTCTAGATCTAGCCTTATCTATGCTTCCTAAACATTGGTGTGATGCTAAGAAGCTTGAAATCAGAATCTACCCTCTCTGATATAGAATCAGCATTAAGATCATCTACCCTAGAAGAGATCTACAACAATCAAGCTTGACCAAATCACACAAACCACAAGATCAGCCCATCCTAACCATCCTCAAGATCCTAAGAAGACTACTCACAACAAGACATGATCAAACAAATCATAAACCCAGAAATTATTGAAACTTGCATTATTAGAAAGATAAAACAGAGATCTACAATATTGATGAAGGAATGAAACTCAAATTCTTTATATCTTGAAAGTTATGAAACCAACAAAATACAAGAATCTAGTCTTTTTCTTAGAACAAGTACAAAATCTAAAATAAAAAAAAGGCAAAAGGAATAAAAGCTAAAAAAAGTAAAAACTAGGTTTATGAGAATATCTAAAAAGCTGGACACTTTGGTGGCTGCAGGTACAAGGCTTTATATAGTGGGGAAGGTGGAAGCCCTAAAAATAGAAAAAGTCAAAGTAGTCAACGGCTCGGTCAACTCGACCAGTGCTCGGTCGAGCTAGGGGTCGAGCTGGCTTCTCACGTGCAATCTCCACTCGGTCGAGTCCATCTCCCACACGGTCGAGTGCTTGGTCGAGCTGGACTCCGGACCTTGGTTCTTCAGCCTTAACTCTCTTGCTTTCCCTTCATGATTGCTTCACTTCTCTTCAGCATTGCTTCCATGCTCCTTAAGCTCCAAAATCACCTGTTTATGCATGGAAAGATGCAAATGCAATGCAACTAAACTCTAATGCATGATTAGTCCTAAAGCTACACAATAATGGTGAAAATGGATAGAAAAAGATGCAAAAGATGTGAATAAACCAAGGGAAAACATGGTAAAATATATGAACATCAACACCCCCAAACTTAGTCTTTGTTTGCCCTCAAGCAAATAAACAAGACATAAGAAGGTAGATGAGGTTTGAAAGTTGGATCTCAGCTCCTAAACTTGCAAATAGACCATCTAGAATTAATGTCCAAGTTACTAGTACTATGATGCAAGTTGAATGAGCTGTACTTAGAAAATTTTAGACAAGCATATCACAACCTTTACTGATTTGAGCCTTAGATATCCACATGCATTCTAATCAACCATTTCCTTTAACATTCATTAATCAAGAACATGAATCAATTCTATGCAATGCTTAAACTCATTTGGCTTGGTAACAAGGGTTTTGAGACAATGATGGTCTCTTTTTAGAGTGGGGCTTGTCAATATCAAGGTTTTCTCATGAAATGGATTGAGCTTTAGAAGAATGCTAAAGGTAAGAACACTTAGACACATACAAGAACAAAACCTTGTCTACCTAAAGGTACCCAAAGTGTTTATCCTAACAATCTAAACCCAAATGATCCTAGCGCTACCCTTTAACTTCTTCTTTTCTCTTTCACCCTTTTCTCTTTTGGTTTTCAAGTCTTGGCAGAGGTTTCTTATTTGATATTTCTAGTGGAATGGGGGATTCTTATTGATTGCTATGGTTCTCTTTTCTTCTTATTTTTAAGACATTTAAGCTTTTTGCTAAACTGCTCTTTGCTTTCTTTTCTTTTTTTTTTTAACTAGAACCATCTTAGATAACCATTTTCTTACTTCCCATCCTTTCACTAGACATTAGCTTTCACTTAAACACATCCCTCTCCTAAAGACTCTACCCTTTTTCTTTCTCTTTTCTTTCTTTTCTTTTATAACAGCCAAGTCCCAAACCCAACAAGTGAACCACCTAGTCCTATCTAGTTTGGAAAAAGCAAACTAGAACTACAGAAGGTCTTACTCTTGTCAGTTCAAACCTAACACTTTCTACCAAGCTCAATCCCAAAAATAGGCCTCACACACACAAGAATAAACAAGGCTTGAAAGAAGGTTTGGTTAAGGGGTAGGGGAACTGATCTTAATGATTTAATCAGCTACTTGGATCAACAAGAGTGGTAAAAAGGAGAAAGATTATCCAAATATGTATGTGGTATCCATGAGTTTAAAGCAATTCACACATTGATAATTAAAAGTCAATATTAGGTTCTTATAGATAGGAAATGGAATCAAATCACAACATGCTTCAATTTAGACCAAATACAATGCAGGAATTCAAGGCTTGGTTCAATCTTATGCTTCTAACCACTCAACTAGCATCAAAGTACTATTAACTTGGGCATTGATCCTAGTCTAGTGAATTAAGCAAACTAACAAGGAAAAACTCATCATAGATCCCTAATGCAAATATTATACAATTCTATATGAAACATGTTAAACAAGATCCTAATGTGCAATGCAAACTACATGAACACTCTTTTTTTTATAAATATTTTTTTTCAAAATTTTTCAAATTTTTATGGTTTTTCTATGCCTTAAATGATTATGCAAGTGCTAACATGATGATGATAAAAAATTTGAAATAAGAAAACAAAACACAACATCAAATGCTATCTCAAACCCTCCCCCAAACTTAAATCACACAGTCCTCTGTGTGAAAGAAATTTGTAAGAGGATTCAAGACTAAAAACAAAAACAAAACACAACATCAAAAGCAATGGTATAAACAATGGTAAGGTGATGATGGTACCTTAGGGATTGTGGAAGAAGTTGTCCACATCCATCTGCATGTTGTCATATGAGTAGTTGGGGTCTCTTGGTGGCTTGGAAATGGACTTTGGGGCAGCTCGACGATGCCAATCGAGCCTGACTCGGTCGAGTGCATGTTCGAGTGGGGGGGGGGGGTCGAGCTGGGTTGCGAGTCTCCAAATCTTGAGTCTGGTACTGCTGATACTGCTGGTAGAGTGTGGGATCCATAAAATATTGGGGTGGGAAGGGAGGGTAATGTGGATAACCTGGATAAGCAGCTGGAGGTGGGAAGCCATAGGGTGGTCTGGGCTGGTGCTCGACCGAGTGCATTGGTGGTGCTCGGTCGAGTGGGTGCTCGAGTGACCCGGTCGAGTGCCTCGAAAACTATTGTTCTCGGGTACTTGAGCTCCTATTCCTCTGGTTTGTCTCATACATTGAAGTCCTAGCTGGTTCCACAGGGTTTACAACTCTTGAAAGTGCTCTAGTTGAGCTACTCCTCCTCAAAGGGCTTGAATGGCTTGGAGATGAGTTTCCACTCTTCAGCTCAGCAATCTCCTTCTTTAGTCCTTTGATGGACTTAGCCATGTTAGTCACCTTCTTCTTGAGCTTATCAAACCTCTTTCCATTTCACTTGTTCCATCTTTGCAAGAGAGTCATTCTCTTTGCATTCTCCCTCACTCCTCTACTATCTCTTGGATTGGGTTCATAGTCTTCAAAATAAAACTGCTCCTCTCCAACAGACACTTGTGCACTTCCAGCTTCCTCAACTCTAGGTTGAACCACTCCATCAAACCAATGCTCCTCAGCTGGCCAAAAGTCAATGTTTGCTCCTTCTTGAATGGTGGTGAGCTCTTGGTTAGGCAATATGAGTTGCTTTTTCCCAAGTGTTGGAAGCTCAAAGTTGAAAATGTGGTTCCCTTGATGCATCTCCTTGGCTAGGATGAGAGTGGAGGTAAGGTAGCTTGAGTCAATCCATCTTGGTAAGACCCTTTCTCCTCTAAGTTGGATGTCAGCAGCTTGAAGGATTGGAGTGATGATGCCTCCAATGGTAAGTGCTCCTCTTGAACCTTTGTTCTCAAGCTTGCCTACCCAGCTTCTCAAATAAATCATGTGGTCTATCAGCACCATTGCAAGATCAGTCTCCATAGTGCTACCAAGGATGATGGTTCCATTCCTTGCTTGAAGAAGAACTCCATTGAGAGCCAAGTCAATCATCTTTAGCTCTCCCTCATTGATGTTTCCAGTTTCCTTCCTAGCAAAGAAGGTATTGGCAAGAGCCTTGTGGTAATACCTCAAAACTGGGCTCCTAATCCTTGAGCTCTTGGAGTTGGAGGATGAGTAGAGCTTGTTGTCCCCAATGGTCTCCCATACAGCAAACAATTCTTCTCTTGGAACCATCAAGCTCCTATGGCTCCCAACCTCAAAACCAAACACATCAGCCAGCTTCTTCAATGAAAGCTCATGCTTCTTCCCTTTGATTGTGAAGGAGATATGACCAGCTCCTACTTCAGCATCTTTCCTCAAATATTGGTGCAGCTTGACAGTGGCTAGGAACTCACAGCTTTCCTCTCTATATCTTTTAAATATTTTGAGCAAATGAGAGAGTGTGAGAAGTATAGGATCGAGCAAGGTCTTTATAAAGAAGCCTAGGAGACAAGGAAACAAGGGTGGAGCGTCCTTACCATTCAAATTTGAATTGGGAATCTTTGACTTGCTTTTTGGCTACCACTCGACCCCACACTCGACCAGCACGTGGTCGAGCTCCTTGACCAAATTTGAAATTTCAAAACTTTTCTCCTTGTTCTTCCCTCCACTCGATTATTCTAGAAGAAATGGAATCGAATGGGCCTCAGTTCTTGTCTAGCTCGGCCGAGTACCTCTCGTGGCCTGGTCGAGTGGGCCTGCGAGTCTTCTTCTCCATATCCACATCTCTCCTTACCCAACTATATTACCATTGAAAAGCCTGTCCAACAAAAACATAAAAAAAAAAAACACATCAAAACTACTAAGAAAATAAACCATATTTATAAAGGATACCTTAGGGACTTCCTCTCTAGTGAGCTTGTTTAAAGTCACTAAGCTTGACTTTGGTTGTCTTTCTAGACTTGGTTCAAATACCAAGGAGGTGATGAAATCCTCCCTGGAACCTCTTGGTCACTGTGAAGTTGATCCTTGATCACCTCACCCTTAGCACACAAACCAAACTTCTTCTTGATTTTGAGTCTTGGTCTTGCTTTCCTCAAAGACCTCTTGTTCAGCTTGACTTGAAGATCCTCAACCATACTAGTCAACTCTTGGACTGACCTCTTAAGCTTCTCCACAGAATCCTCTTGAAGTGGGAGCTCAGCTTTTGGAGTTGCCTTATCACTTAACCCTTCTTGACCACCTTTGTCTTTGATGGTGAAAGGCTGGTCATCAATAGTGGGAAGGTTGGTTGGATTGTGGATATTGAATTTCATAACCACATCTTCAGCAATGTTCAAGGTCACAAGACCCTCCTTGACATCAATGACTGCTCCAACAGTAGCTAAGAATGGCCTCCCTAGCAAGATTGGATCCTCAGGCTCCTTGTCCATCTCTATCACCACAAAATCAATATGAATCCTTGCTCTCCCTATCTTGATTGGGACATTATCCAGCCTTCCAACTACCTCTCTATTTGTCCCATCAGCTAGGCACACATGGAGATTGGTAGATTTGAAATCAGTTCTTCCAAGCTTTTGGGCTATGGAATAAGGCATGACACTTGTTGAAGCTCCCAAATCACAAAGACATTGATTGTAGTGAAGGTAGCTGATTGTGCAGGGCAAATAGAAAGGTCCTGGATCACTGAGCTTTATTGGAATGAATACTCCTCCAAGGTTCTCAAGATCCTTCTCATCTTGAGCTTCAGCCTTCTTCTTAGACAAATCAAGCAAAAAAATTTTGTAGAGAGGATATGGTTCATACTGTTCCAAGGCAGGTCCTCTCTCCTCCTCTTGGTAAGCTATGGTGATCTCTTGTATAGCCAACACTTCTTCCTTCTTCTCAACCACAGCTTCCTCATTCAAAACCCTTTCTTCCTCTTGTTGCTTAGCCAACAATGCCTTTTTCTCAATGATTTCCTTTAATTCCCTAATCTTCTGTGCTTTGAAACGCCCAGGAAAAGGTAGTGGAGGCTTGTAGGCAGGAGGAATGTACTTGGCAGGTTTGTCATCCTCGGACTGTCCAGCTCGATCGACCACTCGAGCATGCACTCGGTCGAGTGGCTGCTCGAGTCCATGGTCGAGCTCAGGTGCGAGTTCCAATTTACTTGCACAAACATCATCTGGGGCTTCAGTAACTAATGAATTCCCCCAAACTTGAATTGCACTGTCCTCAGTGGCTTCTTCCTCATGAACTTGAATGGCTTTGGCTGTGAACTCCCTTGGATTTTGGACAGCTTTTACAGGGAGTTGGTTAGGTTTTGGAGCTGAAGAAGAGGCTATGTTACTCTCCATATACTTCACTCTAGAATTAAGACCTTCAAACTTCATGTTCAGGTCATTATACTGGGATGTGAGCCTTTGGTTTAGCTCAGCAAACTGCTTGGCTTCCTCAATCTTCCCTTGGGTTTGACCAATCAACAGCTGCTGTATCATAGCTCGAAGGTCTTGTTCTTGGCCTTGGTTAGTCTGAAACCCTGGTGGGGGACACAACTGGGGCTGGAACACCTGCTGCTGTTGTTTGGGGATATAGTTTTGGTGCTGTTGAGGCTGTTGAGGAGGGTAGACTTGATCTTGTGGATTAGCCACATTGGTACTCCTATAAGATAGGTTGTTGTTCTTGAAACCACCTTGGTTGTAGCCCTTGAATCCACCTTGGTTTTGCATATAGCAAAGCTCAGCAAACTCATTCTCCCCCTCTTGAACTGGAGCTTCTTCTTCACCAATGAAGTGAATGGATTTGGACTGGCTGAGGAGTATCTTGTCAAGTTTCTCATTGACCATCTTCAAATCCTTCTTGTACTTGTCCTCTTGATCAGTTGAGGAACTCCTTATGGTCCTATCATAATCTTCATTGTAATTGCCATCTGACTGAGCAAGATTCTCAACTAGTTCTCATCCTTCTTCCACATTCTTGTTGAGGAAGTTTCCATTAGAAGCTGTGTCAAGAAGCATTCTGAACTTGGGAAGCACTCCTCTATATAGTGTGCTCAACAACGACTCCATACTGAAACCATGATGAGGACATTGAGTTTGGTAGCCCTTGAATCTCTCCCAAGCTTCACAAAAGGTTTCATTGCTCCTTTGAGCAAATCCAGAGATCTCATTCCTCAGCCTTGCTGTCCTAGCATTGGAGAAGAATTTGGCCAAGAAAGCCTTCTTACATTGATCCCAAGTAGTGATAGCACCAGTGGGCAGAGTCTTCTCCCATAAATGAGCCTTGTCCCCAAGAGAGAAAGGGAACAACCTCAGCTTGAAACCATCTTCACTTACTCCATTGATCTTGGTAAGACCACAGATTCTGTCAAACTCATGAAGATGATCAAGTGGATCCTCCATAGGCAATCCATGAAACTTATTTGCCTGAATCATTGAGATCAATCCACTCTTGATCTCAAAGTTGTTGTTGGCAACTGTTGGTGGCACAATGCCAGCTCTTTGGTTGTGTGTTTTGGGTGCATCTCCAGCACCAATATTTCTTGGTCTCTGAACCTGATCCTGATGATCCATAGCTACTGGAACCTCTTGTTGTTGCTGAACAACCCTCCTTTTCTTGGATCCCAAACCCTTGGTCAACTTGTTGATGGTGTCAATATGCTTAAGAAGATTGTCCTTACCTTTGGACCTTGTGTGCATCAACAAACTCAAACGATTTTTGCCAGGCAAGCGACTGAGCACAGGCTCAAGTAGGAGTGTAGGTCGACTGGAAACTGAGGTTAAAAGAGATCCGGGGTCTGGCTCGAGCAGGTGCTCGATCACGACTCGGTCGAGTGGTGGTCGAGTGACTGGTCGAGTGGTACCTGAAATGGAACTTCAAACCAGAAACAGAAGATTCAAGCACAGCAACCTCACAAGTGTATAAACAAACTTAATCTTAGACTAATATGGATCCTAAATGTCACAATAACACACTCAAATGGGCAACGGCGCCAAATTGAAACAAGATTATTTTGTGGTGGTGGAAGAGATGAATGTATGTGTATGCAATGATGAGATATGGAATGATGGGTGTTTCAATTCCCCTTATGCAGTTGCAGTATAAGAGGTGTCAATCCTAAATGAGTGTTTGTGAACAATCAAGATATGCATATGAATCTAAGTTAAGCCAAGTGTAAAGATTGTTTGTCACTAACAATCCTATGATGATAATGTAAAAAGCAGAAAGTAAACTACAAGAACTAAGAACTAAATGCAAGTAAAACAGAATGATTATGAACTAAGAACAGAAACAGAAACTGTAAACACTAGATATGAACTAATGCAAGACAAGTAATGAACTAGATGCTAAGTGAATGCAATGGAAATTAAACAGGAATGAAACAAAAGATAAGACAGGACAACTACAGATCATAAACAAGAAATCTGGGGATGAGCTCGAGCAAGCACTCGACCGAGTGTAGGTCGAGTGAGTGGTCGAGTTGGACTTAAACGTGAAAACAGAGCAAGACAATAAAAACAGAGCAATGCAAGAACGAATCAAACAACGAGCAAGCAATGATATTTAAACTAAGAAATCAATAAACAAAGAAGGTCCTGAGGATGGATTCATGGGATGAACTGATCATTGTGGCTATCTAACTTGGTCAACAAATCTCAAGCAAGCTATGAGCTAATCTCTAGACATACTAATCTAAGACAAGTTTCTCCCACTCTCATGGTCAAGAAACAATCAAACCTGAGCATCTTCTAGACTTGTTCTCACAAAGTAAAGAATCTACACAAGCAGGCATTAAGCAATACATCTCAAACCAAACAAGACTCCTAATCTATTAGCAAGCCTAATGGTAAGCTCTAGATCTAGCCTTATCTATGCTTCCTAAACATTGGTGTGATGCTAAGAAGCTTGAAATCAGAATCTACCCTCTCTGATATAGAATCAGCATTAAGATCATCTACCCTAGAAGAGATCTACAATAATCAAGCTTGACCAAATCACACAAACCACAAGATCAGCCCATCCTAACCATCCTCAAGATCCTAAGAAGACTACTCACAACAAGACATGATCAAACAAATCATAAACCCAGAAATTATTGAAACTTGCATTATTAGAAAGATAAAACAGAGATCTACAATATTGATGAAGGAATGAAACTCAAATTCTTTATATCTTGAAAGTTATGAAACCAACAAAATACAAGAATCTAGTCTTTTTCTTAGAACAAGTACAAAATCTAAAATAAAAAAAAGGCAAAAGGAATAAAAGCTAAAAAAGGTAAAAACTAGGTTTCTGAGAATATCTAAAAAGCTGGACACTTTGGTGGCTGCAGGTACAAGGCTTTATATAGTGGGGAAGGTGGAAGCCCTAAAAATAGAAAAAGTCAAAGTAGTCAACGGCTCGGTCAACTCGACCAGTGCTCGGTCGAGCTAGGGGTCGAGCTGGCTTCTCACGTGCAATCTCCACTCGGTCGAGTCCATATCCCACACGGTCGAGTGCTTGGTCGAGCTGGACTCCGGACCTTGGTTCTTCAACCTTAACTCCCTTGCTTTCCCTTCATGATTGCTTCACTTCTCTTCAGCATTGCTTCCATGGTCCTTAAGCTCCAAAATCACCTGTTTATGCATGGAAAGATGCAAATGCAATGCAACTAAACTCTAATGCATGATTAGTCCTAAAGCTACACAATAATGGTGAAAATGGATAGAAAAAGATGCAAAAGATGTGAATAAACCAAGGGAAAACATGGTAAAATATATGAACATCATCTAATGACCAGTTAGAAATTATTAAATCTAGTGATATAATACCATAACTAAGACTAATTATATAAGGGATCTAATGATCAATTATAGTCTCTCCACTCATGAAACAATTTTGTAATTTTATTTCTCCATCAATTATGGACATATATATTACTTAAAAATACTAATAATATCCAAATTAATAGAACTCTCCTTAATAAAGTACCTTCTGGTATCTTCTGTATAAAATACTTTATATCCCATTTTATTATTTGTCCTTCTCTTACTTTATTATTTACATTAAATTGTCATTAGTATAACTAAGGAATATTTCATTCAATAATTGAAGGAAATCTATAATATTAATTGGGGACTACACTTAAAGGTAAAAAAAAAACATATCAAATATCCATGTTGCCAAACTGACCCAATTTACATCTTAAGAAAAAAAAAGATTAAACAACTGATTTATTGTATTTTAGGAAATCGTTCAAATTAGTTTCATAATAATCAGGTTATGAGAGTTTTGTGTGGGTATATTCATGTATGACAAAATATGAGACGAGAATTTTGGGAACAAGAATTCAAGCAGCACATATGCAGATATACTATTTACTCATGTGAATTACGAGAAATGGGGTTTTTTGGGTCAAAAAAAATTAAATGTGGCAATCAGAAATATTAGATGGGTTTGATCGCTTGACAATTATATCTTTTTAAAAATTATGCAAAAATAACTTCGCACATATGTGCGGGTCTGAACCTAGTACTTCACTGGGACAGAGACATTAAAAGCACAATACATAACATATAAATTAGCATAAAAATACATTTCCTTCAGTATTAAATGATAATGAAATTAAACACACAGTCAAAGCGCAAATACATAACAGAGACATTATGAGCACAATACATTCTACTATATTAATTGAGAAATACAAATCCTACTATATTAATTGAGAAGTACAGATATGAAACTAACCTTAAAATGTGTAAAAAATTACATTCTATTGCCATTAGAAAAAATTAATTAAGCTTAATTAACTAATTTAAATAAATATAATTAATTAAAAATAAAAAACACTCACTGATCAAATATTAAAAAATCTAAAAAAATATTTTCTCTCTCTAATAAATTATGGACAAAATTACTAATTATTTTCTTAAAAAATATATATAAACCAATCAGAATTTTAAAAACTAAGATTTTATATCCAAGTATACAATAAAATTATTATTAATAACTAAATTCGAAAATTTTGTTAAGATCTCAAATTATGATTCTCATATCATCTTTATTTTATTTTATTAACAAATTATTTGGAATTTTATATAATACTTATAATTAATAAAATGCATATTTTCTGCATATGTTGTGATTTGAATTTTTAAAAATGAAAATATATTACTCGATGTATGAAAATGTGTGTTTTAATATCCACATTGGTGGGTTGGTAAAACTAAATTTATATAGATGATAAATTAATAATTTTTATCTGCTCACAATTATAATATTAAAATTACTATTTTATATTTCGTAAAATAATGATGTAAATACAATAAATAAACAATATAAAAATATAATAATACGTCAAAAAAAATACTATAATATTCTAAAATAATTAGTATTCAAATAGACTAATAGATTTACATAACAATTAAAAATAAATATTATCTCAAACAAAATATTTTTTTTAAACAATAATTTTTATTATTATATTATAAATTATTTTAAAAATGTTGACCCGTGCTTTAAGCACCGGATATATCCTAGTAACATATTAATTTGGCTTTGTTGTCCAATTATTACCAAGGATCATTATTATCTTATTATTATTATCTCCTCAATTAATTAATTAAGGTCCATCACATCCTAGTCAAAGAAACAAAGAAACTAACTGTTGGTTTGTTGCGCAAAGTATTGTAACGTCCCCATAAACGATATGTATACTTCTCAAACAGCTGATCGATAATGGCATCTCCAAAATGAGCAACAAGCATGGGTTCGATGATGGATCTTACCATGTTAGCCCTCCTTTTAACGAGTTCAAATCCACGTGATTGGTCCACATCTTCATCTTTCACTTCACTATGACCAGTTTTAGATGAAAAGAGAAGTCCAAAGATTGTCTCAAAATTGTTGATCTCGAATGAGCCCTCGTTTTCGATAACTTCCTTCACCTCGCTTTCATCAGGACTGTAAACGGAATATTGAAAGATTCCACATCTGATTCCTTCACAACTCCCTGCACATTCCAATTTTTCGTCAAGAAGCTTATTATAACTACGATCTGGCCTTTTAAACTAACCATGAAAGTATGGTGCATTCACCCAAAAATCTTTGATATAGAAAAAAATAAAAAGATAAGTTTACATGTATAAAATTTGCATGCCCGTAAATTAATTACAACATTAACTAAATTTATTTTTTCTTATAACATTGACTAATTTTAGTCGTGATGACTTAAATTTTGTAATTAATATAACTGGCTAATAGTTTGATTCAAAAAAAAAAAAAAAAAAAATTAGAAAGAGATTTAAGACGTGTAATTATAGTGAGTACCTCAGACACCAAATCGAGGAGAGAGTCAGATACCAACGACCAATCTTTGAAACAGTTCTCGGATAAAGGGTCCGAAATTTTTCTGCCCGCCAAAGTGAGAACCATACGTGCATTAGGCATTGTCTCTTCCGCACGCATTCTTAGAAACATTGAGAAATCATTCTTGAACTGATTTATAACTCTCGTACAAACTTGGAAGGCATGGACTTTTTAGATACACGTTCGTCTTATTTTCCTCAAGCCCATCAGGAACTTTAGAAAGCCAATGAAGACAAAAAGATGAATGGACGAAATGAAGAGACTTGCTCGGGAAAAGCCTTTTATAGAATGAGCCTGGGAGTCCTGACACGAAGCACTTTCCTTGAACATTCTTCTTCAGCTTATCGTGGAAGGAAGGGACCAACTTGAAATTTGCATTGAAGTCGTTGTCCGGAAGATCGTTCAGACAACAATCGATCTCTGGTAGGTTTTGACCTTTTTGCTGGTATGTAGCTATGATTGTGTTAACGATTTCGGACATAACCAAGAACGTGTTTTCTCCGGAAGAACATCCCAAGTCAGCTACTTTGATGCACCCAGGGAAATCAATCTTCACTATCATTTCTCGTACGTTTTTCACCACCACGGGTTTTGCATCAGAAGCAATACCTTTCTAAGAAGTTAAAAAGTGAAACCTAATTATATGTTATTAAAAAGTTTGAATTAACAAAGGAAAGAAACCAAAAAAAATAATACACATTTGATGCCAGAAAAAGAGAGACAAAAAGGAGTTGTTATTTAAATCATCTAATTATAGTAGTGTATTGAATTAATGAGCGATACATATTTTCCAATGTTTAAATATGGTTCATATGTTAAAGAGAAATACACTAAGGTTACCTGCACCTCGGAATTATTTGCATAACTGTGTTCTCCATCTCCACCCTTCATGCTAACAACACCCATGTCGACCACTTGGTGTGATTAGATGCTGAAAATGGACATTGTGGATACAAATATATAAACACAAAAGGGGAGCAAAGTAAGACGTTTTAGAAGACACATGGAAATCGTTGGAATATTTCCATGTGCATCTTTTTAAAATAATATATAGTTGGTTTGAATTATAACCAGACTAATGAATCCTCAATTACCAAATACATTATATATATATATATATGACATTGTTGGATCGTTAAGACCGATCCTCAACTCAATTTAATTTCTATTATGTGAGAGAACCGTGAAAATTGACCGCTAATTAACTACTAGCAAATGGATAAAGACAAAAGGTAATGCCTTTCGAAAGACATGAATTATTGAGGAAGGCATGAATTATTGAGGTTCTGGAAGACATGAATTATTGAAAGAAAAAGAAAGAAAAAAATAGGGTTGTTTGAATTGTTTTTATGTGTGCGCTATTCCATGTGTGTGTGTTTTTAATTACTTTCTCTAGCGTGACGACAAAAGGATGTAAAGGTTGTTTTTTTTTTGTCAAACAGGATGTAAAGGTTGTTTAAGTTGTAACCAGACTAATGAATCCTCAATAACCAATCTTTAACTCAATTTTTATTATGCAAGATAATGTGGTCTAGTGGAATTAAAAGTTCAATAAATATATTGTGAAATGGATCCGTTAACTACTAGCTTGACTAAATGCAAATGTTTAAATCATTTTATTTAAAATAAATTATCCAGATTAGCTCATCAACAAACAAGTTACTACTCAAACTCATATAAATTTATACTCTCCATTATGTTTAAGGAGTTGTTTATTTTAAAGATTGTGTACACTTTTTCTAACCCCTAATAACAGAAGTTTATTTTTTTTGGTAGAACAATAAAAGACGTTTTATATCTATATAACCCTTCAAATATTTAATTAAATTAAATACAGTTGATATATGTTAAATTAGGGTTTAATGTGGGATTTCTACATTTCTTTTGCATCCAAATCTTAGTTAAACTCAAACCAAATTCAAACCATACAAATATAAAGGTGAATTAGGTGAGTGACCAAAATAAAAAAATCATAAAAGAATATAGCACTATATTCAAAAAAATTAGAAAATCAGGATAAGGGTAGTGTAAAATTACTAGTTTAGTCTTTTGGGTAGAGTAGAGGGTGGTGGCTGTTGGCCGGCGGCGGAGGAGGAGATGGCCGGAGGTGGTGGCCGAACCCGGCAGATGGAGGTTGTGGCGGAACCCGGCGGCCGGAGGTGGTGGCTGGAAAGCGGCGGCCGGAGGTGGTGACTGGAATCCAGTGGCCGGAGGTGGTGGCCGGAACCCGGTGGCCGGAGGTGGTGACCGGAATCCAGTGGCCGAAGATGGTGGCCGGAACCAGGCGGCCGGAGGTGGTGGCCGGAACTCGGCGGCCGGAGGTGGTTGCCGGAACCCGGGGGCGGAGGTGGTGGCCGGAACTCGGGGGCCGGAGGTGTTGGCCGGAACCCAGCGGCTGGAGGTGGTGGCCGGAACCCGGTGGCAGGAGGTGGTGGCTAGAGGTTGGGAGCTGGTGGTGGTGAGAAGAAAATAAAAAGGGCAAAAACTGTCATTAATACATAAATATAAAGAATATAATTAATTGATGGTTAGTGTGGTTAGTTTGTGAATTGTAATATTTTTTTGGGTTATACAATCCAATTCCCCCTCAGCAAAGGTATCGGCTGCGACATTAGCAGACCGAGGAATAAACTTACAGACAAAAGAAAAAAGTTAAAAATCCCATCAAAGATATTAGAGATAACTCTGTGAACCTCAACAAGGATAGATCGAGAGTTGATAGCTCCAACCAGTTGTTGACAGTCAAATTCCAATAGGAAGTGTTCAACCCCTGAACTAACCAGATCCAAAATAGCCGCTCTACAGGCCAAAATTTCCGCTATGGGAAGAAGTTATCCCCTCTGCGTTTGTTACAATCCATCCAACTCCAGCAGCTTGTAAATCCTTCCTCCAATCACCATTTGTTTTACACGATATACCATCCCGAGGCAAAGAGCTGAGAGACGACATTTGTCTACCTTGAGAGAGTAAGGCAGGTTTATGATCCATCGCCTGCGCTGTAGACCATTCTTTCGTGTCTACAATGGTCTTTAAGAAGAGTTTCCTCCATACTAGATGATTTGGATTTAAACATTCGCTGATTTCTAGACTTCCAAAGACTCCAACAAACCCATGGAGCTAAGAGACCTGAAGTAAGGCATGTAGGTGGTAAGCACATCACCTGATTGACTACCTGCAAACCTTCTTGAACCGATTCAGTCAATGATAAGTTACAAACAGCTACAAGCAGTGCTTGTTCCCATACATGAGCAGCTACGGGACATAGAAATAGCAGGTGGAGGATAGTCTATGGGCTTCCACATATACTGCACGCCTCATTCGTCAGGAAAAGCCTCATTTCCAGTTGTCTTTCTGTGGGTAATCCTCCATGCAAGGCTTTCCACAAGAACATTTTAACTTTTGGTGAAGTATGGATAGACCAAACTTGCTCTTTTCATTGTATCGTAGTGCCAGGGATTTATGGGTCATTGCTCTTGCTACAAAGTAACCTGCCTTGGTGGAGTAAACTCCTGTAGGATTTCCAAGCCACACTTGTTTATCTGCCTCCCGTAAGCGACTTGGTTTAATAGATAGAATCTCATTACTCAAGGATGGGAACAGTTCCTTTACTTTAGCTTCATCCCAGTAAATAGAGTTTGGGAGCAGAGCTGGCACTGAATATTTATGTGGCCGAAAGCCTAAATAGAACAAATGTTGTTTAATTTTTTATAACTACTTAAAAAAAAATGTTGAATAACAAGGAAATATAGGTGCTGAGATTCGAACCTAGTACATGGCATTATAAATCAACTACTTATACCATCACACAAAAAGAACTTCTCAGAAAAAGGCCGATTTATGACTATATATTATCTGACAGCCGCAAGCACCTGCTTGCTCAGCTTGTAGTCCTGGCTGGCTCTGTCTGGGTGAAATAGATTACTAACCATGCAATCCTTGCTCCAAAGAGTAGGAGATTCACCACTAGTAGTAGAAATCCAGGGATCATTCCAAACATTGATAAAATGTCCATTGCCCAGCACCCAACCAAGGTTCTTTTGCACGAGATCCTGTCCAATTAAAATGCTTCTCTACCCATGCAACGCTGAATTTTGACAAGAACTCTCTAAAAACGAGGCGAACTGAAATTATTTTCCCAACATACACGAGCGAGTAGACAGGAAGGGTTATTCAGGATTCTCCATGCAACTTTGCCTAAAAAGGGTGCATTGAAATCTTGTAAGTCTCTTAATCCCAACCTCCCTCTTGTTTAGACTGTGTGAGCTTCTCCTATGCGACCCAGCACATGCCTTTCTTCTCAGCTTTGAAATCCCACCAAAATCTGGTTAGAACTGATTGGATCCTTTTGCATAGAGAGACTGGAAGTTGGAAACAGGACATTTGCATATGCAAGCATTGCCGTCAATACGCTCTTCAGCAAAGTTAACTTTCCTGCTCTAGAGAGAAATCGGTTAGACCAAGACAATTCCTTCTACCGAATCCTGTCCACAATAGTAGAAAATAAATCCTTCTTTTTCTTCCAAAGTGCTCCAAGAGACCTAAGTACTTGCCAACCCCATTTTTTAAAACCAATTGGCAGTGAGTAGATTAATGTTATCCTTATATATTATGGAAGTCTCATCACATTTGAAATAAACTAGGATTAAAAATCTATAATGTGTTAAAATTCATTATAACATATTAGCTAATATCAATATTTTTTATATTTAATAAGTAAATTTAATTTTATTTTTTTAACTGAAACTTTTTTCTGCTAATTTCACCATCCATCTCATTTTTATCATTTGTATTCAAGCAATTTTAATAACACAACAAAAACCTTAAACGCATAAACTTAAAAAACTGCACAATGTAAATAATGAAATAACATGTGCTAAAACTTAAAAGGATGTGAATGTTAGTTACAAACGCAATTAATTAAAATAATAAAACTACGTATTCTTGATCAACTACCCCTATATTCGTTTTTACAATCATCAATATAGAACATCATATTCAATTTGAAATAGAATAATTAATATGATCTGGCCGGATGAATATTATAAAGCATACATATCGCGGTCAAATTAGTTGCACTTGGTATCAAATCTTTCCTAGAAAACATTTAGTTGCACATGATTTTGAGAGATTTTAATTTTGTTTAAAATCACATGTTATTCAACTTAGAATTTTAAAATCTCTTTCTAAATCTAGTGTTATTGAAAATAAGATTTTTATAAAATCAATCAAAATGACTTAAAATCTCTTGTTATTCAAACAACAATTTTTAAAAATCATATGAAATCAATTGTTATTGAAAACATAACTTTATATATCTTTAAAAACCCATAACAATGATTTTGGGAGATTTTAAGAGATTTTGTATATATTTTTACACTAGAAATCCAACTTATAAGCTTGAGAGCTTACTCCCGGACCTAGAAGCGGAGATACTTGACATCGAACTTAGCAAAGAGGAGCCCAAGATAGCTTTGTGTGGCTAGCCACAAAATCTGGAATCTATACTGCTAAATCCGGCTATTATGAGAGCATCAAAAGTTAGAATTAGACGAGCACCACACCCTCCCCTACAGGAACACCTTTCAACTGGTTAAAGCATATATGGAACCAGAAGACATCACCGAAAAACAAAATGCTGTTATGGAAGATGATGAAAGGGGCTTTACCTACGGGAGAGAATCTCCGATCCAGGATCATAAACACCCAAGCCCGGTGCCCTTTCTGCGGTCAACAAGAAACAACCCTCCACCTTTTCGCACACTGCTCTTTTGCATCACAGGTTTGGAACATCGCCCCCTTTAAATCACCTCCATCTCTTGCAACGGTCAACTCGGTGAGTGACCTCCTGGAGAAAGCCAATGAACTAACCTGTCTACCCCCATGTGGTGTGGGAAGTGGTCCTCTCGCCCCATGGATCCTTTGGGCGATCTGGATCTCCCGGAATCAACTTATCTTCAATAAACGGAGATCCTCTCCGATCCAAACCCTAACCAACGCCATCAAGCTAGGACGAGAATGGTGCGAAGCCCAAGAGACGAAACCCCCCCCCCCCACCTCCAAATACACATCGAGACCTCCTTACCCGATCGAGATCTGATACAATTATCTGTCATGTCGATGCGGCCTGGAATAAGGAAGCAAAAGTGGCAGGTGGCGGCTGGATCTTCAGCAACGAAGCCACACGACAACACTGCAAAGGATCGATCAACCTCCCTCATATCCGGTCCCCACTGCTAGTGGAATCATCTGCCCTGCTTCACGCCCTCCTTGACGCCCAATCAATGGGTCTACCAAACCTCTTTGTCGCTTCAGATTGTAAACAATTGATCGAAGCCATCAAATCGGAGTTTCCTCCAAAGGAACTCCACGGGATAATCTTTGATATCCTGAACTTATCTCTCTCTTTTACTCGCCTAGATTTCTCTTTCGTTTCTCGTGGATGTAATAGGGAAGCCGATGCGATTGCAAAGCTTGCCCTCCAAAACATTGTACCAGTACCGGCTTAACCGGCTCTTTCTTTAATTAAAAATCGGTTTGCACAAAAAAAAAGAAATCCAACTTATAAAATCACACCTCTTAGGATAATATTTGAGATATTTGTTTTATAAAAAGAAATAAAAAAAAACTGTAGCCGATGAAAAAAAGAACTTTTTCGAAGAGAACAAAAACTGAAAACTTATAATAAAACATAAGTGAATTATTAACCTTTTGATCCATTCATATACGATTGAATTGATTATACATGTTCTCCTTCCCCTTCTCTGGTTCCCAGAAAGTATCATTATAATTTTTTTTTCACTTTTTGTTTCTTTTTCTCTGACTTTTTTCTCTTTCTTCTCCCAAGGAACCTTTTCATTTTTTAGATTCTATTTTCTTTGTTATAGACATTATAAAGTCTCGATTTTTCCATCTAGATGCAAGAGATTGGTAATAGAAGAGATGAACTATACTGTAAATTAAATCCTTTTTTTTTCCAAAAGTCTTTTAAAATCACCCAGCAAAATCCTTTTGAATCTAATCAAATAACAAAACAAAATATTTAACAATTTCACCAAATATTCTAAAAACCTTTCATTAAATCTCTCAAAATCCTAAATTTCCTAAATCTTATAAAATCCTCTAAAATCATGGTTTCAATACACCTTCCTTAATTTGTTGTCTCTCCGTATTAATGAATACTAAGGATTGGACTCGCACGTACGTACGGTGTTATGTTCGTAAACAAATTGTAAACAAATTAGATATTCATTTAAAACCCGTTTGAAAAGATTAAAGCACGTTTAAAATAAATACAAATATTTAGGGAACGAACGTAATATTTGTTATGTCCTATACATGTTTTCAAATTTCCATCGCATAACAAATATATTCCCAATTAATATGGGACATTCTCAATATAGATTTTTTTTTGTATTACCGATCGGAAACGGGATAGGCAAGAACCATTAATTTCTGAAGTTGTGTGGGACAAAACTAAAATTTGGTATAAAATTGGAAAAATGATTATCAGCTATACGAAGTATACGCCGACACATTACCACACCTGCAAATAATATAAATGTAATATTAACTAAACGAACTATTGTTATTACATAAAGACATGCGTAAACAAACATGAGTTATGTGTACAACACTATAACCATCAAATTCTGGTGCTTCTTTTGCTGAAATTCGGTGTTGACCAGCATTTATCGGCGTTGACAATAAAATTTGAAAAAAGAAATTAAATTTGTATTGTATATAAACAACAAAAAAATAATAATTAATTACATAATTTTACTAAAATATTATATATAAAGTTTATTACAAAAAATACATCTAGAAAAAGATTAAAACCAACTTTTGAGTTTACAAAAGGAAAATGTATATTAGTTATTATAAAATATTTTAGTAAATTTATGTAGTTATTATTTTTTTATATAAAAATGAATTTAAAAAAATTAACGTCTGTCAACATTGGTTAATGCTGTTCAACACCCGATTCTGGCAAATAAAGCAGCAGAAATTGATGATTATGATATTGTACACAGAACTCATGTTTGTTCATGCATGTCATTATATGATTCGTGTAGTTAATAAGATATTTATATTGTTGATTAAGTAATCTTAAACATTAAATAACCATAATATTTTAAATTTTAATTATTGCTTTGATAAATAAGTAAATAAATATAAATATATATATATATATATCATTTTGAATTTGTGAAAATAAGATATGTTAATATAATTATCATAGACACTTTTGGTTATGAAAATATATGAAAAATTATAAAACTATTAACGTTATATACAAAATTTTAATAGTAAAAATGGAATGGATTAATTATTATCCAAAATTTGTTTGAACCTTGACTTAAATCACAAATTACAAAACCCATTTATGTTGACGTGTTTTGCATATGGGGCCGAATGTGTTTTTCGTGTTAAGTGACTAAACGTCATGATACGCCCAAAGTTGAGGATCACTCAGCCGGATTAGAAAAGATAGAAACTCGCCAGGGTGCAAGGTGCAACAAGGGAGATTTATTGGATTGAAGGGTCGCACAGCAGTTGCGGAAGGCTGCTGATATTCCCAACTCCAATAGCTGCTAGATATGACACACTAGTCTAGCAAGAGGAGGTTGTTGCTTGGATATTACACACCAAGAAACAAAGAAGTGTTCTAGACAAAGAACAAAGAGATAGACTCATAAAATGAAAAGGAAATTGATTGATCATTCTCAAATGAGATTACATGTGTTTATATAGGGTTTAAGAAACTTGGTAACAAAGCCAAGTATTAATTGTTCTTGAAACTAAAAAGATAATATAGATAGTAAGTTGAATGAAGGTTCAACCCTTGGTGCATGTTTCTCTTCCCAAGGTGTCTTTTCCAAGGTGAGTTGAACTCCATTTTCGTCATCCTTCTTTGACCACAAAATAAAGTGATTATTTTGGGCTTTCTTGGGCTTGTATTATGCTCACAGTGGGCTGGACTTGATAGGTATCATCCCCAATAGAAATTCCCATGTTCTCTTTGCTCCAAATATCTTCAAATATCAAATGAACAGCTCCAGCAAGCTGTTTGGTCCTGGGCCTCCTGGCCCTTGTCATTGGTCCAACATGTACAAGCATAGCATTCTCAGAAACAAGCTCAGCTTCCACTTGATTATCCTCATTGCTTTCTATTATCATATCATTCTCCTCCACTTGAGAAGGATTTGTCCTCAAATCCAAATCATCTATATAATCGCCGGGATCAAACGGATGACTCAAAACTTTAAAATAAAGAGAAAGATTACCCTCTTTGGATCTTGTCAAAATTCCATGGTCATCCAGGTGGGCAATTTCAATCACTCTTCGACCATCTATCACTTTGTACCTTATAGGAACACGTCTTTGAACTTCTGTTTTTCTTGACCCAAAATATACCACTTGCTCCTCTCTTCTTGTGTTCATAACTTCAGCCAACAAACTCCTAACACTGATTTCTGGTTTTGAAAACGCGAAATCTCCAAAAACAAAATCATAGATTGGAAAGCTCTTCTCTTTATCTTGCTCCTCATACTCGTCATAGATTGGTGTAGTATCAAATTCCTTTTTTTCTTGCTCAGAGAAGTCTTGACAATCAAATATCAAATCTATCTTTCCAAAAGACATTGTTTTTTTTTTTTGAATGAAAGAAGATGAATAGATAGAAGATGAAAGAAAGAAAAAGATAGAAGATGAAAAAAATAGAGAGATGAGAAGATGAACAGACAAGTACCGATTGAGAGGCTCTGATACCACTTGATACGCCCAAAGTTGAGGATCACTCAGCCGGATTAGAAAAGATAGAAACTCGCCAGGGTGCAAGGTGCAACAAGGGAGATTTAATGGATTGAAGGGTCGCACAGCAGTTGCGGAAGGCTGCTGATATTCCCAACTCCAATAGCTGCTAGATATGACACACTAGTCTAGCAAGAGGAGATTGTTGCTTGGATATTACACACCAAGAAACAAAGAAGTGTTCTAGACAAAGAACAAAGAGATAGACTCATAAAATGAAAAGGAAATTGATTGATCATTCTCAAATGAGATTACATGTGTTTATATAGGGTTTAAGAAATTTGGTAACAAAGCCAAGTATTAATTGTTCTTGAAACTAAAAAGATAATAAAGATAGTAAGTTGAATGAAGATTCAACCCTTGGTGCATGTTTCTCTTCCCAAGGTGTCTTTCCCAAGGTGAGTTGAACTCCATTTTCGTCATCCTTCTTTGACCACAAAATAAAGTGATTATTTTGGGCTTTCTTGGGCTTGTATTATGCTCACAGTGGGCTGGACTTGATAGGTATCATCCCCAATAGAAATTCCCATGTTCTCTTTGCTCCAAATATCTTCAAATATCAAATGAACAGCTCCAGCAAGCTGTTTGGTCCTGGCCCTTGTCATTGGTCCAACATGTACAAGCATAGCATCCTCAGAAACAAGCTCAGCTTCCACTTGATTATCCTCATTGCTTTCTATTATCATATCATTCTCCTCCACTTGAGAAGGATTTGTCCTCAAATCCAAATCATCTATATAATCGCCGGATCAAACGGATGACTCAAATCTTTAAAATAAAGAGAAAGATTACCCTCTTTGGATCTTGTCGAAATTCCATGGTCATCCAGGTGGGCAATTTCAATCACTCTTCGACCATCTATCACTTTGTACCTTATAGGAACACGTCTTTGAACTTCTGTTTTTCTTGACCCAAAATATACCACTTGCTCCTCTCTTCTTGTGTTCATAACTTCAGCCAACAAACTCCTAACACTGATTTCTGGTTTTGAAAACGCGAAATCTCCAAAAACAAAATCATAGATTGGAAAGCTCTTCTCTTGATCTTGCTCCTCATACTCGTCATAGATTGGTGCAGTATCAAATTCCTTTTTTTCTTGCTCAGAGAAGTCTTGACAATCAAATATCAAATCGATCTTTCCAAAAGACATTGTTTTTTTTTTTTTTTGAATTAAAGAAGATGAATAGATAGAAGATGAAAGAAAGAAAAAGATAGAAGATGAAAAAAATAGAGAGATGAGAAGATGAACAGACAAGTACCGATTGAGAGGCTCTGATACCACTTGATACGCCCAAAGTTGAGGATCACTCAGCCGGATTAGAAAAGATAGAAACTCGCCAGGGTGCAAGGTGCAACAAGGGAGATTTAATGGATTGAAGGGTCGCACAGCAGTTGCGGAAGGCTGCTGATATTCCCAACTCCAATAGCTGCTAGATATGACACACTAGTCTAGCAAGAGGAGATTGTTGCTTGGATATTACACACCAAGAAACAAAGAAGTGTTCTAGACAAAGAACAAAGAGATAGACTCATAAAATGAAAAGGAAATTGATTGATCATTCTCAAATGAGGTTACATGTGTTTATATAGGGTTTAAGAAATTTGGTAACAAAGCCAAGTATTAATTGTTCTTGAAACTAAAAATATAATAAAGATAGTAAGTTGAATGAAGATTCAACCCTTGGTGCATGTTTCTCTTCCCAAGGTGTCTTTCCCAAGGTGAGTTGAACTCCATTTTCGTCATCCTTCTTTGACCACAAAATAAAGTGATTATTTTGGGCTTTCTTGGGCTTGTATGATGCTCACAGTGGGCTGGACTTGATAGGTATCATCCCCAATAGAAATTCCCATGTTCTCTTTGCTCCAAATATCTTCAAATATCAAATGAACAGCTCCAGCAAGCTGTTTGGTCCTGGCCCTTGTCATTGGTCCAACATGTACAAGCATAGCATCCTCAGAAACAAGCTCAGCTTCCACTTGATTATCCTCATTGCTTTCTATTATCATATCATTCTCCTCCACTTGAGAAGGATTTGTCCTCAAATCCAAATCATCTATATAATCGCCGGGATCAAACGGATGACTCAAATCTTTAAAATAAAGAGAAAGATTACCCTTTTTGGATCTTGTCGAAATTCCATGGTCATCCAGGTGGGCAATTTCAATCACTCTTCGACCATCTATCACTTTGTACCTTATAGGAACACGTCTTTGAACTTCTGTTTTTCTTGACCCAAAATATACCACTTGCTCCTCTCTTCTTGTGTTCATAACTTCAGCCAACAAACTCCTAACACTGATTTCTGGTTTTGAAAACGCGAAATCTCCAAAAACAAAATCATAGATTGGAAAGCTCTTCTCTTGATCTTGCTCCTCATACTCGTCATAGATTGGTGCAGTATCAAATTCCTTTTTTCTTGCTCAGAGAAGTCTTGACAATCAAATATCAAATCGATCTTTCCAAAAGACATTGTTTTTTTTTTTTTGAATGAAAGAAGATGAATAGATAGAAGATGAAAGAAAGAAAAAGATAGAAGATGAAAAAATAGAGATGAGAAGATGAACAGAGAAGTACCGATTGAGAGGCTCTGATACCACTTGATACGCCCAAAGTTGAGGATCACTCAGCCGGATTAGAAAAGATAGAAACTCGCCAGGGTGCAAGGTGCAACAAGGGAGATTTAATGGATTGAAGGGTCGCACAGCAGTTGCGGAAGGCTGCTGATATTCCCAACTCCAATAGCTGCTAGATATGACACACTAGTCTAGCAAGAGGAGATTGTTGCTTGGATATTACACACCAAGAAACAAAGAAGTGTTCTAGACAAAGAACAAAGAGATAGACTCATAAAATGAAAAGGAAATTGATTGATCATTCTCAAATGAGATTACATGTGTTTATATAGGATTTAAGAAATTTGGTAACAAAGCCAAGTATTAATTGTTCTTGAAACTAAAAAGATAATAAAGATAGTAAGTTGAATGAAGATTCAACCCTTGGTGCATGTTTCTCTTCCCAAGGTGTCTTTCCCAAGGTGAGTTGAACTCCATTTTCGTCATCCTTCTTTGACCACAAAATAAAGTGATTATTTTGGGCTTTCTTGGGCTTGTATGATGCTCACAGTGGGCTGGACTTGATAGGTATCATCCCCAATAGAAATTCCCATGTTCTCTTTGCTCCAAATATCTTCAAATATCAAATGAACAGCTCCAGCAAGCTGTTTGGTCCTGGCCCTTGTCATTGGTCCAACATGTACAAGCATAGCATCCTCAGAAACAAGCTCAGCTTCCACTTGATTATCCTCATTGCTTTCTATTATCATATCATTCTCCTCCACTTGAGAAGGATTTGTCCTCAAATCCAAATCATCTATATAATCGCCGGGATCAAACGGATGACTCAAATCTTTAAAATAAAGAGAAAGATTACCCTCTTTGGATCTTGTCGAAATTCCATGGTCATCCAGGTGGGCAATTTCAATCACTCTTCGACCATCTATCACTTTGTACCTTATAGGAACACGTCTTTGAACTTCTGTTTTTCTTGACCCAAAATATACCACTTGCTCCTCTCTTCTTGTGTTCATAACTTCAGCCAACAAACTCCTAACACTGATTTCTGGTTTTGAAAACGCGAAATCTCCAAAAACAAAATCATAGATTGGAAAGCTCTTCTCTTGATCTTGCTCCTCATACTCGTCATAGATTGGTGCAGTATCAAATTCCTTTTTTCTTGCTCAGAGAAGTCTTGACAATCAAATATCAAATCGATCTTTCCAAAAGACATTGTTTTTTTTTTTTTTTTTGAATTAAAGAAGATGAATAGATAGAAGATGAAAGAAAGAAAAAGATAGAAGATGAAAAAAATAGAGAGATGAGAAGATGAACAGACAAGTACCGATTGAGAGGCTCTGATACCACTTGATACGCCCAAAGTTGAGGATCACTCAGCCGGATTAGAAAAGATAGAAACTCGCCAGGGTGCAAGGTGCAACAAGGGAGATTTAATGGATTGAAGGGTCGCACAGCAGTTGCGGAAGGCTGCTGATATTCCCAACTCCAATAGCTGCTAGATATGACACACTAGTCTAGCAAGAGGAGGTTGTTTCTTGGATATTACACATCAAGAAACAAAGAAGTGTTCTAGACAAAGAACAAAGAGATAGACTCATAAAATGAAAAGGAAATTGATTGATCATTCTCAAATGAGATTACATGTGTTTATATAGGGTTTAAGAAACTTGGTAACAAAGCCAAGTATTAATTGTTCTTGAAACTAAAAAGATAATAAAGATAGTAAGTTGAATGAAGATTCAACCCTTGGTGCATGTTTCTCTTCCCAAGGTGTCTTTCCCAAGGTGAGTTGAACTCCATTTTCGTCATCCTTCTTTGACCACAAAATAAAGTGATTATTTTGGGCTTTCTTGGGCTTGTATTATGCTCACAGTGGGCTGGACTTGATAGGTATCATCCCCAATAGAAATTCCCATGTTCTCTTTGCTCCAAATATCTTCAAATATCAAATGAACAGCTCCAGCAAGCTGTTTGGTCCTGGCCCTTGTCATTGGTCCAACATGTACAAGCATAGCATCCTCAGAAACAAGCTCAGCTTCCACTTGATTATCCTCATTGCTTTCTATTATCATATCATTCTCCTCCACTTGAGAAGGATTTGTCCTCAAATCCAAAT
This sequence comes from Camelina hispida, assembly GCA_023657505.1. Classification (NCBI taxonomy): domain Eukaryota; kingdom Viridiplantae; phylum Streptophyta; class Magnoliopsida; order Brassicales; family Brassicaceae; genus Camelina; species Camelina hispida. The sequence goes on along the minus strand of CP094635.1, from coordinate 23,688,663 downwards.
CATCTATATAATCGCCGGGATCAAACGGATGACTCAAATCTTTAAAATAAAGAGAAAGATTACCCTCTTTGGATCTTGTCGAAATTCCATGGTCATCCAGGTGGGCAATTTCAATCACTCTTCGACCATCTATCACTTTGTACCTTATAGGAACACGTCTTTGAACTTCTGTTTTTCTTGACCCAAAATATACCACTTGCTCCTCTCTTCTTGTGTTCATAACTTCAGCCAACAAACTCCTAACACTGATTTCTGGTTTTGAAAACGCGAAATCTCCAAAAACAAAATCATAGATTGGAAAGCTCTTCTCTTGATCTTGCTCCTCATACTCGTCATAGATTGGTGCAGTATCAAATTCCTTTTTTTCTTGCTCAGAGAAGTCTTGACAATCAAATATCAAATCGATCTTTCCAAAAGACATTGTTTTTTTTTTTTTTTTTGAATTAAAGAAGATGAATAGATAGAAGATGAAAGAAAGAAAAAGATAGAAGATGAAAAAAATAGAGAGATGAGAAGATGAACAGACAAGTACCGATTGAGAGGCTCTGATACCACTTGATACGCCCAAAGTTGAGGATCACTCAGCCGGATTAGAAAAGATAGAAACTCGCCAGGGTGCAAGGTGCAACAAGGGAGATTTAATGGATTGAAGGGTCGCACAGCAGTTGCGGAAGGCTGCTGATATTCCCAACTCCAATAGCTGCTAGATATGACACACTAGTCTAGCAAGAGGAGGTTGTTTCTTGGATATTACACATCAAGAAACAAAGAAGTGTTCTAGACAAAGAACAAAGAGATAGACTCATAAAATGAAAAGGAAATTGATTGATCATTCTCAAATGAGATTACATGTGTTTATATAGGGTTTAAGAAACTTGGTAACAAAGCCAAGTATTAATTGTTCTTGAAACTAAAAAGATAATAAAGATAGTAAGTTGAATGAAGATTCAACCCTTGGTGCATGTTTCTCTTCCCAAGGTGTCTTTCCCAAGGTGAGTTGAACTCCATTTTCGTCATCCTTCTTTGACCACAAAATAAAGTGATTATTTTGGGCTTTCTTGGGCTTGTATTATGCTCACAGTGGGCTGGACTTGATAGGTATCATCCCCAATAGAAATTCCCATGTTCTCTTTGCTCCAAATATCTTAAAATATCAAATGAACAGCTCCAGCAAGCTTTTTGGTCCTGGCCCTTGTCATTGGTCCAACATGTACAAGCATAGCATCCTCAGAAACAAGCTCAGCTTCCACTTGATTATCCTCATTGCTTTCTATTATCATATCACGTCACGTCACATTTCCTCTCCCTGTAACTCTTCTTCTACTACTACTTTCTTCTTCGTTTATCACGGATTCACGATGGTTTTGTCCATCTTCTTCTTTTTTTTTGACAATGGTCTTGTCCATCTTCTTTTATGCTCACCTTCCCAATTCTCATGGGCTTCTCCTCTGTCAAACCTCTTGGCATCTCACCTTCTCTGTCCTCAACGAGCTCATCCTCTAACCACTATAAATCTACCACGGCACCTACCATTATTGTCGCCGCCATCTCAGGAATCTCCCCTCTTACCTATTCGAGATCCGATGCATTCCTTGTGGGAATAAGTCCACCAGATCCGATATATTGTCTCTCCTCTCCGGCGACTTCACTTCGGAAGACAGCCAAGTTAACCTTGCCTCATCTCTAGAGAAATCAAACATGCGCTATAGTTAGCTTCTTCTCACGCTGCTTACTCCTTTAAGCTGATTTCTCTTTGCAATCCAGCTTCAGGTTTTTGATCTTATCCGCTATGTCTTGTCGTCCTCTAGCATGTGTACAATATTTAAAGGCCTCTCCGAGCCTTCAACAACAAAAATAAAAAAGCAAGGTAAATTGTCTTTCAGTTTTTCTACTCCGAAACATTAAAGTTTTTCTATATTATAAATTGAACACATCAATGTCTAATCCCCGATAGTTATATCGTTAATTGCCTTGAGTTTTTGATGGAGTGCAAAATGACATAATCATGTTAAACTCTTCAAATTGACTTCATTTTTAAAAGTTGTCATAAGATCTTATTGTAACGGTTGTTATTAGTTAAAATAGCTCTGACTTAAGTAATAATATTCGGATTGTTGTTTTGTTTATATGGTGTATAAAAGATTTTACATTGAAGCTACACCTGAGAATCAACTTTATATTAGTTTTAATTCATGATTAGATGACTATAAACACACAATAATGTATAGATAGTATTCAGCAATTACTCAATATCTATTCAAATCCTTATTACCTTGCTTGCTATTAATAGACGGAGGACTAAATTGTGTAGAGATTCCATGAGTTTGTCTTCGTTTAGTTGGATTACTGGATGAGCAAGCACGAAGCTAACATTCCATGATGCTTGTAAAGATGTTAAGCTGGATTTGCAGCAGATCCTGCTTCATTATATCAACAAATGTGTGTTACTTTGATGATTACAATATAGATCAAATAACTTGGTAATGCCATAACTAACTATCACCTTATTTGTTGTTCAAGGAAGATCACATTGTTTTCAGTTCCTTTTAATCGCTTTATCTTGATCGATGTGTTGCTTCTCGACCATGTTGGGCAAGATCAGGTATGTTTGTAACATCCTTCAAACCCGTTCTTTTTGGCAAGTTTGATTCTGTGGTTAATCCTATAAGATACAAACAAATAAGAAAACAATAATTTAGTCCCTCCCATCTATGTTGTACCTTGTAACACTATCGATGATTTCACCTTACTTCTCCAACTCGTTTTGAAAAGTTTGATGTTAGCGAGCTTTCTTCATCCACGATTAGCAGCCTTGATGACAAAATTGGTTGATAGATCTAAAATATTAAGTATTAAGTTTGTTCATCGAGGTTTGTATTTATATGACTAATTGAGACAGTTTCGGGAAATGATAAATTTCAGAATATGCTTATTAGTATTAGTGATAAGATACGTTAATTATAATCTTTACTAAAGATCCGGGATATTTGCTAAAATTTAAGAATACGAATATTTAGTTTTGATTTTAGAATGTTAATATAATTTAGTAATAATATATCAATGATTTTCAGTTAATGTTTTGACTTTATTTTCGGTTTGATCTGATATGAGAGAGGATGATCAGGGATTGCATTAAAATAGTTTCCGATTTTATTTGATATAATTGATATTAATAATGGTAAGGTGTAGAAAATCGGTAGTGTTAAGATTGGCTGACCTTTATCAGAATAAAGGACGAACAAATATTGTAATTATTTAAAATGCTGCCGTTCATTACGTATGGTAAGTTGTCTAAAACTGTTTTGTATATACTCGCTGATTTTTTTGAAATGTTTAAATTAGTAACATAACTTATATGGTAGGTATTGAATATTATTGATCCGATTTGATTTTGAGTTAATTTTCCAAGTATAAAGTAGGTAATCAGTTAAATAAGGATCCGCGTCATATCTTATATTTACCTTATATTTTTTCTTAGTTTTTTGCTATATTTTGCTGAAACTGGTTCTGATTGGCTACCGGAGTTAAGGTTGGCGAGATACACTATTAAACATTATCCGAATATGAGTATTCCGGGTCGCCCAGGATCCGCGCGTCTAGGCTAATGAAACTTATCAAATTACCTTTTTCGGGTTTTCTTTGTGTTCTCCAAATTTATTTTCTCAAGGGCATTGTATGGCATTCTATTTTTTTTTCTTTTTTATTATTAAGTGTGCTTCCTAATTAGGTCCGGTTCGTTTCACTAGTTAGCATTTTCATTCAAATGATTCATTCAACAGTTTCATCCAAATGATTCATTTGAATGTCAAATTACTCAACAAACCAAAAAAAAAAGATGGTTCATTTAGATGATGCATCTGAATGGAAATGTGTTTGTTTGGTTATTTTACATTCTCATCTAAATGAATTTGATTAGAATAATGACTAAAATACTCATGTTTTGATCTAACAATTTTTTACTCTTAATCTTAACCATATTAATTTTAAATATTGATCTAAAATATATATACATAATTTTTCATTCAAAACCAAACAAAAACTCTAGAAATCCCAATATAAATTATTTATAACAATTTTTTTATAAGATATAAAACATGTTATGCCAATGTAAATTATTTGTAAATTATTTATAACAATTTTTTATAAGTTTTTACGATAAAAACTTGTGAATACGAGCATGAGAGTTAGGATTGAAGCAGAGGAATCACTTTTGGCTTGGAATGGGAAAGAAGCTATGTAATCATCAAACTCCCAAATGTTTCCTGCAAAACCAATAAACAAATTCTGAGTTACTAAAAGACTGCAAACATCAGAACCAAAATCAAAAATAAAACTGCAGAACATAAACAATGAACAGAACAGAAACAGTCAACTTTGGAAGCAATTTCCCATCAAACCAAATGGACCCAGAAGACTATCTTTATATCAATAGAAAGATCTTGCTCTCAAGTTTCAGAACATGCTTCAGACCCAAAATCCGAGTTATGTAACCAAAGAAAACCAAAACCAAATAATCAACCTGTTTCACTTGACTTTATACTATAGTATAGATGCGTTTAAATTTAAATATTGATTAAGAAGAAATTGTTTTCTTGATCGTCCCAAAAATATCCAACTTGTTAGTATACGATCGCACGGCCAACATACGAAGATAGGGAAAAAGAAAGATAATAATAATAATAATAATAATAATAACAAGAGTCATATGAAAGTAGAAAATGCGCTGAAACAAAATAGGTTTTGTTTTCTTTCTTTTTTGGTTTCAAGATATCCTCGAGTTTACTATTTCATTTTCTGGTCAGTATATTTGGCTTGTATTGTGTCTTGTTTGTAAACTCGTATTGTGTGTTAACTGTACGAAAGGGAATATGGTTTGAGTGTTCGACAGCATATTATGTGGAGGAGAATCCTAAAATCTCTTTTTCTTTTCTTCAATTTGTTTAAGTTTTGTAAAAACTGTACTAACTTTAAAGATTTGGTCTCACGGTGAAAACAAAAACTTAAAAACATCGTATCACGATAGAACCATCTTGAAGAGCAGGTGTTATCAATAACTCCGTAGGATGGAAACCTTTCAATGGCGCCATCCCGGATTAAAGGTCCATCCATTATTGGCGTAAAGAGACATTAAATACAGAATACATAACATTTTTATTGGCGTAAAACACATTTCCATCCGTATTAAAACACACTTATCTTATTATTATTATCATCTCGTCAATTATTGACAGCAACAGATTAAAGGTCCATCACTTCCTAGTCAACGAAACAAAGAAATTAACGGTTGGTTTGTTGCGCAAAGTATCGTAACGTTGGCATGCATGATATGTATACTTGTCAAAGAGCAGATCGATAATGTCATCTCCAAAATGAGCAACAAGCATCGGTTCAATGATGGATCTTATCATGTTAGCCCTCATTTTAACGGCTTCAAATCGACGTTATTGGTTCACATCTTCATCTTTCACTTCACTATGTCCAGTTTTGTATGAAAAGAAAAGACCAAATATTGTCTCGAAATTGTTGATCTCGAATGAGCCTTCGTCTTCGATAATTTCCTTCACCTCCCTTTCATCAGGATTGTAGAACGGCACGTTAAAAGATTCCACTTCTGATTCCTTCACAACTCCCTGCACACTCAAAACGTTCCTCCAAAATCTTATTATAACTATTACGATCAGGGTTTTAATGTATATTCTCTCTTTTGCAAAGGGTTTCCATGAAACCCAAAATCTTTGATCTAGAAAAAAACACAAAGCTAATTGATGTATATTCTCTCTCTTTTGCAAAGAGTGTTATTCCACTATTTTCACATATTAAGAAAAAATGTATAAATCTCTCTTATGTCTTTTAATAATATACACCAAAAAAAAATTCTAATTAATAAGATGGAATAATAGGATTAAAAATAATATTTTGTATGTTGCAAATATAAAGTGATACTCTTTTGTGAAACAAAAATGAAATTTTAAAATGGCAGTTTTTGTGAAATGGAGGGAGTATAAAAATATCATGCCCATAAATTTATTACAACATAAATTAAATTTAGTTTTTTTTCTATTATAACACTAATGTTGGCTTGAATTTTTTAATTAATGTCTGGCAAATTGTTTAATTACCAATATATATATATATATATATGTTTTCTTCTCCTAATACTGTATTTTAAAATTTAGATTAATATATTAACCCAAAAAAAAAAAATATGCGTTTTCTTCTCCTAATACTGTATTTTAAAATTTGTTGTAGCATTTTTATATTGTCTTATTTAATTTATATTTTTTATCTTTGAATTATTTGGGATTCATATATTACCGTGCTTATAATTTTCTATTGTTTCTTTACCTAATGTCAAATTAATTTTCTTCTAATTTTTCATCGGTTGGTCATAAACCCCTTTTTTTTTTTTTGCAAACATAACTGTTATCATTATTCATTCAATCCCAAAGAAGATAACAAGAAAAAGCTCATCAATCTAATGGATAGATAAAATAGGTTAATCAAATATAAGCTTAAAACAAACATAGATAGATAGATAGATTAGAAGAACATAAATCGTTGTTGATAGATCCATAGAAGCTCAAAGCCTGTGACACCCTTGTTTGCGGAAAGGTTTAAAAGAATTGATTTGGCCAAAATGCACTTATTTTCCGGTCAAGGGTTCTGAGGGAACTTCATGATGGGTGATCTTCCTAGAAGTGATTGACGAAACTGTGCGAGTGAAGACAAAATACAGAAAAGTATCATTTGTTGATTTGTAGGGTCGGTAAACAAGTTTTTAAAGCCTCCCAGACGTAACAAACCGGCCATCGAATATGGGTGGGTACACGGGCCGGGAATTGATGTAGGGCCCATTTAGGAAGGTGGGTCTATGGACTGAGAGTGGACATGGGCTCACTAAGTAAGGTGGCGGTAGAGGCGTTACAGAGATAGATGCTACATCATGGTATGTCAAAGATACTTCTACGATTACATTGGAAAATTTAACATTAGCTTCTATAAAAAGATTTTGTGACGTTAGAAAAAGGTTTTTACTTTCATTGGTTGTTGGAGCAAGCCATTTTGAGATAGCAAAATGACATGAACATGTTCTCTCCACACAGGAGGAGGGCAGAGCTGAGGTTCTCTCTATAGTGGAGAAGGTTGGACGCAAGGTTATCTCCTTAAAGGAGGAAGGTGAAGGAGGTTGGACGCAAGGTTATCTCCGCGGAGCCAAGGTTCTCTCCACGGTATAGGAGGTTGGATGCAAGGTTCTCTCCATATGGGATGAGGGCGGAGCCCAAGTTTCTCCATGGTGGTCATACATAATTGTGATGATACATCACTGATTAGTATATTATGTAATATATTTTTTATTAAAAAAATTTTTTGAACCAACAGTTTTAGTAATTAAAAAACTATGCAGAAGTAAAAGTAAAATAGTTGTCTTAATGTGTTTATATAGACATTTTCTATGTGGTGATAAAGAATATATTTGTAACATAAAGTATAATTAGATATAAAAAATACACTTTTAATAGTAACACACATAAAAGATTTGTAAATAGATATAAATCAGTGTATTTTAACAAAATAATATTTATAAATAACGTACAACAAAATTTAATATATTTTTATTACATTTAATTTAATTTATAAAACTTTAAATCCGTATCGGGCGGGTCCTCATTTAATAAATATATTATCACTAAAAGAATAGTAGAAGGAGATTAGTTAACCTAATCTGATTTAAAAGAAATCATGTTTTAAGGTCCAGAAAATTTCGGTTACCAAGAAGAATTAAGAAATGTACCTCAGACACCAAATCGAGGAGAGAATCAGATACCAACGACCAACCTTGGAAACAATTATTGGATAAAGGGTCCAAAGTTTTTCTGCCCAATAAGGTGAGAGCCATACGTGCATTAGGCATTGTCTCTTCGGCACGCATTCTTAGAAACATTGAGAAATCATTCTTGAACTGATTTAAATAACTCTCATACAAACTTGGAAGGCATGGACTTCTGAGATAAACGTTCGTCTTATTTTCCTCCAGCCCATCAGGAACTTTGGAAAGCCAATGTAGACTAAAAGATGAATGGACAAAATGAAGAGACATGCTTGGGAAAAGCCTTGTGTAGAATGAGCCTGGGAGTCCTGAGACGAAGCACTCTCCTTGAACATTCGTCTCCAGCTTCTCGTGGAAGGAAGGGACCAACTTGAAAATTGCATTGAAGTCGTTGTCCGGAAGATCGTTCAGACAACAATCGATCTCCGGTGGGTTTTGACCTTTTTGTTGGTACGTTGCTACGATTGTGTTAACGATTTCGGACATAACCAATATTGTGTTTTTTCCGGAAGAACATCCCAAATCAGCTACTTTGATGCACCCCGGAAAATCCATTTTCACTATCATTTCTTTTACATCTTTCACCACGACTGGTTTTGCATCAAAAGTGAAATCTAATTAATTATATATATATATTTTTTTAAAAACTTGAATCAACAAAAGAAAAAAACCAAAAAAAAAAAACACACACACACACATTTGATGCCTGGAAAAGAGAGTAAAGAGGAGTTGCTATATTGACTTATTCATATGTTACAGGGAAGTACTAAGCTTACCTGCACCTCAAAATTATTTGCATAACTGTGTTCTCCATCTCCACCCTTCATGCTAAAAACACCCATGTCGAGTACTACTTGATGTGATTATTAGATGCTGAGGATTGATGATGAGGGCACCAATTATATAGATGACATTAATTATTGAGGAAGAACAATTAAAATAAATTGAAAAATTGATAGGAATCTGGTTTTTCTGTATTTTATGTGTGTACTGTTCCATGTGTGTGTTTTTTATTTTCCTTATCTTACCGACAAAAGGAGTAGACAATTTGTTTGATTTGTAACCATGCTTATGAATCCTCAAAAACAATGTATCCCCTTTATAATAAAACGGAAGTACACAACATTGTTTTTGTAGACTTTATAATTTTAATAAATGGTTACAAATATATTATAAATTAATCCATATATTAATTGTAACAAATAAAACCTTAATTGTAACCAAAAATCTTAAACGGATTATTCCAAATTGATAGTCCATGGATATTCCAAACTTTATTTTTGGAAGATCACGTATATGGTTTCAAATATCTACAATATTACCAAATTATTTTCCATAGATTTTATTGATAAACCACATCAATAAAAAAGTTAAAGAGATAAAAATATACTCTCAATCATAAAAAAATATATCAAATCTCACTAATTTAACATGATTAATCATGATCTTCAGGATCGTATTTTATTTTAAAATTATAATATAAATAAAAGGAATTTCAACCCGTGCTCTAGCACGGATCCTAATCTAGTATATTTGATATTTTTGGATCGGTAAGACCGATCTTCAACTCAATTTCTACTATGCGAGGTAACATGATCAAGTGAAAATAAAATTTTAATAGAAATATGATATTTTGTATCTTTTCCACGTAAACAATATAAATAAAATATGTTAGGTAAACTTTTTCTAACACCTAATTAAAAATGCAATTATAATAACAGTACTGTTCGTAGGGTCTCGCTTTTTTTTTTCACAACTGTCTTTATTTATATCACAAAGCCTCAAAACACAAAGCCAAAGCCAAAGCCAATTGTGACGGGCCAACATTTTACAAAGCCAAAAGAAAACACACCACAGTTAACAGGCCTAATAAAACAAAACGAAACCCATTAAGAAACCCTAGACTAAAGGAAAAGCTGATAATTCAGCGCCGAGTACACGTGGCAATGGAGAGCAGGTTGAATGACACGTGAGAAGCCGAAGAGGTGGAAGTCTCTGTTCGCCGGCAGAATCAAGCGACGCCGGAAAGCTTCAATTCCAGCCACAAAACGCCGGAAAGTTTGTGATAGATCTCAATCTTCGCCCAGACGAATAAAGGCGAGTCCCAAATTAGCTTTGATGAGAATATGACTCCTCTTATAGAAATCTGCAAAACTGCAAATCTTCTTCATCTTCATCTTCAATCCATAGCTTTTCAATCATGCAGTTCACCAATCAAAGGCTTGCGTTCATCGAACCGTTGCGAATCAAAAAATATCAGACATAAGCTATCATGATTTTTCAGATCCGAAACCAAAAACCCTACCGGGGGTGGTGACACCGGACAGAGATCCGACCGATCTCTCTATGGAAGCCAACATCACCGGAGATAAAGCCAGCCACAGATGCTATGGAAGCCACCTATGCCGGAGACAAAGCCAGCCACAGATGCGACAGAAGCCAACTGTGCCGGAGACAAAGCCATCCACAAGTACTATGAAGGCCACCTATGCCGGAGACAAAGTCAGCCACAGGTACTATGAAAGCCACCTATGCCGGAGCCAAAACTAGCAGACGCTGGTAAGGAACCAAACGTCGCTAAACGCCGACCAAAGCAATCGGACGGCAAGTAAAACAGAAGACTCTCTCTCTAAAAGATTTTTCAGAGAGATAAGAGAGAGAGATTTTTTTTTTTTTCTCAATCTCCCTATTCGTAGGGTCTCGCTTTTCTATAATTTATGTGTGTGCTATTCTATGTGTTTTTTTCTTTGTTTTATATATTTTTGAACTGAAATCCTTCTTTTGCTAATCCCTACCAAAAAACAGGCCATTTGCCACTCCTACTATAGTCGCTATTTAGTCGCAAATAATGGTTTTCGACTACTTCGCGACTCTTTCTGATGGTCGCAAAAAAACGGTCGCAAAATATGTTGGCCGCAACATGGTCGCTTATTTGCGATGGATTACATACTCTTTTATATAGTCGTATATTTGCGACGAAACTGTGACTAGAGTTGGTAGTTGTAAATTTCCGACTAAATCACAACGAAGTCTACTTAGGGACAATTTTGTGACTATATATAAGAGTCCTATGTTTACGACCGTTTTGGGATTAACGGTAGAGTCTGGGTTTAGCGACGGATTAAGGACGACCTATTAGTCCCAAAAGGGTTGTTGCAAAGTCTGTTTTTAGTTTAGTAGCAGTTGAGTCACAAATTAATCGTTTAGTATTGCGACTATGTTAAGACTCTGTTTTTGTACTCGCTAAGGAGTTCGTGATTATTAACTATTGTGCCACTACTTTGTGAATTGGTTTAGTCACAAAATAGTCACATTATTTGAATTGGTGTAGTCACAAAATAGTCACATTATTTGAATTGGTTTAGTCACTAAATAGTCACATTTTTTAATTGGTTTAGTCACAAATCAGTAATGTTTTAGCAATCCTAAATCAGATTAAATTTGGAAAATCAAATGCTAATAATCAAAAGGAGTGATGATTTAAAGTACCACACAAGCAAACTTATCATCCTAAACATAAAAGATCATCCTAAACATCAAAGAAACAGTATTCAAAAGCAAGTTCATACATAAAGAGAAGGGGAATTAGAAGTTTAGTTGGAATAAGTATTAGAGGTAGGGGAATTGCCATATGGTGTTGTGCCTCCATCGGTGGGTTGTGCAGCTGGACTGGAGGCTGGTGTGGTGCCTCCATTGATGGGTTGTGCAGTGGTTGTAGGCGCCGTAGCTGGTTGGATGGCTGCAGGAGTAGAAACTATAAATTCTGAGTATTCAGGAATTTTTTCAGAGATGAAGAGGACAAGCTTGTTGATCACAGCTTGAGACTCTCGGTGTTCCTGATCCCGTCGTGCATTCTCAGACTCATGTTCAGATATCTTGCGCCGAAGTTGATCTTGAAGCTCCGCAAGAGTTGCTGCAGAAGAGCTCGCATAACTCTCTTTCCTTTTTCCTTTCCTTAGTGTCTCAACAAGTGATCCAAGGCCAAATGGGTTACCTTTGGTATCTGTTTGAGTACACTAAACCAAAAGATAAACATTCACTAATCAGCAGAAACCAGAGAACCAGATGCAGAATAACCATCAAATATTCTAGGTTCCTAAGCATAGCTCATTAAACAATTTTAAGAAAACCAGGAGACTGTTAATCTAAGAATCAACTTCAAACATCATTCACATTAAGAAACCAAAATTGACAAAGAAAAATGCACACACAAAAGACATAAATGAATTATCTGAAGGAAGATTTCATTTCTTTCTTCAAGGGAAAGAGTTCGATGTGTTGAACTCTCTGAACCATCTGGACCATCATCGTCCGTTTCAGTTTTTCTCTCTTCTATGGTCTTCTCATAGGTCTCAGCAACTTGTTTGGCTTTTTGATCCACAAATGATCCATCGGGCCGAGTGTGTGTTTTAAGAAACACTTCGACTAGTGATACAGGACGCCCCAGCTCTTCCTCCTACAATGATAGTGAAACACATTAAATGATGGAAATTTTAGAAAACTTTGAGGTGAAGTGGATGGAAAGAGTAGTGTTACCATTTCTTGATGAATTTGGACATATGATTTCTGACCAGCTAAGTGTTTGTGCACTCCAAGGCCTCCATGGTCCGAGTTTCTGCAATGTGAAGCATTCTCACTCCTCTCCATGGCATCAGGGGTGTTCCAATATTCGCACATAATAGGCCATAACTTATCACCAATCCATGGTGGTTGTACACCACTCCTCCTAACTTGACTGACAATGCCTTTCATCCTGTTCTTTGCTATCTTCAAGAAACCTTCTTTAACGAGCTCAGTAATCCCCACATCCCAATTATACTTCCGCTACAATAACACAAAACATTTTAGTTAGCAAATTGACCAATTCATATATATATATATAGAGTTAAGTGTTTAAAGCATTGTCAAAAATATAATTTGACTTACCGCAAATGTCCTGAAGTATCGCTCTTGAATGCGTTGTGGAGTAACCTTCCAACTGTAGTAAGGCCCATCAAACTTTCTCCTTAAGATTCCAGCAATGACTCGAGAAAGTTTTCCTTTGTGCCGGTTAAACCTGTTACATTAACTGAGTAAGTCTACTTGAAAATATGAACCAATAACCTATTGAAACTATTGAATATCAAATAACAACCCATTACTGAACATGATCAAACTATTGAACATCAAATAACAACCGATTAGTGAACCGCAAACTATTACCGCAAACTAGTGAACACATTCATGGTTTCAGTTTCTATTTTTTGCAAAAGCGAGTTTGAAATTTGACATACATGATCAATAGTTTAGACTTAAAGCAAAGACAAGTTACCACAAACATGATCAAAATATAGACACTTAAAGTGGTTTAGACTTAAAGCAAAGACAATTTAAACTAAACTTACAAAAGGAGAGAGTTTTTATACCATAACGTTTCGACTCTAGGGATCGGATGCTGAGACAGGAGTGGTAGATGTTCTCGGCCTGGAAGAGCTAGCAAACCATCCAACAGTTCTTGGTAGTAATCAACATTTGGATTAGGGTTTTCCTGCTCTTCGTTTTCTTCTTCTTCGCCATTAGCTTCCTCCGGAACAACCTCCGATTGAGGTTGAGGATGAGGAACAGGTAGAGGCACTTGTTAAGGAATCGGAGGCGGGGTAAGTATCCTCCGCGGTGGAGGTATACTCGACTCTGGATTTATCCTCGACGGTGGATCTGTAGTCGGCGATGGACTCCTTACCGGCATTGGGTTTGTTGTCGACGGAAATTGTGAAGGACGGCTCTTATGTGAAGATTGTGTCGCAGAGTGTGTCGGTTCAGAAGGGTTCGACGAATGAAAAGAGGATCTAGGGTTATTACCAGTGAAGATTTGGACACCGGTGGCTGTTCTGGCACCGCGACCTCTGGAAGAAATCTTACCCTTAGGAGGCATTAGATCGAGAAAGAAGAAAACGATTGAGATAGAGAAAAAGTGAGGGTTGAGAGAAATAGATTGAAGATTGAGAGAGAAGGAGAAATCGATTTAGAGAAGGAAAAAGATTTAGGGAAAGGGGAGGATTGAGAGAAATCGGTCGGAGAAGGATAGATTTCTCCGATTTGTTTGAGAGAGAGCAGATCGATGTTTGTGAGAGAGTAAACCCTAGAGGAAAGAAGAGAAATCGATGTTTAAGTGTTTGTGAGAGTGAAGAAAAGAAATATTGTTTAAGTGTTTGCTTAGTTATTAACGAAATTGAGTCGCTAAGTAGTCGCAAATGAATCGTAAATTAATTGATTTATGGGGAAAAAAACGCGAAACCAAATGATTCTCAAGTTTCAGTAAATTTGTGGTGGGAACATAAACCGCCAAAATACCGTAAGAAACTAGTGGCAAAGTAGTCTCAATTGTTACACTTTTGTGACTATTTGAGATTAGTAGCAACCCAAAAGTTTGATTTTCACACATTATGAGCTGTTTTGCAGCATAAATCACTCATCTTAGTAGTAAAAAGTATATACAATAGGAAAAGTTGGTAAAGCTTTGGTTTTAGAACACAATATATACATTTTCTAAAGATCTACACATTATACCATGGATAACATGTATTAGCTAAGATATGTTTGGAACATATGCATGTATGTTTTGTAAACATTGAAATTTAATACCTTGAAAAAGTATTAGTGAATAGATTCAAGCAAATACAAGGATAAATATATAACTAAGGATGAAAATACATCTCAAATATGATATTTGAGATACAAAAATATCAAGACTGGGAAAAACGTCGTAGAGTAGTGGCTAATTTAGGTGTTAGTCGCTAAGTAATCGAAAACTAGTGGCAAAGTAGTCTCAAATTGTTACACTTTTGTGACTATTTGAGATTAGTAGCAAATGTGCTACTGTTTTTTGACTGTGTTTGAATGATGGATATTAATCTTCCTCACTAATCGAACTGGAGGCCTTTGATTTTTAGAGTAGAAAAATGTCAAACAAAATAAGTTTACGATAATTTAAATAAGTGTCAAACGAAAAATGTTTATTTTATTGTACATGACACAAAGAGACAATATTTTACAAATTAAACCTTAAGCACATTTAGTCTTCATATGCAAGTTCTTCATCTTCATCATCAGATGTTGACAAGTTACATTGAAATTCGTCTTCTCCTTCAGCATCTTCGATCTCAAAATCGATTGGTTCATCTTGATGACTCTCATCTACTAAACTCTCAATGATGATTTCTTCAACCAAAGTCGGAGTGGCATCAATAACAGTTTGTTGCAATATAACCAAGTCATTTTCGTTAAACTTACCTTCAACAACATTCCTCAGATTGACTTTGCACATTGTAAGACACGATTTACGAGGTCGTTTAGTGTATGGATATGATAGATAACACACTTGATCAGCCTGAGAACCTGTATAAAGAAACTTTAAAATTAAATTAATATATAATTAATAATCTGTATACGTACTTAGGTGAATTGAATATTTAGTGGAAGAAATTTAACCTAAAATAAATGGTTCGTAATTTTGGTATTTTCTTGATGGTAGCACGTCTACAATGCCTCCGTTTGTCATGCGGATACCTTTGCCAACCGTTGGATCAAACCAATCACAATAGAAAAGTGTGATCTTTGGGTTAATAATGCTAGGATACTCGAGGTTGATTATGTTTTCCACGGTCCCATAAAAATCATCCTCTATAGATGCTTCAGAATAATTTTGCCCTCGGACACATACCCTATAATTCATTGTCTTTTTGGTCTGCCCGTGTTCCCGCGTGTGAAACATGTAACCTCTTGTAAAATACATGGGCCACGACTTGACTTTGTTTTCTAGACCATCAACCACTTCATGAACCCATGGAGGAAAACTTTGAACACGGCTCATTGTATACACCTCCATAACAAAATAATTATAAATAAGTGAATTGAACCCATTCAGTAAAATATTTTTTTTTATAATGATTTATTTACATATACTTACATATTGGCGAACCCAACCGCTAAAATCTTCATCTCTTTTCAATGTGACTTGATCATCAGTGAGTTCCGGATATTCATTCCGTATTTGAGCGTCTAACACACTATTTTCCAATATATATAAGACAATTAATCCATAAGATATATTGAAGATAAATCGCTTTAAAAATAAATTAGAAATATATACCTCTCAAGGGGACGAAAGTAGTCACAATTCCGCAAAACATATGCATGTGCGATTTATGATCTTTGTCCGATAGCCAAAACTCTGTAATTTGGCCACTAGGACGACCGACTTGAGTGAATATATCAGGTACGGGTACTGGATAGACAGGAACTTCTCCCGCATCAAATCACAATGACCTGAATAATATATAAAAGTTTAATTAGCTTTTCATTTTAGTTTAAAAGACCCTTATATATTATACTGTAAGTATGAAATACCTCCTTCAACTAGCTGTAGAAATGTTTGAAGCAAAGTAGTGTTCTAAGAAGTAAGATATCTCATCATTAATATATGATTGAATGATTGAACCCGCTGGATATCTTTTGTTCTTCGCCTTCCCTTTCAAACGTTTAAAAACCTTTCGAAGGGATACATCCACCTATATTGAACTGGACCACCAAGTTCGGCTTCATATGGTAGGTGTACAGGGAGGTGCTCCATGACATCAAAGAACGAAGGTGGGAATATTTTCTCTAAATTGCACAAAATCATCACAATATTTGCTTTCAACAATTGGACATGACTTAGCTCCAACGATCGACTACTTATGTCACGGAAAAATGATCTGATCCCTACAATATATAAATGAAATCATTAATTAATTTGACGTATATATAAAATTAAATTGCCATATATATATATATATATATATATCAAATTTTTACCTGATATTGCAAGATGGACGTCACCTGGTAACAACTCTGCAAACACAAATAGAAGCAATCGTTCCATAAATACATGGCAATCATGGCTTTTCATTCCTGAAAACTTCCCATCCTTGATGTCTCCACAACTAGCTAAATCAGCTACATACCCATCTGGAAATTTAACATCTTCTTTGACCCATTGAAGTAGGCTTTTTTTCCCTTTCGCACTCAATCTCCAAATAGGAAAAGGAGCTCTCCCCTTTGCATCAACATGTAATTGACTTCGATCACAAAATCTTGCAACATCCAAGCGGGACCTCACATTGTCTTTTGATCTGTCTTTCACACTTATAACAGTGTACATGAGATTATCGAGAATATTTTTCTCAATATGCATCAAATCAAGATTGTGTCGTAGGTTAAGATCGGTCCAATAAGGGAGCTTCCACAAGATGCTTTCTTTGTGCCAATTATGCAAACTTCCATAACCATCCAGTTTATTTTCATGCCCATTACCTCCGCAGTCAGAAGTCTTTAGCGGCTCGGCATTTCTTATACGCTCATTTAAGACCTGTTCATCCGTCAAATATTGCGGTGGATAGTCGTTCACTGCGTGTTTACCTTTGAGAAAGTGTTTTTTATCCTTTCGTATTGGATGATTAGCACGAAGAAATCTCCTGTGGCAATCAAACCAACATGTCTTCTTACCATCTGGCAATTGAAATGCATTTGTATCGTCCATACAAATTGGGCAAGCTAATCTTCCGTGTGTTGTCCATCCTGACAACATGCCATATGCTGGGAAATCTCTGATAGTCCACAAAAGGACATCTTTAAGGTTGAAATTTTGATCTAAGGACACATCATATGCCTCAACTCTATTATACCATAACTCTGTTAACTCATCGACCAATGGTTGGAGAAAAACGTCAAGACTAGCTCGTGGATGATTCGGTCCTGAATTCAAAATCGTCAGAAACAAATACTCTGTGTTCATGCACATCCTAGGAGGCAAGTTGTATGGAATCAATATCACTGGCCATAACGAATGGTGTTTCGACATCCCAAAAGGATTGAAACTATCTGTACATAATCCAAGATAAACATTGCGCGCTTCTGCTGCAAATGAGGGATGCAATTGCTGAAAATTCTTCCACTCAGCCTCATCTAAAGGATGACACATTAATCCCTCCTCAGAGTTGTGCTCAGCGTGCCATTTCATAAAAGTTGCAGTCTTCTCAGATTGATACATTCTCTTCAGCCTTTCCGCAATGGGTAAATACCATATCTTACTGAACGGTATTCTTGTTCTTCCTTCACCAGCCTTATACCTTGGTTTGCCGCAGAACTTGCAATGCTTCAATTTCTCATCATCTTTCCAAAAGAGCATACAATTATCTATACATACATCATATGTACGACACGGTAATCCTAGCTTTCGCATCAAAGTCTCCGTCTCATAGTATGAACCGGTTGTCTGATTACCTTCTAGTAAATACTCTGAAAACAGTCATGTCCATGAAACCATACAATTTTCAGAAAAATTGTAGTCGACCTTATTATTCATGAACCGAGCTGCCAACGATAACTGCGACTACCATTCCCGACATCCATCATACAGTGGAGTGTTTGCAGCAGCTAGCATATCATAAAACCGTTTTGCTTCTTGGGTGGGTTGTTCATGAACATGATCATTTCCACTTTCATGTTCATGATACTCGTTATATGGTACAGAACCATGAAATGCATCATTCACCATCCCAGCATATACATTCTCCCCAACATATACATTCTTCCCAACATATATATTTTCCCCATCAAATCATATTGGTTCACTAGCACTAGCATAATCTGTATTATTAGCATAATGACTACTAGTTCCTTCCCCAACAACATTATAATCTTCAACATGTTCATACCATACATAATAGTTAGGCGTAAATCCTCTACTTAGCAAATGACTAGAAACTGAGACAGCTTTCAACGATTTCGAATTCCCACATACTACACAAGGGCAGTAAAACCTACCTCTGCTATTTTGTGCATGGCTACTAACAAAAGTGATGAACTCTTCCATATCCGCCGAATAATCCAATGAGATATGATTAGTGAATGGATCGATCTGATTGTACATCCATGCTCTTGATTGATTGTTCCACATTGTTTTTTTTTTTTAATCTTTTTTTTTTGTTCTTTCCTTCTTCTCTCGGTTTTTTTTCTTTGATGTCGATGTGAATGAGGGAAGAAGTGTGGTCGCATATATATAGGATATATTTTGCCACTCGTTTGCTACTAATTCAGAAACAGTCACAAAATATCAGTACACTAACCCACATTGATCACGTTTTTGGCCGACATGGAGCGAATATTTTGCGACTGTTTTTCATGGAGTCCCAAAAGTTGGGTACATCTACTTTTCACATTCTCAACGGTTTTTTGTAGACATGCCGCTACTACTTTGCGACTAAATGATACTCAAAAACATTGTTGCAAATTTTTGCCATATTGCGACTAATTTGCGATGACTCTTACGGACCAGAAAGGCTGTTGCAAAGTGGTCACAAAATGTATCTTTTTTTGTGACGAAATAATTTCGGTCACAAAAGAATACGTATTCAGTCGCTAAATTGAGACGAATTTGCGTCTGTGTTGTTTAGTCGTTAATAAGCGACGCTTTTCCTTCCGTTTTTCCCGTAGTCGTTAATCAGTAGTAATACAATCACAAAGTCGTCGCAAATATTTGCGACTATTTAATCAGTCACAAATGGTAGTCCCAAAATGCATGTTTTCTTGCAGTGAATCTTACCATCAATCTCATTTGTATTCAAACAAATGCAATAAAAGAAAAAGAAAAACCTTTAAGGCATAAAAAAAATAGCACAATATAAATTAAGTAAAAAAACACGATCAATTAAAATTATAAAACAAAGAATTACAACATAAACATTATACATCCTGAAAATAATATGATATCGGAATGCTCCTTTCCTTCTTTCTTTAAAAAACATCGATAGCTCAATTGGTAAAGGCTCTCTGGCAAAGTTTAGATCTCGCTAGTTCGAAAGCCTACACTTGGGAGGAGACCATATAAAATGATCTAGTTCCTGATCCGAGAGGATGTACGGGCCTAGGCCTAGAACTTCTTAGTTATACAAAAAAATAATATATATATATATATATATGATCTTCATTATTGACACAAAATACAGGTGATTTCATGGATCAAAGACCCAAACAACATTTCTAAACCACCTTTGTGGAAGGTCCAGCCAAGACCAGCCTTGCTTATGTGATCCAGGATGCATATGTATAACAGGTGATTATATTGGAACTCTGAGTCTCTGGTTCTCGCTGAATCAGGGGAAAGGGGGCAAGGACGATTGGGGGTTTACGGATCTGGGATTGTTGCCATTCCTTGGCTCGTAAGATGGCTAGTAGAATGGTCTCTTTCGACGAGATCTGTTTTTTTGATAAAGATTAGATTGTTGCGGGATGTCCAGATGAGCCACAAAATCCAAGGGTAGAGGGGTCCATCGCCGATGCCGGAAGGGGGAAGGCAGTTAGCTTCGACAACTCCATGACTCCCGACTGGATCGAGGATATTCTTATTAATTCGAAGTTTCTTTGAAGGGAGCTTGAGACCAGATCTTTGTTGCAAATGGGCAGTGGAAGAGTAGGTGCAGCTCTGTCTCAGCTGCTTTACAATGTGGGCAAGAGACTGACTCTATGATCATCCTATGGGATAGATTCTCTCCTACAGGTAATGCCTTCTGAGCTATCTTCCAAAGTAAGAGCTTTGTTTTGGGAGAAGATTTCACTGCCCAGATAAGTGATTTCTAGTTAAACTGGTTGTCTTGGTCTAATTGGTTTTGATTGTTGATAACAGGAGGTGGTGGAGCGGGTGCTTGTGCTTCGTAGTAACCTGATTTGGTTGAGTATACCCCATTCTGGGAAGGTAGCCAAGCCCATCTATCAGCTGCTCTCTGTTTGGTGGGTTTTAGTTTCAGGATTTCGAGTTCATATTCCGGTAAAACTTCTCGAATAAGGGGTTTGTTCCAAGTAAGAGATACAGGGTTGAGAAGGTCTGCAACCTTCAGTTGATGGGACTCTAACGTGGGAGGGCCCATTGTTGTGCTAGGAAAATCCATTGAGAGCCACGGGCACGTCAGAGTGGAATAGAGTTTCCTGAACCTACCAGTAGACCAACTCGTGGTCTGAGTAGGTCTCTACCTATGCAAATGCTACGCCATCCATGGGAGATAGAGTTAAGGGTCCGACACTCGAGAAAGTTGGATTGACGATAATATTTACCAAGGAGGACTTTGGCTAGAAGACATGTGGGATGCATCAGAATTCTCCAGCTGTTCTTTGCCAGCAGAGCATCATTGAAAGTTTGTAAGTCGCGGATATCCAGCCCACCATCTTTAAAGGATTAAGACAGTTTCTGCCAAGAAACCAGCACATCTTTTTTCTGTCTTTCAATCCCACCAAAAACGTGTCAGTGCTGATTGTATTCGCTTTCACAGGTAATTTGGAAGTTTAAAATAGGACATGCTGTAAGTGGGCACATCGGACAGTACCGAAATTAACATGGTTAGTTTACCAGCTGATGAGAGGAACCTAGATGACCCAGTAAGTGTCCGCTGCTTGATTTGATCAACAATCTCACTGAAGATGATGTGAGCACGGAACCGGACACGCGACCAGGAATGATCGTACCGGACCACAACGCCCACCACGCTGCCGAGACACTTGCATTACCCGTGGGACAACATCAAGCCGATGCATCAAGGATCACGCCGGGAGCTACTACATGTTCCAAGAGCTCGTCTAAGGCCGTAAGACAAAGGATCAACCCATTTGTGCAAGCCTTTGTCCGAGAAGATCAAGAGAGCAATCCGGCCAAGGCAACTCAAGTGGAGACCATTCGCACGGCCTTCATCCTTACCCAAGGATGAAGGCAACCAAGTCGTTAGGATCATGACCCGTACTCTTTTCCCTTACTCCGGGTTTGTCCCACGAGGTTTACCGGAGAAGGTTTTAAAGAGGCGACGAGTCTTAACGCAAACCGCCGCGTTTGGAGCCAATTACATGGTTCCCGCGTCAAAGCCTAAGGACGTGTTATCTTTTCGTTTAAGTGCTGCGTTTTTAACTTTATCTAGATTTTTCCTTTGTAACGGTAGAATAGTGTGACGTGTGTGGTCCTGTTTAAACCGCATAGAGGGCGACGTGTTCTCCATCAAAGGAAACACATCAAGGGCAAACGTGTGCGGACCATAGCGAGTCCGCGTATCCTTGGTTCCCTCTAAACCCTCACACTATTTAAACCTCTCTATCTCCTAGCAAAAACTTTTAGACTTGAATGAAATTAATTTCCTAAAGAGTGATTCTTTGTTTCTTGTCCCATCTCTCTCTTTAGCCTTTGTCCGCGACTAGCTCTTCAGAAACCCTAACAGATTCACGAACCGGGTTCGTAATCTCCTAGCTCGGTTGTATCACGAGTAGAGCCAACACTCGTGTGTTGTCACTCAATCCACCCCCGTTTCCATTTCTTCTAGCAAACCATTACTTGGTTCGCTAGCCGCTTATCGTTCCCGACGAACCGTTCCGTACCACCTTGTGTTCCCCTCGTTTGATCATCACCAAAACTTGTTTCCATCGTTTGTTTCATCCCTCCTTTCATTCCCCATCGTTTGGCCGGAAGGAAGTTCACGCTACTATGATCGACCCGAGGATCCGACATTCCGTCCATACCGCAAGCTGACCTGCACTCACATCAGTTGGTATCCGAGCTAAAAGGTTCTACCAAAGGTTGTATCTTTCTAAAACCCAGAACTTTCTTTTATTTGTCTAAAGCTTTAAATCGTGGGTTGTTTCCAGTAGTCTTGTTTTCTCATCTTTCTCTTGTTTAGGTCGTTTAGTTTAATTTATGCTTAGCATTGTTATTAGCTCGTTCGAGATTTCTTGTGTTCATCGTGTTTCCTTCTCAATTCATCATTCTTCTTATTTAGGACTCGTTAGATCCATAAAGTAGTGTGTTTTGCTTTTTGTTTGTGTTGTGGTCCCAAAAGTTTATCGTTGTGTGCGTGTGTTTGCTTTTAGGCGCGTGTAGTTGCTTTCTTGTTTAGTCGTAGGTTATCTTTTGCATTGCTGTCTTCAATCATTGACTGTCCCAAAGAAATATCTTATCTTTTACCATCGAACGTAATATACTCACGGATATTCGTTTTGTGTCAACGAGGTTTGGATATTGATCGGACAGCGCTACACGTACGGACCAAGCCACGTCACCATTGAGCGTCCGTACCACCCCGGATACCATGGTCGAACAACACCTGCCGGAAATTCCTTTAACTCCACCGGAGATTGGCGCCACCTTGATTGTCCTTCGCAACGGCATAGAGCGTCTAGCCGAACGAATGACACGACTCGAACTCGCTAACCCTCTGAGAGAAGA
Organism: Camelina hispida; assembly: GCA_023657505.1. Lineage (NCBI taxonomy): Eukaryota > Viridiplantae > Streptophyta > Magnoliopsida > Brassicales > Brassicaceae > Camelina > Camelina hispida. The sequence continues at coordinate 23,665,564 of CP094635.1, read as the reverse complement.
TCAACTGCCTATGAGACATCCACGACAAGATCCGGAACCAAGCGACCAGTCCAACAAAGAATATGAACCGCGTCCGAGGCAACGGCGCTGACGCGATGACCGGTACGAGGACACGCCACGGAAGAACGAACCAGGACACAAAATGGCGGCACCAACTTTTGCCAGCAAATCTGACCCCGAGGCCTACCTCGACTGGGTAAGCCAGATGGACCACCTCTACTCCTGCGATAACTATCCGGAGATTCGTAAGATCTCTTATGCCGTGGCCCAGTTTACTGACTATGTGCTTACATGGTGGGATCACTTAGTCGCCGAACAATGCCGCAACCACAATCGGCCGATTGCTACTTGGGAGGTCATGAAAACCGTCACGAGGCGACGATATGTTCCACCATTCTACCATCATGAGCTCCAAAAGAAATTTAGGAGGCTTACCCAAGGGCAACGATCGGTGGAAGAATATTATGAAGAGTTCGAGCACCTGAGCAGCCGACTACAAGTAGAGGACATCGAGGAGTCCCTTATGGGGCAGTTCCTCGATGGCTTACAAGACCGGATCGCACAAAAGGTCGAGCGTCAGCCGTACCAAGGGTTCGAGGAACTATTGCACCTAGCGGTGTAGATCAAAGCCCAAATCAAGAAGTAGGTCGCCGCTACAAGCCGAACCAGAGCTCAAGGAGTGCCTAACTAGTCACCTAACGCTTTGCCCTCCAACCGGCCACAGGAGAAACCAAAGGCGGCCTTTGTTGACTCGAGGTTCAAGCCCAAGGAACCGGCCAACAAAAACCGACAAAGGATGACCAATGAGGTACGGAGTCGGGACATCATTTGCTACAAGTTCCAGGGCCGAGGACATTATACCCGAGATTGCCCGAACGCCCGGAATATGATCATCACCGATTCCAAAGGAGAAATGGCCGAAGAGAATGAACCGGCCGATGCGGACATGGAGGAAGCCGTAGCAGAACCGGAGGACAGAGAACTCTTGATGATCCGACGTATCCTCAGCACCAGCCTGGTGGCGGACGACTCCAACCAGTGTGACAACATCTTTCACACGCGATGCCTTGTAAGCGGGAAGGTGTGTGGCTTGATCATTGATGGAGGCTCCTGCACAAATGTAGCGAGTTCCTCTATGGTCAAAAAACTCTCCTTACCAACCAGACGCCACCCCAGGCCCTATAAACTTAAGTGGTTGGACGATAAGACCATGATATGGGTAAATGATCTAGTCCTCGTCCCATTCAGTGTCGGACCGTACAAGGATCAAGTCCTATGCGATGTAGTACCAATGCAAACTAGCCATCTCTTGTCAGGAAGGCCATGGCAGTTTGATAAGGGAACCTCGCATTGCGGTCGCACGAACCAGTATACCTTTGTACACGATAACAAACGTATCAGTTTAAAACCTTTAACGCCAACACAAGTTCATGAAATGCAATCGAAACTGTCTAAAGAATCAGACCCTAAAATGAACTTTCTGATTCAATCTAGTATTGTTAGAAAGTCCCTTAACGACTCCAACCAAGTTTTATTGATGGTCTTTAGAGATTTTTTGATTGAAGGGATTGAGAGTTTTATGGATGCGCTACCGGATGCTATTCGAGACGTTCTTCGGCGATATGCGGACTTGTTTCCAGACGAGCTGCCCGAAGGTTTACCACCAATCCAAGGGATCAAACATCAGATCAATCTAGTTCCTGGAGCCCAGTTGCCAAACCGCCCTGCGTAGTACCGAGTCAATCACGAAGAAGCTAAGGAGTTAGAGCGACAAGTAGCCGAGCTCATGTCCCAAGGATACGTTCGAGAAAGCCTTAGTTCGTGTGCCGTCCCTGTCCTACTTGTACCAAAGAAAGACGGAACATGGCGTATGTGTGTCGACTGCCGAGCCGTGAACAAGTTCGTTGTGGTTTACTTTGATTGTATTCTTGTTTATAGTTCTTGCCTATCTGATCATGTCAAACACGTAGAACATGTTTTAAACACTCTCCGCGAAGAGCAACTATACGCCAACTTGAAAAAGTGCGTCTTTGCTGCTAATGAACTAGTATTCCTAGGTTTTGTTGTTAGTGAACAGGGACTTAATGTTGATGGCGAGAAGATCCGAGCCATAGAAGAATGGCCCACGCCAACCAGTATCTCCCACGTCTGGTCATTTCATGGACTCGCCAGTTTCTACCGATGGTTCATGAAAGACTTCAGTACAGTCGCTGCACCTCTTACCGCGGTGACAAAAAAGAACCAGGAGTTCAAATGGGAGGAAGATCAGGAACGAGCCTTTAAAGAGTTTAAAAGGCGCCTCACCCAAGCACCCCTACTCGTCCTACCCAATTTCAACAAAACCTTCGAGGTGGAGTGTCACGCATCCGGTGTAGGCATTGGAGGAGTCCTTACGCAAGGAGGTACACCGGTGGCCTATTTCAGCGAGAAGCTCAGCGGCGCCACCCTCAACTACCCTACCTACGGTAAGGAGTTATACGCATTAGTCCGTGCTATGGAGACTTGGCAGCATTACCTGTTGGCCCGAGAGTTTGTGATCAACACGGATCATGAAACTTTGAAGCATTTGCGAGGCCAAACCAACCTCAAAAGGAGGCATGCTAAATGGCTGGAGTTCATTGAGTCCTTCCCCTACGTGATCAAGTACAAGAAAGGAAAAGATAATGTTGTAGCTGATGCCTTGTCACGGAGACACTCCCTAATCACTACCATGGATGCCAAGGTGTTGGGGTTTGAAAGCATCAAAGAGGCGTACACAAATGACGCTGAGTTTGGGCATGTTCACTGAGTTCTATGTTTACGACGGCTACCTGTTTTGGGGCCGACGTCTATACAACCCAACCGGTTCTATCTGAGAGTTGTTGATCCGAGAAGCGCATAGTGGAGGTTTGACCGGACACTTCGGCGTAACAAAAAAATTTGACATGCTTCAAGAACATTTCTACTGGCCAAGGATGCAAAGTATGGTCGAGAAGCATTGTGGGCGATGCGTGGTGTGTCGTGCGTCCAAGTCAACTACCCTCCCGCACGGCCTATACACACTACTGCCTGTTTCGACTGGACCTTGGTTCGACCTATCCATGAATTTTTTCCTCGGGTTGCCACCTACACATCGGAAAGACAGTTTGATGGTTGTGGTCGATCGGTTCTCAAAGATGGCACATTTCATTCCCTGCCATAAGAGCCATTATGCGGTTCAACTGGCCGACTTGTTCTTTAGTTAAGTAGTCCGACTTCACGTCTTACCACGGACCATCATTTTTCACCGTAATCCAAAGTTCCTTGGACATTTCTGGCAAACTCTGTGGAAGAAACCCTGAACCAAGCTGTTGTACTCCACCGCCGCACACCCGCAAACCGATGGCCAGACCGAAGTTGTTAACCGAACCATCGGAGCCTTACTCTGTACGGCCATCGCAAGCAATAAAGGAACCTTGCTGGAGTGCGTTCCACTCATCGAGTTTGCATAAAATCAAGCAGTTCATTCGGCTACCAAGAAGTCGCCATTCGAAGTTGCTTACGGGTTTAAACCCCTTACTCCAATGGATTTGCTGCCATTACCACCGGACGAAGTCGAGAGTCAAGATGAAGCCGCAAGAGCCGAATTGGTCAAGAAGATTCATGAGGAAGTACGAGCAAACATCATAAAGAGAACCGAACAATATGTGTGTTTCCTTTATAGAGGACGCAAGCCAATGCTATTCAAACTGGGAGATTGGGTTTTGCTGCACCTAAGGCTGGAGCGGTTCACCCAGAAGAGGAAGGATAAGCTTAGCCCGCGAGGCGACAGTCCTTTCCGAGTCATCGAGAAGATCAACGACAACGCCTACCGCCTTGAGCTTCCAGGTGAGTACAACATTTCTACATCGTTCAATGTAACTGATCTTGTTTCGTTTGATGCAGGTGACGACGAAGAAGTTTTGGGGACAAAACCTTCTCAAGGGGGAGGGAATGATGTGAGCACAGAACCGGACATGCGACCAAGAATGATTGTACCGGACCAGGACGCCCAGGACGCTGCCAAGACACTTGCATTACATGTGGGACAACATAAAGCTGATGCACCAAGGATCAAGCCAGGAGCTACTACACGTTCCAAGAGCTTGTCTAAGGCCACAAGACAAAGGATCAACCGATTTGTGCAAGCCTTTGTCCGAGAAGATCAAGAGAGCAATCCGGCCAAGGCAACAAAAGTGGAGACCATTCGCACGGCCTTCAGCCTTACCCAAGGTTGAAGGCGACCAAGTTGTTAGGATCATGACCCGTACTCTTTTTCCTTACTCCGGGTTTGTCCCACGAGGTTTACCGGAGAAGATTCTAACGAGGCGACGAGTCCTAACATAAACTGCCGCGTTTTGAAGCCAATGACGTGGTTCCCACGTCAAAGCCTAAGGACGTGTTATCTATTCGTTTAAGTGCTGTGTTTTGAATTTTATCTAGATTTTTCCTTTGTAACGGTAGAATAGTGTGACGTGTGTGGTCCTGTTTAAACCGCATAGAGGGCGACGTGTTCTCCATCAAAGGAAACACATCAAGGGCAAACGTGTGCGGACCATAGCGAGTCCGCGTGTCCTTGGTTCCCTCTAAACCCTCACACTATTTAAACCTCTCTATCTCCTAGCAAAAACTTTTAGACTTGAATGAAATTAATTTCCATGGCCATGGCCACCGCGCCTCCTTGGTTCGCTGCACCGCTCCCTTGACCACTCGAACCTTCTTGTGATAGATTTGCCTTGAACTTGGCCGGCTTGAGATGAGGATGGAGAATCCAACATTTGTCCTTGATATGGCCCCTCTTCTTGCAATGGTCACACACAATCACTTTCTTGTCCTCATGTTTGTAGACCCCCTTGTTGGCTGTGGCTAAGTCTTCCTTGCCACTAAAAAGACCAAGTGAACCTTGTTCCTTTTGGACTTGTGAGCACACATCCTCTAGAGTAGATAGCTTGTCGCCTCGGAGAATGTGCTTGATGAGGTCATTAAACGCCGGGTTCAAAGTGAGAAGGAGGCCAAAGACCTTGTCTTGCTCTTTCCTCTCATTGAGAATCGCCGGATCGATGGTGCTTGGTCGAAGCATTTCAAGCTCACCCCATAGTGACTGGAACTTCCCAAAATGCTTCGTAAACTCCAAGTCTTCTTGGTGGAGACTGTTAATCGCCTTCTTGACTTCAAACACCCGAGTCAAGTTGGTCAAACACCCGAGCTAACGTCTCCCATATCTCCTTGGCCGTCTCGCAATATGAGTAAGCTTCAAGGGTTGGTGCGTCCAGCGAGTTTTGGAGAATGCAAGCACAGTCTGATCTTCTTGGAACCACTTGACTTCCTTTTCAAGATCAGCTTCCTTCTCTTCTTCCTTTTCTTCTTTACCGTATTCTTTGATGGCTTTCTTAGGGAGTTGGTCCGTCTCAACATGGATCCATAGTCCACGGCCACTGAGTGCGGTCTTTGTGGTTCTTTTCCGCAACAAGTAGTTTGCTCCTTTGAGCACCACAGGAGTAACAATCGGTTTGTTGTTATCCATGTTCAAAGATTTGAGAGTAAAAGAGTAAAACGACTAAGAATATAGAGAATAAGAGAGTTTAAGAACAGCGAAATAAGAGAAAGAGTGAGTTTAGAGAATCATAGATCGAGAAACTTGCTCTGATACCATGTTAGATTTAGCGGAAGTAAAGAGATAAGAGTGAAGAGAAGAGTGAAGATATGAGAGAGTATTCGGCAAGAAGAATAAAGAGAGAAGTATATTCCATAAGTATATCTTCTACAAGGTGGCTAGAAGCCTTTAAATAGGTCTTAATATTTAGGGCTACTCCCTTACAACCGATAATCCCTAGAGTGAAAGCGACCTCCCACGAGGATAACACACCCGTGACATTCTTCTTCCTTCTCGCCTAACGGCTATAAGGTGATTCTCGATCATTATCTTGGGCCTTAGAACATTGTGGCCTCTTTCTTCACTCCATGGGACATGGTAGAGCTCGGCCACTTATGTAAGACACGGCCCCTTACCCTACTTGTACGGACAACTGTACAGACGCCTCCTATCTTACTTGATCTTGGTCAATAGACTCTACTCTTCAACCCCGGGCAGTGCAACCTTTCATGGGTAAGTCCCAGGAAATGGGAGCAGTGGTTTTTAAAATTTTTGTATTTGAGCCAAACTACTGCTTCACTTCCATCCTGAAACTCAACTACAGTTTCCTTTGTGATAGGTTCCAGGCCGTTCAAGAGGACTTTGACTTGAATAGTGGAGGAGGTGATTTCCCAGTCTAAGAATTCTCCAAGAACTTCACCTATGGATTGGAGAATCTCAAGTTTCCAGTAGTGCTTAGGTAGACCTTGAACCGCTATCCAAAAGGGTATTAACGAGGGAAAGGAAGGGGATATAATGGGCTCCCAACTTTGGACAATGACCATCCATTGGTCAAATTGATAAGGTCTGTTCGCCAGGACTCTATGTAGGTCATCTTCCGATTCAAACATGAATTGAAAGCAGCCATGTCCCAGGTCAGAGCCCGTTGCTTTTCCAGTTAGATTCCATCGGTTGAGGAGATAGGGGAAGAGGGCCTAGATTCTTTGGACGGAAGTGTTGGTGAGTTGTCCTATCAGCGTGAGGGAGTTCTCTTGTATCAGATCTGATGTATCTATTTCAGGGGCTTTGACTCGTTTGCGAGGAAGGGGGGAGAAATCGCCTGACTTATCTTTTCCTTTCTGGTGATATGGGATTCGGTTAGACATGGTAGAAGGCAGTGAGGTGAGGAGGGTTTAAATAGGTTTGGGGTGGGAACAGCAGTAGCAGATGGAGTTCGAGAATGAGCGGGCAATCCAGGCAGAGAAGTAATAAATGAAGCTGAGCTAACAGAATCTTCTTGAACTGGCTTTGGTATTGAGATTTGGAGGGAGTAACTGCACTAAAGGGGGGAGCAGTAACACCAGTTTACTCAAGCAAAGAAGGATTAGTCGTCATCTGGAAGAACAATCAGATCTAGGGCTTGGTTTGAATTTTAAAAAAACTCCATTTGAGATTGAAATATCTAGCGGGTAAAGAGTGGGAGTCGTTTCTATTGGAGGGAAGAAGTGGGTGATATCTGGATAAAAGGCTTCATCGTTCCTCCTTGGGAGTCGGGCCTGAAAGAGATTTTAATAGAAATATGTTACTTTGTATCTTTTTCACGAAAACAATATATATAAAATATGTTAGGTAAACTTTTTCTAACACCTAATTAAAAATGCAATTATAATAACAGTACTTTTCGTGGGGTCTCGTTTTTCTATAATTTATGTGTGCGCTATTCTATATGTTTTTTTCTTTTCTTTGTTTTATATATTTTTGTACTGAAATCTTTCTTCTGCTAATCTCACCATCAATCTCATTAGTATTCAAACAAATACAATATTAAAAAAAAAAAAAAAAAAAATCATAAAGGCATAAAAAGATAGCACAATGTAAATTAAGTTGAAAAACACGATCAATTAAAATTATAAAACAAAGAACTACAACCGAAACATCATACATCCTGAAAATAATATGATCTTGGAACGCCTCTTTCCTTCTTTCTTTACCAAGCATCAATAGCTCAATTGGTAAAGACTCTTTGGCAAAGTTTAGATATCGCTAGTTCAAAAGACTACACTTGGGAGGGGACCATATAAAATGATCTAGTTCCTGGCCCGAGAGGATGTACGGACCTAGGCCCTGAACCTCTTAATAGTTCAAAAATAATATATATATATATATATATATATATATATGATCTTCATTATTGACACAAAATACTGATGATTTCGTGGATCAAAGACCCAAACAACATTTCTAAACCACGCAATAGGAAAACAAAGTTCCACCATTCCATCATCTCCAAACAGATTTTATTGTTTGGAAAAAATAGAAATAATTATTATGCTTGTAATCTTTTATCACTGTCGTTAAAATGATTGGGTATTTATTAATATTTTTGTTTATTTACGGTTTAGTTTGGTTCAGTTCTTAGTAAATTTGGTTTTGAGTTTTTTTGTTTTTTTTTTAAACAACTTGTTTTTCATTCAAACCAAAGAGAAACAAGTACAAAGAAAGGGAACAAGAGCACCAAAGTTTAAAACATTACAATAAAAGGCATTTCTCTTTGTGAAGTGATCTTAGTGCAGTGGTCAATAGTAAGTCTTTAATGCACAAGGCACCATCATACCAGGGATTTGACTAATGGGCCGGTCTGTTGTGACCCAATGGTTGACACAAAAAAAGGCATTTACCAATGCTACAAGGTGAAAGATAAAGGTTCATCGATTGTAAATCTAAGAGAGCTTTGAACCAATGGCTTGGGAGCACATTGGCACTTGTGAGATCATGGTGAATCGAGAGATCATTCTTGAAAGCTTTGAAGGATGGAAAGATTAGTCACGATCATAGGACACTGTGATGTTGATTAAAGAATCTATGCTTTGGTTCTCGCCGGAGCGAGATTCACTACCCACAGTAGCAAGACGGTGGTCGTGGTTTGGTTTGACATTAGCAACTAGGTTCGCTGGAGAAAACGCTAGTTTTACAAATGATTGTCAAGGTGAAGATTGAGTGTGATGGCTGCCCGAGATTGACGGAGAGATTTGCGGTGCAGGGAGCATTTCCAGTGAGTGAAAGACCAGCGGGAACAAACTGTGGCTGTGAATTGGTTCGACTTTGGAAACTAAGTCCACTAGAAAAACCCCTAGTTTTTCAAACAAAAGCCAAGATGAGGGATGAGTGTGTCGGCTGCCCAAGTTTTGTAGAGAGATTTGCTGAGCACAGAGCATCTCCGGTGAGTGAAAGATTGGTGGGGACAAAGGATGGTCGTGGTTTGGTTTGGAGGCAGAGTTAAGAAAATTCGAGATGGACTAAGAAAGAGGAAAAATTTGCAAAAAGACAAACTAAGAGAAGCAGACTTGAAACGAAAAAAAAAGGGCTGCCTGTAGTAGACTCCCCTTACTATAATTCCTCAACTAAATTCACCTTGTACTTTTGGTGTCTACCCATTTCCCCCTGTACATATTAAATTCTACCCAATTTTACATATACATTATAATTCTATCTAATTAAAGAAAATCGAATTAGCTCTTTAATTGCGTTTTAAAATTATAAATTTTCGTTTACTGTACCACGATTAAGGCAAAATCAATTTTCACCCGACCATAATTAAATGTTGACCCGATTTAAATCAACTGCAGATCCATTTTAATATTGGAGAAAAACTAATTAAAATTAGATGATCTTATGTGTTTGGTTTATGTATTGTGTACCCTTATTTGTAATGAAAGTTGGATTGAAATAAAACACCAACAAAGAATTTCAAAACACATTAGTCTTATATTAGTCTAAAAGCAACACCATCAAGCAAACATCATTCATCATAGTAGCTGCAGTAGTGTACAACCAAAAACAAAAGAAAGCCGAATTGGCAATAATGTCGTTGACATGAGCAACTCCAAAAAAGTAGACAACACATTCACCTAGAAACTACATTAGAGCTGATTGAGAAGGTTGTGTGAGTGTTAGCGTATCCGGACCTTGAGTCTCCTTAGTGGTCTTCTTCTTAGACTTCTTCTTCGTTTTAGCCTGAAAGCAATAGTAGTTAGTCAACTATACAACAGAGGACGTTTTAAAAACAGAGTACGTTTTACACAAACAGAAACATACCTCTTCAATTCCAGCATCTTTTGGCTTTCTCTTTCTCGACACTTTCTCCTTTGGAAACTTCTTACAACCCAATGCATTGTGGCCAGCTTCACCGCAACTCTTGCAATGCATGATTCTTCCTTTTCTGCTGAGTCTATCTACTTCAACCTTCTTTTTCTTCTTCTTCGGTGACTCATGCTTCCCTTTGATCCTTGCGAACTTACCTCCTTTTTTCTTTGATTCTTTCTTTCTCCCAGGCAGTATAGGTTCTGGTGGTGCGACAACCAACTTGTAAGTTGACTTCATCCAATATTGTGGTCCTCTTAATGGATAGGTGGCTGTCTGGTAGTTATCTCTCCACATATCTGTCAAGAAAAACCCAGATATATAGTCCTCAGCGTCCAAACCAGCTTCTATCATTGCAGCATAAGCATGCTCACAAGGAATCCCACTTATTTGCCACTTCCCACATGAACATGTACACTTTGGTATTTCCACTCGATTACCACCTCCATCAAGATATACCTCGAATATGCCATGTGTGCAACGATACACTGTACATCTATCCGCATCCTTCTTTTCCAATGCAAGGATTTTCAGAGCATATTTAGAAAATCTTCCTTGATGTTTGTAGGCTTTCTTGTTCCTCTTAAAAATTTGTGTCATTCCTTGTCTCCTTATCGTTTCCAGCATTGGAACCAATGACTTCGCTCTTGCTTTTGTGATGGTGGAGTTGAATGACTCAGTTGCATTGTTGTCAACATCCTCACAACAACTACCGAGTCTATAGAAGCACCTTGACCAAGTATGTGGCTCCTCCTTCAGTACATCATTGTACAATGCATCATCATAACATCTCAAAGTGTTGAGATGCTTCTCATATTCCTTCTTGTTGTAACTCCAAGCTAATCTCCACACTAATGTCTTTAGCATATCCTTCTTGGCATGATTCTTCTTTAGATTCTCGACAATGTGTTTAACACAGCTCCTATGTTCAGCTGAAGGAAACTCATTTTTAACTGCACTTATAAGACCCTATTCAAAAAAATTGTAAAAGAGGTTGATATTATACTAATCATGTAATGACAACAAATAAAAAATCAAAATGAAATGAGTACCTTTGACCGATCTGATATAATGACAAACCGGTCACCATTCTCTAAATTTAAGTCCTTTTTGATTTGTTGGACAAACTACAACCAATTGTCAGCATTTTCAGATTGTACTACAGCCCAAGCAACCGGATATATTTGATTATTTGCGTCGTGACCAACTGCTGTCAACAAAACCCCTTTGATAGCAACCTTCAAGAATGTGCCATCAAGTCCTAGTATAGGTCTACAACTCCCAGCCCATTGTGTTTTAAGTATGTGAAAACATACATAAAACCTGTCGAACACATCTTCACCCTTATCATTTATTATAGTATCAATGAAGGAAACAGAATCTGGGTTTTGAGCAAGTATATCTTCAACATACCCCCTGAGATGAGCAAACTGTTCATCATACTCTTCTTGGATCAATTTCAGAGCAAGAAGCCTTCCTCTTTGGCATTGAGGGATTGTAGACACCAATTTCCAACGCTCTTTGATAAACTGTTGAATATCCATAGGCATAAATTTTGAATTTAGCCTCAGCTTGTCCATGAACAACCTTGCAATTACAGGACTCCTCAACATTACACATTTCCCATTAGGTGTGTATCTATGCCGCATACATGATGTCCTTACCTCAAATAGTTGCTTCTTTTGAATCCATGCACAATAAACCTTCCATTTACATTTCCCACCCATGCCACACTTGAATGCAATCTTCTCTTTCTCCCACCTACATTGGACCACATTATGTCCGTCTTTCAAAGCAGTTTCCAAAACAGCTTCTTTGAACTCAACACTTGTGAAGAAAGTACATCCAACCACCAATTTATCACCCATAGCCCTTCTGATTCTTCTATCCCTCAACACCATAGGATCCTCATCTTCATCTGAACTATCAGGAATTATATTACGACCAATTTGAATCTCATCCTCAAAATTGGCTACTGCATCGTCTATCTCAAAGGCAAATCGCTCCATTGGATCTTCTTCATCCTCCTTTTTTTTCTTCAATTTATTCTTCTTCTTCCTACCATTCTCGGATCCATCTTTGTCCTCAACAATCTCACTCTCACTCTCTGATTCGGAACCCCCATTGTACTCGACATCATCTGGTTCATCACTATTTTAAGAAAAAAAATGTTAAGCATCAATCACAAATAAAACCCAACAATCCTAACATATAATATTTTCCTCACTCTCGATCAATGACAATAACCCAGAAAAAAAAATGTTAAGCATCAATGACAATATTTTCCTCATTCTCGAAATCCAGAAAATTCCAACAATCCCAATAAATAAAACCCAACAATCCTAACAAATAATATAACATAAAACTTACGACATTTTTTCTGGGTTTGCGATTGACCACAACACTTTAGATTCCAGCCACCCCACCGAAGACGAACCAGTACGTAGCAGACGTAGAACAAGGAGAATAAAAACTAGGAAAGAAGAAGAGAGAAGAAGAGAGAAGAAGAATAAGAAAGTATCGGGAAGAAGAAAAAGTGAGTATAGGGGAAGAAGAACCCTAATTTTAATTTTCTCCCAACACAATCTTTTGTTTAACTCGTGTTTCAATTTAGAATCGGGTCTGCAATTGACTGTGGTCGGGTCAACATTTAGTTATGGTCGGGTCAAAATCGAGTTTTTGATTTTGGCTTAATCGCGGTACAGTAAACGGAAATTTATAATTTTAAAACGCATTTAAAGAGCTAATTCGATTTTGTTTAATTAGATAGAATTATAAAGTATATGTAAAATTGAGTAAAATTTAGGGATTTTGGCCAATAATGCCATTTTTGTTTAAAAACTTGTCAAAAATGCCAGTTTTGGTTGAGTTTGTGAGAAATGCCATTTTTTTATTTGGGAGACATGATTAAAGACGAATTTACCCTCGACCTAATATATGGGAAACATTGGTAGACAAAAACAATAGAAAGACATGTCCATCAACATTAGAATGTCTATCGCCAGTAGATTGTGTATGGACAAGTTTTATTAAATTGACTATGGCCATATCGTAATAGAGAGATGACAATAAGGTAGACCAAAAAACACAAACAACATGAATACATTAGTTGTATAGCCATATTAAAGGTAGACACAAACAACATGAATACATGTCCATCGATTAGGATAGTGGTAGAAGAAACAGTAGACAAAAACAGCAAATATACAATTTCCACCACATAGGACAAACATTAAGTGTTGTTTGTACAAAAATAGACTAATAATTATTGTGTGACTTGTGAATGGTCCATCAGCGAGTGGACATCTACCTTGTCTGCCTGATCTGGTCCATCATGGCCACTTCATTGTCAGTGAGTACCCCAACAACATTACTACAGTAACGAGAAATAAATATGTTAGTTAATCGATAGACAAGCGGGTTTTGAATAACAATTTTCACAATCAGCAATGGATGAACAAACATATATGAATATGTAAATGGAGACATGGTTTTGATGGACATGAATCATGCCTATTTAGTCCATCGCGAGACAAAAGAAGTCTTGTCCACCGGACTGTGGATCTGGTCCACCGGAGATGCATCAAATGTGTTTTTTGAATTGCAAATTCTGGACAGGTGAATCATATAGAGGTTTGAAAGAGAGATGAAAATTTGGAGAAAGAGAGAATTGGATATGTAAAGATGTGGGTTTAGATATGTGTAGTGATTTATTTGTTGTTGAAGGAAGAAAGAAAGAAAGAGGAGATAAGAAAAGAGAGAGATGAGAGATGAGCGATCGAGAGAGATGAGAGATGAGCGATCGAGAGAGAAAAGAAGAGAAAGAAAATAGAGGGCATTTTTGTCATTTTAAATAGATGAAAGTGGGTCCTATGGCATTTTAGAAAAAATTTTAAGAAAAATGGTATTAGAGAGAAAAATGTTACTGTTCATGGCATTATCCACAATATTCTCTAAAATTTAATATATACAGGGGAAAATGGGTAGACATCAAAAGTACAGGGTGAATTTAGTTGAGGAGTTATAGTAGGGGATCTACTACAGACAGCCCAAAAAAAATTGTAACTATCAGATCCTCACACCGGCGAAAAACAGCTTCACCATATCGAAAAGTTTAGTTGGGAAAGGGTTTTCGATAATTGTGTCTAGGAAAATTTTAAGAAATTGTAAGAGGTGGTTTTGAGTTTAAAAATTAAAAATAACCGATTCTTTTTTTCCTAATTACAAAATTTTGATTTTAATGAAATTTTGGGGTTAAAATCCCAAACGACAGGAAAACAAAATGTCCAATCAGCCCATAAGCCAAATTTTAGTGAACCAAAACAAAATATATGATTAAAGCCTCTAACAGTAAATCACATGAAACCGCCAATTCTTTTTTCCTTCTCAAATGGTGCTCGTTCATCACAGCTCAGAAAAAGAAACAACTCATATATTGTAATTTTCTAAAGCGTGATTTTATTTCTTTAATTGGGATGTTAGTATGTTACTTTACGTCCACTATAACAAATCAGTTTCACCATTTCTTTTTTACTGTTAATGGAGTCATCACGGTTATCATTATGAAACAAATGACGGTTACGAGGAACATCAATAAGCTAATCAATTCCATGAACAGTTAATAAATCAATTCCACTACGTCGTACGTCTAACGACGGTGAATTAAACAAATCTAGAATGGTTCTCGTATCAAATATAGATTTTAAATTATGATTTATATTCATAAAATATTAACTCTTAAGATGATCTAGATATTATTTAGTCTACCATAACCAGGGCCGGCTTAAACATCGACTACACCCAGTGCAATAGTTACTGAATATTCAATTTTTTTAGGAAAAAACAAAAATTTTACCCACTAAATATTTGATTTACTTACCAGATTTTGAGGAAAACAGGAAAATCAGTGATGGGATGCAAAAAAAAAGAAGAAGAAAGGCAACAATATGCTTTAATTTAGGTTAAAGTGTAAATAATTTTATTAGTTCAGTTCAGATTTTATAAAAATTAGGGTAAAAATACAAGAAAAAAGTTGAATTTAAATTGGACATGGTGCAAATGCACTCTGTGCACAGCGCCGGGGCTGACCATAACCACTTCTTTGTAAAAGAAGAAAGACTTATTCATGTTTATTTGACCTTGTGGATTCCAAGTCTTCAATTTGATTTTCTCCTCCTTTTGACCAATCACCTAAATCGATTCTTTTGAATACAAATCCTCCTTCTTTAATGTTTTCTTTTACTGGCCGTATTCTCTCTTTTTATGGCAGTTACGTTTCTCTTCATGTCTTAATTGTGATTTTCTTTTGTAGTCAAGGCCCACACAAGTATATATATGCTGCACACATACACCTCTTTTTACCCTTGCTATATAAATCAATAATGACGGATGTATTATATTTATATATATAATTTTTTGTAACTTACGAAGTTAGAAAGAAGGATTATCACAAATATATCAAATTCAAATTAATTAGATTTTGCATAAGATGTAGTAAAAACATTCGAAATGGTTTTGTATTACCGTAACAGTTGAAAACTACGGTATTCAGTTGATTTACCTTCCTTCAAGGATGCTCTAAAAAAAATTATGGTCTTCAGATGATTTTTTGGTAGAAATGTGTAACTTTACCAGGGGTGAGGCCAAAGATTTTGCTGTTATTGGTTTGATTTTGATTTAATCTAACCATAAAAGAAAGTGTGGATTTCAATCATCGTTAAACATCGATCATAATAAATAAAATAGATTATGGTTAGTCCTTTTGTTCTTGATAAAAGAGTGTTTATGGTATTAAATCATATCTATATCTATATCATCTTGAGAATTCTATTTTATTTCATCTTTGTAACTGCGATTTTAGTGATTCGTCAAAACGAGGAAAAAATCAAAGATTGTTTATGCTTAGATTAAAAATCACATCAACTAGATTTTGCATAAGGATATCTCTTCATGTATTTGACTTCACTAAAATCAAAGAGTGTTTATGGTTAGATTAATCACTAAAATCGCAGTTACAAATCCTTCTTTGGTGGAGTTATTGGTTTAGGATTTAGAAAGAATTTTAATGACTTTAAAAGTTATGTAAAATATGTTGTTATTCAATCAAGACTTTTTAAAACTCTTTAAAAATTTGGTGTTATTGGTTGTGGATTTGTAAAAAGTTATCTAAAATCTTGATAAATCTAGTGTTATTGGATTAAGAGTCTTATAAAGTCATTAAAAGTTTTATGTTATTCAATTAAAACAAAAGAATCATGGATTGTTAATGAATTCAAATTTTGTGTTATTGATTTAGGATTTTATAACATTTCCTTCATAACAAAAGTCATGAAAACTCTTTCATCAAATAGAAAGATTTTGAAAGATTTTATGAAATATTTTACAAGATTAGGAAACACAAATCAGCAAGATTTAAAATAAATTCCTAAACAATCTCTTATAGAATCCTTCATTTTTACTTTCTAATTTTCTATGATTTTAAAAATCAGCAAGATTTTTAAAAATACAAAATCATTAAAATTCTTTATAAATCCTAAACCAATACCTCCCCTTTATTGGTTTACAAAAAAAAAAAAAAAAAAAAAAAAAAAAAAAAAAAACCCTTCTTCTTTAATGTTTTATTTGACTGGCCTTAATCTCTCCTTTAATGGCAATTGTGTTTCTCTTCCTGTCTTAATTGTAATTTTCTTTATAATTTTCAACCACAATTGCAATATGCACATATAAACCAATAATAAAATGTGTACATAAAATAACAAAGTTAGGAAAAAAAAAGCATTATGATCATAGCATGTAACCCACATCAAATTTAGACTATCATACTTATATATATCATTTCACATTAACTAGATTTATCATAAGGTGTAGTACTCAAAAACTTTCGAAATGCTTTTTTGTTACCGTGTATAGTTGAAAATTATGGTCTTGAGTCTATTTACATTCCTTCAAGGATGATCTGCCATAAATTGGAACTGCCAACAATGAGATAGTAATGTGTAACTTTTATTACTAAGTTCATAGTTTTAAATTTAGTTGTGATGACTAGTATATAGTATATATATATATATATATATACATTTCTTATTATATCATCCCAAAAAAAGATAATTATATTCAACCTGTGAGATAGGATCATACAAAAAATAGTATAGAAAAAACGAAAAAAGGGGAAAAATCAAAAGATTAGATCGTACGAAAATAGAAAAAAACCATGCATAGAATATGTCAATATGGTATGTTTTCTCTCTGGTCAGTGTATGAGGTGGAGAATCCACATAATCTTATCTTCTCTCACATATTAACCAATAGTAAAATAAGAAAAGAAAAACAAAAGTCTATATAATTGCCTCTCAAGTCTCGCAGTGTCACCACACCAACGTAAAACAAAAGCTTGAGTTGATATGTCTGGTACGGAAGAAATCATGTCAACTTTCAAAAACGCAACTAAGTTTAATGGTGTTGCCTCACCCCCAGTGTACGAGCTACCATTGTCCAAGCCTCCACCGTCTACAACGATACACCCGCCACTCTAGGTAATTGTCTAGCCAGCCATCTCATTGATTTCCATGCTTTAGCAATCTTAAAATTATGTAATGCTCTAAGTGCTTGAAATTTATAGAAAAGGCGAAGAAGTATATCGTAGAGGCAGCGAGCAATGGATCGGAGCTGGTGGTGTTCCCCGAGGCGTTTATCGGTGGGTATCCTCGCGGTTTTAGGTTCGGTATGGCTGTGGGCGTTTTCAACGAGGAAGGTCGTGATGAGTTCCGCAAGTACCATGCTTCTGCCATTCAAGTTCCTGGTAATCGTTGACTAGCTTTTCTTTTTTTTTTCTTTATCAAAGTTAAGTTTAAAATCATTTTTTAATACCTTAGCCTTTTCCAATCAACTATGATAAACGTTAATTTTTCTGTTCTTAGTTATCCAAGTACTCACACAATACACCACCCGATCCTAAGATCTACTCCTATATGGTCCCGAAAAATACGAATATTCAGATATTCATTGATTCATCCTCGATTCGTTATATATCCGACTATTCCTTTATCGGATGGTATCTGTCCCTTGCAAATTAGGTTACTGTTCTTACATAAATTTTCTTTATCCGTGGCCAAAGGGTAAGGGGTCATATACCAATATATGGATTCATATATTTTACATCATACATGTTTGATGTTTTAAAGTTTACATCATCTTCATATTGAACTATTAGGATTTTTGCACTACCCCTAGTGAATTTATAGATACAGTAGTAACCACATTTTTTTTTTTGGGGATCACCCATGTAATTTGTAGTTAACACCGTTTTTTTATTTTTTTTAATATATATGCATAAAACCGGATCCTTTGCGAAGCATGGTATTTTTTGTTATACTTTTAACAAAAAGAAATGTATAAAGTATTCTATTTATTAATATGATACTCTCCCTCTTTTCCTTTGTTTTGGTTTTGCGATGAACCTGCAGGCCCTGAAGTAGAAACATTAGCAGACTTGGCAGGGCAAAACAATGTGTACTTGGTAATGGGAGCGATAGAGAAGGATGGGTATACACTCTATTGCACAGCTCTTTTCTTCAGTCCACAAGGGCAGTTCTTGGGTAAGCACCGTAAACTCATGCCCACAACTTTGGAACGTTGCATATGGGGTCAAGGGGACGGATCAACCATCCCCGTTTACGACACTCCCATTGGCAAGCTAGGTGCTGCTATTTGCTGGGAGAATAGGATGCCCCTCTACAGAACTGCATTGTATGCCAAAGGTAAGCTTTTAATTCAATGTAGGGCGCCACATCTAGCCTTTTGATACAAGATTCCCTAAAAAATATTTGATTTTTTTGGCTGTAGGCATTGAGATTTATTGTGCACCTACTGCTGATGGTTCTAAGGAATGGCAATCGTCGATGCTTCACATTGCGATGGAAGGTGGATGTTTCGTGTTGTCAGCATGCCAATTCTGTCAGCGTAAAGATTTCCCTGAGCATCCTGATTACTTGTTTACCGACTTGGACAACAACAAAGAACATGATGCTATCGTCTCCCAAGGCGGAAGTGTCATTATTTCACCTTTGGGACAGGTTCTCGCCGGACCAAACTTTGAATCAGAGGGTCTCATCACAGCTGATCTTGGTAGATATATATATATATATATATATACTCTTCTTTAATTTTCATCTTAGGTTATATCAAATTTCTTGACCTAATTATATCGTTAACGTTATTTGTTTTCATCCAGATCTTGGTGAGATAGCTAGGGCCAAGTTATACTTTGACGTGGTCGGACATTACTCCAAGCCAGATGTTCTCAGCTTGACCGTTAATGAGCACCCGAAGAAACCAGTTATATTTGTGTCAAAGGTGGAGAAAGCAGAGGATGACTCAAAAACATAATCAAAAATTATGTGATTCCTCAGTTGATGTTAGTCATATGAAGGAGTGCAGTTCAAAATTTTATGCTAAATTCTGTTTATCTTTTTCTTTTTTTTCAATAATGGAAAGGTCCAATTGGATATGGTAAGATCTATGTTTGAGAAACCAATCGGTTCTCTTCTCCTGTATTTCAAGATTGTGCCTGCTATTTTTCAAGTTAAAGTGTTGTTATAAATCTCTTATGTTGTGTAGTCGTAATACCAACCTTGCAGCCAACTGTTATAAGTCAGGCTTTGATTTCATTTACGTTCTTACTTTTGTTTGGCAAACAGCCAAACACATATGTATTTGCTTTAATAAATGTTTAATTAGTTGCTATTATATAGATCTATTACACATAGATTTATTTATCCAAAGATATACATTAATTTTATTGTAAGAACATTAATCATCTTGTGTATAAAGTGTATTAACTATTATTAAACGACACATCAGGGAAGCTCGACAACCTTTTCCTTTATAGAAACGGAGTGCCACACCTAATCATTATAACCTCGTATGTACGTCCACTTTTAATAATCTAAATCATCGAATTTGGCACGTTGATTATAACAAACAATATCATAAACAAAGCAAAGATTCACATAGATGATCTATACAAATGGAGCCACACTGATCACTAAACCATAAAACAATATCTGTCGAAGTAAAGATTAAAAAACAAAACCTCAACAAACATGGGACGTGAGACAAAACGAAACCTCTCCTTTGTAATCATCTCTCTACTAGTCGGTTTCTTTGCAGTCTCCTACGCTTCTGTTCCTAGGAAACTAAATCCACATCAACGGATCGGTTTCTTTAAGCCTTTCCCGAAATATTTTAACTTCAAGCCCTCACCAAAAGTCTTCCCCTTCAAGCCCTCACCGAAAGTCTTCCTCACCAAGCCGATCCCGGCTACTCCAAAACCATTCCCAGTTAGAAGACCACGACCACCAACTCCAGAATTCGATCCTCCACCTGACGTAGCCCCACCTCCTCCTCCTCCAAGCTTCTTCAAGCCTCGGCCTCCAGGCTTCTTTAAGCCTCAGCCTCCTCAGCCTCCAGGCTTCTTCAAGCCTCCGAAAAATCTAAAGCCGATCACTGTCAAGCCTCTAGGGGATACTCCAAAGCTGGTCATTGTCAAGTCCCCACCTAATGTTGATGTATGAAATCGACAATATGAATGATAAGAGTATAAGTGGAATGAATCGGATCTGGTCCTTTTATTTAAGGTAGAATCTTACAGAAGTGTTTTCAGGAAAATGACAAGCTAAACGCAGTTAACACGAAAATAATTGTTTTTCTCTCTCTAATTGCCCAAAAAGTGGATCCCTTGACGTGACAATGACATCAGAAATTTATAGTGCGACCTTGATCTAGGTTTCTTCTGTCTTCTGCAAAATGACGATTTTACCCATGCGGCCTGATGGGCCTAATCCAAGACTTTTGGCCCAAAATCTCTTCAGAAACTTCTGTTTGGGCTTTAGGAATGTTGGGGGCAAATCCCATATCCAATACCTATAATTCCAACAGTCCCCTAACCTCTGTCGTAGCCAAAGGCTTCTCATTCACAAGGTTTTTTTTAGATAGATATATCTTTGTGTATGAGACAGTGTCAACGTGTACAATAAAATAAACTCATTTATGTTTTCGAAATTTTAAGATAAAATCTGAAACTTTGCTTTTGACTTTGCAAGTATATTCATGTATCTCTTCCTCTTTAATCCAAACTTTTTCAAGAAAAAAAAAACGTATATTTTGTAACCGTAAGAGTCTCATGTACGTTGTTGAATCGTTGACAAATTATATTGGACTTTTAAAGCAACAACAGACTTATCTATTTGTTTTCTTTTGATCACAAGTTTTGTACTCTCTCTGTCCCACAAATATTGATGTTTTGGGAGATTACACATTTTAAGAAATCAATGATTAGTAAGTTTAAATATATTTTTTTCTTTGATTAAAAAAATATTGCTTAATTCTAAACCAATAACAATTCAAGATTTTAAATATTTTCAATCATTACTTCTTGAAGTATACAAAACATCAATCTTTGTGGGACAAAAAAATATCCTTAAACATCAATCTTTGTGGGACAGAGGGAGTATTATATTAGAAAAGCAAAATAAAAACGTACATCATCCTGCATAAGACGACTGACAAACTCATGACAACCCAATGTTCAAAAAATCGCTAAAGACTATACATCGCCGGAGTGTAGACGATTTTTTTTTTTTTTTTAACAACAAAAGATCAGCTTTTGAGATGATTGTAGAGGATTGTAGATGTTTTAAGCATTACAAGTTACAACAATTTATTATAGATCAAAGTGGACGGTAAGACATAATAAATATCATATTATATATAAATATCATAAAAACATAAAAATTATTAATTAAAAATGTTATTAAACAAATCTCAAACAAAATTAGACAAAAATATATTTAAATTTTATTAAACAACACATAAACGTTTTTTATGTATATGAAAAGAAAAATTTGTTAAATTCAAATTTATGTAGTTGAAAATAAAATAAAAATATTAAAACGAGATTCAAACGATCAAAATTGTCTTCTAAACATCATATAAGCGTTTCAATATCTACAAAGAAACATAAACGACTACCTAGAATCCAAATCCAGTCTCAAACATAAACGAGATTCAAACAGTGACAATCCAAGCCTTTTGATTAAAGTACAACTAGGTAATAATCCGCACTATGTACGGAATAAATCGATTTAACGATTCCAGGTCAGCCCCGAAGCCTGATTAGACCACAGAGGGGCTTACGTCAGGGGGATCCTCTCTCACCATATTTATTTATACTTTGTACAGAGGTCTTGATAGCAAATATTAAAAAGCTGAACGAGAGAAGAAATTAACGGGTAGTACCATTGCTCGTGATAGTCCTATGGTTTCACATTTGTTGTTTGCAGATGATAGTCTATTCTTTTGTAAGGCAGAGGCAAATGAATGTAGGACGGTAATGGATATAATTGGCAGTTATGGTAGAGCCTCAGGACAAGAGGTTAATTTGGCTAAATCCTCGATCATGTTTGGCAAAAAGGTTCCTGCTGACATACGGTCCCAGTTAAAATCGGTTATTGGTATTTCTAAGGAAGGCGGAATGAGTTCTTATTTGGGTATCCCCGAAAAACTGCAAGGCTCAAAAACTAAGGTTTTTAGTTATGTTAAGGATCGCTTGGACGATCGAGTAAATGGCTGGTCCGCCAAGTGTTTATCAAAGGGTGGTAAGGAGATTATGATTAAATCGGTGGCTTTGGCTCTCCCCATGTCATGTTACAAACTACCTCAGGATTTGACATCTAAATTAACGAGTGCTATAGCTACCTTCTGGTGAAAGTCTAATGATAAGGCTCGAGGTATGCATTGGGTAGCTTGGGATAGATTGTGAGATAAATGTGAAGGAGGTTTAGGTTTCCGAGCTTTGGAACAATTCAATGAAGCCATGCTGGCCAAACAATATTGGCGCTTAATTCATAATCCGACATCCTTAATGGCTCGAGTGATGAAAGGACGATACTTTCGAAACAAACATCCTCTTATGGCTAAGAAACCAAATAATCCTTCATTTGCATAGAGGAGCATTTATTCCACCAAGGGGTTGGTGGAACAGGGAGCGAGATGGACGGTAGGGTCCGGTTGTTCGACTTCGGTTTGGCGTGATCAGTGGTCAGGGGAGCTTGTGGCTGCCAAGTTTGATGGTTAACCATTTAATCAATCCAATTACGAAAGACTGGCATTTGCCTATTCTTGAGGATTTTTTTGATCCAGTGGATATCTCTCTTATTCGGAGTATGCCGGTCAATAAAACTTCTAAGCCGGACAAGTTAGTATGGCATTTTACTAAATCAGGTAAGTATTCGGTCAAATCAGGATATATGTTGGCCCGAGAACTAATTACGGATGTTGAGTATGGTCCGACATGTATGCCCTTGCGGGCACAGTCATGGAAATTAGATGTACCCTCGCGGATTCAACACTTTTTCTAGCAGATTGGGTCGGGTACTCTTCCCGTGTTAGAACTGTTGGCGCATCTTGGTGTCTGGTGTGATGATCTGTGTAAGAGATGTGACTCTGCAGTTGAGACTATAAACCATGCGCTTTTTGAGTGCCCTCGGTCGCGTTGCATTTGGGATCTTTCTCCAGTGGTGTTAGACCAGGGAGATTTCCCATATGCTTCGATTTATGCGAACTTATATTTCATATTCTGGCGGGCTTCTTCCCAATTCGGGGTCCCGGATATAGCCCTTCGCATTCCCTGGATTGTATTGTCGATTTGGAAGGATAGGAACAAAAAGGTTTTCCAAGGTATCGATTTAGAGCCATCTGAAATTCTGAATCAAGCGGCTAATGATAAATTATTGTGGGAAGAGGCCAAATCATATTCGGCGCGTTATCTGGATCCTCCGCCTCTTTTGGAGGATAGGGACTTCTTTCCCCGTTGTCAGATTGATGGTTCATGGAAAGTTCGGATCCGTTCCAGGGTCTGGGCTGGTGGTGTTGCAGTAGAGAAAATTCAACACTTCTTTTGGGAGCACGGAGTCACCGACGAGGCCCTACTTCCTTACACGCGGAATTAGAAGCACTGATCTGGGCTATGGTTTCTTTATTGGAAGCTGGAGTGGTTTGTCAGACTTTTGAGACGGACTGTGCTGAGCTAGTTGCGATGGTGCAGACGCCGGATGATTGGCCCGTTTTTTCGAATTTGCTTGAGGATTTCGCACTGCTCCGAACTTCTTACCCTTCCTTCAACTTAGTCAGGATTCCTCGCGATGTCAACGTAAGGGCGGATTGTCTTGCTCGGTCTTCAAGATGTTTAACTTCTAAATCCTATTTTGTAAACTCTTTTCCTTCGGTTTGGACAACCAATCTTGGAATTCTCTTTTAATTTATTAATGTTTGGTTGAAAAAAAAAAAATAATAATAATAATCATCGTGCCATTTTCAATTAATTAAACAAAAATGAATATATAAAAAGGAGAAAAATGTCAAACTCACAAAACAAAACGAAGGTTCCTTTTTTTTTTATGTCTTTCCTTTCTCCATCTCCATCTCCCTTACTTTGACTTAACGTCTCTCTTCCTCTCTCTTCACGCCATCTCCGTTGGTCGTCGCCGCATCGAGGAGAGATCTGCCATTAACGACGTCGTTGATTCTGTGTGAGTGAGTCATATAGCTTTCAACGGGTTCTCGAGGTGATTGTTATCCTCTTCTCTGTTTTGCTTCGTTGATTTCCCAATTCCTAAGTGTTGATTTTGAAACTGTAATTCAATTTCAGTTAATCACAAGGTTCTTTTTGTTTTTTCTTGCTCTTCATCGTCATCTGCTACCTAATTCTTCAATTTTTTCCGGTAATGATATTGGCCAATTATCACCGGAATTTGCAATTAGATTCGAGACTTTGAATTAGTTTTTTTTTTCAAATTTATGGCTTAAAGTTTCAATCTTGGTCGATTTTGGGACAAGGGTTTGCATAAAGCTGTAATCTTTTCTTCTATTGTGAAAGAGCTTTAGGCTCTGTTTACGCCATTGTTGTGGTAAGCTGCTTTAACTGAACGTTTGAGATTGAGTTAGTTATAGAATGTTTTTTTCGGTTAAGTCCTGCTGTAGAGAGTGTCAAGTGGTTTTTTTCATACTGATGTCAGTCAGATGGATAGTAGAGCTAAGCAGATCACTTTACTTGATGGAGAGATTGACAACTACGATGGCGTTACGGTAAACATGGAGGAATCCATGAGTGCTGAGGTTTTTACACAACGGCTTAGGGCTTCGCTTTCGCATTGGAGAGACGAGGTTACTTGAAATTCAAGCTTTATAAATATGCACAAATCTTTTTTTTTTTTTTTGAAAATAGTCTTTCAAAACCTTATTTGTAGGGTAAGAAAGGAATTTGGATAAAGCTGCCTATTCAATTAGCCAATCTTGTGGAGGCTGCAGTTACTGTAAGAGGCTTTATATATGATGATGAGATTTGCATCGTTGTTGTTTTTGAATTTGATTTGATAATTAAGCTTGTATATATGTTGGGTGATTTCTCTTTAGGAAGGGTTTAGATTTCACCACGCGGAGCCTGATTACTTGATGCTTGTATCTTGGATCTCTCCCAGTGTTGATACCATCCCAGCCAATGCTTCTCATGTTGTAGGTGTTGGTGCTTTGGTCTTCAACAAGAAGACTGCCGAAGTATATATCTTTTTACACATGTAGCTAACACTCTAGATTTACGCTTGGTGTTCTGTTTATGAGTTTGATCTAAAACCGAGATTAACTACTTCGATGAGCAGGTCCTCGTTGTCCAGGAAAGAGGTGGTCGTTTCAGAGGTACTAATGTGTGGAAGCTACCTACCGGTGTTATCAACGAGGTGATTCAATCACATTTTTAATTGTGTGTTCTTTAATGTTACAGTACATGATGTGTTAAACCTAGAAATAGGGTTTTAGGGGAGTATTTTATAGGGTTCGGTAGGACATTTGGTTGAGAGTTGAGAGTCTCTTTACTCAAGTCTATCACGCTTTATCAATTAGAAAAGCAGTTTACACGAACAGAACCCTGAAGTGCTTACACTACTTAGCTAGTTAGCTTGGTATATTACATAATTCTGAGGTCATACAAACATTCAGTGTTAAACATTGGTCCCTATAAAGAGGATTGATGATATCTTCCAGTTCTGATCTTTCTTTCCTACCTTTAAAGCTAAATTTTCCAATTTCTCAGGGTGAAGATATCTGTGATGGAGTAGTTAGGGAAGTGGAAGAAGAAACTGGAGTAAGTATTTAGCTTTCAGCAAGAAAAATATACATCCATCTCTTACTTGCTATCTGAAATCTGTGTGTTCTTTTCCTTTAACTGCAGATTATTGCAGAATTTGTTGAAGTGTTGTCTTTCAGGTAAATTAATTTGTCATTGCTTTGGAAACATTTGGTCAGGCTTTTAGCGCATCAGTTCCTGATTGATTTATCATCTATTTGCAGACAAAGCCATAACGCATTCTTAAAAAAGAAATCGGATCTGTTTTTCTTGTGTGTCTTAACTCCTCGCTCCTATGACATCACTAAACAAAACTCTGAGATCTTGGATGCCAAGGTATATATATAATCATTTTGATATATAGTTGATGATGAGCCAAGAAGTGTTGTTACTACTATCACACTGCTTAACTCTCTCTCCAATTCTGTTATATATTGTTTTATAGTGGATGCCGATACAAGAATACATAGACCAACCGTTTAACCAGAAGAACGAAATGTTCAAGTTCATGGCTAACATCAGCCAAAAGAAATGTGAGGAAGATTACTTGGGATTCTCCATTGTGCCAACTAGCACATCTTCTGGTAAAAAGAGCTTTCTCTACTGCAATGCTGACCACGCCAATCGCCTTAAAGCATCGCGTGGCCAA
The DNA here is from genome assembly GCA_023657505.1 of Camelina hispida. Lineage (NCBI taxonomy): Eukaryota > Viridiplantae > Streptophyta > Magnoliopsida > Brassicales > Brassicaceae > Camelina > Camelina hispida. The sequence continues at coordinate 23,639,032 of CP094635.1, read as the reverse complement.
GCCTCCACTTCTCTCTGATAACATTCTCATCTCATTCTGTTTGAACAGTCTTTTATTCTATTTTCAGTAATTGCTTCCTTTTCCCAATGCTTAAGTGCTTTTTATAGATATACTCTGCTTGGTTTATACTTCAACCGTAACCTGATTTAAATTCTCAATTGTATTCTTGACTAAGTGCACTACACACTTGGTACTAAAATATAGAATCTAAAAAAAAAGTGTTAAGGGGCTTTCAAGGGTGCTATTATATAACATAGGACCTCGTTGAAGCCCCACAAACTGTTATTGCCTGATATGTTATAAACAATGGGGAAGAACCAAATCGGGTCGTCGCAACGTTGCGTCTCCGCATAGATGTTAGCCTGTCACAAAGGCAGTAGTAGCTAGTGATTGGTTGAATTATCAGAGTAGTGATTAACTATTGATTTGGGGCTCAAACTATAAAATAATGTTAGTCGTATTAGACTTAGACGATTAGCTAGACTTAGAGCTGTTTGATTCCTTTTCTTTTTATCCACGTTTACATTCCCTAATATCAATGATTCAATAGTGATTTGATGTATATTAAAAATGTCCCAAACTGATCATTACATAAAAAAGAAAAAAAAAAAAAAAAAACATACTTTTCGCATGTCCACACCACATACATGCAAGCTTGAGTCTCTTGGGGGCTGGGGCCATTGGAGATATAGGCGATCTAAGGTTGAATGTAGGCTAAAACTCGAATTCGTATTTTGACAGTGAAAAATGAACAATTTAATTCATTTCAGTTTTTTGCATTTTTATGGGACGAAAAAACCCTCTTTGTCATGGAAACCTAAAAAGAAATCATGTTATCTCATTCTCAAAAATATTTGTTAAGTGTATTATTTTCTCAAATTTGTGTCAACTTTCTACAATGACACAAAAATATTGTACGATATAACTATTACTTTTTAGACTATGTAACCCGGTTTCATTTATCCAGTTTAATTGATGTAATTTATCTCGGTTTACTTCGGTTATTAGCTTGTATATATTAATATATACAATACATGTAACACATTTTACAGCTAATGAGAAGTAACATTATTAACTTTATAATTCTTCTAATATTAGTTATTCTTGTAAGGTGGTGATTGTACATGTACGTGTCTGTAGTCATTAGCAAAAGTATATGTTCAACAAAATTTGATCCTAAACAGATAGATATAGTTTAAATTCTACATCAAACAAAATGGATACTAGTCATGATTCGCATGTTCTGTCTCGAAGAGTATTGGAGAGTTGACATTGATGCGGTAATGAAGATAATCCCGACAATTTGGGGATTTCTTACATGATTAATAAAACTTAATACGTTGGCCCAAGGTTTCAGTATAAATTAATAGTTGGTGTTGTCACATGCAGAGATCCATGCATGTGAATAGTGATTCATATTTTATACATATAAATCTTACAACGCTTGTACGATTCATTCTTACGTGACATTATCCCATTCTCTTTTCAAAAACAACAATAATAAAACAATTTCTTAATTTAGATGATCAGATTCACGGGTTACATTATTTTTACTAGACGACAAGTCTCACCGGCAATTTTGGACGCGTCTCCATACAATTCTCTCGCTAGGTATACTAATTAGTAGATTTTGTATTGCCAATTAATTTAAAATAAAAATAAAAATAGTGTAGACAGAACTATATATACTTGTTAACTATATTAATCCTCTATATGTCTGTTATCGACTCAGACTATGTCCAGAAAGGACAATCCATGCCATAAGGAGATAAATATTAAAAAAAAAAAAAAAAAAATTCATAGATAGTCATCAATCACGGACTTACACAATCGCTTCTTGTGGAAAGCTGAGGATCTTAAAAGATGTTAGGAAGAAAAGAGTCTAAAACATAAACCAAGATTTAGTTTATCCAATACAAGATTGATCGGTTGCATCAATCCGGTGGCGACATAGACTGCAGCGATACAGATTCTCGTTTAAACTAGTTTTTGTAGATTCTCGTTTACTGATTTATATGCCTAAGTTCCTAGCTAATCAGATCTTTTAGATAAACCTGTTAGATTTAAAGAAAGTGAAGGAATGCTATCATTCAAAATGTTGTTCTTTTAGGTTTCAAGAAACTACTACATACTATCTACTAAAGTGCGTATTATGGTTTTCAGTAATAGAATCATGTATGGTTAAACTAATATCTGTCAATTTTCATATATTGACATATATATTAATGAAAACATACAACTATTTTCTCTTAAATTTGGTAAAAGTAAAACATATAACAAATGCCTTAAGATCTCTTCAGGCTTCAAAAGCCATCATAACAGAGGTTTTGCATATTTGCTGATTGCCATCAAAATCAACCTCCCCGCAAGTCTACCAAATTTTTACGTGGATCGACTTTTAACTTTTCTGAGAAAGTTGAATAATTTCTATTTACCTTTCTATAATTAAATCTTCATTGCATTAGATTTGGAGCGTCGACAGAATTATCCATCTTCATCTCAATTCTAAAGCTGCGAAAAAACCCATATACAAAAGATTTTAAACAACGACTACCACCATTTTACAATCCCACTGCATAACTTTGCATGTATATATATTGCTAATTCCCATAGTCGCGTAAGTCAATCACATGTATATTCATAGGTTTTAAGTTTTAACTCATTGACAATAAATAGTTTATGATTTTCATATGTATCCGTTCGTCTTTTGAATGTTTTTGAATTTAGGTTAACTTAAATCAACGATGTTTTAATTTTGTTTTTCACTTTTGAAATACGTGCAAGGCTTGTGAAAAACGTTTTATTTCGGTTAGTCCTGGCCTCCCGGTGGTTAATAGAAAGCTACCTTTTGTAAAAAAAAAACGATCTTTGACTTGAATAGATATATGAAAAACTTTGTAAGAAGTCTTAACAAACACTATAAAGTATTCATTTCTGCATAGCACACATCTGTAATCAGTTGTATTCTGTAATATATTAGCTAGGGGCAATACAAACACTGACCACTACCATTATTTTGACATTGATTTATACATTAAAAATATACAACTAGCTAGCTTTGGACCTATCTACAAATCATTCTCTTTTCTCCAATTCCTTGTTTGCTTATATGGACTATATCTAGGCTACAATATATAGGTATAGACAAAAATACTATATATTCCAAAACATTTTCCTAAATTCCTCATGAAACAAATGGACCCAATTAATCAAAGGAGCAAGAAAAGAGGAAGATATCTTTCTGTCTTTGTGGTTTTCAGAAAATGGAGGTGTCTATTCAGTCAAATGACAATGACAAATTCATTCGTTAGTTGTCTCGCCACGCCACTTGCGACTGTTGTTGTTTTTGAAAAATTGAGAGGTGTGTCGCTTCAGTCAAATAATAATGACAAATTCCTTCATTAGTTGTCTTTGCCACTACCCATATTAGTAATACATCAGCAGTCTCGCGATCCTTTTTTTTTGTCAGGAATCATAGGATAAGTACCTACCATTAGCCGAAATGGTAAACAAGGCTGTGACAATGTCCTTTGTTGCCTCATACAAATCAATACTTACGTATAATACCATCATAAAAAATGCTAATAACCTACTTTCATCAGTAAAATAGGATTCTTAAATAGAGAAACAAATTTGGATATAAAACCAAGAAATCTCCAAAAACAAATTTGGTTATGAACATACGCAAGTTAACTAAAACCTATTTTCTGTTGAAAAAAGAAAGGACTCTCTACTTCTTATGACCAAGTGACCTGTAAATATTATTGTGCTTCATATTATAGTCCAACTTGATCAATCATCTTACTCGCAATTTGGCACGTTCATATCAACACGGTCACGGATGATGGTAATCAGAACATTATTATTATTTTTTGGGTAATGAGAACATTACTATAATAGAGAAATAAATATCTTAGAGACTTCTGTCTATAAAAGGAAGAAGACACTTAACAGTTTAACGTACTAATTCATTACCTGTTCACAAAACCAAACCCTAAACCCTCTTTCTCAACATGGGGCTTCTTCACAAGCAAAACCACGCCTTTGTAATACTCCTCCTCCTCGGTCTCCTCGGAGTCTCTTATGCTTGTGACTGTAGCGACCCTCCTAAGCCATCTCCAAATCCGGTTAAACCACCTAAACATCCCGTTAAACCACCTAAGCCCCCCACTGCCAAACCACCTACTCACACCCCAAAACCACCCACCGTTAAACCACCTCCCACCGTTAAACCACCTACTCACACCCCAAAACCTCCCACCATGAAGCCACCACCACCTCCATTCACTCCACCACCTCCCACCGTGAAGCCTCCACCACCTCCCACCGTGAAGTATCCACCACCACCCACCGTGAAGCCACCACCACCTCCATTCACTCCACCACCTCCCACCGTGAAGCCTCCACCACCACCCACCGTGAAGACACCACCACCGCCAGCTCCAACACCACCGGTCGTAACCCCACCACCGCCGCCAACGCCAACCCCAGAGACGCCATGTCCTCCACCACCACCTCCACCAACCCCACGTCCACCTCCCCCTCCACAGCACGTACCAACACCTAAACCAGAGACTTGTCCAATCGACGCACTGAAACTAGGCGCTTGTGTGGACGTGCTAGGTGGTTTGATTCACATTGGACTAGGGAAAACCTACGCCAAGGCAAAGTGTTGTCCACTTCTTGACGGTTTGGTGGGTCTTGACGCAGCAGTTTGTCTCTGCACAACCATTAGAGCGAAGCTTCTCAACATTGACCTCGTTATTCCCATTGCTCTTGAGCTTCTTGTCGACTGTGGTAAGACTCCACCGCCTGGCTTCAAGTGTCCAGCTCCGCTAAACAGGGCTCCTGCCTTGGGTTGATCTCTTTCGTGTTTCATTTGATACACTGAATATTTAAAAAAAGGGTTTGAGACGTCAAGATCTAGATTCTTCTTTTATGTTTTGCGGTAGCGAAGACAGTAATTCGAAGGATCTAAATTTCGTTATATATTGCTCTAAAAATATCAAGCAAATTTTTATGTAACTGTAAGGTGATTATGTACGTTGAAATAATGTTATATGAAAATCGATTTTTAAAGGACAAATTCACTACGCAGTGGTCACTATACTCAACGTGTACATGTGGTGTGTGTCGTCCTCGAGGACCTTGACCCATAGTACTAAGTCAGTCAAATCGATATATAATGTATATAAATTTGGGTTTATATGTACAGGTAATTCAGTATATGTATAAAACTATATATTATAGACACGTAAGTGCAAAAAAAAGTTTATATAGAGAATAGAAAACAACCAGAGATATGGTCCTGCCTCGTTTTAAGATATTTTCTTCTTTTTTTTTTTTGTGTGCGCAACATCCCGTTTTAAAAATCCAAGCGTACACCAAATAACAAAGTGTTGTGTCACATTGATCGTGGTGATATCTTTGATCACCGTCATCGATTGAACGCCGTATATATCTATCCAGTATCCTTGCGCTATCTTAACAAAATATCGGAAACATTTGTTAAGACAGTATAAGGGTTTCATAATTGGTAATCGCAGTGGTAAGAATATATATATTTAAAAATCTAACAATAATTAAAATAAAACTCCAAGATTAATAGTCCAAACCGAATAAAAGTTGTTTACAAAAGTAGTTTCCGACACTAACAATTTAGAAAAACGAATTAAACAATTTGCTTTTACATTGGACATCTGATGAATAATATTTTTTTTACACAATTTATCTTTTATTTCTTCTAAATACATAGTGTGTGCTATTGCTAAAACCTTTTTTTTTTGTTCTCGCTTGTTTTAGTTTACAGTTGTATCATCATTTATCAATTAGTTTAACGGTTTTAGAAAGAAAAAAAAATTTTGCTTTTCTGTATGGTATGGATACTAGATACTTATTTTTATTTATTTACTATCGATTTTATGTAAATTGTAAGGTAATCAAATGGATATTCTCTTTATTGTGTATTTTTGTATTTTGCGTTAGAATTACTATCTACAAATTACAAAGAGACTTTCATTAAATTTTCACAAAACATTTAGCAAATAAATCCTAGAGTTGCCACCTATTTACAAAACTTCCATTGTATTAAATTATTAAATATTAAATTGGTAATTAATTTAAATAATACTAATATTCCGATTTTTTAAAACAAATTTCCAAAAAATCTGCGTAATAAATAATCTATTAATTGCTAAAAAATCAGCCGAGATTTTCGATTTCCAAACATTAATTTCGATTATTTTCCCTTATAAGATATATTAACAATCAAATTAGAGAAACAAATTTAAATACCAAAAGATATCATATCCCTACCATATTCCTTACAAAAAAAATTACAATGATTTACTCCCTAATTAATTATTAAATCAGATTTTTTTTTGCTTGGAAAAGTGTATTTCCTCAACCTAATGTTCACCCTATAAATACTATACACCTAAACTCCGATTATATACTGTTTTAACTACGTGAGAACATTCGTTGAATTGGCGCTAGAAGGAGGGGCAGTTTTAACTACGTGAGTATGAACGACAGGAGATAGTTTAACGACGGTATCAGCTCATATGTTCTCAAAGATAGCTGATAAACTCAAGGATCTAATACGATGATGGAGAATCTAATGATCGCATAAGCACTCAACTACAAACGAGTAGTTTAGAAAAGTCCAAAACCCTAAAAAGAAATCAACTACGACAAGACAACGACATTCACAAGAATACAATGTGGAGGAACAAATCTCACAAAGGGCCAAGGTTCTATATGTTTATAGAACTCACCTCCACCAACTATTAGAAATTCTCGTGGATCAACATCGATCCAAGTTTTAAAAAAAAAAAAACTCATGACTCAGTTCAGACTTTCCAAGGATCGGATAAAAACCACCATGAAATTTTTAACTACTTGAGTATGAACGATGGGGGAGGTCAAGAACCCAAGAATACTCAAGGTACAATCCTATCAAGCTACTATGATTGATGAAGGAAAAGCCATGGCTTAGAAGGTCATCCCACAATGAGTGTTGATATTGATTTATTGTAATTTTGAGCGTTAATCAATAAAGATCTCTTCGCGTTCATTCCGTATAACTGTTCAAGTACGAATCGGTTAAAATTTGCCCAAACATATACAGTAAAACCTCTATAAATTAATAAGGTCGGGACCATGAAATTCTATTAATTTATAGAGGTTTTAATTTATCGATAAATTAATAATTATTAATTTATCGATAAATTAATAAAATATTAATTTATGAAGAGAATTTTTCATTTTCATAGTTTGAAAAATTATTTTCTGTTAAAACATAAGATACTTTTGTTATAATTCACATTTTTGTGGAAATTTTTTAATTTATAATTAGTTATTTTTTTATAATTTACATATTGTTTTATGAATTTTTCCATATTTATGATACATGTTCAGAAGTTTAGAGTTTAGAAGAAATTGATGTTACTATCTTTCATGGTAATGATGAAGTTGAAGAAGATATTGTGGTACTTTTATAACCAATTACACGTAAAAAACAATTCTCGCGTCTAGAGTTCTCTATAAGTTTTAGATTTGATTTGAGAGACAACCCGAAAAGTTTTTGATGCAGTCATAAAGGTTAGAGAGAGCTCAAATAATAATGCAAATTAAAGAATAGACAAACAACAATAGAGTCATATTTCACTAGATTTTCTTATATATATATATATATATATTAGTCTATTTGATTATTAATTTATGATATTGATGGGACCATATTTTTACATAGGAATTCCAAAAAAGTTATTATCTTATTATTTTATCGAAATGTGTCATTTTTCACACCGGCCTAACTTGGGACCGGAAGAATTTATTAATTTATAGCGAGTATTAATTTAAAGAGTAATAATTTTTCAAGACAGTTAAGTTATTTTCTGAAACTGATATTTGGCAAAATCTTTTATCCTACAAAATCAATCACGATAAACAATATTATCTATATGTACATGCACAATCCAATATTTTTCCATTTAGTTATATAAAATAATTGTCCACGGGTCATTCTCTAAGTTTTGAAAATGATACATTGTATAATATTTCTCTATGTATTCTTTTGGTATATTTATCTATTTATTTATTTCACATATTATTCTCCAACTAAAATTATACAATCTAAAATAATATATATATATATATATACATTTTTGAAGACATTTATGAAATAAATCCTGGAGTTGGAACTTATTTACAATCATGCCATTAATATTAATTTTACAATTATCTTTTATTTTAAATAATATCAAATTAGGAATCTAATTTAAGAAGATTTTCTCCTATTCAAATTTCCAAAAGTATTGGACTAACACTCATTAGCATTATATATTTTATATTTAATTAATCCATTCTATAAAAAACTGTTGATAATAACTTATTTTCATGTGTTTGAAAGTTCAAGTGATTAAACTGTTGATAATAAATTTAATATTTTAAAAAATTGGGGTCCAAACTGACACAAATTGTTAAAAAAAAAATTACTTCTCCAAATCAGCATAACTTAGGAAGAGAGATTACCTTCTCCAAATCAGCATAACTTAGGAAGAGAGATTTTATTAATAAATATACTCCTGCGGAGCTTGAGCTGACACAAATTGTTATAAAAAAAAATGTATATATAGATAAACCATTATATGTAAATAATGGAAAGTATACACTACACAATGTATTGATGTAAAACTATAGTAAATTAAAAATACAAAATATATTATATACATATATAGTTAATATAATAATGAAATTTTATTTTGCATTAAACAAAAAATATAGTCATGCGGTGTACCGCGGGTGAATATCTAGTGCATAGTTAAATAGTTTCATAAAAGACTGAAAATTATAAAATATGTAAACGAAAAAACAAATAGTATGTAATCTTGTAATGTACAAGGAAGGAACTTCAGTTATCGTTATTCTCTGCAATTATTCTTCATTTCCACTTAGCAATCTTCCAAGTTGCAAGTGATTTAATCTCAATCAAAAAAATGTTATTAAAGCCGGCCGGTAAATAGGACAACTAGATGTTCGAGTGTTTCTCAAGAAGAGTATATTACCGTTTTTGTTTTTTTATCGACAGTATATTACCGTCTTCTTAAAATGGGGTATCTTTTTTTTTTTTTGTCAACCAAACATATAACTAGAAAATGACTCCAAGATTGGTTGTCCATACCGGAGGGTAAGAGCTTACAAAATAAATTTCATAAAGTAAAAAATGCAAAGAACGAACAAGACAATCAGCCATAGCATTTGACCCTCACGAGATCCTGCGAAGCTTGAAGGCGGAGAATTTTGTTCTTTATGTTACACAAATGTTGAATGTTTTTTTTGTTTACCAATGCCCTTAATGGTTTTGGTTTTCTTAAATGGTTTGGTTTGAATTTTTTCAGAAGTCCATTTTTTAATCGTTTGAGATAAAAATAGAATCCTAAATATAGGAAAAAGAGATTAATTTCTAAGAGTATTTACTAATTTTCTTACAAAATTAAAAATTCCACTTTATTGAGTTTCTGAAGTTTTCTTCTACGAAATTTTATAAAAAAATTTTGTTTGTTTTAATATGTTATTATACAAAATCCAAAAACCAAAAGCTAAAATCTAAAATTAATAAATAAAATGTATAATCGAAAATCACTTTTTGAATATTTATCAGATTTTATGTCATATAGTATGCTAATTAATTAATACTATATATTTACCCGCGGTACACCGCGGAACTATATTTTTTTAACAAGAAGATAAATTGTAATTTGTACAATAGATTAACTATATATGTAAGTTATTAATATTTTTAAATGTACTACCCTTATACAGTATAGTCCAGAAATATATAGATAACTGTATTTTATGTTTACTTTTTATAATATATGAATTATATCAAACCTTTGATTTTAAATGTATACAGTGCAGAAATATAATGTTTTGTCATTATTTAGTTTAAAATATAAAAATTATTGAATTTAAATTATTGAATATAATAAATATAGAAATTATCTTAAATTCGTTAGAGTAATAGTTTTTTTATATTACATTTAAATCGGATGAATACATTTACTCCTCTAAATGTTAGTTTGTGATTTGCAGATATCTTTATTGTTAGTATTAAATATTAGTTTTGTCAAATTAGTTTGTTTCTATAAATTGTTTAGTTATAAGAAAGATCAACAATTATTAAGTAGATATCCGGGTAAGTTTTTTCTAAAAATGGTGGAGTTAGAGATTTTAAAGAGAGTATTAATATCTTCAAAATCTCTTAATTTTAAGAAATCTTGGTTGTGCAAAATATTGTCTTTAATTTTTATTTCATTTTATAAATTAAAAATATTTAATATCAATGGCATCCCCTGTAAATAGTACTAAACTTCAGGATTTATTTCATAGTTGTCTCCAAAAAATCTATATATATAAAGTTGGCTTTTCTCTCTTCTCCTTCCTCCACCTCATCACTTTTTATTTTTAATTTTAATATATTAATCAAAATATCAAAGAACATTAAATCTAAAGTTAATGCATCAATTAATTCACTTATGTGTGTAATATTTTTATTATTATTAAAAGTAATCATTTAAAATAATTCAAACCTAAAATATAAACCAGAAACAAATTGAAAAATACAACAAAAAAAAAGTCAAAGTAAAATATGAATAATGATTACATATTGTGTAATGTTTTGATTATTATTAAAAACAACCATATATTTAAAATAATTCAAAACTTAAATATAAACCAAAACAAAATGAAAAAAAATACAACAAAAACATATCAAAGTAAAATATGAATAATGATTAAACAAAAATATATAAAAAGAATTAGTCAAGTGCTCAAAAATTAAGATAATGTATATATTTAAGAGAAATGCAAAAGATTATTTGAAATAAAACATATTAAATATAACTTATTCTGAACATCACACACACAAAAAAATAGTGAAAATTACTAAGAAGGAATTTGAAAAAGTTATTTGTAAAAACCAAATACGATGGTAGTGGTAGATTGTAAAATTTAATTAAAATTAAAAAAAAAATCTATTTTCTGATAAATACATAGATTTAAAAGTTAGAGTAATCTTATAATTTAGTAGATTAGGAGAATCAAAAAAAAAAAACATTGTATAAACCATCGTAGACTATACATATTTTAAAGTAAAAAGGTTATATATGTCAACATAATTTTTCTTTTGTCAAACAGTTAAGGTAAATGTAATATTTGATGTTATAATATGATGTTTACAGATAAAAACGAGTCAAATTATGAGTTTTATTACTACGAAAAAGCTTACATGTAGTAGTATATAACCTGTTCAAGAAACTTTGCAGAAAGAGTGGGTATATTATCTAAAAAAATTACATCTTTGTTAGTAAATAATAATCACTCAACCGATAAAAAGTATTGGAAGATGAAAAATAGTTATGATATGTCTTCATAATCAATATTTCATAAGTGAGATAATAGAATGTGAAAAGAGAATAGATGCAAGAGATGACGAATGTATACCAAAAAATAAAGAAAGAGTTAATTGTGAAAACATGTTAAAATAAATAGATAAGTTATATATCACTTAATAAAATAAAATTGATATCTATATAGATTTATATTTTCATATTGAAAAATTATAATTATATTCAACGGTTAGTATTAATAATTAAAATAATTGTAGTCCCGCACAACGTGCGGGTAATAAATCTAGTGTATATATAAATTTAACGAGAAGTCTTTGCTTTGCAAAGTTTTCTGACATGTGAATCAGCAAACGACTCTCTCAAAATAAATAACTCTTTAATCATACAATCACATATACAACTTAATTATTGCGTCTCGGCGTGACAAAATATCAAGTTTTAAACCTCTTTAAAAAAAATGTGCGCAAAAATTACACCTTTTAATAATCTAGAGTGGCAAGCACCAGAACAGCTCGGCAAACAAAAGAAAACTTATGCAAGTGACATATTTTGGTTAGGTTGTATGACTTTTACGTTATTACTAGAAAACATGTCTTGGAACGTGTTGCTGAATGTGATGGCACCATATTGGTGAACAGAACAATCAATTCCTAGTACAACATGTCAAAGCTTCAAACATTTGTATTTGGTTTACTGAACCCAATGTATAGTTCACAACAAGCAATCTAACCTTATCTAGCAGTTGTTAATTTAGTCAACAAACCTTAATTCTAATATGTCTAATGATTCATAATTTACCCAATAAAACTCTATTTCTTATATGTCTAATGATTCATAATTTACTCTACAAACATTATTTTTAGTCCTATTGCAACTAATGTTATTTTCTATCCAATGTTTTGAGATTCTGGTAAGAGGCTTTTTTGTAGAAATGCTAATAACCAAATTGAGTAGGCTAATAAGATTATTTGGACCAACCTAAAAAGAGATCACAAGACATTGAAGGTGTGAGAAGTTGGGATACAAAACTAGATAAAGAACTTTTAAAGGTGAAAGTTATGTAAGATTTATATATAATATATATCATAGGCCTCTTTTATAAAATTAATATTTCTATAGGATCTTTTTATTTAGGGGGATTATCAAATATACCCTCTTTTCTATGTCACTTTTTTAAAATACTCTTTCATGTTGTCAATATTTAAAAATACCTTTTTTATGTATAAAACAACTAAATTTTAAATACTAAACTCCAAATACTAAATCCTAACCCCTCAAAACTATATCCTAAATGTAAAATAGAGAGTAATTGTAAAAACTAATTAAACATTTTGTAATTGTGTAAAAAGAGTAAAAATGAAAATATTCAAAAAAGTATTTTTTAAAAGAGAAATCCCTAAAGGGGTATTTCTAACAAATTAGTGGACTTTAACTTAACAAAAGGGATCCATAGTGGATGATTAAGAAATATAACAATTGGTTTAAATTTTGATTATTTAACTTGTTTTGTGTGTACAAAAGTAAAGTAAAAACAAAGATGATGGGACTATTTGTTTTAGATTATGAAGTTTATTAGTATAACATTTTATCTATATGTTTTTATAGATATGTGAATTTTCATTAAAATTAGGAGTCGATTTACGAAAGAGTTTTAATATTTTAGAATCAACTAAAGTTGAAATTTTCAAGTTGGCAGAGGTAAAAAATAAAAATCTTTACCTCACTGGCTGGCACTCAAATTTTTTTATCTCCTGGTGGCAAAGAGGTTATGCTAAAGTCGGTCGCAATGGCGTTGCCTACCCATACGATGGCCTGTTTCAAGCTTCCGAAAGTGGTATGTCAACAAATGGCCTCAGTAATGGCTGATTTCTGGTGGACCAATAAGCAAAACTCAAAAGGAATAATGCACTGAAAAGCTTGGGACAAATTAAGTATCCCTAAACAGAATGGAGGCCTAGGTTTTAAAGACATTGAGGCTTTTAATATTGCCTTGTTAGGTAAGCAACTGTGGAGAATGCTTACCAGCCCTGATACATTGATGGCCAGAGTTTTTAAGAGTCGCTACTTCCGTAGAACAAGCCCCCTTCAAGCTAAGCTGGGTTCCAGACCTTTCTTTGCATGGCACAGCATTTTTGAAGCTCAGGAGTTACTGAGACAAGGTGCGAGGCAGGTAGTTGGCAATGGGGAATCAATTGACATTTGGAATGATCCCTGGCTCAACTCAAAACCCGCAAGAGGTCTACAACAAATCAATCAGATTCCATCTCATCTGCGCTCTCATGTGTCAAATATAGTGCGAGTAAGTGATTTGTTAAGCGAAGATAAAAGGTCTTGGAGGAGGGACGTTCTGGCAGTAATTTGCTCTGAAGAGGATCGAAGGTTGATTGAGGATTTGAGGCCGGGGGGAGAAAAAGGAAGATATGGCTATACTTGGGACTACGCTAGGACGGGACATTACTCTATCAAGTCTGGGTATTGGGTCCTTACTCAGATAATTATCCCAAGGAAACAGCCTCAAGAAGTGAATCAACCTAGCTTAAACCCGTTAATTCATCAGGTTTGGAAAGTGGAGGCGAGCCCCAAGGTCCAACATTTCTTGTGGAAATGTATGACTAACTGCATCTCGGTTGCGCGAAATTTGTCACATCGTCACTTATCTAGAGATGCATGTTGTGTAAGATGCCCTGCTGAGGAAGAAACAGTGAATCATCTCTTATTCCAATGCACCTATGCAAGGCAGGTCTGGGCTCTCTCTCCTATTCCGGCTCCTCCACATGGTACCTGGAGCAATTCTATTTATGCAAATATGTACCATATCTTGAATATTAAGTCACAAGCCTCTCAGCTTGATGATCTTGAAAAGCTTATCCCATGGCTGCTTTGGAGAATATGGAAGTCAAGGAATGCTCTCATCTTCCAAGGTAAGGATTTCAATGCGTTAGAAACAGTGAGAAAAGCACAAGAAGATGCGGTGGAATGGAGTCAAAGAAAAGAATCTGCTGAATCAGCTACTGACCGTCTTGAGCCACAAACTTCTGAAAGAATGGTGTGGCAACCGCCCCCGGAGACGTGGGTCAAGTGCAACACTGATGGATCTTGGAATGGTGAAAGCAGACCAGGTGGCTTAGGTTGGGTTCTTCTGGACAAAGAGGGGATGGTTTTATGGATGGGCGCACAAGCTGTTCAGCGAGCAAGAACAGTTTTGGAGGTGGAATTAGGGGCTTTAAGGCAGGCCATCAGATCAATGATTCGATTGAACTATAACAGAGTGATCTTTGAATTGGATTCACTGGGGGCAGTTAATTTGATCAAAAATGATGAATTATGGCCAGCCTATGCTCCTCTGCTCCAAGACATTAAAGCTTTGCTGCTCATCTTTCAAGAATGTAGAATCTGTTTTGTGCCTAGAGTGGAGTAGCAGATAGAATTGCAAAGGAGTCTCTTTCTTTTCAGAATTATGACCCCAAGTTGTATTCTATTATGCCAGATTGGATCAAATCTCTTGTAAGAGTGGATAAACCAAATATAAGCTAAGTTGGGTAATGAAAGTTGATGTTGAGCAAAAAAAAAAAAAAAAAAGTCTTTACATAATAGAAACACTATTTTTTCCTTTTTACTTGGAGTTGGAACATCCGAAATTGTCCGACTGATTTGACTGTCTTGTCTGATATGTCCCACTTTCATTCACCGCTCCTCTTTAACCGTTTGATTAAAGCTTAATTAATGATTTTGTTAGTTTGCCAAACGCGTGAGTTTCTAATAGGATCATAATTTAGCAGATCAGTTTACGAATTTTCGAAATTGAGTTGATAAAAGGAAAAACGTAAAATTGGAAATAAGTTTTTATGCGATAAATTTTCATAATTTTATTATAAGTTTGTTGTTTAAATAGTTAAATTTAATAACATTTGGATACAACTACTTTATATCTTATGAGAGAGTAGATATATATATATATATATATATATATATTTTGTCAACAGAGAGAGTAGATAGATTCATAGATATCCCTAAAATAAGAAAGGTATACTTGTTTTTTTTTTATTAAGTTTGAATGGGATATATATATATATATATATATATTTTTAGGAGACAAACATTTTCTTTAGAATTATAGCGGGCTATAAAATCTATACTAGTATTTTTGCACCAGTTTTTGCTCAAAAATAATTTTTAGAAAGTTTTTACATTTAATGCATTGACTTTAATATTAGTTACCAAAACTTCAAAATTAATTATAGATAAGATTTAAAAAAATAAGGAAATCTTTCTACTTCATTCAAACATAAATATATGATTCCATTTCATTTTTATTTAAGTTTATATTTGAATTATTTTGAATTATTCTATAATACATTTAGTTAAAAAAAAATGTGATTTTTTTCCTGCATATGATGTAATTCAAAATTAAAAAAACAGACATATATTACTTAATAGATGAATAAAAAATACGGTACAATATCCCACATCTTCTAAAAAAATTGGGCAATGGTTTAGAGTCATACTAAAAAAGAGACCAAAATGATTCTGAATCCAAATGAGTAGAAAGCTTGATTTATCACACATTCAAACTTTAAAAACTTTTATTTGGTTTATTCCGATTTTTTATTTTATAGATTTTTAAAATTTTTAAAATTTTTAGAAAGTTAAATGTGATAAATATTATACCGTATATACACAACAAATATTAAAAATTAAAATGATATAGTCTAAGTTAAAATATCTCGGGACGGATTATATAGCGGGACATATTTTATCGATATTTATATAAATTAAAAAATATAATTAATTCAGTGTTACATGTATAAAACATTATTTTATTATTTTATTAACAATGTTGGTATGAATGAATAGATATCTCTAATTAAATTGATTAAATAAATATTATGTAGAAACTAAATTATATTGCGGTATTATATGATTTATCTAACAATTATTATATAATTATAACATATTTAACCAAAAAATACAACTTATAATTTAAATATTTTAATTATAAATAATTTTGTCTCGTGGTGTACTGTGGGTACTAATTTAGTAGAAAAATATAAATCAATCAAAACTTATATAAATTGAACTAATAATTATAAGAATTCAGAGCCGTACCAATTTGAGACGAGACTTTGGGCTTTTTAACCCATTTTCAATTAGGCCCATTTGTTTTTATTTTCTTTCTTGATTTCTTCTCTTTGTTTCCCTTGATTTTTCTTGTAAAACAAGTTCACAAGTTTCGTTTAATCAAAGCACCAAAGTTCTTCAGCGAAATCAAAGAATCGAGAATCCAGAAGAAGAGGATTCTGAGAAAACTCTTCTTCAGGTAATTTTCTACTCACTGTTTCCTTCCTACTGGCTTTTGCTCGTAGCATCTTCGAAAACCGATTTCGTTTTCACTTGTGGGATCTGTGTTTCCCTTTAGTCAGGAGTGCTTGCTGTAAAATCTGAGTGATTCGTTCGATTCTCTTTGATTAGATGCGTAGATAAACCCTAGCTTGACGCGATTCTTTGGTACAATGTAATTCTGTGTTTGCTATGTATTTGGTGCGTGATTCTTACTGTTATCGTCTTCTTTAACCTCTGA
Organism: Camelina hispida; assembly: GCA_023657505.1. Taxonomy (NCBI): domain Eukaryota; kingdom Viridiplantae; phylum Streptophyta; class Magnoliopsida; order Brassicales; family Brassicaceae; genus Camelina; species Camelina hispida. Next base: position 23,622,043 of record CP094635.1, on the reverse strand, counting down.
TACTACTAGTGTCATATTAACTATGAAATTGTCTTTCTTGTTCACGAGAACTTCAAATGTAGCTGAATTATTTCTCTGCTTGCATTTTCCCCCAAATTTGTTTTTCCTGACCGGTTTGGGTTGTTCTGTGACCATTGAGACTCTAAGAAATTGCTCAGAGTTTGCTTGTATAGTTAAATACGCCTTCTAAGAATATCAATTGCACAGAACAATGACTTAGGATCACTCAACCTTGCTGATATAGTTTCGTTGGGGGTTTGTTTTTTTCTATCTCGGTGTGCAGCTGTTTCAACAATGTCTCGGAGGTATGATAGTCGCACTACAATTTTCTCACCGGAAGGTCGTCTGTACCAAGTGGAGTACGCTATGGAAGCTATTGGCAATGCTGGTTCTGCGATTGGAATCTTGGCTAAAGATGGAGTTGTGTTGGTTGGTGAGAAGAAAGTCACTTCTAAACTTCTTCAGACCTCTACATCCACTGAAAAAATGTACAAGATCGATGACCATGTCGCCTGTGCAGTGGCGGGTATAATGTCTGATGCCAACATTCTGATTAATACCGCTAGAGTCCAAGCTCAGCGTTACACTTTTATGTACCAAGAGCCAATGCCGGTTGAGCAGCTGGTTCAGTCTCTATGTGACACCAAACAAGGATACACACAATTTGGTGGTCTCCGCCCGTTTGGAGTTTCTTTTCTTTTCGCTGGATGGGACAAGAACCATGGGTTTCAACTGTATATGAGTGACCCAAGTGGAAACTATGGTGGCTGGAAAGCTGCAGCCGTTGGAGCAAACCATCAAGCGGCTCAGTCTATTCTTAAGCAAGACTACAAGGATGATGCGACGAGGGAAGAGGTGGTTCAGCTCGCTATCAAGGTTTTGAGCAAGACGATGGACAGCACGAGCTTGACAGCTGAGAAACTCGAGCTTGCTGAGCTGTATCTGACTCCATCAGGAAGTGTTAAGTACCATATTCACTCGTCTGACTCGCTCACTAAGCTCTTGGTTAAGCATGGTGTTACGCAACCAGCTGCAGAAACTTCCTAAGCTTGAAACACCTCGGTGCATGGTTTGGTTTCCAACATTCTGTGTTGTAGTTCTCCATTTGCCTTCTTTTACTTTTGATTTAAAGATATCGGATCAGAAACAGTTACCACTCTGGTTATGACATGATACATGTGATTGATGATCTTTATCGTTAGGGTTTATGTTGTTATGATTTATGAATGGAATCTGAAACTTTTTAATTCTGCAATCTTGTCTGCCTAAAAAAACTAGTTACAGATCTTGGGAACTTGGAAGCATTTGAATCAGGTTTCTGGATCTATTCTTCATCATATCCATCTGTATTATTGTCTATTGATCATATCCATATGTTTTAATCATCATTAATTTTTCCAGATTTACTGAAATTTTAGTATTTAGTGTATAATTATTTTCACATACTGTAGAAAGTTGGATTTGAAAGTATATTCTGCTCATTACAATAAGAGTACTACTCTTTTCTAGGACAAAACTTGTTTCTTTTTTCTCAGCATCTTAAATTAAAAGTTTAGACTTTTGAGGTTACATAATAAAAGAGTGAGCAACCACCAACGGGCCCATGAGAAAGCCCATAACATTCATTGATTGAAGTATGTAACGGGTTCTTACTTTGTCTACGGTTTGTTTATTTAATTTTAATGGCTCAAACTCAAAGAATCAGAATCTCTTTTAAGCTTCACCACGTTTATTAACGGTCAAAGGTGTCTCTGTTTACTAACGGAACTGTGAAAATGCTACCGCCCAAAGCGTATACCTTGAGCGCCAAATGAATTTTTCACTGGCCTAGGAGCTTTTTTTTGTTTTTGTTTTTGTTTTTGTTCCTTCTTCGTCTTACCAATTACCATTGACCATAGTAGTCCCATACCATAGTCACCATACTTAAAAGAGATGATGATACTTACTACTTAGTAAGAGATGAAACTTAGTATAAGTTCCTAAATCAATATGACAATCTTTGGCTACAAGTCTAGTAATACAAGTCTAGTGACTTAGTATTACAAGTCTAGTGAATACTTTTGGCTACAAGTCTAGTGAATACTTAGTATATAAGTCTAGTGAATATATTTTTGGCTCTGTTCGAAATTGCCTTTACTTTCTCCATCTGTTATTCATCTCTCTTGATATTCTGTTGCTGCAACTTCAATTATCAAATTTCAGAATCGCTGAAAAATCCAGCTACACAATTCAAGCTTTTTATTAAAAATCAATTATCATTGTAAGATCTGTAAACTGTATTTTCATATTCACCGTAAAAATAAAATCTTTGTTGGGACTTTGCAAAATTTATAGTTATACCCCTTTGAATACTCATAGTTACAAAATTGACATATCAAAAATAAAAACTTTCTTTTGTTGAAAAATGATTCAATTTATGATTTATGATAATTGAATTTTTGTTTTTTCATTTTCAAAATATTTCTAATTGTCTTTTCTATTGTCAAAAAGTAGCCACCAAAAGTGGTAAGGTATCCCCCAGATTATTTTCTTTATTTCTGTCATTATTATACTATAAAACTAAAAATACCAATTTAAGCGTAAAAATTATCAGAAACACCTCATCGTTGTTTAAAATCTTCCACATATCTCTTTATTATTTATAAGATATTTTTCTTCTAGAAAACAGATTTACATCGGTATTTTTTCCACAATAATTTACTCGCATCAATAATATATATTTTTCTTGTAGAGAATTTCAGTGAAATTTTTATAGTTGTGGACTAGCGTCAATATACAAGATATAAATTCATCTATCTATTTATGTATAAACAATATTACATTGAACTATTTACTTGATAGTTAGTTCCTAAAATTTAATCAGGAATTTTTTTTAATTTCCTTTAGTTCCACAAATAGATTTTTATTTTATTCAATTATCGTCAATACAGAATTTTTTTTAATAAAAGTTACCTTTATATACAAGTCTACCCATACTTTTATGTATAGAAAAAAAGTTCCTCTCATCAAAGAAATGATTTAATTTATGTTTTGTGACAACTTTACGTTGTTACTTTCGAATCTCATTTTCAAAAAATTAGTTTTTTTCAATCGTAAAAAAATAGCCACAAAAAATGGTAAATTATGCCATAGATGTTTTTAAAAAAAGAAAAAATCCGTCATTGTTATATCATATAATCAAAAATACCAATTTAAACGTAATTTTTTTTTCTTGAAAACACCTCTTCATTGTTCCAAACCTTCCACATATCTCTTTTTTCCTCCAACAAATTGATCCACATCGACAGTTTTTCCACAATAATTTAATATAGTTATTATTTACATACAACTTAGGAAAAATAAGAAATAAGCAGCTTTTAAGCCTTGTTTCTTGCGTCGATAGTACTTATTTCTAATAGAGAAGTAACATTTGTCAATAAAAGTTGTATCCTTATAGTTGAGGACTAGTGTCAATGTTCAAACATATATTCACCTGTCTAAATGAACACCATTATACAAAAAGTGATATACATCCACCATGAAAGTGTAATTCAGTCTTTTTCCCCGAAAAATTGTAAGTTTCTTCACACTTAAAAAAAGTATAAAATTAATAATTTGCAACTATATATGTAAATAATCAATAAAAAGTGTTACATAGCCAAATTACCTTTAATTTAATAAATTTAATATATACACATTTACCAATTATAAAATAGTATACTAATAAAACTTTTATTTTTAGTCAACATAAAAATTAAATTGTAGTCATATTAATTTATTATCCCAATTTTAAATAATATATAAATTTTATTATATCTATAAAGATAATATATCACATATTGATAAAATATAAATATAAATTTATTTGAAAATTTTAGATATTCTCGTAAAAAGGTAACATGTTACCGAAAAAACAACGTATCTCAACATATAAATCTATCCAAAACCGCAAAACACGGTACAATTCATGTTTGTTTATTTCAGTACATTTTTGATTTCTTCCCCTCAATTATCATTTTGTCTACTTATTGTCATGTAATTTTATCATACTATTTATCAATTTCATATCTATCTCTTTTTTTTTCTTTGTTGTCTGAGATTCATATCTCAATTAATTAAGGTGAGAATTTTTTTATAAAGAAAAGTGAAATTTCCAGTTAAGTAAAAAATAAATTATACAGAGAAAAAAAAGTAATTAACACACGACGGCTTTCGTCTTTCAGAGAAAAAAAAAATAAGGGAGAAAGAGAGAGAGAGAGAGAGAGAACACAAACGATACAGAAGAGAAGCGAAGGTCGCAATAGAGAGAAACAACAACGCCGCGCACAGAGATTTTTCCCGGCGAAACGAGAGCAATACACAGAGAGAGAGAGAGAGAGAGAGAGAGAGAGAGATTTAGTGAGAAGCTTTCTCTAGGGTTTTCTTCTCGATTTCTCTTCCTTTGACCTCGATCTAATTCCCTCTTCGTTCCTCGATAAATTATTCACCTTCTTTCTCTTCGTTCATTCGTATCTCTCTTAGCTCCATTCTAGGGTTCTTGATCCGTTTCTTTTAGGTTTCGTTATCTACCCGGTAAAGCTTTTTTAGCTTCAATTCGTTTGTTTTCGCGTCTCCTCCGTCTCTTCTATTTCTTCAATTTGGTCCTTTGTAGGGTTTTGAGATTTCCTCGTTCTTTCCTTGCCCCTTTGGTTTCGTTGGGTGAAGCTAACCCTACATTTACTTTTTGGGTGTTTCAGGGTTGGTGAGTTTAGTCCGGCGTGTTGGGAGAAATTGGCGAACTTTGGGCGGTGAGGTTCTGAAGCAAAAGCATGAGTATTGATTTCCCCGGGAAAGGGGGAAATTAGGGGCAAGTGTTTTTGGTTACTGAAAAATTTGGATTGGTGTTTCCTCCATGAGCGATGGGGGTGTCGCATGCATGCCTCTACTGAATATCATGGAAAAGCTTCCAATTGTGGAGAAGACGACGACTCTTTGTGGAGGCAATGAAAGCAAGAGTGCTGCTACTTCGGACAATGGTCACACATCTATCTCAACTAAGGTTCCGGAGTCTCAGCCACCTGATGATAATAATAAACCTTCAGCGTCTCAGCCAGTTAAGAAGAAGAGAATTGTTAAGGTAATTCGTAAAGTTGTTAAACGGAGACTCAAACAGCCTCAGAAACAAGGGGAGGTTCTGTCGAATGAACAGACGACGCAGGTAGTGCAACTCCCTGCGGAGTCACAGTTGCAGCCGAAGGAGCAGGAGGTGAAGAGTGAATTTAAAGGAGGAACTAGTAGTGGGAATAAAGAAGTTGAAAACGGTGGAGATTCTGGGTTTAAGGATGAAGTGGAAGAGGGTGAATTAGGTACGTTAAAGCCTCCTGGGGATTTGGAGAATGGTGAAATCTCGCCAGTAAGGTCATTGCAGAGGGGTGAGATCGAAAAGGGCGAGATTATTGGGGAGACTTGGAAGAAAGATGAACCTTCCAAGGGTGAGTTCAGTTATCTTAAATATCATAAAGGGTATGTGGAGAGAAGGGATTTTTCAGCAGATAAGAACTGGAAAGGAGATAAGGAAGAAAGAGACTTCAGATCATGGAGAGATCCCAGTGATGAAATTGAAAAAGGGGAATTCATCCCAGATAGATGGCAAAAAATGGATGATCATAGTTACGCCAGATCTCGTAGGAATGGAGTAGACAGAGAGAAAACATGGAAATATGAATATGATTATGAACGTACCCCGCCTGGTGGAAGGTTTGCGAATGACCATCGGAGAGACTTCAGAAGTGGGCCTGACAGGGCTACGAGAATCAGTTCTAAAATTGTAATAGAGGATAATTTACACAAGAATGAATACAACAATCCCAGTAATCTTGTAAAGGAGTACTCTTCTACTGTGAACAGATTGAAGCGACATGGAGCTGAACCAGATAGCGTGGAGCGCAAACACTCCTATGCTGATTATGGGGATTATGGGAGCTCTAAATGTAGAAAACTTTCAGATGATTGTTCTCGCTCTCTTCACTCAGACCACTATTCACGGCATTCTGCTGAGAGGCCGTACAGAGATGCATATTCATCTAAAACTTCACCTCTGGATAAGTATCCTAGAAAGCATCAAGACGCACCTTTCCCTGCCAAGGCTTTTTCAGACAGGCATGGACACAGCCCTGCACGATCTGATTGGGACCCACATGACCGGTCTAGGTACTATGAACACAGGGACAGAAGTCCTGTCCATCGGGAGAGGTCACCATATGCTCGGGAGAGATCACCATACATCTTTGAGAAGTCTGCACATGCTCGTAAAAGGTCTCCACGTGACCGCCGTCACCATGATTATAGAAGAAGTCCAAGTTATTCTGAGTGGTCACCTCATGATCGCTCAAGGCCCAGTGACCGCAGAGACTGTACTCCTAACTATATGGAAGATACACAGAGTGACCGTAACAGGCGTAACGGGCAAAGGGAAATAAGCAGGAAAAGTGGAGTACGGGAGAGGAGGGATTTTCAGACTGGTACGGAGCTTGATAATAAGCACAAATATAAGGATTCTAATGGAAAAGAGTTAAATTCATCAAGCAAAGAATTGCAAGGTAAAAATATTCTCTACAACAATAATCCCGTGGTTGAGAAAAATTCCGTCTGTGATTCATCCAAAATTCCAAGTCCATGTGCAACGGGAAAAGAGCCTGTGCAAGTTGGTGAAGCCTCTATTGTAGAGTTGCCATCAATGGAGGTAGATATGGACATTTGCGACACACCACCCCATGATCCTGTGGCGGCTGATTCATCCTTGGGGAAGTGGTTTTATCTTGATTATTATGGGATGGAACATGGGCCTGCTAAGTTATCTGAACTCAAAGCTCTTATGGAGCAAGGCATTCTTTTCTCTGATCATATGGTTAAACATTCAGATAATAATAGGTGGGTCACTATTGAAAATGCAACATCTCCTGTGGTCAACATGAATTTTCCAGCAGTCGTGTCAGATGCAGTGACACAGCTCGTCAATCCTCCTGAAGCTCCTGGTAATTTATTAGAAGACATTACAGATACTACAGAAGCAGTGTGTATTGAGCAAGAAGTTGGAGATTCCTTGCCTGAATCAGTGTCCGTACCAGAAGCTAATGAATTTTTAGTAGAGCATGGTGAAGATTTCCAGATTGATACGAGGATAGCAAATCTCTTGGAGGGTTATACTATCACTCCTGGCAAAGAACTTGAGACACTTGGAGGTACCGTAATAGATGTACATATATATTCTTTTGGGCCACAAAATTGATGCTTTTTCTGCCCAAAATGCTAGCAGTTATTAAGAGCTTTTTTCTTAATATATTTAGCTGATTTCATCCCGAGGCTTCTATGCCCTAAGACACGCTTATTTTTATCACTTTGCAGAAGCTCTGGAGGTTAAAGTTGAGTTTGAAGAGACCAAAGGATGTGTGACATCTGAAGGTATGTTTGGTTGGCACCACTTGCACTTATGTAGCATGACATCATTTTTATCTATTTGCTTCTATTCCTTTCTGGCAGTTTCCGTTCCCAACTATGCTAACTTCTCCCCCAAGCAGAAAACAGAACAAAAAATACGTTTCTACTTGTTAGATATGTTTATATTTATATATGTAGTAGATCGCCTTGTAGTGTCTGAATTTCTTATGCAAATATGGGCATTTGGCACGAAAAAGTGTCGGGAAGTGTTTGATGTTTATTAAAGATGTAGTAGCTTACTGCCATATGATTGGTTTGTGCATGAGCATAGAGATTCATTTAGACGACATCAACTTTGAATACTCATAGCTTCTTCTATAGCTGCATTTTTTTGTATGAAAATACTGAAAATTTATACTCTGGGACTTGCAGGTATCACCTGGCGTCACTATCAAGAGGCAAATAAATGGGATTTGGTGGATGAAGAGTTGTTGGGATGTTCAGATCCCATGAAAAGGGGGATCGAAGAATATAAATCAGACGATGTTTATGGTTCTGAGAGTGATGAGATAGGCAGCTGGTTTTCGGGTCGTTGGTCTTGCAAAGGCGGTGACTGGATAAGACAAGATGAAGCTTCTCAAGATAGATATTACAAAAAGAAAATTGTTCTGAATGATGGTTTCCCACTATGCCTGATGCAGAAATCCGGCTATGAGGATCCTCGATGGCATCACAAGGAGGACTTGTATTATCCTCTCAGTAGCTCTAGGCTTGAACTTCCCCTGTGGACTTTTTCTGGCGTAGATGAGAGAATTCAGGCGAGAGGAGTAAAAGCTAGTTTTCTGTCCGTTGTTAGGCTGAACTCTTTGGTTGTTAATGACCAAGTTCCACCAGTTCCTGATCCCCGAGTAAAAGTTCGTGGTAAGGAGCGGTGCACTTCAAGGCCTGCTCGTCCATCCCCTGCGTCTAGTGATTCCAAGAGGGAATCAGTCGAAAGTCAATCAACAGCTTGCAATGGTCAAGATTCGGAGGGACTTTGGAGAACTGACACATCTGTTAACACTCCTAGGGATCGGCTGTGTACGGTCGATGATTTGCAATTGCATATGGGTGATTGGTTCTACACGGATGGGGCTGGGCAAGAACAAGGACCTCTGCCATTTTCGGGGCTCCAGATATTGGTGGATAAAGGTTTCATTAAGAGCCACAGCAGTGTCTTCAGGAAATCTGATAAAATCTGGGTCCCTGTTACTTCTATCACAAAAACTCCTGAAACCATTTCCAAGCTTCGGGGGAAAACCCCAGCTCTGCCTTCAGATTGTCAAGGCCTAGAGACACAGGGTTTCAAGCGTTCTGAAATGGACACAAGTCTAAACTCGTTCCATGGTATGCACCCTCAGTTTCTTGGTTATTTCCGTGGGAAACTTCATCAATTGGTTATGAAAACATTCAAGAGTCGGGATTTTTCGGCTGCCATAAACGATGTTTTAGACTCTTGGATCCATACAAGACAGCCTAGGAAAGAGAGTGAAAAGTACATGTACCAATCTTCAGGTATGCATAACAGCCAGATTTTAGACATAATCCCGTTCTTCCTATTAACGAGTACTTTCTTTTGCCCTGTACTTTCTTGGTTTATAACCTTGGGTGGTTGTCTCCTTCTTTTCTTCATTTACTTCTGGTTTTACCTACATTCTATTCTTGCTTTCAAATGTATTTTAACATTTTTCACTCCTCTTTTTGCTTTTGGTTCTTAAACACCAGAATTTGATTCTTGCTATACGAAAAGAGCTCGCTTGATGGCTGGTGAAAGTGGAGAAAATTTTGAAACGGAAGATACACAAATATTTCAGAAGGATGAGTTGACATTTGAGGATTTATGCGGGGACGTTGCCTTCCATGTTGAAGGAAATGGATCCCCTGGCACTGTGGGGATTTACTGGGGTCTGTTGGATGGCGGTGCACTAGCACGGGTGTTTCATTTGTTGAGATATGATGTAAAATCACTTGCATTTGCTTCCATGACTTGTAGACATTGGAAGGCCACTATTAATTCATACAAAGATATTTCAAGACTAGTTGACTTATCTTCTTTGGGTCCCAACTGCACAGATTCTAGGCTCAGGAGTATCATGGTAAACACTCTAAGCTTTCCGTTTACAGAAATTGAGTGTTATTCCAGTATTTTGATTGATTAGACATGATATTCTCTTGCAGAACACTTACAATAAGGAGAAGATAGACTCGATAATTCTGGTTGGTTGTACAAACGTGACTGCCAGCATGCTTGAGGAAATTCTTCATTCATTTCCCCGTATATCTTCTGTAGACATCACAGGCTGCCCCCAGTTTGGAGATTTGACAGTGAATTATACAAAAGTAAGTTGGCTCAGAGGCGAGAATACTCGATCAGGTGAATTGCATTCCAGGATAAGGAGTCTGAAGCAGACGACAGATATTGCTAAATCTAAGGGAATAGGGGGCGATACAGATGATTTTGGTAACCTTAAGGATTACTTTGATCGAGTAGAGAAGCGAGATTCAGCCAATCAGTTATTCCGAAGAAGCTTATACAAACGCTCAAAATTGTATGATGCAAGGAGATCATCAGCGATACTATCCAGGGATGCTCGTATCAGGCGATGGGCAATTAAAAAGTCAGAACATGGGTATAAGCGAGTGGAGGAATTCCTTGCTTCAAGTCTTAGGAGCATCATGAAGCAGAATACTTTTGACTTCTTTGCTTTGAAGGTGCTTTCTGGTACTCGTGTCTGTTATCTATTCTTTATCATCTGTTATAAATAATCCTAATGTATTTTTGGGTTCCAGGTTTCTCAAATCGAGGAAAAAATGAAAAATGGTTACTACGTTAGTCATGGATTGAGATCTGTCAAGGAGGATATCAGCCGGATGTGCAGGGAAGCAATTAAGTATGATTTCTTTTTTTTTTTTTTTTTTTTTTTTTTTTTTTTTCTGTCTGTGAAGCTTATCGTAATACATGATTATGCCAATAGCACTCAAATCTATTTTCTGCAATTATGGATAAATTACTTCTTTGCTATTGATCTTCTGCCCAACAAGCAATATGTTGAATGGCTGCTGATGTCCTTTCTGGGTTATGGGTTATGATTGCTCAAGTCAATATTCGTTTTCTTGCCATTTGCTCGGTTTTTGGCCCTCCATTTGTTTGGCTGTAGAGTTGTTTACTTCTAACTCTTATGCCTTGCCGTTGAATAATTGAATCCTTAGTTGTTAATTAGGAGGTAATCTATTGTAAAAAATGTAAAAGCTAATTTTTCATTTTCTGTACTACTGGTTTTGCAATTTTGCTTCTGACACTATCTTATGTATCCAGGGGTAGGAATCGAGGGGGCTCGAAAGACATGAACCGAATCATCACACTGTTTATTCAACTTGCCACGCGTTTGGAAGAGGTTTCTATGGTTACTTCTTCATATGGAAGAGATGAACTAATGAAGTCATGGCAAGATGGCGCAGGGCTCTCATCAGCCTCTAAGTACAACAAGAAGTTGAGCAAAACAGTAACTGAAAAGAAGTACATGAGCAGGACTGGTGACACATTTGGTGTAAATGGTGCTTCTGAGTATGGAGAATATGCATCTGACCGAGAAATCAAAAGGCGCTTGTCTAAATTAAATCGTAAATCCTTTAGTTCAGGTAGTGAAACATCTTCTGAACTCTCTGACAATGGCAAGAGTGACAATTATAGCTCAGCTTCGGCTTCAGAAAGTGAATCGGACATCCGTTCAGAAGGTCGATCACAGGACTTGCGCGTCGAAAGATACTTCACAGCAGATGAATCCTTTGATTCTGTGACCGAAGAGCGTGAATGGGGTGCACGGATGACCAAAGCTAGTCTTGTACCACCCGTTACTAGGAAATATGAAGTGATTGAAAAGTATGCAATTGTCGCGGATGAGGAAGAAGTGCAACGTAAGATGCGGGTTTCTTTGCCAGAGGATTATGGTGAGAAGCTTAATGCACAAAGAAATGGCATTGAAGAGTTAGATATGGAACTTCCTGAAGTTAAGGAGTATAAACCAAGAAAGAGTCTTGGCGATGAGGTTTTAGAGCAAGAGGTTTATGGAATCGATCCTTATACCCACAACCTCTTACTTGATTCAATGCCCGGAGATTTGGACTGGTCACTGCAGGATAAACATTCATTTGTAGAAGATGTAGTCTTACGTACCCTGAACAGGCAAGTTCGGCTGTTTACTGGATCTGGAAACACCCCTATGGTATTCCCTTTAAGGCCTGTGATTGAAGAACTCAAAGAGAGTGCTCGTGAAGAGTGTGATATACGAACTCTGAAGATGTGTCAAGGCGTTTTAAAGGAAATAGAAAGTCGTTCTGATGATAAATATGTTTCTTATCGGAAGGTATCGATTTGTTATTCTTTCACAAGTATCCCATCAGTTTATTTAAAATTTGTTTGCTAATCTGCTTTGTTGCTACTATTGTGTCCAATTAGGGCCTCGGTGTTGTGTGCAACAAAGAAGGTGGTTTTGGAGAAGAAGATTTTGTTGTTGAATTTCTTGGAGAGGTGGGTCCGTAGCTTTGTAGTTTTATGTTGCTGCAGCAGAAACATTTTCTGAAGTTCATCATTGAAACATTCTTTTAAAGGGATTTCTGAACTTATATTTTGACTTGTTTTGGATATTGTAGGTTTATCCTGTTTGGAAGTGGTTTGAGAAGCAAGATGGGATTCGTTCCTTACAGGAAAACAAAACTGATCCTGCACCAGAGTTCTACAATATATATCTTGAGAGACCAAAGGTATGATGAAACTATGTTGTTTGGTTTGATGAAACTATGATGTTTGGGCTTGTATTTAATATTTTAGACCATGTTCTTACTTTTTATGTTGCACGGGCAGGGTGACGCCGATGGATATGATTTAGTTGTTGTTGATGCCATGCACAAGGCTAACTATGCAAGTCGAATTTGTCACTCTTGCCGACCGAATTGTGAAGCTAAGTAAGTTTAAATTCTTCCCTCTGCAATCATCCAATTTTTCCAGAATTCTGGACTCAGAGAGCAGAACCAAGTGACAGCTGTTTGGATTAGTTTCATTCAAGATGCATGCTTAAACTAGCCTGCCTAAGTATGGTCAGATCAATACAAAGATAGTAAATGATTATTTAGAAATTTGTCTATTGCGTATGAATGTATCTCCTCTGCACATACGTATCTGGGAAGTATCGTTCGTTTCGTATGCATACATTCATTTTTGGAAAAATGGAGCGGAGAACACTTTGTCTATTGCGTATGAATGTATCTCCTCTGCACATACGTATCTGGGAAGTATCGTTCGTTTCTTATGCATACATAAATTTTTAGAAAAGTGGAGTGGAGAACTCCCTGATGCTTGTTTATATATTTGATAAATTGTATACAATTCACTCATTTTTCCCTTTCTCATCTGGTGCTTCCAGGGTTACTGCAGTGGATGGACACTACCAGATTGGTATCTATTCTGTACGTTCTATTGAATATGGCGAGGAGATAACTTTCGATTATAATTCTGTAACTGAGGTCTGTTCATCCCTCTCCCTTCTTTTATGCAGCTCGTACTGTAGCAAACTATATTTCGTTGGATTAATCGTACTGTTCCACTCCACTGTCTAAAGAATGATTCTAAAATAAGATTCTTGTGTATGCGACAGAGTAAGGAAGAATATGAAGCGTCTGTTTGCTTGTGTGGTAGCCAAGTATGCCGTGGAAGCTACTTGAATCTCACTGGTGAAGGTGCATTTCAGAAGGTACTTGTGCTGTTAACAAATATATGATTTTATTTCTGGTGTCAAAGATACATGAGAGTTAATGATATTGTCTCTGTTTATGGAGTTTAAAAGTACTAGAGGTTTGCTGTATGCGCTCTTTTACTAATAAGCTAAATTGTTCATTTGTACCAAAAAATTTTAAAATTTTTTCTTTTATCCCTTGAATGTCAATTGAATTTTCTGAACGATATTTGTTAACAGGTATTGAAGGATTGGCATGGTCTGTTGGATCGACACAGACTGATGCTGGAAGCTTGTACACTGAATTCAGTTTCAGAAGAAGATTATCTTGAGTTGGGAAGAGCTGGACTGGGAAGTTGTTTGCTGGGTGGGTTACCAGATTGGGTGATTGCATATTCTGCTCGTCTGGTTAGTCTTGAATCATTTTATGTTTGTTTGTCACATCACTACATGGGATTACAACTGACTGAAAGTTTCTTGTGCGTAAAGGTGCGGTTCATCAATTTCGAGAGAACAAAGCTTCCCGAGGAAATTCTTAAGCACAATCTAGAAGAAAAGAGGAAATACTTTTCAGATATACACCTTGATGTTGAGAAAAGTGATGCTGAGGTTCAGGTGAGATTATCACTCATCTTAACCTTTTGCGGGTTTTTTCAGTCGCTCTCATACCTTATGTGCCTAAGAGTTGTGTTAGCTTTGGGGTGTTCTTTGTTTCTCCAACTCTTATATGCTTATTGTATCTGTAACTTTAACGCGACAGGCTGAGGGTGTCTACAATCAGAGGCTCCAAAATTTGGCAGTTACACTTGACAAGGTGACTGCAATCTCTCATCATGAAAGCAAACATAGTGTTATCTGCTTTGCTTTGCCTTCACACTTTTTGTGCAAGTGTTTTGATATGTTTTTCCCAAACGAAGGTAGTCTCTAATTAGCATTATACACAGGTAAGATATGTTATGAGACATGTGTTTGGGGATCCCAAGAACGCCCCTCCTCCGCTGGAGAGGCTCACTCTTGAAGAAACTGTCTCTTTTATTTGGAACGGGGATGGCTCCTTAGTTGATGAGCTTCTTCAGAGCTTGTCACCACACGTGGAAGAAGGCATTCTTAATGAACTCAGATCCAAAATTCATGCCCATGATCCATCTGGATCTGCTGATGTCCTAAAGGAGCTTCAAAGATCGTTACTTTGGTGAGTACATACTATCATATTAGTATTACGTATGCTTAAAACGCTCTTACGTAACAGTTAACTCATATCTAAGATTATTTCCCATGAAGGTTGAGAGATGAGATCCGAGATCTCCCATGTACATACAAGTGTCGGAATGATGCTGCAGCTGATTTAGTTCACATATATGCTTATACAAAGTGCTTTTTCAAAGTTCGGGTAAGTCGCTTAATTTGAGTAACGAAAGAATAAATCTTGTTGAACTTCTTCTAACAGATGGGTCTTGATATGTCGCAGGAATACAAGTCCTTCATCTCTTCTCCTGTACACATTAGTCCGTTAGATTTGGGGGCGAAGTATGCTGACAAGTTAGGTGCGAGTATCAAGGAGTACCGGAAGACTTATGGCGAGAATTATTGTCTTGGCCAGCTAATTTACTGGTACAACCAGACAAATACTGATCCAGATCTTACATTGGTGAGAGCAACCAGAGGTTGCTTGTCTTTGCCCGATGTTGCTTCCTTCTATGCAAAGGCCCAGAAACCATCGAAGCATCGTGTTTATGGCCCAAAGATGGTGAAAACTATGGTTTCACAGATGGTAATTTCTTTCTTTAACGCACTTCTGAAATGTGTTTCACTGTCTTTTCACTGTCCATGACACGGTTTTTTTTAATCTGTGTGTACAGTCTAAGCAACCTCAACGACCGTGGCCAAAGGATAAAATATGGACGTTCAAAAGCGCCCCAAGAGTATTTGGAAGCCCGATGTTCGATGCCGTCCTTAATAACAACTCATCACTTGATAGAGAACTGTTGCAGTGGCTAAGAAATAGACGGCAGGTCTTCCAAGCGACATGGGATAGTTAGGTAAAGATCTTCTCTTTAATTTAGCCGGTTGCCCTTTTGGGAAAGCGAGCAATTAGGGCAACACATAGTTACTATAAATAGTCTCTTATCCATGACCAAAGCCATTCACTTCAAAGGTCCTCAGCTTTCCCCTCATTCTTGTGTATAGCTTTGCCATATATGTGATTTTGGAAATTGATAATAACTTTGGGTTAGGGCCATCGTTATTCCTGGTAGATTAGGCTCACATAATTTTCAGAGAGGAGAATCATTTCATTTGACTAGGGTCTCTTCTGTTTTTTTCTTTTTTGTTACCTTATATTATTAATAAATGGTTAATCTATTCGTGTTCCTAAATCTGTTAAAGCTTGGCACCAAAAAGAAATGGAAAAAATAAGTTAAAATATATACTTTGGAACTTTGTATGCAACTTTTTTGTTTTTGCTGGTGGCAACTGGATAATACTGAATTAGCAAGAAATCGGATCTTACTTGTAAGCCATCTTTGGTTCATAATGAAAAGGTAGGATTGACAGTGCATTTGTTAGTAATCTGTATTCCTACCAATTGAGGTGTAAAATCATTTGTGTTTTTACAGTTGAAGTGTAAAATCATATGTAAAACATCACAGCTAGGTATGCTTGTGTGTATATATGTACCCAAATTAGAACAATCAAGATGTGCAAATTGTTGTTGAGTAGGTAAAGCACTGAAACAGATCAGGTAACTTACTGAGATTTCAAAATTTCCCCAACTCAAAATAGTTGAAATTATATCTAACCAGTTAGTTCTAACTTTGAGTTTTCTTACCCGAGGTCATAGTTATACCTTCATAGTAACCAATACTATCAGCATATTCATTAGCTTGTCTTCCTTGTATAACTAAAACTTGGTTCCAAGAATCTTCTCAATGATATCACATACTTGTATACCAAGACCAAGCAAAGCCGCTGTCTCAGTCACCAAACTTGATTGAAGGAACGATAAGCTTTGGCTCCGTAGCATCTCTCATAACTTCTCTTATTGAAGTTTTAGATAAGACTCAAAATAAATGAAAAATTCTTAACGAACGTATTTTTCGATCGACAATTCCACATCTAAAAACGTATCGTATCATCTGCCTTTTTAGTTCACAAATAGCGAAATAATTGTACAAATATACGACGAATATAAGATTTTAAGACAAAGTAATAATATGGAACACCTTTTGTCTTCAAAATAGCTACAAACTCGCTAGCAACGGAAGTGACATTTTCACGCCTTTTTGTTAAACATACAACTCCGGCTTCCTCCTTTTCTTCGTTTCTACGTTTCCGGCGATCATTCTCTTCCCGGCGTGAAGGAAACCTAAACGGCGTTTAACTTTATCAAAAGACTACCCTCATCATCGTCGTGAAGATGAGCTACCCTCATCATCGTCTGAATCATCCGAACTGTCCATTCTCCGTTCAGCAATAGCCGGAAACAAACGTTGTCGAATGTCCGGTGACGGTTGAGTACTGTCCGAAGTCCCCATTTCATTTTCCTTCTTACCCGACCGGTTCGTAGTCTTTGTAGTTTCTTTAACTTCTCTGCAAACTTTCTCCAACATGACCAAGAAATCGCGCACTATGGCGAACACTCTCAGCCCTTCGTTCTTGGCTGATTTGCCATGAAAATAATCAGCAGAGCTTTTCACCAACGCCATGATCCTCTCTTCTTCTTCTCTCAACCATTTGATATCAGCATCTGCACGTTCGATAAATCCAGCTAATGCTCGTTCGAAATCGCTCTCTTCGTCCATAGTTTTCAAGAACTCTCTCGCATTCGTAAGCGAACCGCTTAGATTTGTTAACGTTGCAGTCAGTCCATCAGCATCTATGATTGCTGCTTTCTTAACATCTTCAAGCTCTGTTGTTAACCCCGTAACCACTTGAAGACCCGTGCTTCGGTAACGCTCTAACGACTGTGGGCTAGAATCTGATGCTGAATCGTCTGTTTTAACGCTAGAGAAGCTTCGGCTTGATCTCTGGAGGCGGAGAGCACGGACACCTTCAGAACGAATGATCTCAAGAACAACGAAATTTAAGAGTGTGGTTTTGCCATCAGTTCCTTTGACATCAGAGAGTTTCAAAAGCGTGTCGAGTTTAAAAGCCTGCGCATCACCGCGGAAAGTTCCTACGTTCATTCTGTTTCCTGTCTTGAGAACTGCTTCTAGTAGTTTTAAGAACAGTCTGCTGTTCCTAAGTTTCTTGCAAGCCACCTGACGACAGAAAGACAGAAACAGAGATATTAGTAAAGTGAATGGTAGATTCTTGTTTTGTAAGTGTCTTTTTTCCAGTACGTACCTCAAGAGTTGCTAGAGATTCTTTGAGGCCAGAGACTTCTTCTTGAAGTGAGATCATGAATAGAAGTGACTCTATACGTTTAAATGCAAAAGGTACATCGACAAGAATTTTCAAGAACCGCTCTGCTGGACCAAGTAGGTGAAGATCTCCTGAGTATAGTCTAAGTTTGAGTTCTTCTTCTTGAGTTGGAGCCATCTTCAGCAATGTTTGTAGAAGCTCTACTGGGAGCTCATTACCTAATGACATACACAAGAATAAGACACATTTCAGTCCTAAACCAAAGACCCCAAAGCCACTAATCTTGAGATTATATTATACCTTCTTTGATGGCATCAACAACTTCCTCTGTTGTTACATTCAAAGCTCTAAGAAGAATAGCTAAGTTTTGAGCTTTCCTAGCGTCTATTATCTGTATATATTGGACAGGAGACTCGCTAGCGGAATTACTCCTCTGACCAGTTTTGTTTTTGTTCCCATCATTGTAACCGAAAAGATTCTCCATCATCTCTTCATTGAACCTGAAAGCAGAACGTTAAGTTTAAGCATGCATGCATGCCCCGGGAACAATATTAAAGAAGTAGTACAATATTCCACAATTCAACTCTTACTGAAATGAACCAGCGCTAATCTCATGCCAAACCATTTTCTGATCAGGAGTAGCCATTTTATCCCAAAAGAACGGCTTTAGTTTGGTTTTTGGAGCTCCAGTCTCAGAGTCAACATCAGATCCATCTCCAGAGGAAGTATGTCCTTGACGTTTTGGAGCAACACCTTTCGGTGGTAGAGGTGGAGGACGAGCAATCTTAGGCGGTGGAGGAGGCTGGGGTTTGGGAGGAGGAGGGGGTGGTGGCTGTGGAGCTGGAGCAGGAGCAGGAGTAGGGGCAAGAGGAGGAGCTGATCTTCCAGGGGGAAGCTTCAGTGGAGGAAGACCAGAGGAAGAAGACGCATCAGGAGGAGCCGTTGGAAACTCATGACCATTTCTCTTAAAAGATACTCTAGAAAGAAACGACCTCTTTTTTGAACTAGCGACACCAAATATTCTCCTGCTAGTGCTTGCAATGGTGGGAGAGTTCTCAGTAGATCCTGAAAAAGTTGAGTTTTACATTTGTCAAATGAGTTTACAAAGACATGATCAACCCTTTTTGGCAAACACTGCAAGAAGCATGATCATACCAGTTGATAAACGTAGAAGTGGTCCTTCATCTCTTGGACCATTGGCATTTTTACGGTTGCATTTGAAGCAACACAAGAACATCAATGCAACAAGAGCAAACGTTAACAAAGCAGTTGAAGCAACAGCGATGATAAGTTTCATCAAGATATCATCCTTCTTCTCCTTTGGTGGAGGAGGAGGACCCGGAACACTTCGACTAGGAGCAACACTCGGTTTTTCCTCACTTGGACCGGGACTAAAATCAGAATCCTGTGTCTCAGCTGGTGAATCTGAAGGTTGATTTGGAGTTGGAGCGCTTGCAGGTGCAGCCAGATCATAACTACTAGGAGTCGGTGCAGGACCTGGCCCCAAACGTGGCGCAGGTCCTGGTGCATAACCGAATCCTGGTACAGGACCAGAAGCTAACTTTGGAGCTGATACACTAAACTTTTGTCTTTTACTGACCAGCTTCCTTCTTGGATAGGTCGTAGATTCGCCTTGAGATTCAAGAAACCAGTTCTTGAACCAATGCCAATAACATCTCTCTTTCTTTGAATTTGGATGTTGATAAATCCATGTTTGCTCTGCCTATCAGTAATGAGATATGCGTCAAAAAAAAAAAAAAGATCGAGAAAAAGCATTTCACTAGATTGTAACCTAATCACAGATATGAGGAAATTAACAAATAACTTCATAACATTCATATATGTTCTTGGATATGATACAAAAACGAACAATGACAATAAATTTACCACATCAATATAGTCGATAAAATGTTGATTCACGGAGAGGGAGAATGGTAAGAGATTCCCTACACCGTCACGAGAGATAATCTCCTCGGAAACACAAACGAAAACAACGAGAGAGATCGCCAAAAACGTTGTTCTCAATCTCCCCATTCAACTTGTTCGTATTGCGTTTCTCATCTCACGGAAAACAACAGAATAAAGCTTACGTTCACGGAGCTTAATGATCTCGCTGTCGTAGTTCGCCGGAAGCAAACCGCCATGCAGAAAAGCTCCGAACCCGTCCGAACGCTTTTCTACGGGGCCGAACAATCGTAACCACAAACGGAAAACTAAACTTTGAAAGAGAGAAGAAAAAGAAAAAACAAAGAGAAAGCTCTGTTTCAAGATTATTTTTTTCTCTTTGAAAGGAAAGCTTTTTTTAGATTATCTGACTTGAGTTAACAGAAAGAGGAAAACAATTTTTATATGTTTGTTAAGTTGTTCTATTGGATAATATTTCTATATATATATGACCTATAAAAGTTGTAAAATCTTATCTAATGATATGTTTCCAAGATTAAAACATCAGCTTATTTATTTTGTTGGTAAGTAATCACGTAGTTAAAGTATGTTGACAAGAACAAGATAAGATACAAAATATGTTCTTATATTTAACTTTCTACAAAAACAATGATGTGTTATATTATACTTATTCTGTTTCACAAAGATTTCACAAAAACTGTCACTTTATATTTTCAATGTGACTTTTATATCAAATTTTATAATTTACCTTTAATCCAAAGCTTTTTTTATTAAATTTAAATGATAATTTGCTAATTAAATAAGAACATATATGTATAATTCAAGCTTTTCTTAATTTGTGTGTAATATATCAAAATGACACTTTTTATGAAACAAAGGGAATATTTAAAAAAAATCGTCAAAAGTCAATTAATAAAGAAAAAAGTCTTATATATTTTTCCAATGCTCTTGAATGTTAAATCAATTATATATTCGTTTATGGTGTATTCTACGTTTAACTTTAATTGTGGTAGTTCGAGTACAATTTACACATGAATTTTGGATGGTGATACATTAATATATACAATGGGAAGTCCCAAGTTCGAACATAGGCCGCTACAAGGAGGAGACTAGTTTGACTGATTACATGGTCTGGTCTTTGCCCTTCGGAACCAAAGTGTGGCAAAACTAAAAAGTGTGGCTGGTCCATTTGTGGCAAATGACAATCAGATTATTAAGCATAGAATCAACCTCCTAATATGCACTACCCATATAAGACTCACTTATTTATTCATATCACTCAATTTATTTATTTATTACAAGAAATAATAGTCCACAAAATACATAGCAAAAACATTTTATTTTAACCACGAGATGGTGGGCTAGTGGTTCTAGCCTTGGTGGAAGAGTCGCCCTGTTGGTCTAGGCTAGGGATCGATTCTCCCCAAGCGCAAGAATTCCTCAGCTTTATCCCTTTGGCTACATGGGTAATCTCAGACCCCTCCATAGGTCTGGGGATTTACGGTCTGAGATTAATCTCTCTGAGTTAACAAAAAAAAAAAAAAAAAAAAGTTTTATTTCTTCGGGCAACCCAAAACACACGACAAAATTCGCATTTTTATTTATGCAATGTTGACTATTAAAGGTCGCAAAAGCCTCTTATTCTCACTTTATTTCATAACCGACCATATAAATATAGCAGAGTGGCAGAGGAACCGAGGAGGATCAACCGTCGACCTTCATGTCAGTTTCGGAGTCCCACTTAAATGCTCCACTTGCCTGAGCCGCGTCAGCGATATCCTCTACCGTCAGCTGCGAGTTCGCAGTTTTCAATGGCACGATCTCATGCCCGTACTTGGCAGCGTCTCCACAGTAATCCTTATTCCAAAACCATATAAGTTTTATAACATAAGAAAATAATAAGAAACAGTTTCGTTGGGTTTGAAATTTGAAGTCTTACTTGATCAGCGTGCATTTTCCTCACCAACTTCTTGAAAAGCTCAAAGTTGCTTTCTTGAAAGACCGTATCGGACAACCGAAGGTAAGTAAACCCGTACATTCTGAGCTTCGGTTTACCATTCGGGTTAACCCCATTAGGCCTAACGTTGAGAAGAATCTGATTGTAACCTTTGGCACCATAGGTCTCCAATGCGTTCTCACCCGCAACTTCTATACCTTCTTTCCATGCTTTGCTTAGTACCTATATAATCAAATGAATGGCCATTTAATAAACTTAACAAATCTTTTGTCTTTATGCAGCTGTGAGTTAAATTACCTCTTGAACAAGTTCTTGAGGAGCACTTAGGGCTTCAGCGGTATTGTCGGTATCTTTCATCTCAAGGCAAGTGAAGTTAAGAATGCCGTAGTGTTTTGAGAGCATCCTAGCGATCGGACGGTAACCATCTCTCTTGAAAAGGTTGTAATATCCGGCAGTCAGCTCTGCCGCATGGCTGTGGTGGTTGTACAACCAGTGTATCCCCGAAACCTACCATATTCACATACTCAATTTAGACTCATTTACTAGCTACCTTGCAAGACAAGTTAACTTCAACAGTACGTTGTTCTAATGATCCCAGTTTGGTTTTCTAGTTGTTGAAACCATCCGGTTTATATAGAAATTGAGTTCAGTTTTTAGCTCAAGCTTTTTTATTTGTTCGGTTTGTTATCTTTCAACAATTAGGGTTTTATTCTCTGCTCCAGTTCCACCATAATAATAGTAATACCTTGGCAGCCAAGTTAACTTTAAGTCCAGCAAAGATCTTGTTGGCTTCTCCTATGATCTGATCTCCATGAAAGATAAGTTTGTTCGAGTACCATGTCAAGAAGAACTTCCCCTCCTCCGACACATAAGTCCCATTTCTCTTGAAAAAACCAGTTTCTTCAGGCTTGTCGTTGTATTCTCCAGCGTCCTCGGGCAACTCCCACTCAGGGTGGCCAGCTTTGGCCGCCGCTTCCTTGAAATCTTTCTTCAAGTACTTGTCATAACACTAGAAAATCACCAAAAAAACCACCGTTTATTCAGTGACAAAGTCGTAAAAAAAAAAAGCAAAGACATTGGTTGAGTTTACGAAATTAACCTGGAACTCGCCGATACCGGGAAATACCCAACCTTGGCTCTGTGGGTAAGAAGGATAACGAAGCTCACCGGCGGGACCAAGTCCGACTTCAATGTCAACAATCACGCCAGCTTCCAACAGATCCGCCATGTTTTCTTTGAAGCTACTCATGTAATCACTATACATCTAATGAAAAATGAAAACACAATCAATTTTGTTAATTACAATTTTTTTTTCTTTTGTCTTAATTATTCGCAGATTCTACTACCTCAACAGCTGTTCTTCCGGCAAAGAGAGGAACATTATCAACACCAATTGTGAGATACTCGATGTCTCTGGTTCCTTTACGGTTAGTGTAGTAGATGTCGGGGTCGATATCACCAACATCACGAACCCATTTCGGGATAGGGATTGTGACAACGTCACCAACGTTTCCGCCACATTGGTGAAATGACATGATTGCTTGGATTTTGAGTCCCAAACTTGCGATTAGTTGGAATAGCGTTTTGTATGCGGTCCAATCGTATTGTTTGGGACCTTTTGATTCTATGATTCCCCACCAAACATCGACCATCACGCCATCAATGCCAGCTTCTTCTTTTAGACGCTTGAGCTGCGTTTCAAGCGTTTCTGGGTCCGCAAATACGTTTTCCACATTCACGACTCCCAACTGACACATTTCACAACATAATGTTGTTGATAATTATTATCGGTTGGTGCGCTGATAATTATGTAGTAATAGTTATGGTCAAAACATTGTGGAAAACGGACAAAAAACAGACCAATTTTTTGTTTTCATCATTTTTACTCTGTTAATTAATTTGTTATAAATCCATAAATGCGACAATGCACATTACATAACGTGTGAAAAGATGGGTCAAATTACAAACCATATTATTGCTAAATCATATATGATGGTGGCCAATGTCATTCAAAGATTGAGTTATATTTGTTAATTCAAGTGTCGGACGACTAAGATCCGTAACTAAATGGTAGGAAATATGTTAATATCTTTATATGTTTAAATCAAAGAGTTCTAGGCCGATACATATACATCTTTCTATCAAGATGTTGTATACTTATCATTTCAACCAACCCTCGGACTAATGGGACACAAAGCCGGCAAGCCGCAACCTTTGGAGGGTCCTTGCCTTTTTCAACTAGCCCAAGTGTGCTAGTTTTAGTGAATAATATGTTATTTGCATAAACGTAAAATAAAACCATAAATTTTAATATTGAACTCTAGAAACATTAGCGAAATGATGTTAACTCAAATAGCGATCGATGATGAGAGTTACCGGGAGCATAACGTAAACGGGAACATACTTGAGAAGAAGCTTCTCGTTGTAATTGACAGCCATTTTTCTTCTAAATACAAACAAAAAAAAGTACAAAGGAGAGGACTCTTTTTTTCTTTCTTATTTTTTTGTGATGTGGCTGTAAGTATAGTAGTTGAAGCTAACTTGTCTCTCTTAAAGAAAGCTCACGAGCTCTTTATATAGCAACAAGAGATATTTAACGCGTGGTTGTGATTTGTGTAACGTAATCTTAAAGACTAAAACGACTGGTGCTATGTTTGTAGCGGTCCATTTGAGGATTCATTAATGACTTTGTTGCCCTCTTTCTTTTGGCGTCTTCCTTGTCCTCTTTCGTCATTTCCTGAGATCCTTTGGAATAATTAGGGTTCTAGTGTTCTCCATCCATGTGTTTGTTTTAAGCACGTGGAGGAATTACATATGACTCTTTCTGGTTAATGTTGTATTCACCTTTCATTTCATATCTTCATGATTGCCTTATAATTAATAGGCTCAATTTTAGTGATGTCTTACAGCTCGAATATTAATTATATATGGATTATGTGGATGTCGAAACCAGTGTGATATGGTGGAAAAAAAAGTATTGTCGATCTATCTTAATAATGTGTGAACTGAATAACAAAGAAAAACAAGATGTAGGTTGTGAGTTGTGACTTAAGAGACTGACTTTTATGTTAAAAACACGTGATTTCTCTAAGTAATACATTTATTATTTTCTTATGATATGCTATTTTTCGCTCTGGGCGTTCGGAAAGAACGGGTTAAACGGGTCGGGTTGTTCGGGTGGTGTAAAATTCGGGTTTTGAAAACTGTTGCCGAATAGAACCGAAATTAAATTCGGTTCGGTTTAAACGGTACACGGGTTATTCGGTTCGGTTATCAAGTTTTAAAAATCATCCGAAAATAATTGTAGACCTGCTGAATTCGGGTTATTTACACCGAATTCACCTGTTTTTCACCTGATACAACATAAACAGAGTACAAAAACAACAAAATAGAAGACAAATCACTTGCCTTACATATAACATTACAGAGGATATACAAAAACTCAATAACATTACTGAGTTTTACATCTATCAACCATTACAGACCCAGAAGCTAATAAGCTAGCATAACATCATGTTTTAGCTAGCATATCATCAATGTTTAAGCTAGCTATTACATGAAGAGGAGACTACAAAACCATCCATGTCGATGTGCTCTTTAGACATCTACAATTTACACAAAGAAGAAAACAGATTACTATTTGTTAATCTCAAAACATTCAAACAAAACACCTAAATCTCAGAGACAAACGAAGTTTTAAAATAAATCCTAACCATATATGACCCAAATTAATACAAATACACAAGTTATGACCACCATAAACAAACTGCAGGGCAAGAAATAAACAAAAGTATAATCGTTTATGCAGAAAGCCCCAAATTGATTATAAAACCCTAATCCTAAATGACCCTAATCAATACTATAACACAGGTTATGATCATAAACAAACCGCAGAACAACAAATAAACAAAAGAATAATCGTTTATGATGAAAGCCCCAAATTGATTTTAAAACCCTAACCCTAAATGACCCAAATCGATACCATAAACATAACGAAAACCTAGAATAACATACCCAGACTAACAAATAATCGAAAGAAGAAACGATTAGGAGAAAGAAGAAGAAGAAATGCTTACATCGCGGATTAAGGTTTGAATCCTAGAGAAAGGCGAGAGGCGAGATGATGAGATGATTTCGAAGATGATGAAGCTTAATCGAAGATGGAGAAGAGAAGATTTGATTGAGTGAAAGATCGGAGAAGATGAGCGGGGATGTTTTTGCGGTGTCGCAAAGGAGAGGAGGCGGAGAACTCGAAGAAAATAAAAGAGAGAAATGAGCTTAGGGTTTAGATAAACTGATTTATATGGCTGCCAATTCTCGGTTTAGGTAAAACCGATCGGTTCCGATTACCGAACCGACCCGAAACCGAATCCGAATTCTGATTATAATTGTCCCGAACGGTTTGCTCCTCACTAACCCCCAATTGCCGATAACCGAAAATTTCAGGTTCCTCGGTTCGGTTTGTCCGGTTTTCGCCGATGTCCCAGGGCGAGCTATTTTTATTAAATGACATATTTTTCATAGAATACAGTATGTTGATACAGATTTTGTCTTTTGTTTGAAGGTAGTTTTGAATTTTCACATCACTGAAAAATGATAGTTTCCAAATTTTTTTTGACTCAGTGATATTTTCTCAATTCTTTTTGAGTCTAGTGGTAGTTTACTAATATTACCTTACCCTTTATAGTAATTATAGTGTCATAGAAACGGTAACACATAAGTGTATTTCTACATAACCAAAGTGTTTTTGCGTTGGTTATTGTTTATAGTTATATTATACTTATATACTGCTCAGAAAACGTTTTGTGAACTTGTACAATGCATGGTTGGTAAACAGAAAAGTAATTATAACTTGTAATTATAAATTAGTTTGAATATTTTTTCAACACCCAAAAAAAAATTGTAAATATTAAATAAGTATTTTTTTGGCATTTTTCCAATATTAAAAGTAATTTTTGAGAAATTGATGCCTAATTTTTTTTGTAATTTTGAGTAATTTTTGGCATTTATATCCTTTTTCTGCCTAATTCTTTTTTTTTTTGTTGAAAAAAAGAGTTGGGCGGAAAAAGGATACAAACAAGTTTAATCTCCGGTTTACTAATAAAAGAATAATTTATTGGGTTATGTTCTGTGTTTTTGGTGTGGACTTAGATAAATATACAGTATTCGTGGGTTCCTAATTTCAATTGGATTATGATTTTGAAGATAAGAATCTGTATGATGAGCGGGTTTTAAAATTGTTAAATAAAATAAAATCTTAAACTCTAAACACTAAACAATTTTTAAAAAAATATATAAAGAAAATTTATTTTGCTAAAGTAAATATAGAAATATTTTTAGTTAGAGAAAAAATCATATTCGTAATTACCTAAATATATTAATTTATATTTTTATATTTTTTATTTGTTATAAAAAATTATTACAACAATTTAAAGCTAAATTCTTAGCTACCAAAGCTTTTGCCAAATATTCATCATTATGAATATTATTACTGTCAAATTTCAAAAATGTTCCACAACTTTTCCACAAAATATTTTACATGCAAAGAGTTACACCTAAAATATTTTATTGTTAAACTATGCTTTTCATCACCACTTATAAAATCTCTTTTGGAACAAGTTAAACCAATTTTATATTTTTTTTACTTTCACTTTGAAATAGTTCCTATAACTACTAAAAAAAAATTTATGACATAATTTCTTAACCATGAAATTTTTTTACTCCAAAGAATATTTTGGATAAAAAACTGGAAATAATCATCTACTCTATTGCAATAATTTTATAACTAACCCAATAAAAGTTGAGAAATTGAAGGAAAGTAATTAAACATAATTAAATAAAATTTTGAAAATTATAATCACGATGATATATATATATATATATATATATATAAGCGTTAGATGATTCAGATATACAAAATAGGAACTTTTTAAGCAATCCAAAACATGACATGTGTCATAATTCGATATTTCTCCATATACCTGGGTTTAAACGGTTTACAAACTAAATCCGATAGAAAACCACATAAATCCGGGTTGAAACCAATTTTAAAATGGTTTTCCTTCCAACTTCCCAAGTTAATCCGATCAAGCAACTCTCGGCAAAATCAAAGCTCAATTAATAGATCACAGGAAAATCATATCGAAGAAAAAAAAATTAAAGATCAAAACTTTCAATATAAACATATAATTTTTATGAAGATACAATGTTATAGCATATCTTTTTCTCTGATAGCGATAGCGATGGCGATTAGGGTTTCGTATTGAATGGTTCTCGGCGGCGGTTCACGAGATGTGTCTTGGTGGGTTCTATGCGGGTTTATGGAACATATCGATGGAGATCTGCGATCGCTTTTAATGGTGGTGAATCAGGTTCCGGTGGATCTGGTAACGAGGGATTGGGGAGAGAGGGATCTCTTTCTCCGGAATCTGCGATCAGGTTTTTGGCAGATTTCGTTGTTGGTGAAGAATACGATCTGCTTGGATTTGGCTCTGGTATTTTGGGGATTCGATTGTGGTTTGGAAGGGCGATTTGGATGTGATTTTGGAAAGAGGGAGATTCGGATTCGGATTCTCTCAGCGGGTCAAGAAGCTGGGATTTGGAAGGTGAGGGATCTCGATCTCCTGATTCCGTAATCGGTTGTTTGGTTGTTATCACTGATTGTGAAAGATATGATTTTGTTGGATATGCTTCTGGTCTTTTGGGGGTTCGATTATCGTATTGATGGGCAATTCAAGTGTGACAGTGAAAATGGAAAGAGGAAGATTTGGCTTCAGATGTTTTTGGGTAAGCAAATATCGTGTATGCCTTTGACTCGAGATTTTCTAGCTGGCTATAGGATTTTTTGTTTATTGGAGATAGTGTTTTTCGCTTGTGGTCCTTGGGTATTTATTTGGCTTTGTGTCGTGTTCGGTTTCATCATCTCACTTTCTTCATTCTTTCTCGAAACACCAATTTTATTACGAGACACATTTGTTTTCAAGTTGTTATCGTGGTGTGTTTCCGTGATATCAAGGGTTTCTTATACGATTTCTGGTTTGGTTAAGGTTGTTATGGCTCAAATGAATCTCAACAAAGGGAAGGCTGCTTTGGTGAGAACAGAGACAGTGAAAATCTCAAACTCTTTGATGGCTCAACGTATTTAGCAATTCTCTCTCACTCTCATTGGGAGATTGATGAATCCGACGGTCCAGATGGAATCTCTATTGGCTAATTTGCCAAAGATTTGGAAGCTTGAGGAGAGGGTTGAAGGTGCTGATTTGGGACAGGACACTTTTCAGTTTAACTTTCAAACCGAGGAAGATCTTCAAGGGGTGCTAAGGAACGGTCCTTACCATTTCGATAACTGGATGTTATCATTGGTTCGATGGGAACCCATCATCTCCGATACTTACCCTTCTGCTATTAACTTTTGGGTGAAAGCTTCAGGGATCCCAATGCATTTTTGCGAGGCTGCAACCCTTCAAGCTATTGGTAAGAAAGTAGGAATTCTCCGTGATGTAGATGAGGAATCTGGTAGCTTTTTTGTCACTATAAATGGGTTTAATCCTCTCATTTTTCAACTGGTGGTTCCGTTTAACACTGGTGATGAGGTGGTGGCCTCACTCGAGTATGAGAAGCTCCTTGGTTATTGTAGTCACTGTTTTAGGCTGACACATGATGTGAAGGTCTGTCCAGAGCTAAGCAAGAATGAGGGGGGTCGTGGTCAGGGTGAAGTTGCTGATAGGAGAGGAGGTCCATGGAATCAGCCATTGTTAAAACCGATTGTTCAACATTTTGAGGGGGCCTGGGAAAAGCCAAGGAAGTTTGCTAAGCGTTCCTTGGATTTTAATTCAGAGGTAAATAGAGACAGAGATTATCAGCAGCAGCGTATTGGTGAGAGCTCAAAGAGTGGTTTCAGATATCAGGCATAGAATCAGGGAGACATGGGTCAGCAAAGGAGTTATGGGAGATATACGGAGGGCAGAGAGGGTCCGGGTAATGTCATGGTTCAACAAGCACGATCGCATCCTCCTAGGAAGGGGAATGGACCGGCCTGGCCAAAGCCTTTGTATCAGGTGAAGCATAATAATGGTTCGCAGGTTGGGGGTGTTCTTGAGCCTGAAGTCCCTTTGGCTGCTGATATGGTGGACCGAGAGAAGGATGCACTGATGGAGGATGTTATTGGGGCTAGTGGAGGAGATAATGAGGCTGGGTTCTCCATGAGTTCTGATGATCTCCTCGAGGATGGGGAATACCAGGAGGGCAAGGGTCAGGCTGATGATACTGCTGCGGATGATAAGGATGCTCAGACGGATACAGAGAAGGGTGTGTCAGAGACCGACGATGACGCCCCACAAGGTACTGTTCCGTTCTCTTCTTCCCTTGTTAAGGATTTGGGGCAGGTTAATCAGGCTATGAAAAAGATTGAGTTGGGAAATTCTAAGGTTGTCAAGGCAAAGAGAGCTGGCCTCTCGCTCTCTAAGGGTGGTAGGGATAAAAGACATGTTGTAGCTTTCCGTGTTCGCCTGGTAAAAGATTATTAGCTAAGGCTCTATTGTTGAAAACTGCAGGTGATGCTGCAAAGAGTGATGTATCTGCATTTTATAGGGTTTTAACTATAGTTTTTAGGTTTGTTTTTGAGTCTTTTCCTAGGTCCAAGTGTGCTTTTAGAGTCCTTTTAGTCCTTTGTGAGTCTTTACAGGTTCTAGGTGACTTTGGAAGGAATCTGAGCGTTTTGGGGGTGAAAATATGCATCTGGAGCTAAATTGGTTGAAGACTGATCGAGCTAGTCAGCAGATGGAGTGAGAGCAGAAAAACATTCCGGATCGACTGATCCTTTCGAGATCGACCATTCCCGTCCCCGACGCAAGTTTTCCTTTTTTGTTTTAAACCGACTTTTAGGGTTTTATTTTGATATTTAAGTTAGAGGCACGGCCTCCAGAGACATAAGTTTTATTTTCTGAGACTATTTTGTATTGAGAGCAAAGGGAGAAGATCTCTAATCCTTCTTGACACTTTGGAGAAGATTTCTAAACCCTATTTTATATTCTTTTGCAATTCAATTATGTTATCTTCATCATTGATTTGCTGTTTCTGTTTCTCCATGTCTGAGTAGTTTCACTGTTGGGTTTAGGGTTTCAGAAAGGGTTTCTATGATTAATTGATGCTAGATTTGTTAGATTAGGGATTGATCTTATTGTTCTTCATTTATAGTTGTTCTTAATGCTTAAGCTAGATTGATCACCTAGATTAAGATCTTAGGTTTGATTCATCGGGACACCAAAAGTGTTGTTGAGTTGCTTGAAAAGAACATAGGTGAGCAAGGTGATCCTTAGCCAACGAAAGTTGAAGTTAAGGCACCTTGTGAACAGATCAAACTTGAACTTGTTATTGCTTGCTTGGTTTGCTAGATCCAAACGACGGTTTAGGGTTTAGTGAATTCATTGCATAGATAGTTAATGCTGCGAAAGTAGGTTAGCTTTACAACCGTGATTTGAGTTCTAGAACGGTGTCTAATGCATCCCATCTAACCATCTAATTTCGTGGTCATAATCCCTAACTGATTCCCTGCACCCAATATTTTCCTTTTTGATTTAAAGCAACTTATTTACTTTCCGTTTTTGATTATTTACATTATTCACAAACTTTCTCTTTTGTCTTAGCTATATTTAATCTACATAATTTCATAGTGCAATTGTTTGGTCTCTGTGGATTCGATCCTGAAGTGTTACAACGATACCACTAGATCGTGGTGGAGTACACATTAGGTTTTAATTGACCTGTTGATCAAAGAGTAAAGGGATTGCCTGGCCAAACCAAAAGAAGTCAGAGGGTGGCAATATGGGAGGAAGAACCCGCAAACATAAGAAAAGGATGGTGGCTCTCCCAAAACCGCCGGCTCAAACATGAAGATCATGAGTTAGGAACTGTCAGGACATTGGTGCGGATCTGACAGAGAACTATTTGAAGGATTTGTGGAAGCAGAATAAACCAGATATTTTATTTTTATCAGAAACAAAAAGATGTTTTTCCCATTTACAAAAGTTTCAGAATAAATTTCGTTATCATCATTTGTATACGGTTAAACCCTGTGGGTCTAGCGGTGGTTTAGCTATTTTTTATAATAATAATATAAAACTTGAAGTTCTTTCTGTATATGATTGGTTAATTGATGTTCAAGCTTTTTTGGGATCTTAAATCTTTTTTATTACTTTCGTTTATGGAGATCCCGTCCCGGGGTGTAGACAGGTGGTTTGGGACAAATTAATTCTAATTGGGGCTATTCGGCAGGATCCTTGGTTTATGATTGGTGATTTTAATGAACTAATTGGTAATCATGAAAAATCGGGAGGCGCGATAAGATCGGCCTCATCCTTCCTTCCGTTTATCTTAATGATTCGAGAATGTGGGATGTTAGAGTTTCCGTGTTATGGGGATTCTCTTTCATGGCGAGGTAATCGCTGCAATAACCAGGTGGTCCGTTATAGGTTGGATCGCGCTCTAGGGAACGAAGATTGGCATACACTCTTTCCGTGTTTGCGGGTGGATTATCTGGAAATGATAGGATCGGATCATCGTCCTATATTATCCTCTTGTGCGAAAACTGATGGACAACGCTTTCGTAAAATTTCGTTTCGATAAACGGTGGATGGGGAAAGAAGGGTTTTCCAGAGCCGTGAAATCGGGGTGGAATCGTACTAAAAATTTCAGAATACCAATGTTTGTGGATAAAATCAAAAATTGTAGGAATTCTATTTCATTGTGGAGGAAGCAGAATGTTCCGAATAGTAACACTCTTATCTCTTCCCTAAAGACGACTTTAGAGGATGCTAAAAACGATGATTCTATTTCACACGGAGATTCACATTATTGAGAAGAAGTTAAAGGATGCATATCATGATGAGGAACTGTATTGGCAACAGAAAAGTCGAACATTTTGGTTATGGGTGGGGGATAAGAATACTAGTTTCTTTCATGCTTCTACTAAACAGAGGAGGATTAGGAATAAGATTGTGGGGCTGTTTGATTCAGAGGATGTTTGGGATGAATCGAATGAGGGTTTGGAGAGGATTGCGTCTGATTACTTCAATAAACTGTTTGCTCAATCGGATGTGTGTGGTATTTCAGAAATGGTTCAAGCGGTCAATCCTTTTGTCACCGAGCGTATGAATAGGGAGTTAACTAAGGATATATCAGAGATGGAAGTTCGTAAGGCCTTATTTGCAATGCATCCGGCAAAACTCCGGGTCCTGAAGGGATGACCGCCTTTCAGAGGTTTTGGCCTCATCTTAAATGGGATCTGGTTGCTCTCGTTAGGGATTTCTTTCGGACTGGGAAATTTGATCCCAGAATTAATGAAACTAATATTTGTCTGATCCCAAAGGTTGATGTGCCTAAAAGGATGGCAGAATTCAGGCCTATTAGTTTCTGTAATGTGGGTTACAAGATTATATCGAAGATTCTGTGCTTCCGATTAAAAAGATTTTGCCCTCGATTATTTCGGAAACACAATCGGCTTTTGTGTCTAGACGGTTAATTACAGATAATATTCTGGTGGCACAAGAGATGTTTCACGTTTTACAGACCAATAGGATGTGCAATTCGGAATTATTGGCCTTCAAAACGGATATGAGTAAGGCCTATGACCGAGTTGAATGGGATTTTCTGAAGGCGGTCTTAATAAGGCTAGGATTTGATTCCAGATGGATTTCTTGGATAATGTGGTGTGTGAGTTCGGTTTCCTATGAGGTGTTGCTTAATGGTCAACCACGTGGCTCCATTTTGCCAAAACGAGGCTTGCGACAAGGGAATCCTTTATCCCCTTATCTGTTTATTTTGTGTACTGAGGTGCTGATTGCTAATATAAAAAAGGCAGAGACGGATGGGAAAATATCGGGCATTAAGATTGCCCGAGATTCCCCTTCTATTTCTCATTTGTTGTTCACGGATGATAGTCTGTTTTTCTGCAAAGCGGATGAAGAACTATGTTCAACGGTTATGGATGTCATAGGCAACTATGGTAAAGCATCCGACCAGGAGGTAAACTTAGATAAATCATCGATTATGTTTGGTAAAAAGGTGCCTGCAGAGGTCAAGGACAAGGTAAAATCTGTCATTGAAATTTCCAATGAAGGGGGAATGGGCTCCTATTTGGGAATTCCTGAGAGCCTCGGTGGTTCAAGAGTACAAGTCTTCAGTGTTCGTGATAGGTTGAACTACCGGGTTAATGGTTGGACAGCAAAATTTTTATCTAAGGGAGGAAAGGAAGTTTTATTAAAGTTGGTGGCCTTGGCCCTTCCTATGCATGTTATGTCATGCTTCAAACTTCCTCAAGGATTAACATCCAAATTGAAGAGTGCTATTTCCAATTTTTGGTGGAGTTCTGATGGGAAAGATCGGGGGCTACACTGGTTAGCTTGGGATAAAATGTGTAAAGATAAATCTGAGGGAGGATTGGGATTTGAAGATTTTTAATGATGCGTTATTGGCCAAACAGTATTGGCGGTTAATACAGTTTTTGAATTCTTTGTTTGCTCAAGTTTTTAGGAGTCGATATTTCAGGAACAAGCATCTGTTAATGGCAAAAAAACCTTATTCTCCCTCCTTTGGATGGAGAAGCATTTTCTCAACTAAAAGTTTAGTGGAAAAAGGAGCCCGATGGACGATTGGCTTAGGGTTCAATATATCGGTTTGGCGTGATCCGTGGATCCCTGATCAACACCCTCGACCTGCACATGGTAGGGGACAACATCTGCACCCAAATTTAATGGTAAACCATTTGATTAATCCTCGGACTAAAGAATGACATTTACCTATACTTCAGGAATATATGGATCCAGAGGATATTCAAACTATTCTTAGTTTGCCAATTAGCAAATATTTTAGACCAGATCGATTGGTATGGCATTATACCCAATCGGGTCGGTATTCGGTTAAGCCAGGTTATAAGGTAGCTCAAGATATGAAGGCTGAAATTGAGTTTGGTCCCAATGTTAATGCCCTCAAGGTTAAGGCTTGGGATCTCCCGGTACCACCTAATATCAAGCACTTTTTCTGGCAGATCGCCTCGGGTTCCCTTCCGGTGACAGTGCGATTAGCCTCCCGGGGAGCTAACTGTGACACGATATGCAAGAGATGTGACTTGGAGGAAGAGTCTATTAATCATACCTTATTTGAGTGTCCTGATTCACATCAGGTTTGGGAGAGGATTTTTGATGGACCTGGTTTGGATAAGTTCCCAGTTGGTTCAATCTATTCAAATTTAGATTTTATATATGGCAAAGGTTTGGCTCATATGGCTTTAGGCACTATTCATAGCTCGATCCCATGGTTTGTCTGGTTTTTATGGAAGGATAGGAATAAAAAAGTTTTTCAAGGACTACAATCAGAGCCAATGGATATTATTAATCAGGCTTTACGTGAACAATTGTGGTGGAAGGAATCACAATTAACTGTAAGGGTTGATTCCGTTTCGACGGAGTCTCTGATTACGCTGGAGTTACTAATTCATTGTCAGGTGGATGGCTCGTGGAAAGCCACAAAATCTCATTCAGGGTTAGGCTGGTGGTGTGGTGATGGTGAGAATCAGACTTTGGTAATGGGTGCCAAATGTCAACGTCACAGTGCATCCCCACTTCATTCAGAGTTAGAAGCATTATTATGGGCGTTGGAGTGTATCCGTTCCTAAGGGATTGATTGCCGGAGATTCGAGACGGATTCTGCAGAGTTGTTAGCAATGGTGCAAGCACCGGAAGAGTGGCCGGCTTTCTCAACGCTTCTGGAGGAGTTTCAGGTGCTTAGTGCGTCAATGCCTCCTTTCACCCTTATCAAGATCCGAAGGACGTCCAATGTGAAGGCGGATTGCTTAGCTCGTTCTTCCAGAGTTTTAGTTTCAGAATCGTTTTTTTGTAAACAATTTTCCTCCAGTTTGGGCAACCAATAGAGGAGTTTTATTTTAATTATTTAATGTGAGGTTGAAAAAAAAGAAAAGAAGATACAATGTTATTTTCTTATAGCTGTCCTATTATGTTTAGGAAAAAAAAATTCTTTTGACATGACTTATGTTATTTTTTAAAATTTGTTATTTATTATTTATTGATTAATATACATGCTTACTGAATTAATTTTTTTGTTTATACAAGTCAAATTTAATTGAGAAAACATGTATAATATAATTACACTGCAATGGAAAATAGATTGGTTTTGTTAATTTTTCTTTTTGATTTAGAAAAATATTTTTTTAGACATAAACAGATAAATTTTATTTAGATACAATGTAATTTTCTTAATTAGTTGTACTATTACGTTTTAAAAATTATTTTTTGACATGTATCAATATCTCATCAATATACTCCACACCTGTCCTCGATCTCAGGATCCAAGACAAATTACAAGAGCTAATATATCAACCATGCATTATACAAGTTTACAAAACATTTTCTTAGCGAAGAAATCCTACATTAAATTTGCATCTGCAATTAAGCTTATTGTAGATGGATGTTTTGTTTTGTTGTTGTTGCTTGTTGTAATTTTTCTTTGGGAATTTGTTTAAGAATGGCATTTTTGTTCAAAAACTTGTCAAAAATGTCATTTTTTGTTTGTTTGTGAGAAATGCCATTTTCTGGATTTTGGGGGAGGTGATTAAAGTCGAGTTTACCCTTGGCTTAACAGAGGAAAGAGAAGGGAAAAGCTTAGGCGGGAAATTCAAACGAAAGCTAATATTAATGGCGATTGGACATGAATTAATGGGAGCGAGGCTATGGTCCATAAGCTGGTGGACAAGTTTACCATAGAAGGAGTTTTTGCGGACCGGTAGTTTAAAGAGATGACCAAACCAAGATGCTTTCAGCCACTTAAACTCTGCAATGCTCTCGAAAACTTCAACGATGTTCAGCATATACTCTGGCTTTGAGTATGAGTTGATGCGGTTGGTAGCGAATAGACTACGTGGGAGTAATGAAATGTCAATATCCTGAGTTGCTTCCTGCAGAACCCGCCCTTGATCTGACCTGCAAAAGGGAGAAGTGTGTATGATGTCCACAATGAAAGGAACAAGAAACTAGACAAGTATATCAAATGGAAATACCGAAATAGCAAGTTGAGAAAATGTTAACTAAAAGATAGACATATACCTAGGTAGTTCACTGTCATCCATCGGCGGGAAATCAGACCAAGTGTCTACGTCTTCATCTGGCCTGCGATTAAGAGAGGTTAATATGTTGTCCAAAACGACTACACCACGAAATAGACAAGGATACTTCACAAATGCAACAGTCTTGTAACCATTGTCCACCAAAAAAGATAGACATGTACCCTGGAAATTGAATCTGGTCCACCAAATGATCAACTATCTCAGAAGGACCTGCTTCGTTATGAGACCTGCAACATAAAGAATTGTTTGTCGTTGATTCAGATGAGCCAACCATATGTGATCCAGTAAACAAAGGAAAACACAGGGGAATATGGTGGACATATATACCTTTATTTGTATTTGGATCTGGTCCACTAGAGGACAACATTTCTAGAGTTGGAACCTACATCAAACTTGCAAGGGAGAGTAGCTGGGATGTGGTTAGTACCGGAGCAATTGGATATGATCCCTAAAAAACGATTGGAGGACAAAATGCAGATGGACATAAACCTTAAATGTTTGAATTGTTGGTCAGCGTTAGGAGGCACAACATCACCAATCACTCCTTCTTCGGCAGACCTGTGTGGAACAATTAACAAGTTCTTCAGCAATCTCAAATACATGGTCTAGAAGTTGGTTTTGTTAGCAATCACAAACAAGACAATCGACAATAGACAGAAAAAAGAACTCAGTGACGGGTGGCAAGAACCTCGCATTTTGGATGTGGTCCATCAGAGGAGACAACCTGTATGATGGACAAGAACCTCACATTTTGGATGTGGTCCATCACAGGTCCTTTTGAATCAACAAGCAACAAGGAACTCCACAAATGTAACAGTCTTGTAAACATTGTCCACCAGATAAGATAGACATGTACCCTGAAAATTGAATCTGGTCCACCAAATGATCAACCATCCCAGAAGGACCTACTTCGTTATGAGACCTGCAACATAAAGAATTGTTGGTTGTTGATTCAGATAAGCCAACCATATGTGATCCAATAAAAAAAGGAAAACACAAGGAAATATGGTGGACATATATACCTTTGTATTTGGATTTGGTCCACTGGGAGGACATCATTTCTAGAGTTGGAACCTACACCAAACCTGCAAGGGGGAGTAGTTGGGATGTGGTTAGTACTGGAGCAATTGGATATGATCCCTAAAAAACGATTGGAGGACAAATGCAGATGGACATAAACCTGAGGGGGGGGGGACTAGTCTCTGGGGCTTCTGCTGTTGTGGCTGGTGGAGGCAAAGCTGGAAAATTAGACCGTTGGAGTTTGTGGATAAAGAAATTCATCACGTCCTGACTGTCAATCGAATGGTTTCTTCAATTTCAACGATGACGGCTATCAGAAGATGGACTGTTGCGGTGGTGGAAATCAGAAGATGAAAGGTCGATGCAGTCAAAGGAGTCGGAATTATGAAAAGAGAGAGAGAGAGAGGCAGAATTATGAGAAGAGAGAGAGAGAACTGGAGTTATGGAAATGAGAAGAGTTGCATTACCCAATGAACAATTAACTGTTCTGATCACTTTATGTCATCTCTTCATATATCTCTTTTTTTTTTTTCAAACCATTAAAATGCAGAATTTTGGTCGTGTAAGAAATGAGGGCATAAGGGTACAATTACAAACCCTTTGTGGTAGACGGGAAATGAGAAAATCGGAAATAGCATTTGTGAGAAAGATTGTCACTGTTCATGGCAGAATTGACAAATTTCTCTTTTTCTTTCAGTTTTTTGAATAATTATTGGGAGGTTTCCTACAAAAAAAAACTGTAACTTCTACAAAATGGCTTGATTGAGCTAATATGTAAAGAGAATTTTAACTATTATGCCACATTAGAAACTCGTCCTTAGCCAATGTACCACATTCGATAT
The DNA here is from genome assembly GCA_023657505.1 of Camelina hispida. Taxonomy (NCBI): domain Eukaryota; kingdom Viridiplantae; phylum Streptophyta; class Magnoliopsida; order Brassicales; family Brassicaceae; genus Camelina; species Camelina hispida. Next base: position 23,583,661 of record CP094635.1, on the reverse strand, counting down.
TCCCTTTCAAGATCTACCACTAGAATTTTTTGAAATGACTGTTATACCCTTTTATAAGTTACAATCTCATCTCTCTATTTTCATCGTTATCGTCATCATTATTATCGAGCACACAGGGAAGAACCCTGATTTGCCGGCTTTTCTCCATTTTCAATCCCCCCAAGGATCTCACATACACACGAGTTTTCTCCATTTTCAATCCCCCCAAGGATCTTTCTCTTTGTTTTCTTTTTTTTTCAGAATAATCCCGATTCATCGCAATCGATTGTTTTATTTTTTTAGATTCCAATTGGATTTGGTGATTTCATAGTCCGATTTCACGGAATTGAATCGGAATCGCCAGATCGCCTCCTCATATATATCTCTTGGCCCTTGCTTTTTAGTTTTGTCGATGATCTTACTTTCACTACCGGATTTGACCATTCGTCGTTGGCATAGTCTTCTGTTTCTCCTTGCAAGACCGATGGACCAATTAAACGTACCAGGTTGTCCACTATTAATTTTATTATAGACAAGTTATTTTACAAAGACAATACTTTATTTATCTGATAGACAAGTTATACATTTATCCACAATGTCCACTTGTCTTCTATTAAATTTGTCATGTACTAGATGATTCACAAAAATTCTAGTAAACAACATTTTTATTAACTCGGTGGACCAGTTTTAAACTCGCACAAAGGAGAGACAACTAGTTCTTTAGTTATTTATGTTCTAGACAAGTAATTTAAGCTAATGGACAAGTTTATACTCACCAAATTGTCTACAAGAGTTGTCATATTAGCAGGAGGGTAAAAACGTCATTTTACTTCACATTTATGGTAGATTAAAAAATAAATTTCTATTGTGGTACATTTAGAAAGTTTAGTGGAAAATGTGGTATATTAAACAAAATTCCCATATGTAAATGCCCAGTTAAAAGTAATCCAATAAGATTAAAAAAACTTCTCTGATTGGACTTTCTCAAATATAAAAAGAAATTCAAAAACTAAGTTGAAAATTTGAAGTCGCGTCATCCCAATTCCTCATATTGTCGGCGAATAACACTGTGAACGCGTCAGCCAACGATTCGATTCGGCAAAGAAAATGTTCATCCTCTGTAAAACTTGCAATGCAAGCTAACTCTCTCATTAAAATCCCTGACATATACAAATTCTTATTTTGTGTGGACGACGTGATGTTGAAGATATGCTCCATGTGATTGATTTCACCCATGCAGCATTGTCATTCATTCGATTCTATTTGATTCGATCTGCAAACAGAAATCTCAGGGAAAAAATTAATTTGTTGGTTTAGTCATATCACTGATACAGATAAATGCGTACAAAGTGTTCGATGGAATGCCTCAGAGGAAAAAGCCAATGTGAGTTGCATGGTGGAAGTATGAATCCGTTGGCACATTGTTGGAATCAGTTCCGACATTGTTTAGTTGAGTTGACTATTGTCTGAAAAGATCTCGTCTTTGATTCTATTCACTTATTTTAATCACCAGATTTTTCAACTCTTAATCACATTCTTGATTACTTTATTTCTCTGTACAAGACCGGATTCTATGGAGGTGATCACGTATTCACACGTGCAGCTCGCGTGATTTTGATGTATGCGTAAGGTTTGTTAAAGTTTTAGTATATATAATAGTCTCTGACTTCAGTAGCTTCTTCATGTGAAGTTTTGCTTCTCTTTGTTGTTAAGGGGTTCTTTTTTTGTGTGACAATGGCTCAAACAGGTGAAGATGACAACAAGGAAAAGTCCTTCCAAGTTGAGCTTCGGTCGCAGTGGGCAACAGTTGAGAGATTACCCACTGTTAAAAGGGTTACTACTGCTTTGACGTTAGACACAAGAGATGAAGCGTCGGGTAAAGGGAGAGTCATTGATATTACTAAACTTGAAGCTGCTGAGAGACACTTGTTGATTGAAAAGCTCGTCAAACAGATCGAGGCTGATAACCTCCATCTACTCAGGAAAATAAGGACGAGAATCGACAAGTAAGCCACTGCAAGCCTCCAAAAAGTCCATGTTATAATCTCTATTTTAATTGGTTCCTGAGTATAGTTTTTTTTTTTTTATGTGTCATGCCGTGGATGATTTCGATTTGTATGTTTTAGCAATCTTTTAATTCGGTGTAACGCATGTTATTTTAGAGTTGGTATAGAGTTACCGACGGTGGAAGTGAAGTTCAAGGACCTTTCTGTTGAAGCAAAATGCGAAGTAATTCATGGCAAGCCTATCCCAACTCTTTGGAATACGGTCAAGGGGTTACTATCTGTAAGTGCTATCAAAATGTATTTTTGCTACTTTCCATATTCTTTATCTATGTCCTTTTGGCTGTGTATGCTTAATAAAAGACGTGATGGTTGTTATAGGAGTTCATTTGTTCAAAGAAAGAAACCAAGATAGACATCTTGAAAGTAGTGAGCGGAATCATTAGGCCTGGAAGGTAAAGTATACAAGAGGCTAAACTCTACTCCCTTAAGTTTCATGGCAGCGAAAATGAGGCGTGATTGGCTATCTTGTGTAGTAATTATTTTCTTGCAATTATTATTACCTTACGTTCAGAAGATGTATTTTTTCTCTTGCAGAATGACGTTGTTGCTCGGTCCTCCTGGTTGTGGTAAAACCACTCTGCTACAAGCACTTTCTGGAAGACTTTCCGGTTCTGTAAAGGTTTGGCAAGAGAACTAAAAAAACATAAGCCTGATGAACGAACAATCAGATAAGCTATTAGACATCACAAGGGTTGTCTTCACTTTACAGGTTGGAGGAGAAGTAAGTTACAATGGTTGCTTACTTTCGGAGTTTATTCCAGAAAAAACGTCAAGTTATATAAGTCAAACTGATCTGCATATTCCAGAGCTGACTGTGAGAGAGACGCTCGACTTCGCAGCATGTTGTCAGGGTGTAGGGAGCCGTATGGGTGAGGACCAGTTTTGTCATATTTATTCGAAATGAATAATGTTTTGATCTGTTGAACTTGGTTCACATTAGCAAGCTATGGTTTCTTCAACAGAAATTATGAAAGAAATCAGTAGAAGGGAGAAACTCCAAGAAATCGTTCCAGATCCTGTTATAGATGCTTACATGAAGGTAGCTAATGAAAGATTGATATTCTTCTTGAAACACTATTAAGACATAAGCAATTTTAATTTGTCGTTTACAACTTACAGGCAATATCTGTTGAAGGTTTAAAAAACAATTTGCAAACTGACTACATCCTAAAGGTATGCTACTTTCAGGGTTGCTTCTAATCTTCTGACCATTTATATGCTGAATTTTATTTAATTCCATGAATCCATATTTCAGATCCTGGGACTCGATATCTGTGCAGATACACGAGCGGGAGATGCCACGAGACCTGGAATATCTGGTGGCCAAAAGAGGAGGTTGACAACAGGTACTTGCACTTTCTTACAACCAACCGCAGTTGTTTGATGGGAGTATTAAAGATTTTTTATGTCGACTACTGCAGGGGAAATAGTTGTGGGTCCAGCCACTACCCTGTTCATGGATGAAATATCGAATGGTTTGGACAGCTCAACTACCTTCCAGATAGTGTCATGTCTCCAACAATTGGCACATATAGCTGAAGCCACCATACTGATTTCACTTCTTCAGCCTGCACCAGAAACGTTTGAGCTTTTTGATGATGTGATTCTTATGGGGGAAGGAAAGATAATTTACCATGCTCCACGAGCTGATATCTGCAGATTCTTTGCAGGTTGCGGATTTAAGTGTCCAGAGAGAAAAGGCGTTGCTGACTTCCTTCAAGAGGTATAAGAGCAAAATTGGTCATGTTTTCTAATCTATCTGATAGAAAACTTTATCCTTCACATGCTTCTGCTACAGGTTATGTCTAGAAAAGATCAAGAACAATATTGGTGCCACACAAGCAAGCCTTACAGTTATATATCTGTTGATTCATTCATTAAAAAGTTTGAAGAATCAAATCTTGGGTTGCTGCTAAAGGAAGAACTGTCAAAGCCGTTTGACAAATCTCAGAATCACAAGGATGGTCTATGTTTTAGAAAATACTCACTGGGTAAATGGGAGATGCTTAAAGCTTGCTCGAGGAGAGAATATCTTCTGATGAAACGGAATTCTTTCATTTACTTGTTCAAATCTGGACTGGTACGTTCCTCTACTTTGTTAATGATTCCTTATCATCTACCATTGCCTGCTAACTTTTTTATTTATGCAGTTAGTTTTCAATGCGTTAGTCACAATGACTGTTTTTATCCAAGTTGGAGCCACGAGGGATGCTCGTCATGGGAATTATCTTATGGGTTCTATGTTCACTGCTCTCTTTAGACTTCTTGCCGATGGGCTTCCAGAACTCACTTTGACAATCTCTAGAATGGGAGTGTTCAGCAAACAGAAAGATTTATACTTCCATCCTGCTTGGGCATATGCAATTCCTTCAATTATCTTAAAGATACCACTTTCAGTTCTTGATTCATTCCTTTGGACGTTACTGACATACTATGTCATTGGTTACACCCCTGAAGTCGGAAGGTGAACAACTTCTTACAGATATCTGCAATGATAAATCCAGATTCAATTGAGTAAACTAGTTCTGACGTTTAGTGTTGCTTTCCTTCAGGTTCTTCCGTCACTTCCTTATCTTATTTACATTCCACCTTTCATGTGTATCAATGTTTCGCGCTATAGCAGCAATATTTCGCACTTTTGTTGCTTCAACATTAACTGGAGCTACTTCGGTATTGGTTCTCGCGTTATTTGGAGGCTTTGTTATTCCAAGATGTAAGTTTCGGGTAACTTTTTTTCTCTTTTAATGAAGTTATGCTTCTATAATTCTGAAAAATTAATTACACTCTCATCTTTCAGCGTCCATGCCTGCTTGGCTGGGATGGGGATTCTGGCTATCTCCCTTATCATATGCTGAGATTGGTCTAACCACAAATGAATTTTTCTCTCCACGGTGGAGAAAGGTAATAGTTCTTCAGAAGACTTTCGCACAAGTCTAGGAACTCTAGGTTGCTTATCCGCTTTACATTTTGTTATAGTTAATCTCTGGAAACACTACGGTGGGAGAACAAGTGTTAGATGTCCGTGGATTGAATTTTGGCAGGCATCCTTACTGGACAGCTTTTGGTTCTTTAGTCGGGTTCGTATTGTTCTTCAATGCCCTCTACTTGTTGGCCCTGACATATCGGAATAGTAAGTTCACCACAAATGATATGAATTCATGAAGTGTTCTCCAACTAAGTATTGACAAGATTTTCTTTGTAAGTAAAGATCCACAAAGATCCCGTGCTATTGTCTCTCATGAGAAGAACTCTCAGCGCTCAAAAGAAGAGTTTAAACCCTGCCCTGAAGTTACTTCCCGAGCTAAAACAGGTATTTCTACTTTTATAATCTATTCCATGCTTTTATTTTCTAAACAGGTCAGGTGTCTGCCATCCCTTGTGACTAGATATCTTTTCACATCTTTTGGTCTAATATTACAGGAAAAGTTATCTTGCCTTTCACGCCCCTCACTGTCACATTTCAAAATGTGCATTATTATATTGAAACTCCTCAGGTAAATATCGTTTGAGATCAGTATGAATGTTTTGAGATGCAAACAGAGCAGAAGTTTACATGTGACGCACGTTCTTTTTAGGGAAAGACGCGGCAACTTCTCTCTGATGTTACAGGTGCATTGAAGCCCGGAGTTCTCACATCTTTGATGGGTGTAAGTGGAGCAGGGAAAACGACTCTTCTTGATGTACTATCTGGTAGGAAAACCCGCGGTATCATCAAAGGAGAGATTCAAGTAAGCGGATATCCCAAGGTTCAAGAAACATTTGCACGAGTATCAGGTTACTGTGAACAGTTTGATCTTCACTCTCCTAATATAACGGTGGACGAGTCTTTGAAATATTCCGCTTGGCTTCGACTCCCTCATAACATTGATTCAAAGACCAAGAACGTAAGTAATCAGACTCTCAACAAGAAAATGACAGAAAATTATTCTGACTATATTCTGGGTCTGGCTTCAGGAACTCGTCAATGAAGTCCTTGAGACAGTTGAGCTTGATGATATTAAAGATTCCATGGTGGGACTTCCTGGAATTAGTGGTTTATCTACAGAACAACGCAAAAGGCTGACTATAGCTGTGGAGCTTGTTGCTAACCCTTCCATCATATTTATGGATGAACCTACCACAGGGCTTGACGCAAGAGCCGCTGCCATTGTTATGAGAGCTGTGAAAAATGTTGCTGAGACTGGAAGAACGGTTGTTTGCACGATCCATCAGCCGAGCACAGATATCTTTGAGACATTTGATGAGGTAAAAACGGTTACAATCATTGATTTTATCACATAATCTAAACTTTGACACCCATAGCAGCTTCTAATTCCGTTGATTGCAGCTGATCCTGATGAAAAATGGGGGTCAGCTTATCTACTATGGTCCTCTTGGACAACATTCAAGTAAAGTGATCGAATATTTCGAGGTCAGTTTCTCTACAATAATAGACTATTTTCTTCTCAGCTGGGTTTCTTGTTTTATTTTCATCTCAGCTGGATTTCACAAGATAACTCTTCGAAAACTATAAATTTACAGAGCATACCTGGACTTCCAAAGATCCAAAAGAACTATAATCCAGCCACTTGGATGTTAGATATTACTGGTAAATCTACAGAGGAGAAACTTGGAATGGATTTTGCACAAGCATACAAGGATTCAACTCTGTACAAGTGAGTCTTTGTGCAGCAATCTTCATAATGTTATATTTGGGCGTTAAAACTATTGTCTCAGTGCTGGTTGTTCGGTCTTTTTTTTGGCAGGCAGAACAAAATGGTGGTTGATCAACTGAGTTCTGCATCTCCGGGATCAGAAGCTTTGAGCTTTCCTTCACGATTTTCACAAACAGGTTGGGGGCAATTAAAGGCTTGCCTTTGGAAACAGCATTGCTCGTATTGGAGAAACCCTTCACATAATCTCACTCGCATAGTCTTCATTTTGCTCAACTCTACGCTATGTGCCTCTCTCTTCTGGCAAAAAGCTAAAGACATGTAAGTTTCCGCTACCCATTTGGATGGATGAAGCACATAGCATAATATGACACCCTACCAAATAGTTCAGGTTCCAATAAACCTTTTGTTTACTGAATCTCACGTATTAGCAATAAACGACAATTTAGGCACTACAAGCTTCCAAAAACATTTTATTTAATAAAGCTACAAAACCTTAGTTCTATATTATATGGTTGTAAGTCTCCATCAATACCACCAATATTTCACAGATCAAGAGGACTATATGTTTATTAATATGAGTTTCCCTTAATTTGCAGAAACAATCAGCAAGATCTCTTCAGCATATTTGGCTCAATGTACACTCTAGTGATCTTTTCGGGAATAAACAACTGTGCGACGGTGATGAACTTCATTGCAACCGAACGCAATGTTTTCTACCGTGAAAGGTTTGCGCGGATGTACTCCTCATGGGCGTATTCATTTTCTCAGGTTAAGATATTTCCATCAAAACTTGGGTTTTGTCAAAGACTAAAGAAATAGATCTTCTAGCTGATCACTTAGGCTTCCACTAAATAATCCAGATTATACTTATATTTTGCAGATCCTAGTTGAGATTCCATACTCACTACTCCAGTCTCTACTATGTACAATAATCATATATCCTGCGATCGGTTACCAGATGTCAGTTTACAAACTGTTTTGGAGCTTTTACAGCATCTTCTGCTCATTGCTCGTCTTCAACTACTATGGAATGCTTATGGTTGCTTTGACGCCAAACATTCACATGGCATTGACTCTACGCTCGTCGTTTTTCTCCATGGCAAATCTGTTTGCTGGCTTCGTCATGCCAAAACAGGTAAGCCCCCTTATTCTCTCGCACGCCTTTTTTACATACTGTTAAGACCCTAAGTATATGTCATAGAACCTGTGTTCTTTCTAGACTTATTGCATCAATAACCCAATAGGCTTATAGCTATGTCAAGTCTATCTAAAATCAAAAGTTGCTAATGCTACGTACATTGCCATTGAAAAGGATAAGTGTACCATTCAAATAAGAGAAAGAAATGTATGTGACATGGATTGAAATGAAGTTTCCAGACTCATGAACACAACTTGTTTTTAACCGTATCTCGCAGAAAATCCCAAAATGGTGGATATGGATGTACTACCTGAGCCCGACATCATGGGTGTTGGAAGGATTACTGAGTTCTCAGTACGGAGATGTGGACAAAGAGATAACAGTATTTGGAGAAAAGAAAAGAGTTTCAGCTTTCTTGGAAGATTACTTCGGTTACAAACATGGCTCATTGGCTGTAGTTGCGTTTGTTCTCATCGCTTATCCTATTACCGTAGCCTCTCTTTTTGCATTCTTCATGAGCAAACTCAATTTCCAAAAGAAGTAGTCTTCTAGTTTTGTAATAATAGAAGTTACAAGTAAGCTTTTCTTTGTTGTCTCACCGTGAATCTTTAGTAGAAATGTGAGACAACAAAGAAAAGCTTACTTGTAACTTCTATTATAACAGTATTTCTACTTTTTCATGACCCTTAGTAGAAATGTTTAACAATAGTTTGTGGTGGTCACAAAAAAATAGTTTCTGGTAGAAATGTGAGTAAACAAAGCTTTACAATGAATCAAATATTTTTTTTTGTGTGACATCGATCTTCGTGATGTCAAAAGATAATCCTGTATACTTTCCCTCCCCCCCCCCCCTCCCCATGCACGTGTCTCTGACTGCGGATTCGATTCGATTGGATCTGCAAAATCAATATTACTCTGATTCAAGTTCTATCGTTGATTTTAAATAAGGGTCGTCAAGGTGTTGGAATGCCTGAGACAGAGCCAATAAGTTGTGTTGAAGAATGAAGAATGATTCATCTCAATGTCAACTCGTGTTGGCACCTTAGTTGTTGAAAAGATATCGGCCTTTGTTTGTTTATTCATTTGGATGTACCATAATGAACCATTCAAATGTGGATGTTGTTCGTTTTTGTCAAAAAAAAAATAGCATCATGCAGAATCATTCACATGGATCATCTGAATGAGTTTTAAAATTTTAGGCAAAAATTTAAGATGATTCTAGTTGGACCATTTGGATGGAGATGGTTCATCCAAAAATAACAGGGAAATTATTGATAAAACATCCAAATAAACTATTTTTTTTGTTTTGTTTATTGGATCATTTGACATTGGGATGAATCATTTAGATGTGTCATATAAATATATTGGAAATACTAAATGATGAAACGAACATGATCGTCTTTATTCAGCTTTGCGTGATATCAATGTTTACGTAAGTTAGTTTTGTTACAAAACATTCTGACTTCTTCAACAGCTTCTTCCTTCATTCAAAAAAACGCTTGTCATTTTGTAAGGTCACACAAGTCGCTGGTTATAGGACTTGTAGTATATGTCACGGCCCTGAATCTGATCATCCCTAAACTTGGATTGTTGCTGGCTTGAATATACAAAGCTCTGATTCTCAAAATGTCTTGGTCGTAGATTTAACAGGTTGGTATTACAATCAGAGGATTTGATCTCTGAGAACCGTTGAACTTTTTGGTCAGGTTTGATCTCTCTTCACAACTAGTAGTAAAATTGTGTACAGGGGTAGTTTGGTAAAATCACGACTGCCCTTATGTCGATTCCATTTCCACTGCCAGTTTGGGTGTATATATAAATTGAAACGTACTCTAGTTTGGTGATTTGATGTAAAGTGATTACACTGTAAAGAACCTTTTTTGCAGGATCATCACGACAAAAAAAAAAAAAAAAAAAATATTCAAAGACGGCTTGAATTTTTGTTGTGTTCTTCAAGTATATATAGTATGGTCTAAAATGTTTCAACTGTAATGTCTCGTGAAAGCAACTGCAATGTCTGTTTATGACTTTTTTTTCTTTTTCTTTTTTGGTTTGATTAGTTGCTAGCTACCATGCTTTTGTGGTCGTGGGGACTTCTGCATTAAAGACCTTTAGACTCCTGGTCCTCATTTAGAAGCCACTTGGTTGTGATTATTTTTGTTTGCAAGCATACTTACTTCTCCAACTTGTATAACATTTCATCCTCTCTCTTTTTATTTTTTTTTGTGTGTGTAAAGTTAGGAATGCCTCGAACAGATGGAGTTGAGTTAGCCTCTAGGAACAACGAAAATGGAAATGTTTTTGAAGATGAGGAGCTTCAGTCTCAATGGGCTGGTATTGAGAGATTACCAACTTTTGAAAGGATCACTACTGCTTTGTTCTGCAAAAGAGATGAACAAGGGAATAAAAGTGAGAGACGAGGAGTAATGGATGTTTCTGAACTTGAGGATCTTGATAGACGTTTGTTTATTGATGAGCTCATCAGACATGTTGAGGATGATAATCTCCGCTTATTGCAGAACATAAGGAAGAGAACTGACGAGTAAGTCACACTTATCTCTATTTATTTTTTCTTTCATTTAGCCTCGAGTAGTCTTGATTCAAAAGACAAGGTTCATGCATTGTTTGTAGGGTTGGTATCGAGTTACCAACGATTGAAGTGAGGTTCAGTGATCTTTTTGTCGAAGCAGAGTGTGAGGTTGTTTATGGAAAGCCAATCCCAACTCTTTGGAATGCTATCACAAGCAAACTCTCTGTAAGTGTCTTTGACTTGTCTTTCTATTTTCATATTTTCTTCTGAGATTCAATCCTTCATTACTTGTAATGGTTGATTTTTATAGAGGTTCATGTGTTCAAAACAAGAAAAGAAGATCTTGAAAGGTGTCAGTGGCGTCATAAGGCCTAAAAGGTAGATTCTTGAAGAAGAAAACTTCCTGCATTGATTTCAAGAATGATGAGTTTAATTCAGAAGATTTGAGGTTTTTTTTTTTTTTTTTTTTGTAGAATGACTCTGTTGCTTGGTCCTCCTGGTTGTGGTAAAACTACTCTACTACTCGCACTATCTGGAAGACTCGACCCTTCTTTAAAGGTTTGGTATCTTTTCTTGTCATTGAAACGCGTTTATTTTTCATAAATCATATGGGTGTTGCTTCCACTTTTTCAGACTAGAGGAGAAGTTAGTTACAATGGTCACTTCTTCTCAGAGTTTGTACCTGAGAAAACATCGAGTTATGTAAGTCAAAACGATCTACATATCCCAGAGCTTAGTGTGAGAGAGACACTCGATTTTTCGGGTTGTTTTCAAGGCACGGGAAGCCGTTTAGGTAAGGGTACTAATGAATTCTTCTGCCTTTTGTATTATTGAACTTAAAATTAAACTACTATAATCTTTATTATTCAACAGAAATGATGAAAGAGATTAGTAGAAGGGAGAAACTGAATAGGATAGTTCCAGATCCTGATATAGATGCATACATGAAGGTAACATCAAACTTATGGATCTTCAATATGACAAAAAAAAAAATCTATAAAACTTGATTTGAAAGTTAACTTTTTATTATGACAGGCAGCTTCAATTGAGGGTTCAAAAACTAATATACAAACCGACTTTATCCTTAAGGTACTATAAGATACTTGCAGAGTCTGTTCTTTTTTTTACTTCTCCTTCTATCAGAAGTTAGCTAATGCGTCTGTGTTTCAGATTCTAGGACTCAACATCTGTGCAGATACGCTTGTTGGAGATGCTTCAAGACCAGGAATATCTGGTGGCCAAAAGAGAAGATTAACTACAGGTACTTTTTAACTTTCACACAATGGTTTTTTAGGATCTTCCAAAGCAAACTTTCATATTAGGTATATACATATTGCAGGTGAGATGATCGTAGGTCCAATAAAAACTCTGTTCATGGATGAAATAACGAATGGTTTGGATAGCTCAACTACATTCCAGATTCTGTCATGTCTCCACCAGTTTGCACGACTCTCTGAAGGAACCATACTAGTTTCACTGCTTCAGCCTGCACCAGAAACATTTGAGCTATTCGACGATGTGATTCTTATGGGAGAAGGAAAGATAATTTATCAAGGTCCACGGGAACTTGTCTGTGGATTCTTTGAGGGTTGCGGATTTAAATGTCCAAATAGGAAATCTGTAGCTGAGTTCCTTCAGGAGGTATGAATATGATAAATGGTGATATAATCTCTCTGGTCTTATCTTGAAACTTTGATGATCATCATGCTATTTATTGTTGATGCAGGTTATTTCAAGAAAAATCAAGAACATTATTGGCGTCACAGAGACAAACCATATTGTTATGTCTCCATTGACTCATTTATTGAGAAATTTGAAAAGTCTGATCTTGGATTACAACTACAAGATGAACTCTCCAAGACATGTGAAAAGAAGTCTCAGACTCCTCTCAAGGATGCACTGTGCTTTAGAAAATACTCACTTAGTAACTGGGAGATGTTAAAAGCTTGTTCAAGAAGAGAGTTTCTTCTGATGAAACGTAACTCTTTCGTTTACGTATTCAAATCTGGACTTGTGAGTTCTCTTTTTACTTTGCCAAAAAAGCTTTTACTTGTTTCTTTACTAAACCTTTTTTTTGTGCCTCTTCCTTGCAGCTAATGTTGATTGGATCCATCACAATAAGTGTTTATTTACGGACTGGGTCTACAAGAGATGCTCGTCACGCTAATTATCTTATGGGTTCTTTATTCTTTTCTCTCTTTAAACTTGTTGCTGATGGACTTCCAGAACTCGCCTTGACAATCTCAAGGATTGCCGTGTTCTGCAAGCAAAAAGAGCTTTACTTTTATCCAGCTTGGGCATATGCAATCCCTTCTGCTATTTTAAAGATACCAGTTTCATTTCTTGAATCATTCCTCTGGACCTCTCTGACATATTATGTCATTGGTTACAGTCCTGAGATTGGAAGGTACTAGTACTACAATCCCTTCAGTTCTTGAAACTTTTCTCTTCTTAACCAAATTGTCTTTTTTGTTCTTCCTTCAGGTTCATTCGCCAGTTCTTGATTTTCTTTGCTTTACACCTTTCATGTATATCAATGTTCCGTGCTATAGCTGCCGTCTTTCGAGATTTTGTTATTGCCACAACCATGGGAACCATCATTATAGTGATTATCACAGTATTTGGAGGTTTATTGTTCGAAAACGTAAGTTAGTTACTAATTGGAACTTGAGTTATATAATATAGGTCCCTGAATTTGGAGGTTTCATTGTAATGGTGCTCTTGTTATTTCTCAGCTTCAATGCCCGCTTGGCTTGAGTGGGGGTTCTGGCTTTCTCCATTGTCCTACGCTGAGATTGGTCTAACCGCTAATGAATTTTTCGCTCCACGGTGGAGGAAGGTAATGAATTCTTCATAAGGCTTTTACACTTTTGTAGCTAATTGTTTTGTTTATTACTGATATATCCTAGTCATAATTTTTGTTACCATTAGACAACATCTGAAAACATAACTTTGGGGGAACAAGTTCTAGATGCTCGCGGGTTGAACTTTGGTAGTCAATCTTACTGGAATGCATTTGGTGCTTTAATCGGCTTCACACTCTTCTTCAATACTGTTTTTGCACTGGCCTTAACCTTTCTAAAGAGTAAGTTCACAAGATATATAAACACAGAAGATGTGACTTAATGAAGATGTGACTTAATGAAGTTGTTATATATTTCTCAGCTTCGCAGAGGTCTCGCGCTATAGTTTCTCGTGAGAAGAACACTCAAAGCCCAGAGAAAGAATATGTATCAAGTTCTGAAACTGCTTCCCAATATAAAAATGCATTGCCTTTCGAACCCTTAACTTTCACATTCCAAGACGTACAATATTTCGTTGAGACTCCTCAGGTAAAGAGTATAAGTTTTCTTGAATACTTTTCAAACAAGACATAAGATTTATATAATGAGTGGATATATATCATTTCTGTTGAAAAGGGAAAGAAGCTGCAGCTTCTCTCTGACGTTTCAGGAGCATTCAAGCCAGGTGTTCTCACTGCTCTAATGGGTGTGAGTGGGGCTGGTAAAACGACTCTTCTTGATGTTCTTTCGGGTAGGAAAACACGCGGGGACATTAAAGGAAAGATAGAAGTAGGCGGTTACCTTAAAGTTCAAGAAACATTTGCACGAGTTTCAGGTTATTGTGAACAGTTTGATATTCATTCTCCCAATTTAACTGTGCAAGAGTCTCTACAATACTCTGCTTGGCTTCGACTTCCTTCTAACATCAATTCAGAAACGAAGAGCGTAAGTCATTATTCTGGAAATAAACATAAGTGTTTTTTTTAGCTTCCTTGTCTGAGTATTTTTTTTGCTTTTTTCAGGCAATAGTTAATGAAGTTCTTGAGACGATAGAGCTAAAGGAGATTAAAGATTCCATAGTAGGAATGGCTGGAATTAGCGGTTTAACAACAGAACAACGCAAAAGACTAACAATAGCTGTTGAGCTTGTTTCAAATCCTTCAATCATATTTATGGATGAACCAACAACAGGATTAGATGCAAGAGCTGCTGCAATTGTGATGAGAGCTGTGAAGAACATCGCTGAGACTGGCAGAACTGTTGTTTGCACAATTCACCAGCCGAGCATAGATATCTTTGAAGCATTTGATGAGGTAAAAAAGTTGTAAAATTAACATTCATCTCATTATGAAGATTCATACATCATATTGACCATTCAATTGCAGCTGATTCTGATGATAAATGGAGGAAAGATTATCTATTATGGACCTCTTGGACAACATTCAAGCAACGTTATTGAATACTTTATGGTCAGTTTCTATAAATAATACTGAAACTGTTGTATATAAAGTTTGGTTAATTCTTTATTTAAAAACAAGAAAATTTCTACTGTAGAGCATTCCTGGAGTTCCGAAAATGAAAGAGAATTCTAATCCAGCCACTTGGATACTAGACCTTATTTCTAAATCATCAGAAGAAAAACTTGGTGTTGATTTGGCACATATGTACAAGGAATCAACTTTGTTTAAGTAAGTCTATATAAACAAGAATCATTTAGTTATACCCTGGATGTTGTTTTGCCTGAAACTGTAATTGTTTTTTTGTTGTTGTTCTGTTTTAGGGAGAACAAAGTGGTAATTGAGCAAATAAGATGTACATCTTTGGGATCTAAGGGTTTGATCTTGTCTTCACGATATGCTCAAACGGGTTGGGAACAATTCAAAGCATGCCTATGGAAACACCATCTCTCTTACTGGAGAAACCCTTCCTACAACCTCACTCGCATCATTTTCATGTGTTTTACTTCTTTTCTCTGTGGCATTCTTTTCTGGCAAAAAGCTAAGGAAATGTTCGTCACTCCCGCCGCCATCTTTCTTGAATCCAGCTTTGAACCGCGTGATTCCCTTAATCAAACTTTGTTTACCTCTCTTTCTTTGCAGAAACAATCAGCAAGATCTATTCAACATATTTGGCTCAATGTTCACGGTTGTTCTATACTCTGGAATAAACAACTGCTCAACTGTGTTGTTTTGCGTTGCAACCGAACGTAATGTCTTTTACCGTGAAAGATTTGCTCGTATGTACAACTCATGGGCGTATTCCCTTGCTCAGGCGTTGGTTGAAATTCCATACTCATTGTTCCAATCTATTGTATATGTGATAATCGTGTACCCTATGGTTGGCTATCACTGGTCGGTCTTCAAAGTGTTTTGGAGCTTCTACTCAATCTTCTGCTCCTTGCTCATCTTCAACTATTTCGGCATGCTTTTAGTTGTCGTGACCCCAAATGTTCACGTTGCTTTTACTCTCCGTTCTTCTTTTTACTCAATTGTCAATCTCTTTGCTGGTTATGTCATGCCAAAACCAGTAAGTCCTCTTACCTCTTCACCAAGTCTCTAAAGATTGATTCTTGCTGTTATGAGATTTTGAGGGTTTTTGTTAACATGCAGAACATTCCAAGATGGTGGATTTGGATGTATTACTTGAGCCCTACGTCATGGGTTTTGAACGGATTGCTTACATCGCAGTATGGAGATATGGAGAAAGAGATATTAGCTTTTGGAGAGAAGAAGAAGGTTTCAGCTTTCTTGGAAAGTTATTTTGGTTATAAATATGACTCTTTACCTCTTGTAGCTGTTGTCCTTATTGCCTTCCCCATTCTCTTAGCATCTCTTTTCGCATTCTTCATTGGTAAACTCAATTTCCAAAAGAAGTGAATCCAATATCCTCATTATGAGGACCTCATATAAAGGAGAATGTTTTGGTATTTAAACATGAGTTTTTTTTTTCTTACACATGTAGAAAGAAAAAAGGAAAAAAAAAAAAAGCTTCAACAAAAGGTACAATCGAGAAAACTCACAAACTTAAAACTCAAAACTTTGGAGTTTGGAGAGAGAATGAGACTAACTATATACATAAGAAGGATCTTAATTTTCTTCTTCTCCTTCCACTTGTTACAAAAAGAGAGTTTCCTGGGTGGTCAAACTCAGTCTTGTATGAGACACTTTTTCCGAAATTGGTCAGGAAGATAAAGCTAACCCATCTAGTAAGCAATAAAGGTTGATGCGAGCAGAGTTCTCTTACACACTGTGTCACATCTACAACCTTACCTCGAAAACCACCACTGGTTTTCGAGCAGAAGAACCGTAGACCTTGCTCTCGCTTTTCTAGCTGATTCTTGAAGAGAATAGCCAACACAAAATTGTTAAGTGTTCATGGCAATTAGCTCATCCGGCATGCATTGCCTTATATTAATGACCATTGATTTGTTATAAGACGAGGAGATGTCACAACATTGGCGGCGAGGAGAACCCATCTGAGGAAAGAAAAATGTGAACCCGGGCGAAACTGAACGAAGTTTAGTAAGAAGCAAGAGATATAAATTATACCTGTTCAGCGCCAAGTTCTAGCTTACGAGATACAACTCTGATGCGTTCTAGACGCTTAACAGCTTCTGCTCTGTGGCAATGTCCGACTCTATGGAGATAATAGTTACTCCATGTTCCCTCAGTTCCATCTGATCCAACACTGTCCAAGAAAAAGACGAGGGGTCTCGCACATGGATCCCTGGGATAATCTCTTGTACTGAACATATAATTGCTTTGAACCCCTGACCCTCTCCTCCATGTAGAAAACGTCTTTTGCAGGGTGAGAAGTTCCGGGAGAAGTTTATTGCCTTCATAAACTTGAATCGCGTAACCCCACACAACCGAAACAGTCACTGTGTTCAAAGAATCATAACACACACTCTGCTGCAAAATCCTCCCAGTATCTAAACTTGACGCCCCGATAAGACGAGCCACGGATTCTGTCCGGTTCATTTTCGGAAAGAACGGATCAACTGCGTCCAAGTGATGAAGAGATACCAATGGCGATAACGGGTGTGCACATAGCAGACCAAATATGTTCCCTCTTACATCGATCTATGAAAAGAGCACATAAATGATACGGTAAGCAAATTATACTTATCCGGAAATTAGTGCAACAGAAAGGAACATACTAACTACACTATCCAATATCAACCACATAAGACAACTAACCTAACGCTTTCATCACTGAACTAAACTTGTCTAATATGAAAATCACTCAGAAAATTTCTTGTTCAGCAATCAGCATCAATGTCACAGTGAACTTACCAACTTTTCAAATCAAATTCAAGGCTTTTGACTGTCTCAAATTCTCTCAATCATACCAAATTGTTTCAACTAATTTAGTAAAAAAAAAAAAAAACCAATTCCTTTACTACCTGATGAAATCCAGGTTCATGAGTTAACGTAACACCAAGCTCAGCCAAGCAAGAGAAGATCCTAGAATCACTTCCATACATATGCGAATACCTCATCAAACAAGAATCCAAAACCTTAGCCAAAACCTTGGCAAGCGAAGCACTAATGGCGAATCCTCCTCCACCAAACGCCATATCAAACGAATACCTAACGTTCTGATCATAAAACTCCGAATTACTCCCGACGTAATACCATTTCCGGTGATCATACTTAGACAAAACCTTCACCAAATTATCTACAAAGAACACAGTATCATCGTCGCCGAACACAAACCACCGCACATCTTTATCTCCTCGATCCACAATCTCCTTAACGACCCGAGCCACACGAATCGCTGATCGGAGACCACCAGGGAAGTTATAAGGAAACCTAGAAACGTCTTTAGATACAGCCACAGGAGGGAGAGTTGGATCGGACTCCAATCCACCGCGATCGAGAAACACGACGGCGCGTGTAGACTCAGGAGTATACCAGAGACGAACGTAAGAGCTACGACGGAGCCAAGAGTCGTGAGAGGCGGCGATCGAGAAGAGTAAGTGACGGCGCCGAGTGGGGAACACGGTCAAGGATCTAGCGATTGATGAAATCTTCTCACGGCGGAAGGTTCCGTAGGAGAAGATGATGTAGATGATGAAACAGAAGATGAGTAACAGGAAGATGTTTCTGATTCGTGTATAAGTTAGCGCCGGAGATTTGGCCGGAAAGAGCATTTCCGGTGAGAGGGATTCGAGTCGTGAGAGTGATGGATCAGGTCGTCTCTTACGTCTCGTTTGGTTCATTTTCTGAGTTTCGGTTTTAAGAGTTTCTTCTTCCTCTTCTCTGTACTGTAGAGTCGACGACGGTTAAGTTTCTCTCTCGGAAAGTGGAAGAGCGAAGCCGTCACTTTCAGTGAATAAGGCTTTGGTCATTTGAGTTTGCGGGTCGAGTATTTCAGATCCGGTTCTAATTCTCGGACCTTCTAGATGATGTTGAAGGTTAGTAGGAGTTAGGAGTTGTGTAAATTTTTTTTTTCCTTTGACAAACGGTTCTGTTAATCTATTTTGTAAGGGCATTATTAACGGGAGAACTAGTTTTGGTGTTCTTAAAATAAAGATATAATGAAAATAATGTAAGATCAGTAGTTAAGATCTTTTTGTTAAAAAGTGAGTTATTGGAAGAACATGTTTAAGATCATAAAATTTAATTATATAATATTCTTAAACATTTTACAATTATAAAAACTTTTAAAATAATATTTAAATTGTAAACTTATAAACTTTTACTAAAATTCAAAATACAATACCAAATTTTTGGCTGCAAATGGTGATTTAAAAACTGAACCAGCTGAATAAGTTGAATAATGATTGACTGAATAAAAATGAGTTGAACCATCAAAATGAGTTGAAGAAATTGAATGAGTTGAATAAGCTGCAGAAAAATAAATTAGTATGCTAAATGGTAACCACTAAGTTGAATAGCTGAATACAAAAATATAATATTAATATATCCTTAATAGTATCTGAAATTATATATATATATAATTAAGTTATATATTTTAAATATAAGAAATAAATATTTTAAAAAACTAATATATTATTAATTCTTATTTGGAAATAAATATTTTATTACAATTGTTTATGAAAAAAAGTGTTTAGCTCATAATTTTTTTTTTCTGAAGATAAATTGTGATGAGCGATGTATATATAGGATCTGATTTTAGTTTTGATTTTAATCAATAAAAATATGAATTATTCGAAAGAGTTTAAAATTGAGCTGATTTTTCCTACTTAAATATCTTTTATTCTTAACAAATAATGCTAATTTAAATTATTAGTTTAATATTTAACATTAATAAATGTCAAAAAAAGTTGCAAATGAAAAAATATAATTATTAGTTAGTAAACGTAGGATTCGTTTGTTGCATATTTCAATATATATATATATATATTTTAAAACTATAAATATAATTTTAAAAACAGATTTTTAAATTCAAAATATTTGATTTTCCTAAATTATCGAAATAATAATCTAGATTTCCACAATTGCAATTTTTTTAAAGCCAAAAATATTAATTCAAACATGTAAATTGAATAAATATAATTAATATTTAAAAAAAAAAGTTTTCCATCTCGTTCAATCTGTTCATCTCCTATTTTAAGGTTGAACAATTTTCAGCCAAAAAGTGCTATTTTCCAGCTCTAGGATGGGACTCAATAAATTTAGGTTGAAAACATATTTACAACAAATGGTAACTTTTTGGCTGAACAAAGTTGAAATGTAGCTTCAACTCATTCAACTAGGTTGGAAAGTGCAACAATTTGCAGCCTTTATGAAACAAAAGAAACATTGTAAATAAAATGTAAAAAAAAACAAAAAACAAACATACAACTCTTGTTGTTGTTGTTGTTGAGCCTTGAGGAGGAGCAGTTGAATTCATATTTGTGTTTGTTTGTACTGCTTGCTGAGATATCGGTCTCGGTTGAGGCATATTGCAGCGCGGGAAATGCAAAGGAGGACCTGAAGGAATTGGAGCTTCCGCTGTTGTGACTGAGGGTCGAGGAGGAGCAGCTGAATTCATATTCATGTCCGTTTGTATTGCTAGCTGCTGCTGCGTTGGATGTTGGGAGCTCCTAGCTGCTAAAGAAGGAAAAAGTGTGAGTGTCATTGTTTAGCTCATTCGCTTTTTCGATATTCACTTTCTTAACTCTTAAAGATTACCTCTAACAGCTGCAGTATCCGTGGCTGCACTCTTTACTCGACGTGAACACTTGTAAGCGTTCGCCAAGAGACTGTTCATGGCAATCAAACTCCTAAAGGCTCCACTCGTACTCACTGCGTGCTTCAAAGTTTTTCCTTAAGGTCCCTTGTTCTTTGTTCAGCTTCTCTAGTTCGTAGACACATATGTCACTGCACGAAGGGAAATGTAACCGAGGAATCTGTCCCATAGGATTGTTGGGAAGAGATGTATCCGCTGATGCGTTGACTGTTGATCCACTATATGAGATGTTAGGAGGCTGAACACCTGCTTCATGGACATCCTCAAACTAGTTAACTACATAACAATCAATAAACGCACCAAAGCCTTTACATTCTAGTAAACACCAATGCTGCATAACTTACAGCTCCGTCTTTTACCGCTTGTGCTCAAGCTTGTCCCTACATTTTCCAAACATTCAATTTTTGATTAGTAACTAAATTAGTCTACACAAACGCTAAATCTTAAGTGATTCTGGACCATAACGAAACACTTAAAAACCAATGAAGATGGTTAAACAAAATCATATAAAGCAGCCAATTTGAGATTCTTCCACAACATAACATAATCCTATAGTTTTCGCTTAACCCACATTCAGTTTCAAACCAATGATTCTTACTTAGCTACAATTTTTTTGATTGATAACTAAAGATCGAAACCCTAATCCCCAAATAATCTCGTTTCCAGATACAGAAGCATCATCCTACTTAACCAAATTATCATCCAATCCAAATTTCAAACCCTAATTCCCAAATCCTCTCGTTTCACCAAATTGAAACAAAATCACCGACTTACTTAAGATTGCGACTCTCGACGCCGGAGTTTTTCGCGGAGAAAGAGTCTTTCGCAGCAATCCTTTTCTTAGCGCGATGGTATTGAGCATCGGATCCGTTTAAATCCTTGTTCAGTTTAGCTTCTTCCTAAGAATTATATACTCGATTTCGAAGAAGGATGAGAGAAATGAATAATTTTCTTTTTCTCCAAAATATCTCGACCAATCAGAATAGAGGAAATAAAGGAGAACTGGGCTTTAGATCAGTTCTATCTCAAGACCAAAATTTTTGATCTAAGCCTACTATTCCTTTTTTTATTAATAAAATTGGGCTAAGAACACACCAATAGTTCTGCCGTTAATGATGGCCTAATAATGACATTCGGAAACAAACCCAAACATATCCCATTTATTTATTTTCTCAATAACAAACAAAACAGATTAGCTTAGGAGAATCAATTGGGAGATTAGCACGCGGTTGTGTACGAACTTGTCGTCCCAAACGATCCAAAAGTACATTATCCTTTCTAGAAAGCAAGGTTAGTGAGAAGCTCGAGAATTCTGCCATGTCCACCTTGATGTCATCAAGATAAGCTGAGAAAGCTAGTCCATCGGAGAGAAAATAAACTATCTTCACCAAATCTAAATAGTTTGAATAAAAAGTCACCTCCAAAAAATTGTGGCCTATCATGCATCGCATAGCCCAAACAAAAGCTTCGACTTCAGCATGGAGTGGGGATAAACTACGTCGGAAATTAGAAGCGCCTATAAGCGGAGAGAACCCCAGAGACGACCGACGAACCCATCCCGCATCAGTGAACCTATCTATGTCCTTCCATGACCCATCAACAAACATATCTCATTTAATTATTATTTTCTAAAAAATACTTCATTTTTTTTTAAGATTAAAATTCTAATCTGTGATACACTGCAAGACTGTATTTTAAAATATATATATAATTTGTTTAGAAAATTAACTATATATATATATATGACTACTAACGTTTTGTATAGTTTAAATATATATCCCTTATATTGTATTTATATATTATTTAGTGTATAATTACTAAGTTTGAGGTTTACTGGCTTAAAATATAAGAATGACTACCGGTACATTACAGGATAATTTTTTAAAGAAAATATTAAAAATTTTAAATTGTGTTTGTTTGTTAACTTTGTTTCGAGTTGTGAAATTTTATTATTGTATTTTATTTTAAATTGTTAAATTTAAGATATAGCATATGGTATATAGTAGTACAAATTTTTTTTTTTACATAATGATAATTTAATAAACTCAATTATATATGCCTATTATTCTAATATTGATTATGTTAACAAAATAACGAACTAACATGTATTGTAACAGTTAATGATAATTTTAAATTTATATTAATTTTCACTCAAACTCTTCATGCTAGATAATTTTGTATGTGATATTTTTTTCATAAGTGTAAATGTTTCTATTTTTTAAAAACTTTTTAAAATTTTAAATTTATTATATTGAGAATAGTTAAGCCGTTCCTCTAAAAAAGCAAACTAAACTGATTACAAACTTATAAATTTAGTTGATTATCTTATTATATAAAGTTTGATGTCAAAGTTACTCATTAAAAGGATCGTGACACATGTCAATTTTATCATTCAGATGTTGACACATGTCAATTCTAAATTTATTAAATTTTATAAAATAAAAATGTAAAAATTCAAAACCTACCATAATAAGGTTATATATCAAAGTAAAATAGAGAAAATAAAATCTAATTTTATTTAAAATATATTTTCTTTTAAAACCTTTCTAAACTTCCAAATGTAAAACAAAAGTTTTGTTTTTAACAGTTTTAAAAATATTAAAGGCAATTATAAGAAAATTATAAAATTTAAACAGCTTTAAAATTTAGAAAATATCATTATAAGGAAATTATATATATATATATATATATATAGATATATCATAAAATTCAAAATTATAATATTATTTACTTATTTTAATTTTAAGTTGCTAATTTTGCAAGAAAAAGGATTATTTTTATATAAGATAAAAATATGATTGTGAAAATTATACAATTAATTATTGTTTCTAAAAAATTTCAATACTCACATTTACATAAAGAAAAAGATTGTCGAAGCAAAAAATAAAAAAATATAAAAATAGATTGTCTCATATTTTTTCACCAGTTAAAAAATTTATTCAAAAAAACTGCTATATATTGTAATATATTAGATAAGAGTATTTAAAATTACCGTATGTGTTTTTCGTAACTATAATGTTAAAGTGAAGAGACATATAATAGACTATTTAGTGTGTTCATAAAGACAATATGTTGGTAGTAATAAAGACTAAAGAGTATATTTTAACAGTAAAATATATTTTTGTGTACAAATACACTTTTAGTGGTAATGTAGATAGTAGATTTGTAAATGGATATACATTAGTGTATTATACCAAAAAAAAAATTAAATATATATTATTTGTTAAATTTAATATATTTTGATAACTTTGAACTCATCTACAACTATTTTCTTCAACTAAAAGTGTATATATTTGTTTTTTTTCAACCAAGCAATAAATTAAAAGGAAATTATTCGGTTAGTTGGCCAAGCCGGAAGGAAGGGGTTTACAAGGGAAAACGAGCTATTTCCCCCCCCCAAGAACTATCATATCCCGCTGGATGGAGCCCGAACTTTAGCCACAATCTATATAGCCCTGTCAACTATGACCAATCTCCATTTCCCCCCAAATTAAAAGTTCTACACCAATATCCCCCTGAAAATGAATTGCTTCGGTTTATCCAGTGAACCGCAGACCAAACGATATAAACCCAAAGTTAAACCAATTATGACCCGATCCCTACATAGCTACGACCCGATTCCTTACCCACAAATTCCCAATTTTCAAATATCACGAACCCTACAATCGACTTGGCATTGTTCTTCTTGTGTCTTCTTGTCTGGGTTCCCATTATCGAATTCGAGCTTCAGAATGAGCAATTTATCAACAAAGTCGACCGGATCTTCCAGTTCTCGTGCGAGAGGAAGAGTTTTCGGTGTGCCAAAGAGATGTTGGTGCGGGGAAGCTGTTGTGGCATTGATCTCGAAATCTGATCCGAATCCTTACCGAAGATACTATCGTTGTAGTTTTGCTGCAACAAATAAGGTAAAAGTTATGTTTTTTTCTTTTTGTTTCATGATTTTTTCATGATTTTGGTTGGTTCTAATTATTGGGAAATTGGTAGCTTCGGAACGACGAACACACGTTCAAGTGGGTCGATGAAGCTTTGCTGAATGAGGTAGATGCAATGATCTCGAGGAATGCTGGACTTGAGCAACAGCTGAAAGAGCTTAGGACAAAGAGGTTGGAGTTTGATACTATGGTTTATGAGAAGATGGAGAAGGAGGTCATGGAGAAGGTTGAAGATGGTTTAGGTGAAGCCAAATCATGGAATAAGAAGATGATGAGTGTTATATTGTTAGTCTGTATGGTCATGATTGGACTAAGCAAAGTAGTTGGTTGATTCCTTATGGTGTATGGTCATGGTTGTGAAAAACATGAGTAGTATAAACAAAAAAAAAAATTACATAAGTCTCAAAGAGAATATATGTTTTACCTGTGTGAGAATTAGATAGGGCAGACCTCTTTGCAATCCGCACCATGGCCAATCGTCTTATTGCCTCTAACATGGCAACAAAAGGCTTCTCTCTTGCCTTGTTGATGGAGCTGTTAAATGACTCAGTCGGGTTATTGTCAACATCTTCACAGTAATTACCAACCTTGTGGAATGCCCTACACCAACTCTTTGGATTTGTCCTCATTACATCACTGTAAATGCGAGAATCATAAGCAAATATCCTCTCCAAATGCCGCAATTACTCTGTCTCATTGTAAGACCATGCCAAATCCCATAGTAGTGGCTTCAATCGAGTCTTATTTCCATGAACCTTTTTCAAGTTACCGTAGATGTGTTGAACACACATCCGATGCTCTATCTTTGGTAACTCCTCAGAAACAGCCTTGATCAATCCCTGTGATAAAAGCTTAAGTCAAGTTAAATCCCAAGAGAAGCCAAAATAAAAAAGCAAAGCATAACTGAAGTTAACTTGCCTTTTGCCTATCGGACATCAGGATGAATCCATCACCATCGTTTAACCCAAAGTCTTCTTTCATCAACTTAGCAAACCATAGCCAATTGTCATAGTTCTCAACCTTGACAACTCCCCATGCCATTGGATATATCCCATTGTTTGCATCCCTGCCTAAAGCTACCAATAGCTGACCCTTAATCGTATTCTTTAAAAAGCAACCATCAATTCCTATGATCGGCTCACAAGTCGCCATCCATGTTCTTCTAATAGTGTCAAAACAAACATAGAACCTGTTGAACATGTCTTTCCCATCATCGTCCGTAATACACTCGACCTCTACATGTGAATTCGGGTTTGATGCCTTAATCTCAGCCGCATAATCTCTTAATCTATGGAACTGCTCATCATACTCCCTCTCAATCCACTTTCTAGCAGTCTTCCTAGCAGCTTGACACTGAGGCCTAGTGATACTAATCTTCCAATCTCTCATTACGATTTCCACAATCTTCCTAGGCATGAAGTATACGGGATCATCTCTAATCTTATCAACAAACAACATAGCTATATGCGGCACTGTTAACATCTCACATTCTCCATTTGGGATACAACTATGCTTATCAACAAATTTATTGATCTTCCATACTCTATCATTTGACAGAAGCGACGCATAAACCTTCCACTCACATTTTGATCCATCCTCATCATTAACACCAACGTATTTATACCCTATTTTCGCCTTATCATACATGTACTGCTTCAGATTTCTCCCAGTTTTAAGAACATAATCGAGAACCGCCTCCTTGAATGCAACTCCATTGAAAAACGTCTGCTTATAGAACAACTCCCCATTCCCACACCTCATATTTGTATGAGCTCTTACTGGACCGTCTTCATCATCGTCTTCACTCTCTGGGTACATATCGTGGCGGATTGGAGGTTCGTCGCTAAAATCCTCAACTAGCTATTCGATGTGAAATTTGTCTCGATCTTCACCTTCTTTGTCATAATCACCGCCGGGATCTCTCTCAACTAACGACATCGTCTCTCAACTTGAAAGAACTCAAAATCGCAGTTTTAGGGTTCTTCAAGATTTGGGGATTTTGTCGATTTAGGGTTTTGTTGGGAGAAATTTGGGGATTTTTCGATTTAGGGTTTCCTCGATTTTTAGAGGAAAATATATTTGTAAGTCGGGTCAAAATTTGGGTCCTAATCTGGTTAACTCGACAAGTTCGGGTAAAATCAGGTTTAATCTGGTCAAATTTGGTTTAGGCTATTCGTTAGACGGTTAAGCAAATAGTAAACCGTCACATAACCATGTCTAGGTGTAACTAGATATACAACTTTTTTTTCAGGGGGATATTGGTGTAGAACTTTTAATTTGGGGGGAAATGGAGATTGGTCGTAGTTGACAGGGCTATATAGATTGTGGCTAAAGTTCGGGCTCCATCCAGCGAGATATGATAGTTCTTGGGGGGAAATAGCTCGTTTTCCCGGGTTTACAATATAAACTTTAGAGATAAGAGAACGAGAAGCACATACAAGACAATCTGCCTTTGTATTTGACGCACATGGGATCTAAGAGATGAAAAATAGTGGGAAGGACTCCACCGAGTTAAACTCATCGAGCAGCTTGGAGAAGGACGGCCAATTTTTCAGGGGACTGCGCAATTGTGAGTAACTCAGCACAATCAGTCTTGAAATGTTAACAAGCAATCCCTGCATCACTTATCCGCTCCATGGCCCACAACAACGCTTCTAACTCTGAAAGCAAGGGGTGGGGCTCCGGCTTAGACACTTGGCCCCCAACAATAAGGTTCGCTCCTCACCAACACAACACCACCAGCCCAATCCTGAATGTACATTGGTTGCTTTCCAAGAACCATCAATCTGATAACGAGGTGAAGAAACCTGGACATCCAAAGACGGAGATGGAGCTGACATAACCGCCGTAAAAGAGAGCGCCTCTTCCCAGGCTAACTTATCGTCCAAAGCCTGAACAATTATATCATTCACCTCGATCTCTAAACCTTGAAAAACTTTTTTATTTATAGCCTTCCAGATTACCCATAAAATCCATGGTAATTGAAGAAGTTGATAGGATCACCCTGTTAAAAGGCATCCCTCTAGAAAACACAATCCAAATTCGAGTATACCGACTCATATGGAAACCCCTCTAACGAGACCGGAGTCGGAGATAATCCCAAAATTCACACGAGCGAAGATATTCAAAGAAAACATGATTGATAGTCTCAAAAACTCGCACCTTTTTCACCAAATATCACATTGGACACCCCGATGTATCTATTTACTTTTATAGATAGTTTTTATTTACTAAAAATATTTACATTTTATATTTTTTATATCCAAAATTCTAAACTTTTGTATATAAATATTGTCACAAAAATGGTAAAATATAAAAGAATATGATAAGGAGAATAGAAATTGCTCACATTCTCTTGACTATTTGTTTCCGATTTAAACCTTTGATTCATCCCTCAAAGGTGGGGATTTAATATAGGGTGAATTTGCCCACTAACCAAAACAAAAAAATCATAGTAGTAAATAACAGCATATTTAAAAAAAATTAGAAGATTAGGATTGGGGTATAGCAAAATTACCTATTTAGTATTTGTAGGTTGTGGAGGGCATGGTGGTTGGTGGTTGTAGGTGGTGGCTGGCAGCGGTGACCGGAGATGGTGGCCGGAGGTGGTGGCCGGAGATATTCGCCGGAGGTGGTCGCCGGTGATTCTCGCCGGTGGTGATGGCCGGAAAATCTCGCCGGAGATGCTCGCCGGAGTGCTCGCCGGAAATGCTCGCCGGGAATGTTCGCCGGAGGTAGTCGCCGGAGATCGGAGATATTCGCCGGAGGTGGTCGCCGGTTATGCTCGCCGGAGGTGGTGGCCGGAGATGCTCGCCGGGAATGATCGCCGGAGATTAGCGGCGGTGGTGATGGGTTGTAGGAAGGTGGTAGGGTGGTGGTGAAAGGATGGTGGTGGTGTTAGTGGTGGTTAGAGGTAGGGTGGTGTAGGGGTAAAAGCTGTCATTAATAAACATTATATACAGTATATAATAGATACATGGTTAGAGGGGTTTTTTTTTTTTTTTTGTTAAAGGGTATTCAATTTATAAAAATATAGTGCCCAATGGGCTATTTCCGGAGTAGGCCCATACAGAATCCCACAAGGGTCCAACTCATTTACAATTAACCAACTAAAACGATGGAAACAAAACCGGCCGGGTTCACAAACCGAACTAAACCGGCACCCACGAAACCCTAATCTGCAAACGAAGAACTCGCTTGCAGCCGCCGCCCAATACTTGCGGATACTCAGCCGGAACAGGACCTCCGGTGAGCCTGAGCGACGGTAACCGAACAGAGATGGTGATCCAAGATCCGTTGCCATCCTGCCACCGTAGAGCCATCTTGGGAAGGAGGAAGAGATCCGATCTGCCCTTCGTCGAGGAGGTTTTCACGCTCAGTCGTGAGAGAGAGAGGCAGCAGGGAGTAGATAAGCGGACCTTCAACGGTGGCTTAGCTCCGCCGGATCGGAGACTACCTCCCCTATCATCACCGATCCCGTGAAGCCTCCAGAATCTCCAGTCTACCGATCTATCTGCCTTCTTCTCTCGTTCTTCGCCGTGAATCTCCCTCTTCCGCTCCGCATAGCAACGCCTCCGGTAGAGCTCTTACCATCGGCATCTCGCGGATTCTTCTTCTCTCCACAGCTCCCTTGATTCCGTCCATCAGCGTCGCCGGTCGCATGCAAAGAGTCACGAATGAAGAACCATGGGCTGAGGGGTCCTAACCGTCACCGGAATTGACGGAGGACCCATCGTCGGTGCACGAGCTTGTGCTCAGAAGAAGAAGAAGCGTTGGGAGAGAAAAAGTCGCCGCGCGTGAGATGCACTCGCTCGACTTTCTCTCTCGAGAGGGGTTAGTTTTTAAATTATAGAATTTTTTTGGGTTATACACCCCAATTCCCCTTTAATATATGCTACTTGAGCAACATAACAGTTTTGAGTTTTGATGAAATCTGACTATGTTTTTGAGGATATACGTCTTCAAGGGTTAACAAATGTTTTATGTCTATTTTTTAAACGGCTAACAATTAACATTTGTTACGTTATTAAAGTCAAGTTCATGAAATTTTTAAGAAGAAAATTGACCAACATTTTTTTATCGAATAAAATTAAACAAATAACACAGAACTGAAAATGGAATCTAATTACATTAATCCTTTTTTAATAGAAAAAAAAAACTAATTAAAAAAAATCATGAACTATGCATTGCAAATATACACAGAACTATAACTGAATTACTTAACCACAGTCACATACGCAAAATGATCCGAGGAAACCCAATTACGCAGTCGTAAAGACTGTCCCTCTCAATCTATTTCTTAAATGGTCACATAGTTCCACATTTTTTAATGTTATGTTGTAATCAGTGGGTTATTGATTCTCTAACCACTCTTTTCGGCCATGAATTCTCTTAAGACTAAACGACCAACTAGTGAAGAGAAAGAGTGGCACCCCTGTCACCCAAATAACATAAATAAAAAAATATTGTATGGTTTAAAACAATTTGTGTTGTTTAATCATTAATGAAATTCTATAATGTTATATACATTACTCCCTTTCTATAGACCACGAAAATACAATGATTCATTCTAGAAGGTGTGACTGTGATTTGAGATCCAAAGAGTCAACCACTCGAAACTTGTGTATCTAAATATGAGGACGAGAGATCGTCGGGTGGATGGAAAAATAACTAAAATGATTGACAATAATATTGGTCCTCTAGAAACAAATAAAATAACATCAAATCAATAGGTCAATACTCTGCCACCTGTATAAGTTTAATAACATAATCCAAAATATCCATTTTCTTTAAATAACGACCATTCCTAATATAAACCTCTGAAACTTCAAGACTTCATCAACACAAGAGAGACTAAGAGAAAAGAGAGATTAAAAGATGTGCAAAGGAGTTGAGAAAGAAGAAGATAGAAGAAGAGACGACGGAGGATGCCGGAGACTCTGTTCGGAGAGTCCCAAAGCTCCGGTGAGATGTGAGCTTTGCGACGAGAACGCAGCCGTGTATTGTGAGGCAGACGCGGCTTTTCTTTGTAGGAAATGTGATACATGGGTCCATTCTGCTAATTTTCTTGCTCGGCGACATCTCCGGAGCGTGATCTGCTCGACCTGCCGGAAGGTAACTCGTCGTTTCCTTGTCGGAGATAGTTTTAATGTCGTTTTACCGGAGATAAGGACAATGGCACGAGGTGAAGATGAAGAAGAGAGTACTGATCACAAAGTCCCCTTTGTTTTTCTCTAATTTATTTTGTTCTCTCGTAGTTTAAATTAAATCTTGATAGGGTTTTTGTAATAATTTTTATTCTCTAAAGAAATTGTTGGGAAATTACATACTTAAGCTTAAAAGTAAAGAAATTGCTCAATCATTCTTAATCAATTTCCTAAGTTTGTTTTTTGGCTGCATAACCACTTTCTCTGAAGAATTTGCTTAGTCATAAAACACATAGAAATAGTTAAGACAAAATATTAGCAATGATACTGTCCCAATAGTAAGCTTTTAAGAAAAAAAAAAAAAAAACTATGGCAACATAAATCTGCCTTTATTCTTTGGTTTTATTTCTCTTAAATAAGAAAACAATAAAACGTTACAAATTACAATCAAGTGAAAATGGACAAGTAGAGAGAGTGGTCCAAAGACAAACAAAACAGATTTTTTTCTATTATTAACATTTTAATTGAGATTAAAGAACTGTATGTAAGAACTAGGCAATGACTCTTTCTTGGTTTCTTGATACTCTTGTTTGGTTTCTTAATTCGGTCTTATCATTCTCGTCGCTGTGATCGGTAGTTTCTTTGGTCCCATAAAAAACCGAGGAAATACTCTAGTAAAAAGATCAACTTTAAGGAAAGGGATTTTTTGGTGATTTCAGGGTTTTATAGTTTGATCTTGTAGTTTTTCTCAAGAAGTTCTGTGTTACTTTACCAGCAAGAAACTGTTATTGATCTCTTGGGTGGAGTGAGATTTTTTCTTTACTTGAGAGTTCTTCGAAGAGATAGCATCACTAGTTCACATCACCATTGATGCATCATACTCAAAATTTTCTCCAGCTTTCACAAATCTTCCTTTTACCCGCTTTCTAGTATCGGCTCTGGCTTTGCGTGATGCATATCGTATTTGCTTCCCAAACCTACAAAAAAAAATGTACCACAAAATATCAATATTTATCCTCAGAGACTATGTTTCAAAATCATGAACCTTGACTCTGTTTCTGATACATACATGCGCCTTGACTTCTTTTGTTTGTATCTCTTTTTAGCCTCGTCCCTTGATTTTGGATTATAAGTAACTTCAACATTCGATTCCCATGGAGAATCTCCGATTAGAAACCCTGGCGAAATCCCGCAATCTTGGTAATCAGTGGGGCTGCTTTCTCCTGTGATGTTGGTCATCGAAAGCGACATGCTCGGAACAACATTCCCACCGGATAACACAGGAAGAAAAAGAGGAGAAAGGCCAGTGTTATTATCTTCCTTAAATGAACCCTCGTACTTGTAACCCTTGGTTTGATCAGGTGATGAACATCCGATAATATCATTGCTTGCGTTAAAATTCAAAGGTGCATCATCTAAGTTAATCCCGTCGCATATATCTAAACCAGAACTCTCCTGCATATAATATGGGATATATATAAATTAACAACAAGAAAAAGCTGTGTTCTTTAACATTTTGACAGATTACTTAAGCAAGACGTTACCTCTTCTATCACTTTAGGAAGTTTAGAATCCATGGAAAAGATGGAAGAATGGTCTTTGAGATTCTGAGATTGTGTAACCATGGGAGTAGATAAACCATCCCAATCGACTAACTCATTTATTTTGATGCTATCTTCAAATGGAGAAACCCAATTCGTGGCGGGAGGTTCTATAACCGAAGACCAGATCTTGGTAAAATCTGATGGAGAAGGACAACCAGCGTAAGGGTTCAGATTCTGAAGTTTGTGTCCTAAACCATTGCAGTTACTTGCGGTCCAGTGACATTCTTGGCAAAGAGAAACCTTCTCGTTCATGCAATGGATTACCGTGGGCTGCAAGAAACATTTCTCGCAGAGCAAAGAGCGCGTGTGTCTTTGAGACAGAGGATTCGCTGAGTGTACATTAACGTCACAGTTTAAGCAAAGTTTAGCCAAATCGGATTTGCAGTAGATTAATGCTTTTTCGGTTCCACAATAGTCACATTGAGCCTCCATATTTCATCTGCACACCCTAAAACTCCTGCAGCATAGAGAGATCATTAGATAAAACAAAATTTAGATCGTAACACTGCAGATACAATGTTGGTTCATGTTTGTTTTATGTGTGTGTGTGTGTGTGTGTGTGTGTGAGATTCAATGAAGGTTAGAATAGAAGCACTCACTAAAAAATAAAAGTGTAAAATAGTATGTGAGTTAGGGTTCAAAGATAGAAGCGTTACAAGGGTGTGTGAGTGAGTGAGTCCAGTGGCAAGGAGATAAGAAAGAACAGAGAAGAAAGGTTTTGCTCTGTTTTTATTCTGTTTGGTGTCCAACACGTGGGGGTATCTTTGTCACGTGTGATTCACTTGTTCGTTAGATATTTGTCTGTCCTAATGTGGTTGACCGTACAGTTCGGAGGTTTGGTTTGATTCTTTTAGTTACTTTGTATGGCTCTAATTTTAGAACACGTTTTCATTTCGCCGAGGCATAAATATCTCAGTTGTTCAAAACATCCGAGAAACAAGACTAGTTCGAAGCAAAGCTATTCCGAGTGCTCGTTTAACGTGGGTTAGGACTAATGAGTTTGCAGCATACCATACCAGACAAGTTTGTTTTAACCGGTGGGTTATGGTTTGTGTACTGTCCAATTTTCTCATGACCTATGTAAAAGAGCGTTATTGATGAGAGATGCTTAGAGGAATGAATATACACTTTTCGTGATTGAGAAAGCCAGCAACTATGTCCAAACAGAAGTTGATTTCAATGTGTCCACTTCTAAACCTATTTCAATGTTAACTACAAGATTGTTTTACTTATGAGATTGGATAAGTGAGCATTGTTAAGACTACAGCTCGATTTACACTGGGAAAAGAGCCAATAGTAGCTACGTGTGCTCATTGTTTAACCTTTAAATTTCTTCGAGACGAAATTAAGAAATTAAACAAGGCCATGATTAGACAGTACTTTGTTGAATGTAGTAAATCGCATTGAATTCCATTAATGCTTTTACATCGTTAAAGCGTTGTATATAACTGCAAGAAAGACAACTTTGACGAAAGATTAAACAATGAAACTCCCAATGAAATGTTCTCTAAAAACAATGGTCTCTCTCATCGATGTCAGGTCTATTTTGGTCACCACAAAAATTTTATACTCCGCAAAGTTGTTCAACCAGAAGGTTCACATCTTTTGAACTAGCACAATGGTTGCAAGTAGCCATATGACAGTTGACTGTCAGTAGAAGCTATTCAATAATTCAACAGAGTTAAAAAACTGATACAAGTATACAACCATCTGCCGACAATCAAATTACTCATTTCTATGATTTAATAACGTA
The DNA here is from genome assembly GCA_023657505.1 of Camelina hispida. Lineage (NCBI taxonomy): Eukaryota > Viridiplantae > Streptophyta > Magnoliopsida > Brassicales > Brassicaceae > Camelina > Camelina hispida. Next base: position 23,549,875 of record CP094635.1, on the reverse strand, counting down.
TCCCCTTCCGGGATAAACAAAAAGGGAAAACAAAACTTAATGTCATTGATAGAAAATATACGAGGCATTTCCAGGATCAAAAAGCAGAGGAAAAGGCAAGATGATCAGGATATACCACAACAACTATAGCGTCACAAGCCATTATACCTGAAGGAATTGTGATTTCTCCCTCAGAATTGGTAATGGACGCGTTACAACAAAACCCAACAAACAAAAAAACTTTCAATCAATTAGGAAAAAACAAAATGAAGGAAAATGCTCAGTGGAAGGAGAAGTCGTTTAATTAAGGAGAGCTCACGGTATAACCCACTGCTCTTCTCACACTCTTCGTGCTTTTCTCTCATCATCGCATCATCATCAAAACAATCATAACAACAATCCAACCAAACCAAAACAAAAACAAAAACATGGTATGAAATACAAAAGCCTCAGTGTGTGTAACAAATTCAGATCATAGATTCAAAGAACCTCACTGAAATCCGCTAAGATAATTGTTTTTATCATCATAAGCTTTTTCATACCCCCAAAACACAAAAACATGAATAAACACATCCAATCCAATCCAAAAAACCTTGAGAAACATATCTTTCTTAATAAAAATAGGTAAAAAAAAAAATAAACAAGATTTTGATATGAAAGAATGGGGTGGTTGATAATATAAATATTCAGACAGCCAAGGGGTTAATCTTCAACTACTGGGAGAAGAATCCCAGATCTGAAACTCTAGTCCATAAATACACTTTTGTCATCACCATATCATATCATTACCCCCCCTTCCTTCTAACACTCATTCAAAAACATCACAAACCTCTTTCAATAAACCCTAAAAACCAATCAACTACAGCTAACAGACAAGAAAAGAGAGAAAGATCCTATGAATTGAAGAAGACGAAAGTCACTAAAAACCATATAAATACACAACACAGACAGACACAAAAGAAACTCATCTGAAGATTAGGGTTTTACTTCCGGCGGCTACCCTACCTATACCATCATAATCTATTCATTTTAAGGTTTTCTTGGCCCAATATACTTAATGGGCCAGGTTACGTGACCCAACAAACAACTTCCATTTATTATATAAAACGGACCGACTACCTTTTGTCATTTGTCCCTTATTATCAACGAAGATTCCAAAAAACAGTAATGACAAAGATGGAGCTTGTGTTCATACCTTCTCCAGGAATCGGCCACCTCCGGCCAACGGTAACGTTAGCTAAACAACTCATCAGTAGAGACGATCGTATCTCCATCACTTTCATCATCATCCCTCCTAGAAACGACGTCGGTGATGTAACCGCTTATATCGAATCCCTCACTACAAAGTCTCAAGATCGTCTCCGTTATGAAGCTATCTCCGTCGTTAAACAATCACCGAACGCTGATCTAGAGCCATCTCAGGTCTACATAGAGAGACAAAAGGCTCAAGTGAGAGATGCGGTTACTAGCATTCAAGATCCAACAAGAAAGCTGGCAGGGTTCGTGGTGGACATGTTCTGTTCCTCGATGACCGATGTAGCCGACGGATTCGGAGTTCCGTGTTATATGATCTATACATCGAACGCTACGTTTCTTGGAATGACTCTTCACGTTCAGGAAATGTACGATGAGAACAAGTATGACGTCAGTGATTTGGATGAGTCCGTGGACGAGTTGGTGTTTCCTTGTTTGTATCGTCCTTATCCTGTGAAGTGTCTCCCTCATATCCTCTGTTCAAAGGAGTGGTTTCCTTTTATCCGAACTCTAGCTAGATCGTTTCGGAAAATGAAGGGTATTTTGGTTAATACTGTTGCTGAGCTGGAACCTCACGCTTTGAAAATGTTCGAAGGTGGTGATGGTGATCTTCCTCAAGTTTATCCAGTTGGACCAGTGTTGGATCTTGAAAACGGTTCTGTCAATGAGGACGAGAAAGGATCGGAGATATTGCGGTGGCTTGATGAGCAACCGAATAAGTCTGTTGTGTTTCTCTGTTTTGGGAGCATGGGAGGTTTCACCGAGGAACAAACTAGAGAGGTAGCTGTAGCGTTAGACCGAAGCGGTCATAGGTTTCTTTGGTCGCTCCGTCGTGCGTCTCCGAATATAAGGACGGACCGTCCCGGAGATTTCACTGATTTGGAGGAGGTTCTTCCTGAGGGGTTCTTGGACCGGACGTCAGATAGAGGGAAAGTGATCGGATGGGCACCACAAGCTGCGGTGCTAGCGAAACCGGCGATAGGAGGATTCGTCACTCACTGCGGGTGGAACTCGATGCTTGAGAGCTTGTGGTTCGGTGTTCCGATGGTGACGTGGCCACTTTACGCGGAGCAGAAGGTGAACGCGTTCGAGATGGTGGAAGAGCTGGGACTGGCGGTGGAGATACGGAAGTGCATTAGAGGAGATTTGTTGGTGGTCAGTGAGATGGAGACGGTTACGGCGGACGATATAGAGAGAGCGACCAGGTGTGTGATGGAGCAGGACAGTGATGTCAGGAAAAGAGTGACGGAGATGGCTGAGAAGTGTCGTGTTGCGTTAATGGACAGTGGATCTTCGCATTTGGCTTTGCAAAAGTTTATTCAAGACGTTACCAAAAATGTTGCTTAATTTGGGTTAGGGACGTACGTATTCCAACTTCCAAAGTGTTATTATGTATTTGTTTGCTATTGCTATCTATGTCTTTTGTTTGTGTTTTTTTTTTTTGGGGGAATTTGTATACTAGCTACTTTGTTTTAATTATGTTGTGTATGTTATCATTATGTGTTACTAGCAATTTTTAAAAAGTGTTCAATATGAACTAACAATGGTTTTAGGAGAAAAGTGAGTTTCAACCCAAAATTAATGGGGCATATAATGAAAGTTACAGGATGGTATTACGTCGTTGTGGAATTGAATGCGATATAATATGTGTTTTTACGTAAGACATGTACGGAGTAGGATCACCTAGCAATGTGTTATGCCCCGTGCTACGCACGGACTTATCTTTATATTTGGTCCATTGGTAATTTTTTTAGCTGTTAGATTTTCATCTTTCTATATTTTGCTTTCTTAATTATTTTTTTTTTATTGATAAAAATGATATAAATTTTTGGGGAAGAATATGTATCTTAGTAATTAAACTACATCCTCATATATAATGGATTTTATTAACCATGTTTACTTTTCTGAATAACAAATTGTTTAAAAGCTTAGACTGATTCTCTGTTAGGACATGTTGTTTTGCGATGTAATCATTTTGCAATACATTCATGGCGAATTTTGTGATTACAAAATAAATGATTTATGTAATGTAATTGTAAACATTGAAATGATATTTAACATTAAAATGATCAATAAATATTTAAACAACTTCATGCTTGATGTAAGCTGTATGGACAAATGATCATCGTCTTTGTATTTTCTGCTGGGTCAAGATGTAATTTGTCAACTAAAGATTATAGACTTATATAGTCATATTAATACATGTCACTTTCAAACTATAACAATAACTTGTTTGGACGTTGTTTCCGTTGTGGCCTTACAGAAATAGCCGAGAGCTACCATCATTTTTGAGTTTCGATTTTATCCCATGAGTAATCTTTTATTAAAGATAATGAAGTTTAGAGATATAAAATAAATATTATGATCTTTAATGTTGCACATTTTTCATCTTCAGATTCAGATAATGTGTGATTTATTTCTCTTTTAACTGTTGGTAACCCCTAACATCAAAAGCACATTTTTTGTCCCATCAACACAAGACGGAAAATGATACAAATCCTTCAAGCTTCAAAGCCTATTCAGTGGCTTTAAACCAAAAATAAAATAAAAATAAAAATATCATTTTTTGGTGATTTTATTCACTTCGACATTCTTTAAGGCAAATCTTCATCATCTTTATTTTGTTGTTACGTGAAGACATAAGCGAAAGTTGAATTTCAAGTCTCATATCACAAGTTAACTGAAATCAATTACAAATCACCTCGTCTAACGTTGTTTCTTCTAATGACTTCCTTCGACATGTATATAATAGAGATCTGATCATCTATTTTAAGCTTTAGGTCTCCCTATCTGTAGTAATCTTAACAAATATCCAAGTTAGAATAATATATAAAATAAAAGAATGTATAATTAAATTTTAAACTCAAAAAATTATTTTCTCACACAATTATACCGTTGTGTGATATATATCTTAGGCTAAGTTGCATTGTTTTGACTTTATGAATATGTCATAGTGTACATACACGTAGGCTCATGGTGTCTCCATACTGTAATTAACCTTTATAACTTGTTAAGATAAAACGGAAAATGTTATTACACCTTACTCAATATGGCAATAGAAAAAAAGCTTAAAGGAGAAAATAAGAGTAACTAAATTTTTTATTTGATTGTTTGGTCATTCCATAAAGGTTTTCTCCTCCACCTAACCACCAATCCAGACTACTACTTTATATGCTTGCATAAACTTTAGTTCCTTGTCGGAGATCTTAAATCCTCTATTTTCATTTAAAAATGAATTGTGCAATGAGCAAATCATTTACGTGATCTAAAGGAAAAATGCTTCAGAGACATTAGAACTTTCCTCGAATCATAACAATGATTTGAGTACAAAATAGAATACAATCACATGAAATATACATATTAAGGAACCAGCCAGTCAGCCATTATAGTAGCAGAATTTTGGCCGTTTAAAATTAATGGTACAATATAGAATTTTAGATGAAGAGAAATAAGAGATTGGAATATAAATTTCTGACTAAACATTGAAACTGATTTTTTGATATAAATGTAAGCTAATTTATTGGGATTTAAAGGCGATAATGGGATGTTTCTAAAACAATATTTAGCTTTCCACGGTTTATTGAATTAACGATGAAGAACTTCAAATCTTAAACAATATTATAACCATGCTCTAATTTTGAAATTGTCAAGAATACATATGGCCCATTGTTAGCATTATATTCATTTATAGGCCCATATACGTTGGTCTTAAGCTTTTGAACAATAAAATGTTAACCAATTAATATTTAATAGAAAGTAGGACGTTAAAAGCAAAACACTTACGCCCAACTTTCCGTGAATTTACATGGGTTACAATGACAACAACTGTTTCATCTTTAGGGTTAAAAGTTTGGCATGGGCATCGACCGCAAGTTCTCTCCAAAGAGATATGTATACGTCGTCACCACTACAACAAACACCAGAAATGTTGCACAGTTACAGACTTACAAAGAGTAGAACGAATCTGAAAAAAAACAAAACAAAACAAAACCAATACCTTTCTAAAATGCAAGTCAGTATTAAATTGGGTTGTCTTCGAAGGGTGGTTCTGATCTTTGTTTTCAAATGTTTGAGACAATGATATTTGGCCAACAACATCTGGTGAGTGGGTAAATGTAGATATAAATCATATACTGAAGAAAAATCTGGAAGCTAAGAGACCAGAAATACGAACAGTGCAAAATAGGCTGTTACCTGGAAGTTTCTCACACTTGTCTACCATATCAAGCAAGTCTGAAAAAGTAGAGAACCTAAAATAATCAAAACCAAGAGAGCATTGTCATTTTTTTAACAGTCTCCAAAGACGTTTTCTCTGTGAAAACCATTCTCCACTTGTGGTTGGTGCGACAATAACGGTTGGAGGATGCAGCAATATCAAAATCATTGATGTTTTACAATTGGCCTTTAAGCAATTGATCTTGAAACTTAGGCACACAATTAGGAAGAACTGAAGCTTGTATAGCACAATCCTGAAACAAAAGCGAAATGAATGTGTTAAACCGGAGGTAAATCAGTGGTCAAGAGGAACAATAATAGAGATAATATATATTTTCATCAGGAAGGAGACATTTTCATCAGGAACAATAAGTAAGATATTGTTTCTTCGAAAGTCTCGAACTTCCCAAATATGGATGACCCGAACAACAATCCTATTGATTCCAGTGTTGTGTGTCTTGTTGGAGGTTGAATCAAGGGTAGAGTATTGTTTTAGGTTTACCCATGGTGTGAGAGAGAGAAGGTGAGTATCATCAAAGGTTGTTATTTAAAAAGAAAACTTAATGCAATGGTTGAAGGAGACTAATCTGGGATTGGAGTGAAATGTTAATGACCATGAATCATAGGTGGTTGGTATTATTTTGATTACGTTATAATTGGGTGGTACACGTAAAGATGAAAATGAAGGATATACTTCAATGGAATTCTTTAATTACCTTAAAGATTGTAATAAGTAATACAAATAACGTAATCATAATAATGGTTCATATGATTCTAATTGGTTGTGTAGATCTAAACCCCTTTTTAAAAAATTTAAATTTGATTCAAAACAATTTGAAAACGATTTTGGACCGGAATAATGTTACATACAGTTCAAAACTTCAAATAGGTGTTTAGGATCTTGACACAGACATTAAACCGAAAATGATTTAGAATGTGGTGGTGGAGTAGGAGAATTAAACCAAAGAAACCCTTTGAAAACGATTTTGGACAGGATTAATGTTACATACAGCTTGGAACTTCAAATAGGTGTTTGGGATCTTGACACAAACATTAAACCGAAAATTATTTAGAATTTGGTGGTGGAGTGGGAGAATTAAACCAAAGAAACCCAGGGATTAAGAGATTTTTGTGAAGGTACATCAGATGTAGTAGCTACTGGGAACAATGGTTGTGAGAAGGTGAGTACAAGTGAATTCGACAACATTTGGTTTGTATCCTCCTGATGGGTATAAGAGCTGTCAATTATATTTGTTGGGCCTGTAATTGGTTTTATTTTGTTAGGCTCAATATGAAAATGTAAAAACAATGGCCTTTAAAAATAAGAGAAGACATGTGTCAGTTAGATAATAAGCCAGATGTCATGTTCTAAGCAGAAGTTGATAAAAACCTTCTCTTATTATATAAGATGTTCTTTCTGTCTTGAATTTGTAGACGCAACTGTGTTTATGTAATAATGTACTTTCATTAGTACAAAGAGAAAATCTGAGCTAGTAGACGAGTCTTTTTAGATTTTAGTATGTTTTGGAGAAACTTAAGTATCGACATCCGTTAGCCAATTCTCATACAGTCGTCGTTGATTCTTTTGAATTCGGATTGGCTAGAATTTAGAAGTTATCTCTCTTTTTTTTTGGTTATTTGTTTTCGTTGTACTCAAAGTTTGTATCCTAACTAGGAGATATCCTATTTTGTTTGATTAATATTTATTTTTAATTGTTCGGTAAATCTATTAGTCTATTTGAATACTAATTATTTTAGAATATTATAGTATTTTATTTTTGACGTATTATTTCAATTTTCTATTGTTTGTTTGTTGTATTTGCAGCATTATTTTGTGAAATATAAAATAGTAATTTTATTATTATAATTGTGAGCAAATAAAAATTATAATTTATCATCTATATAAATTTAGGTTTACCAACCCGCCAATGTGGAAATTAAAACACACTTTTTCATAGATTGAGTGATATATCTTCGTTTTTTAAAATTCAAATCACAACATATGCAGAAAAAAATCTGCATTTTATTAATGATAAGTATTATATGAAAATTCCAAACAATTTGTAAATAAAATAAAATAAAGATGATAGGAGAATCATAATTTGAAATCTTCAAATTTAGTTATTAAATATAATTATATTTTATACTTGGATATAAAATCTTAGTTTTTAAAACTGATTGGTTTATATTTTTTTAAAAAAAATATTTACTAATTTCGTCCATAATTTATTAGAGAGAGAAAATATATATATATTTTTATTTTTTTAGATTTTTTAATATTTGATCTGTGAGTTTTATTTTTTATTTTTTAGTTAATTATATTTATTTAAATTGATTAAATTGAATGTAATTTTTTACACATTTAAGGTTAGTTTCATATTTGTACTTCCCAATTAATATAGTAGGATTAATTGTACCTACAAAACGTTGTTTGGTCTATGACTATCCTATATTCTCAAGCATAAAGACGAAATCTAAAAAGACTCGAAATATTCAGTTTCCTATTTTAAGTGTTCCAAATACATCATATAATGTACTTTCTAATTTCCACATAATATGAAAAAAAAACTTAAGAATGTATGTCTTTAAACATTCTTAGAACACGAGTAAATGTATTATAATTTTCATAGAACAAAGTATAAAATATTTATTTTCGATTTCGTAGAAATTAAAATTCTAGATACTAGAACGTAAATAAATTTTGTGGATCATGATTTATTGATGGCTCTTCCTGCAATACATTTAAACCTTGGATAAGATTTGTACCATTAAATAACCTGTAAAAACTGCATTTCCTGATACTCAAACTCCAGAACTGGTGTACAGTATTAATAAACCTTTGATCAACCAATGATCTAAGTGGATTTCCACCTGTTGTGCAACTTGCACAACAAACAACCCATATCGCCGCCACACTAGTTTCCCACCGAGAAAACAACAAATAAAACTGTTAAAAAGGCAGCTTTACAAAGTGTAGACGTTGGGATACCATATTTTCCATGCTCAAACAAACCCTTCAGAAATGGAAAGAACAACATAACCACTATAATACATCCACAAGCCTCCGCAAAACCCGACCCATCTCCTCCATGACTACAACTCGACTGTAGTAGACAAACCAAAAACTCCGCTAGAGACGCAAGATTCACCAACATAATAAATGTGCCGGGAATGAAATGACACGAGCTATCAAATTCAAATTTGCCCAAGTCTGATTTTGGCCCATCATCTTCTCCTTGTGATGTTTTAGACTCATCTACTGATTTTGAATCCGGCATAGTCTTTTTAGCGATTACGAACCCTACTTTCGAGATTCCAAGAAGCTTGAGTATGATATCTTGAATGCTAAATAACCAACTGCTAGTTGCTATTATTCTCCAAAGTGATTGGGAGACATACCACGATTGTACCGAAAAACCAAGTTTCATGAATTGCCATAGACTGTTGAGACAATGCATCCCAACAAGTGTCACTATTATGCCTAGACAAGGTCCCTAAATCCCACACAAGAAAAAAAAAAAAGATGTAAGAAATATTAAACTTTATCTTCAAATTAATTTTATAAAAATATAAACTAAACTATATTCAAAGAGAGAAAGACACCTTGGGAAATAAGGTAGAGTTGTGGAGTAGGCAATAAGCAGGCAAGAGACAATAAATGAGCTCAGGTGTTGACCTTATACACATGAGAATCCAAAAATAACCTAACCGTTGTCGGAATTTTATTTTCCAACGGAAACCGATCAACGGACTTTGTTTGCTAAAAAGGACTTCAGTCGCTCCCGTAGCCCACCGTCGCTGTTGGACTATCGTCTCTAGTCCTACCGATGGCGTAGATCCAAGAAACGCAGGTGGATCCGGAGAAACGAATGAGCTAGTCCATCCTCTCGTATGGATTCCAATACTTGTCTTTATATCATCTCCCACTGAACCGTATAACCAACCAAGCTGCACGATTTATAAAGAAAAACACATTACTATGGGAAAAGGTTCATAAGTTCAAGGAAACGACACGTTAATATTTCTTGATATGTTTGATTTTAGAATAGACTGATTAAAATGAGAAGGTAACATTACGTTGCCCCAACTGGTATTGTACTCGTAGTGACAATGCCCCACTTCTTGAGCCGCTTCAATGAAGTTTGTAAAGCTACTTTGGGGATTTGATTTTCTTTGTAATGCATCCGTCACCGATTTCAGGAGCTCTTTAGAGGCCCCATATTACCTCACTAGACTTTCCTCAGCCAAAAACTCACCTTAATAAAATAACAATAACATATCTTTAATGAATTAAAAAAAAAATTCTATTAGTTGATCCAGCCAATACCGGTAAAAACGCACTTAAATGCTAAATAATTGAATCCGTGCTAGAGCACGGATTGAAATAACTGAATATTAGTTGAACAGTAGAGTAACAAAATTATGATGAATTGAATGTTAGATGAATATATAGGAACTAGAATTGAACCAGTGCTAGTGCTAGAGCATGGATCAAAATTTATTTTGTTTATTTTGTAATTTTTATTTAGAGCACCATATATATGATTATTTTATTTGTTTTAAAAGTTTTTTTTTTCTTTTTGGATGAAACACTATGCCATTAAATCATACGTTGAATATGACTTATGGAAAGAACATCTATTTTGTATAGATTTTGATCCCCGGTACACCGCGAATTAAGTTATTTGATAAAAAAATTAATTTTTGTTCGTTAATTTTCTTTGAATTGTTTAGTGTTTAAAATTATATATTATATTTTATTGTTAATTCTCTAATTTAACCCACAATATACCGCATAATAACTTTTTGTTACAGTATAAATATAATCAACTTAATTAGATATATCTATTAATTTAATATTCATATTATTAACAAAATAATGAAATGATATTTTACCTGTGTAGCACCGAATTAATGAAATTTAAACTTATATTAGTATCTACTCAAACACGTCATGCCATATAACCCTGTTGTTGGATATCTTTACTCGTAGTACACCACAGAAAAAAATTCGTAAAAGTCTTAATATATTATTAAATTATCATTTTTAATAAAGTTTATTTTTCTAGAAATTAAAATACTTATAATATTTGAACTTCATAAAAATATTATTAATATCTTAAACGTTTTATCAAATTTAAATATTTTAATAATTGAAATATTTATAATCTTTAAGAAAATTTAAAATTTTAGACATTTGAAAATTTTAAAGAGTTTTAAAAGTTGAAATTTTTTAAAATAAGGAACTGTAGTAAATCACATAAAACTTTTAAATTTCAATGCCTGATAAATCAAGGTTCCTGCTCATTTATATTCAGAATCATTTTGGTCTCTTTTTATAGTATGACTTTGAATCTTTGTCTAGTTTTCTTAGGCGATGTGAAACATTTTATACATATTTTTATTCATCAGTTGAGCAATATATGTCTGTTTTAAAAAAATTTAATTACATCATATGCAAAAAAAATTATACATCTTATTAACTAAATATATTATATAATAATTCAAAATAATTTAAATATAAAATCAATTAAAAGTGAAAATGAAATGATATTTTACCTGTGTAGCACCGAATTAATAAAATTTTAAATTTATATTAGTATCTACTCAAACACGTCATGCCATATAACCCCGTCGTTGGATATCTTTACTCGTAGTACACCGCAAAAAAAAATTTGTAAAAGTCTAAATATATTATTAAATTATCATTTTTAATAAAAGTTTATTTTTCTAGAAATTAAAATACTTATAATATTTGAACTTCATATAAAGTTTAAATATTATTAATCTTAAACGTTTTATAAAAGTTAAATATTTTAATAACTGAAATATTTATAATCTTTAAAATTTTTTAAAATTTAAAGTTATTAAAAAGTTGAAATTCTTTAAAATAAAGAACCGTAATAAATCACATAAAACTTTTAGATTTTAATGCCTGATAAATCAAGGTTCCTGTTCATTTGTATTCATAATCATTTTGGTATCTTTTTATTGTATGACTTTGAATCTCTGTCTAGTTTTCTTGTGGCGATGTGAAACATTTTAAACATTTTTTTATTTATCAGTTGAGCAATATATATCCGTTAAAAAAAAAATTAATTACATCATATGCAGAAAAAATTATAAATTTTATTAACTAAATATATTATATAATAATTCAAAATAATTTAAATATAAAATCAATTAAAAGTGAAAAAAGAATCACATATTTTTGTTTTAATTAGGTTGAGATATTTCCTTATCTTTTAAATGTTATCTATAATTGATTTTATATGTTACTATAATTAACTAAATTTATAATATCCTTAATTACCAAAAATCAAACTAATCCGTATATTATGATGATACACCTAAATTATGAATGTCATAAGTTTATAACCAAAAAATTATATTTATATCTATTATATAGTCTATAAAAAAAGTCATGTACTTCTAAAATAATATAGTAGGGATGTTACTAGAATAATGAAAAATGAAAGTGTGAATAATAAAACATTTATTATCTCTTGAAACTACGTCGTCTAAGATGAAATAGTTCGAAGAAGATCTTAGGCCATCTTTATAGGGAGAACACCAATGGTGTTCTAAGCCCAAAAAAATTAGAAAAATAATGAATAGTGGCATAAGAACAATTTTTTTGATCTTGAATGAGAACTGATTTAAGCTCAGTTCTTATTGGTCGTGGCTTCACGTGATTGGCCGAGATTTTTTGCAAAGAAAGAAAAAATAAAATGTTTGTGTGTTTAATTAAATTAAATGTTTTTGTGTGATATATCATGGTTTAATTAATTAAATGTTTATTTTCCTAATAAAACCTTTTGATGAGCAAAATTATTTCTTGCAAAGAGATTTGATTTAATAATTTTGTGAACAATCTAAACATGATTTTAAAGCTGATTTATTACCTAGAATTTTGCAAAGAGATTTGAATTTTCTGGTTTTAAATTTAGATATTATTTGCAGTGAGAACTGATTTAATTTACAAAAGTGTTTAGAGTTCTAGATCTGTTCTTAATTGCTTGAATCCTAATTTATTGATTGATTTAATATTTCATAATTTCCTGAGAAATTCCCTAAGCCTAGCTTTTTGATCCATTGAATTTACAACAACTTTATTTAATATTTTGCATTGCTATTTTAATTTAAATCAATTTGTTTAGCATAATTGAAAAACTCTATAATTTATTGTGTAGACTTGAGTCCTTGTGGAATTCGACCCCTAAGTATTACAGTGATCTCTTAATTTGAGAGAGTAGCTCTAGGGTAAATTTGAGCATATCAAATTTTGGCGCCGTTTCCGGGGACTCTTTGATCTACCATTAGATTTGAGTTTTAGATTTTGTCTAAATTTTTCTTTTTATTTTCTACTTACACGTTTTGGTTTTTCTTCTCTTTGGTGTTTCAGGTGCATGCCTCCTAGACCTCACACAGGGAGCAACAAGTCTGATCCTACTGTGAATCTTATAAACCAAGAGTTGGGAAAACTTGAGCGTGAGAACCGAAAAGCAGCTAAATCTCTAAAGATGGTTAATACGATCATTCTGATGCGTGATGAGGCTGGTGTTTTGAGGGATCAAGAGGGCCACTTGCTCAATGAGCAGGGCCAAAAGCTTGATGCAGAAGGAAACATGATTGCTGAGCCTGTTGTCAACGAGCAGGCTGTCGTGAACCAGCAAGCTGGTGTCGATGATGATCTGAATGATGGTGTCGATCGACACCAACCAGGTGGCATCGATCGACACCCCCTTCCTGCAGACGGCCGTGGAGCTGCAAACCACGTACAGAACCCAGTTCGGCGGTAGGAACACAACCGAGACTTGATCAGGACCATTGCTGACTACAACCGGGCTGATCTTGTGCATGAGAACCGGTCTGCTATTGTTCCTCCTCCATTCCAGAGGAACGATTTTGAGTTGAAACCTGCGTACTTTCAACTGGTTGGACAGAGACCTTTCTCTGCTTTGCCCAATGAGAAGCCTTTGGACCACATTGAGCATTTTGAGGATCTTGTGACCAGTATCAAGGCTAATGGAGTGACTGAGGACTTCATATTCTGCAAGCTCTTCCCATACTCACTTGCGGGAGAGGCATCTCAGTGGTTGAAGCAGTTGCCAGCTGGATCTTTGACATCTTGGCAACAAGTCAAAGTGGCTTTCCTCAACCATTTCTATGATGATGCAATGTCAGATGAGCTGAGAGTCAAGCTATCCACTTTCAAGCAAAGACCAGATGAAGCTTTCAAGGCAGCTTGGGTGAGATTTAAAGCTTATCAGAGGGATTGTCCACACCATGGTTTTTCAAGGGTACAATTGCTGAGTATCTTTTTCAGAGGGTGTGACTGGAAGTATCAGTTAGCTTTGGATGCTGCAAGTCATGGGAATTTCAAAACAAGATTTCCAGAAGATGCTGAAGTTTTGATTGAAAATTTGGCTTCTAGCAATAGCACTAAGGGAGCAGATGCTGAAAGGAAGAGATTGCATGGAGGATTTGATTCAAACCAGTTAGCTTATGTTAATGCTAAGCTGGATTCAGTGCATAATCTCCTTATGGGTAAGAAATCTGTTCATTTTGCTGCTGAGGTTGAGACATATGAGCCAGAACCTGATCAAGGACACCAAGAGGAGGATGTGAACTATGTGTATGGGAATCAGGGACAGCAGTTTGGAAATCAGCAAGGCAATAGGCCTTACAGTGGGAACTCTTCCGGCTACACTTCCAAGCCAGAGTATCAGCAGCAACAACAGAACAATGGCTATACAAGGACATATGGGAACTCATCTTATCAGTCTCCACCTCCTAAGAATTCTTCAGAGAGTAGAATGGAAGCCATGCTTGAGCAGCTTTTGCAAGGACAAGAGCAATTGACAGTGACATTCAATGGGAAGATTGACAATGTCTACACTGAGCTGAATGGGAAGATAGAGGCATTGAATGTTCATGTTAAGAAGCTGGAGGTTCAAGTTGCACAGACTGCTGGGTCTGTTAAACGACAAGAGAGTGTTCTTCCAGCAAGAACTGAGTCAAACCAGAGACATGCTTGCAATGCCATATCAGTGCGAGATGAAGATGATGGTGAAATTGCTTCTGCAGAAAAAGAAGAGAAATCGACAAATCTCTCGGTTTCAGATGATGGCATCGATCGACACCACCTAGGTGTCGGTCGACACTCTTCTCGGACGAACCCAGAAACTGCAAAATCTCAGGTTCCAGCTGCGGAATGGGCCTACAAGCCTAAGGTTCCTTTTCCCAAGCCAAGGAGGTCTAAGCAGGAGCTTGAGGAAGCTAGATGCAAGGCTATGATGGATAAGGTGATGATTGAGATACCATTGATTGATGCAGTAAAGCTTTCACCACCTCTTAAGCGCTATGTGAAAAGAATGGTATCCAATGGTTTGAGCCCTAAAGAAGGAGCCTTGCTAACTAAGGATGTTAGTGCAATTCTGTTGAACCAGACTGTTCAGAGGAAGAAGGAGAAAAAGCAGGAAGTGGTTGTCTCTAAGGAAGTGAGTGCAATCATTCAATGTAAAACTGCAGAGAAGTTACCATATCATGGAAGCTTTGTACTTGATTGCTCAATCTCAGCAGGAAGGTTTGCACACTCACTTTGTGATCTTGGTTCCAGCGTCAACTTGATGCCATATTCTGTTGCTGTGAGACTTGGGATGACAGAATTCAAGCCAACTCAGATTTCTCTAATCTTGGCTGATCGATCCCGAAGAATTCCTGAAGGTGTTCTAGAGGATATTCCAATTAAGGTTGGCAACTTCATGATTCCAACTGACTTTGTGGTGCTGAAGTATGATCAAGAGCCTAAAGATCCTCTCATCTTAGGAAGATTTTTCTTGGCTATAGCTGGTGCAGTCATTGATGTGCAGAAAGGACACATAGAGCTGAATGTGGATGGTTTGAGTATGAACTTTAAGATGGATAAGCTGAGGCGGGCTCCTACTATTGATGGACAGACATTTTCTGTTGAGAAAGTTTCTGCTACACGAGCAAGAGGCTCAGTGTCGATCGACACTCCATCAGCATCGATCGACACCCCTCCACGACCGCGTCAAAGCTTGTCCAAAACTGATGCTCCAAGTCAGAAACCTGTTCCCAAACAGAAGAGTCATCAGTCCACACTCCAGAGCCCTCAGATAAGGCCAAGGTATGCATCTCTTTCTCCTAAACTTCCTCCTATCATCAACAAGAATTTCAAAGAGATAAAAACTGTTTTGTAGTTAACCAAGCCACGAGATTATCGTAGAGCGCTTGTTTCTTCTGTTGATGATTTTGCAGGACAGAATAGATACCCTCCCATACCTAAATCCCGCCCTGGTACAATTCCTAACATCCTTGGCAGACCTCATGCACCAAAAGCTTATACACCACCTTGGATGAAGAGGACTTCAATGCTATGTTCTGCTCCTCCGGATGCCTGAGCTCCAACACAGTCAAGCTAATGACTGAAAACAAGCGCTTGGTGGGAGGCAACCCACTGGTAGGTTTTTCTTTTTCTTTTGATCTTGATTTTGATTTATTTTATTTTTATTTTTGCTTTCCTCTTACTTGATAACACTGGGGACAGTGTTGTTTAAGTCTGGGGGAGGTTAATACTAACTATGTTTTCTGTTTTTGAGTTTCAGTTGTGTCAGTCAAAACCATAAAGTTTGAGTCAAATTTTTCAAATTTTTTCTTTTTGTCTTTGGGAATTATGATCTTGGTAAATGATTTCTCTTATTTGGCTAACACTCTAATGATTATTTGTTTATGCTTGATCTCAGAACTGAAGCTTAGAAAGACTATGAGCCTTATCAACAATCCTGAAAGCCCTTATTCAATGGATATCTGATTGATCTAACGTTGTCTCAACTTTTATCAGGATTTTAACCGGACTTAATCTCTTACTTTGGGGTTGGAAATCAGTGGACTAGACTTCTTCTTCATGCCATACAAGACAGTGCAATTTTTCAAAGTATGTCTTCCCTCTCTCTTCCCTTCAGTGCTCTAAAAAAAAAAGAGAATAAAAGATGAGATGATTTTGATCAGTTTAGAGAGGTAGGTAAATTACCAGTGACCCCGGTATTCGCTTACACCTCATTATTCTACTCTTGAGTCAAATGATCACACAAAGCTTGGAAGCGAGGGGTAGGTAAATTACCGATGACCCCGGTATTCGCTTACACCTTTGATTCAGAAAAAAAAATATAAGAAAAGAAAAAAGTTGGAAGTGAGAAAAGGGAGAGGAAAGGAGATGTAAGAAGAAAGTCTTGGCCTGAAGAGAGTCCATATGCCACTGTTCGATACACCCAAGGTAAGAATTCACCTTATTTGTGCCTTAATATTGACTAATGAGGTGACAATGGAGATTTCAGAGATTTCAAAGGATTGTGGGATTTGAGTAAGAAATGTTGATGCTTATCATGGTTGAGTATAATAAGTAAGTTCTTGAGTCAGGTACATGAAGAGTGAGAATAAGAATCATTATGCAGTTGAGTGAGTTCCCTGTTTTCAAACTTCTTTCACATGTCTAAGCTTATGTTTTGCTTGAGGGCAAGCAAAGGCTAAGTCTGGGGGAGTTGATATATCATGGTTTTTATGGTTTTTAACCATGATATAACGAGTCTTTTAGAGTCTTTTGATTTGTTTTCTAGGATGTTTTTGAGTCTTTACAGGTTTTCTAGGATTTTGGCATGAAAGGAGCAAAGTGGAGCAATTTGGATCGTTTGGAGCATAAATCTCGGATCAAAGCATGAGCATCGATCGACACCAAGATTTGTGGCATCGATCGACACCCCTCTCTGCCGACTCAAGACCCAAATTTGGAAGTTTTACAAATCTGCCCCAAAGTTTCCATAATTGCAACACAAGTCTCTGACGTGTTTTAGGACATATAAATAGTATTTTTAGGTTTTCCAAACCCTTAAGTTATTTTCTATCAAGTTTTATTTTTCCTGTAACCCTGTGAGATTTTGAGAGCTTTGGAGAGAGAGATCTGCTTGGAGAGAGAGATCTGCTTTGAGAGAAGAATTTCTTGAACTCCCTTTTACTCTTTTAATTTCAATTGATTATTATTCAGAATCATGTTTTGTTCTTCAATGATTATGTCTGAGTAGTTTGCTTGTTAGGTTCAGGGTTTTTCATAGGGTTTTTATAAATTATTAGATCTGTTTATTTAGGATTCATTATCTATCTAGATCTTCATCTTAGGTTGTTCTTCATATTAATTCTTGATTGATCACCTAGAATTAATACTTTAGGAAAATAAATTGATATGAGAATATAATTGATTTTCCTGATAAAACCTTTTGATGAGCAAGATTATTTCTTGCAAAGAGATTTGATTTAATAATTTTGTGAACAATCTAAACCTGATTTTAAAGCTGATTTATTACCTAGAATTTTGCAAAGAGATTTGGATTTTCTGGTTTTAAATTTAGATATTATTTGCAGTGAGAACTGATTTAATTTACAGAAGTGTTTAGAGTTCTAGATTTGTTCTTAATTGCTTGAATCCTAATTTATTGATTGATTTAATATTTCATAATTTCCTGAGAAATTCCCTAGGCCTAGCTTTTTGATCCATTGAATTTACAAAAGCTTTATTTAATATTCTGCATTGCTATTTTAATTTAAATCAATTTGTTTAGCATAATTGAAAAACTCTATAATTTATTGTGTAGACTTGAGTCCTTGTGGAATTCGACCCCTAAGTATTACAGTGATCTCTTAATTTGAGAGAGTAGCTCTAGGGTAAATTTGAGCATATCAGTGTGTTTAATTAATTAAGTAATATGTTTGTTTGGTTTTTTTTTTTTTTTTTTTTTTTTTTTTTTTTTTTTAAATTTTATTTACAATGTTTTTTTGTTTCATAAAAATTTGGTATTGTATTTTGAATTTTAGTAAAAATTTTATAAGTTTGCAATTTAAATGTTAATTTATAAGTTTTTATATTAAATCTTATGATCTTAAACATGTTCTCCCAATAACTAACTTTTTAACAAAAGATCTTAATTAATGATCTTACATTATTTTCATAATATTTTTACTCTAAGAACACCTAAAATAGTTCCCCTTATAAAGATGCCGTTATAAACTGAGAGATCCAAAACCTCTACATTACGAACAGCACCACAAATTTATTACCATCTGTTCTAAGACTGGTTTAATGAAACTGTGGTGTTGTCGGTGAAGGGTTTGGTTCCCTCTTTTTACTTGAATGATATTAAAATTGTACACGGGTTTATTACAACTCAAACAAAATTTGGTTGCGTATTTTGCAGTTGATTGTAGACTTGCAAAAAAGGAAAAAAAAATTGAGGACTGTTTAAAAAGAAAATCATTTAAAACTAAAACTAACACTGTTGCGCACCAGGTTGAAAAAACAAAAATAATAAGTAAGAAAATCATAAAACTATAAAAACTGTTAATACATTATATGGTGTTTTAGAATATTTTAAGTAGAATGTTGTCGAGGAATATTTGAAAATATCTTACGGTTTCTAATACTTACTTGTAGCAACTGAAGAAAGACTTCCGTTGTCTTCTAAATCGTCCGTCGACAATCCGTACATAACTCTTCTAATATGGAAGCATCCAGAGACCAGAGCCACAATATATCGGTCATTGGATTCCCGCTCCTCGTCCCAAATACTAATTTTAACGTATATAAACAAAGAGTACACATCGGTCTATAAATGACACTGAAGTGATCAAGAGTTCAAGTAAAAAATGTTAAAGAAGGGGAGAGACTGCACCGATTGTAGGACGGAGAATTCGTTGGCGTAAGAATCATAGAACTTTTGAGGGAATTGAACAAAAGCACAATTGTTTGAATTCTTTGCGTTTTGTAAAAACACACACATTGCTTGTCGCACCACATCTGCTTCATTGGCATACATGTCACAGTCTACGTTCAACATGTATGGTGCATTTGTCATCAACCCTGACACTCTTAACTGTTCAAATATTAGGCTCATAACATTTTGATTATTATAACAACAAGCAATAGATTCGTAGTCGTTAATACTACTTCAATTGAATTTAAAGACATAAATATGGAATTTAATTTATCTTCGGTATTGCTATACTGTTATTGTGATATATATATATATATATATATAAGTATAGTTCTCTTAGGGGGTTGTATTGGATTAGAGATTTAAATATGAGGATTACAAAAGAAATGGCGAGCTTCGATATATAGATATTTAGACCATCTCCAATGGTTTTCCCTATTTTTTCCTCTATAATAGGAAAACTCTATAATAGGGGAACTCTATAATAGAAGTAGGTTTTACTCCAATGGTCCTCTATAAAATAGAGATTGCTATTTTTTTCTCTATTTATAGAGGAACCTTTGTAAAAAAAAATAGGGTTCCTCTATAAATAGAGAAAAAAAATAGCAATCTCTATTTTAGAGGTGAAAATAGAGGACAATTGGAGTAAAACCCACCTCTATAATAGAGAGCCTTTATAATAGAGGCAAAAATAGAGGACCATTGGAGATGCCCTTATACGTCCTTTCAAAATACTTTACCTTCCTTGAAAGGACGTATAAATCTCTATATATCGAAGCTCGTCATTTCTTTTGTAATCCTCATATTTAACGAAAACTCCTACTATTTCGAGGTACGTAATTTAAGTCATAATAATCAAACGTACGTATGCTGGATGAATACTAATCTATATCTCAACCAATTAATATTGTAACCATGACAGGCCGGTCACAACTTATGTACTTACTTTGAAACTAAAGAGAGAGAGAAAAGAAATTAGATGTCTGAGATAAATCACTAACCAGAAAGTTCATGGCTCCAGTTTTGTAATGATGAAGGCAATTGGGTCTTTTCTCTCTTGAAATGTATACAAGATGAGGGACTTCTTTCTCGTCTCCGACGCCTGCCTTGTTCTCCCATACCACCTGCACATGACACATTAAACAGAATTTCAATCATCGTTATAATCAAACCTTATGATCTGTCCAGAACGATAGAGTAGACATTTAAAAAAATAAAAAAAGTTTTTGGCATATAGTTTCCTTGAATATAATAATACCTTAACTATAGTTGAATGATCATTTGGTTTGGTGATTGAGAAAGCCTCAAAATCATCATCTGCATCCAAACAATGGGGATCTTCTGTGGCATTTTCAATTTTTCTGCATAGCTTCTCGTACTCACTCTTTATATTAATACAAAAATAAACAGAATAATAAATTAAGTTTTCCAATATATAATATGAAAAACAACATATACATAACATTTAAATGTTAAAATAGTTACTTCAGTTTTTTCTTTTTATATAATATAAAAAAACAAAGAGATGATAAAATAAAGAGAGAAACGTAGTTAATCAGAGAATGGTGATCCCTTAAATTTTGTGAACATAGTCATCGGTTCAGATGTGTTTCATCCTTTTACCTGTTCAGTTAAAATGTGTTTGTATCTCAACTCAAACTTGGCAAGGAGTGTTTCCGGTTGGACCGGCAGAACAAGCCAGTTTGAGTTTGTTTTTAAAAAATCAGGACCTTCTATTTTAAACAACCCCAAATGCCAACTAAATAATCAAACTCACCTTCGTCATTTCCCAGTCTTTAATGAATACTGAATCATCTGTTACGACCAAAGGGTTTAAGAAATAACTAAAAGGAGCTCTAACTCTAACGTTGTATTTCTTGCAGAAGGGAACCCAAATCTTGGCGAACTTTGAAGCTTCCCTAAGAGAGAAGAAAGTGTGAGGTGAGCATCCATCGTCTGATACATAACACGCTAGTTTATTCGCTGGATACTTCAGAGCTAACAGCGAAAGCACAGTGTTCACAACAATAATTGGCGGCTCCCTAACGGGATCTGCCGTGGGAACGAATATATCTACTGAAGGAAGGTCATGAACCCTGAAATTAATTTAAAGTTTGTAGGCATATTAAAAAAGGAAGAAGCGGAAGATAACATAGAAATCAATAATGTTTCTTAAATGTTTAAGACGAGACTGTAAAATTTTAAACATGTAATCCTTGATTTTATTTGGATGAAATCATATGGATCATTGTTTGAATAATATGAATTTATAGGGGTTACGTTTGCAAAGTTAGATCCCTTATCTGAGTCAATTGCAAAATTAGACCCCTCTTTTTCTCTCTCTAACATTTGCCACTTTCTTCCTACTAAATCCTCTGGCATTCCATGTATTCACAGAAATGCCATTATTTCTGATTTATTTGAATTTCTGGCGAAAATGTTTATTACATCCATATCCTCATCTTCTTCTTTTATTTACGGTTGTGCCACCACCATCAATTTTCCAACCACCATGAACAACCAAATTTGAAGCTCTTAATGCTTCAACAACCCAAATTTGTGAGCTTAAATAACACTCAATGCTATGAGAACTTCATTTTCTTCCATCTCCTCTCCATTTTAATCCAAGAAAATTTGCAAGTGCATTTATCTTGTTATATGTCATGATTCTTGGATAGTGATTAAATTGGTGCTGGGTTTCTTCTGTGGTGACTAAAGACGACGTCCTCGGTGCTTGACATTGCGAAACAACCACCGATAAGGTTATTTTCCGGTAGAGTTCATGATTTTCCTTGATTTTTTTGCGAAAGTAGACTTCAATTGTTAGTCTAATCGTCATAATATCATGTAAAGTCTACTCTGTGGTCAATTTTGCAATTAAAAATTTATCGAGTTTCGAGCCCGTAGACTGCAATTTCAGTCTTCTTAATTTCATTTGAAAATAAAAAAATATGGTTCAGACTGCATTATAATCTTTCCGTCAGATATTTCATTTGCAGTCTACTAAGGTGTATTTTTGCAATTGACCAAATTATTGACTTTTTAGTTATGACTGCCGGACGAAGTCTTCTTACGATAATAAACGAGTAGACTTCCATAGTGACTATTTTTGCAATTGACCAAACTATTTAAGCATTGACCGTAATATTAATATATTAAAAATATATTAAAATTATTAGTTGACTGCAAACGAAGTCTACTATTAAAAAATGCAATTGTTGGTCAATTGCAAAAATGACCACGGCAGACTGCAAACGAAGTCATCATTAATGTAGACTTCATACGAAGTCTACTTGGCGAAAGTCAAACTTGGTCAATTGCAAAACTAACCACGACGAAGTTTACCTTTTCTGGTTGACGGATAGTTAAAGTCTACTTAGTAGACAGAAGTCTACTGTAAAGTCAATGGGTTGGTCAATTGCAAAAATAACCATAGTCGACTATATTTGAAGTTAACCGGTTGAACTTTCCATTGAAGTCTACCTTGTTTTAAATATTTAATTGCAAAACTAACCAAAAAATTAACAAAGGAAGACCACAAAAGAAGTCAACCGGTTATGGTAGACTTCATTCGCAGTCTGCTTTGTAAAATTGTAATTGCAAAAATAGACCCCAAGAAATAGACTTCATTTGAAGTTATCCTCGTATAGTCTTTTTTACGTCTACTCGTTGATGTGAACATGAAGTCAGCATTATTTGAAAACCAAATTATTGCAAATTGGTGAATAATTTTTAAGATTTTCTTGTTGTATTCTTTGATATATGTTATTTACTTGCCTCTGTATGTTTTTGACATGATTATATATAATACATATGGAGAAATCAAGTTTTTGGTTTTCTTAGGCAGTTAGGTCATTAACTTAGACTTATTTTTGAAGTCAACGTGTTGGAGTTCTGTGTGAAGTCTGTATTGATGACAAGAAAAATAATCTCGGTTTTAGAAAATCAGTTCCGGTTTATTTGAAACAGTACCAGAAAAATATAAAGAAACCGACTTCTCTGGCAGACTTCTTTACCAACTAACGTCAAATCAATTTAAACCTTGTAATGATTATGTCGACGACTTCTCTGGCAGACTTCTGCACGGGAAACTGAACCGTCTGCAAATCAGTCAAATCAATTTAATATTTGTAATGATTATGCTGAAGACTTATCCGAAAGACTTCTTCAAAGAATGTAGAATTCTAAGTATGAAACGAAGTGATATAGAAACTTTCTAAGAATTATCCAACCCTGAATGATATCAGTCCACAATACTACAATGAAGTGTATTCTTAGTTATTAATTGTTACACTAAATTTTATTGAAATTACAAATTTCTAGGAATTTTTTTTCCAATTTTTGGATAATTTGACAAATTAAAAGAGAAACCTGCCATAATTTTATAAAAATTATATTTTTATTATATTTATATGAAACAGGAATACAAAGTAAAAATACATAATTAAAAATAAGTTCAAATAATTAATCATATAATTAATACTAATCTAATTAAAGCAACCCACTTTGAATTTCAACAAAATCATCCCTTCCAGAAGATAACCCCAAAGAAGGTTGCTAAATCACTTAAATAATATTTTTTTAATTTTTGTTTGATAAGGTTTATGGAAATAGCTCACTAATGTCTAGCTTTCAGTCCTCACTTAATCCTCAACAACTAAAAACTTCATAATGTTAAAACCAATGTCTCAAGTTATGTTACGTCTCAGATTCTTCTAATAGCAGCAATATTACAATTCATTTGCACAAGTCATTCAAAATTTAACAATGGTTGTTTCTTCAATGAGTGACTAAACTACTAACAAATGCAAGCACGAACCAAGAGAAAAAGCACAGCATAAGAAAAGATTAAACCGTAAAAGAAAGCAGAAACTGTTACAACAAGACAAGAGTTCTAATCGACTACTCATCTAGTAGTTTCATAATCCCTTTACAAGCAAAAAAAAAACGTCATAGACATTAAAACTACTAAAAACAAGAAAACAAAACTAAAGAAAGATCTGAATCCTCTCAACAGAAAACATTTGTGAAAAAGATGATTGATTTCGTGACATCTCAATCCCACTTTTTCCTGAAAGAGCATCCTTCTAGGAGTCTTGCTTTACCACCCGGGGCTGGCACAAAACAGTCTTGACAGTTTCCACACACTACAACTGTTTGAGAATGGCTGAACACAGTGGTTCTGCAAAAATAACCCACAACAAAATCCAGACAAAAAAATAACTAATAAAGTAGTATTTGAGTAGCAGCAAAATCGATAATTTAACCCAGATCACAACAGTTTGTTACTTAGTGTACTCTCTTCACATAACTACTGATCTAAGAGCTAGGTATCTCTGCCTAATATGCATCATCTCTAGTTGATAAAGCACCACCATTATCAGACTGTACAGACCAATCAATTTGAAAAAAGACTCACATGTTGAAGCATCCCTGACATTTCACATCCTGAAACACACACACAAAAGAAACAAAGAATCAGTAATCATTGCATCGCAAATCCATTTGTGTTTACAGGGTTTGAAGGAGAAGGAAACAGGACCATGAAGAAAGAGTTGGGAGATTGCACGAGACCATGAGAAGGAAACTAAGGTTTGAGTTGTCTAGTTACCTCTTACGTGTTCATGGAGAAGCCACCAGTGGAGAGAAGCCACTCAACATATTTGCCCATGAAACTAACCTCAACATGTAACCCCAGTTGAGACATAACGAATCCAAACAAGCTTCCATTATTGCAGAAACAGCTAGAGTAGCAAAAGCAGTTTTATTTTGCAATTGGCCCAATACATAAGCAACCTAATACGGTACGAACAAGAACAAGCCGCCGCTATAAATCAGTCAAGTGTTTAACCGATACTTCTTGAACCAAGAATAAGAACAAACCTGTTCACCAGCCTCAACAATGGCAAGTAGATCTGCAGAACATCAAAAATAAGATCTTTTAATTAAAACCCAGAAACTGCAGAACCAAAACCAAAAATGAATCTAAGTGAATAATGGATAAAATTTACCTCGTTCATAGTCCACGTTACGGTACCAAAACCACCAAGAGTCTTTGAGTGCTTCTGCAATCTCGCTGCCACATTTTGTAGCAATAGTGATGTTCGATACTGAGGATACAAATGTAAAGAAAACAATTGGAGTGAATGAAGGCAATAAGAGTCAGAGAGATTATATAGAGCAAATACACTAACTCACCTGGAAAGCATCTAACTGGAATAGAGCGGCTGCGGCTGTGATGGAACAGTGACAACAACGATGTTCTCCACCCGCCTTATTCCCTGTGGTTGAGTTGAACGAGGTTGATGAGTCCGTTTCTAACATTTTCACTAAAACAAGAAGGAAAACAAGTAAATCAGTCAAGGTAATCACGAAGTCTTAGATCTAGACAATGAAAAAACATGCAAGATCAATAATCAACTCTAAACACGAACCTCATACTGTTAATTCATTGAAGGCGGATTAAGTTGAGGGAGATTCTCCATCATAGCTGCCATTGTTAAGTATTGACTCTCCGATTTAGAAGATAAAAACATGAAAGGAATGTGAAGAGAAAGACGAGAACGAAGAAGAGAAAGATGTAGTAGAGTTTAGAAAAAGAGGAAGGAGAAGAAGAAGAAAGATCGTAAAGGAGAAGAGAGTGGAAGAAGGAGGCTAGATCTTTTTTTTTTTTTTTTTTTTCTAGAATCGTGTTGTAATGAATTATATCTAGGGTTTTAAGTTTTTATATCATGTTCCTCTTAACAGAATAAACCGATCGGTAATCGGATACTAAACCAAGAAAACCGATTTCCGAATTCCTAAAATAATCCTACCAATCGGTTTACTTCTCCTCTCTCATTTACTGTCAAAAACCGAATGTTTTGGTTTGATCGGTACTTGCCGATTGCCCAGGTTAAATTATCCGGTTAGGTTAAAATAAGAGAATTGGTACGCATTCGGTTAGGTTCAGCTATCGGTTTGGTTAAATTGTCGGTGAGCTTAAAATAATATAATATTACTAGTTGATGGCACTAAAAAGTCAACCACGAATAGTCTACAGAGAAGTCTACCTAAGCAAACCCTAAATCAAATAATTTTAACATAATCAGCCTTTCTTCTCTTAATTTGACTAGTTTATATGTAAATTTATTTTATTACAATGTAGGAAGTCTATGTGGTTATTATTTGGTCAATAGGTTTACCAAATTATTTTTTATAATTTTTAAAATTAAAATTTAACCTATAATTAAGGAGTAGACTTACTTTTAAGTCTTCCGTTTGACGTCAATTTGAAATCAACCTTAAAGATATCTATTGCAGACTTCCTCGGGTTAAATCTGTCATTTTGGCTTCTGTTTTTTGTTTGGTCATAAGGGGGTCAACTGTAATTTCAGCACCCTTAGTGGTTATGTTTCTCGAAAAATGAATATGGAGTCTACAAGCTCTTTTAAATGCAAATAAAGGTACTAAAAATGCAATTGTCTGTATATCTTCTTTATTTGTAAAAAAATGGTACCTTTCATCAAGTCTATTTGGATAGGGTTTATCTTCAGCAGGACTCCATTTTATGCAGGTAATAATCAGCCATATGAATGAGAAAATAGATTCACAGAGAAAAGCCACAAGCCAAACATTATCATTTTGGCTCATATGTAAGATTCGGTATAAGAGAAGAGAAAAGAGAAGGCCGAGAATCGCGAGATCCACAATTCTCAAAACATAGCTTTTGTGTGAGATCTTTTCGCTAAGAGGAAGGAGAGAAGAGCTTGAATCCGCCATTGGAGGAGCTTGCTTGTGAGCTTTCTTGTTGTTTACGGATATGAATGTGTGTTTATATGATGTGTACTAGTGCGCTGAGAAAGTATATATATACACACTAATATAGAATTTGATTTGTACACAAATTTGAAGTTGAACCCATTACAATAAATATTTGTAGATATACTTAACTAGATTAGAGTAGATATGAATTACCAACAATGAAGTAAGTCATATTGATCTAGCTTAGTCTTAATGGAAAAAGTGATGGTGTTTGGCCAGCCCACTCTATCTCTCTCAATTAGTTAGGTAAATCTAAGATTAGGTGTTTAGATTCATTAGATTAATGAGGTGAATATACTAGTTAGGTTTTGTAATAAAAATTAGATGGCTACTATTTTTTTTTTTTTCCTAACAACATGCATTATACGAACTTGAATCCGGATGGTGACATAATGACAACACTAATACAAACCACTTATACAAGTTATGGTAAGGTTAATTACGATTTGTAATTTTTAAAAAAGGTAATTTTATTCAAATTCAGGTTTATTAAAATTATTAATTTGGAATTAGTAAGATTAGAATGTAAAGATTCAATATTACTAGCTAATTCGAAGATTAATAATGTTACAGCATTTTTTATTTCCAAACCACAGTCATCGAGTGATAGTTTACCATTCATAACGATTAGCCCTTGAGGATTTGGTCTCAGCCCAGGTCGAGCCCATTTGACGAAGGTCGTTCTCTCCAAAACTTACATTCTCTTTGGCGTTGTTTCCAGGCTATGTGTAGAAGATGAATTCGCTAAGCTGCAAATGGCCATTTTTGCTCATTATTTGTCTAGATACATACAGCATACAGGGTCACTTGTATCTTCTTATTTTTTTTTTGTTAAAGAAAGGGTCACTGTATCACCTAATAAACACCATATATGACTTAATAATATATATGTGTGTGTGAAATATCTCATCGATCCAAAGAACTTGCGTAGATCAAATCTTGAATATATTATACGTAATAACCATTACATTTACAACGTACCTTTAAATGTTGGAAATAGAACCTACGGATCACCATTCACCACAAACGAATTAAAAGGGTTGTAAGTGACCTGATAAGTCGCGGTGAACATATGTATATTATGCATCACGATCCTAATCACTATGGACAAAACAACACTTTTTTGCCAATATTGGAGCAAAAAGTTCACAATGAACTACAAAATATTTAATCTTACAAAAATAATGTTTGATTAAAAATTCGATAATTTTCTCATATATGTGAAAAGTACATGTATTTATTAATAAGAAAATTAGTATGTAAAGAAATTTTAAAAGTAAAATGAGGACTCATTATCTTCATTTTAATCTCTTTTCTTAACCATAATATAAGTAATTTATTATGCACTTGCTGAATTGATAGACATCAGTTTCAGTAGACTATTGAATTCTCTTTGTTCATATATATATAATCCCTTTCATTAGGTCGTTAAGTGCATTTTTAAGCTTCTTAGTGTTTTGTCCGATCACTGGTTCAGGATACATGCACTAGTCACTAGCTAGACATTTTCCTCAGCCTTGCTGGAATTTTTGAAATATGTTAGAGAAAGAAAGAAAAGTTTGACACGTACGTACAGTATAGTCAAATGTGGAAAACTAATCAAAAATGAGAGCGAGCGGTCCTACGCTACCGCTTCCTAGGTATGTGCCCCAAAAGCCGGCTTTGAAAATCTCTAAGCTCTCCAAGCCACTGGTTTGGGGATCAGTTTGCATGTGAACGTGGAACTTGGGACAGTGAAAACAAATGATGAGCGTACGTAAGACATGTGACAAATAACAAACAATGTGTGTCGTTCTGCACATTAAAGGTCAGTTCCATGTTGACATGCAAACTTGGTAACGCTTAGTCTTTGTGTGGAAAATTCAAAATTGGTAACGCTTACACAAATTAAAGCTCAACTAGCTCAGAGGCACGTGTTTACATTCCTTCTTTTCTTCCCTCTATTTTCCTCGCATTTTGTGGAGATCTCTATCGCTTTTGTGCAAGCGTTACCAATTTTGACTTTTCCACAAGAGAACCATAATACCGAACCAAATTAACATAATTCTGTTTAATTTTAATTTAGTGTAACTAAATATTTCAGGTATAGTTTGGTTTGAATATGATTCGGTTTTGATGGTACAATAAATTAAATATATATTATCAGAATAAATTAAATATATATTATCAGGGTTTAGTATGTAATTTGCATTACGATTATGCCACGAGATAAATCTTATTATATAAAGTTTGATGTCAAAATTACTCATTAACAAGATCGTAACAATTATCAAATATATTGATTAGATGCTGACACATATCAATATTTTTTTAATAAACATAGTATGAGAAGTAATTATATTTCCAGATTTTTAACATGTTTATATTTTAAAAATTTTAGTTTTTTTAAACAAAAAGGAAAACTAACAAAATCAATCTATTTTCTATTGTATGCTAATTATATTATACGTGTGTTCTCAATAAAATTTAACATGTGTAAGCAAAAACTTAATTTATTAAGCATATATATTAATCAATAAATAATGAATAACAAAGTTTAAAAGAATAACATAAGTTTAGTCAGATATAAATTGTATTTATTATTATAATATAATTTTTTATTGTAAGTAAGTATACAAAACTAGCCCTCAGTATTCAGATTTCCGAACCCGATCGGGTTTGGGTTTTCACATATAGAACCCGATCGGGTTTTTTATATTATCGGGTTCGGGTAATTCAGGTAATTCGGGTATACCCGAACTCAAACAAACCATGAGAAAAACTAACTTTTGTTTTTTTATAAATTTTAGAACACTTGTATATATAGAAATATTTAACGTTTCACATTAAGACAGAGAAACTAAGATGACAAAATGGTTAAAAATGCATCATTAAATGCTCAAGGTTCCGGGTTCAAATCCCTGTGGATGCATAATATGCCTACTTTGGGTCGGGTTCGGGATTCGGGTCTAGATAATATGCCTAGGCCTACACAAAACCATGAAAGAATAATGAACTTAAAAAGAAAAACTGAGTTTATAGGAGTGAATTTTTGGTTAATTGATGAAAACTAACAAAAGTATTACTTATGAAATTATGACATATAGAAGAATAATATTTAGGATATCTTTGGATTTCCAAAATTTTGTGGATGTTAACTGACTTTTTTACTGATTATTTTTATTGTTAAAATTAAAATACTAACCAATATACATATGATGCTCAAATTATTTTTGTTATTAATTTTTTTAACTCTAATCCATGAAGAAGTGAATTATGGTTTTACGATAAAATAGATAGTTAAATGTGATTACTATACTGAATGTCTAACGATTAAGTTTATTTAAGATTAAAAACTTTTCAAAAATTAATATGTATCATTTAAGAATATTAGTAATTTTTATGTTTGATTTTATAATTTTAACACATGTATTTTTGTATATGCATGTGTTAAAACATAAGATAATTCAAAATAAATTATAGTTTATACAAAGAATCTTCAGTTATTTGATGAGAATGTCTCTATATCTTTATATATGTTTTTACTTTATAAATTTCACTTATTTAAAATTGATTACGACATGAGGTAAAATTAATAATTATGATATAACAACATAACAAATATATCTTAATAAATGTTGAAAAAGTTTTTTTGCGAACTATATTTTGTTAATTTTTATTTGTATTTTCAATTCTTACTAAGATACAGATTTGATATCATGTATTAATTGTGTTTGATAAAAAATATTTAGTTCTATGCATTAAGATGAAATGTGTAATTAAACTTAAAATATCGTTTATTATGATGGTATATATATTTAAATGATACTCCATGTTCTATAAGAGTTTTTGGGTAAAAGCATAAAGATTAAAAAACAATAAATATTATTTCTTTTATAAAACTTCAACCAAAAGGAAAATATACTATATAGTTCAAATAGTCATAAATTGTTATATCAATAAAATTTATACATAAAAATTTGAGAAAATATTATAAAATAGAGCCAAAAAAGCCTTAAAACTCTTATATAATGAAATTGAGAGAGTATTAAAATGAAATATGAGAAGTCTATATTCAATATTAAAATATTACAAGATAAATCTAAAAACATGTATATTAGTACTTAATTATTATCAATAACTAGGTATGGAACCCCTGCGATATCGCGGAGAAACTCATTTTAGTAAAATATTTATTACAAAATTTTTTAATTAAATTTATTTATTAAACTATTAGGATTCCTAAACTATCTAATAAAATTTTCAAAAACATACAAATTTTTGGAATATTCTTTATATCTTTATTGAAAAATATTTTTTAAAAAATAATCTTACCTTCACATATGACTAAATAAATAATTATAAATACTACACACATCAAATTAAACAAATTTTTAGGATTAACTGCCATGAGATAACATTGCAGTTGCGTTATTTCGTTCGCTTTTATTCGTCGTAACCTTTCGTTCGCATCTTTACAATGTAACTTTTTATCTTTGATTTTTTTGTCGTAATTTTCGTAAAATATTTTTTAATTTCTAAAAAATGAATAAATACAATCTACAGTCGTGTCTTCTTTTCTTAACCTTACAGTCATATTTTTGTATATTTTATGAACCGTTACAACTTATTCTCTTGTTGTCAAATATGATATGTAAATGATTTTATTTTTAATTTTTTTTTTAAATGATAAAATTATGAATACATTGTATAAGCCACTATAAATTTCTTAAAAAATCATATAATAAATTACAAATATTAAAAATATTAATTGAGGACCATTCTTAAAATGACATAATGATTTGTTTAAATTCATTTCTATTAATTATTTTAATATTTTTAGCATAACTCAAACATATTTCTATTTCCAAAATCAAATTTTACTTCATAAAAAATGAATAGAAATATTACTATTCAGTCAATCAGTAAGAAAATTACCAACCCTCTCAAATTTGAATATAACTAAACATAAATTATCACATATTTTATTTATTTGAATCAAGACTCAGTTATATACTCATATAAAAAAAGAATACATCTATTTTCATAAAGGCAGTATTGTAAATGAATATATAATACAAACAAATATCGTTTTATAGATGAAACATATTTTTATATAAAACAACTTATAGTCATTAAACATTTTGGCAATTATAATAGATTATATATATATGGTTAATCCAATATTGAATGTACTTATTATTTATTTTCTCCGCGTAAGATGCTGGTTAATTATCCCGAATCACATATAAATAAATAATATAATAAATATTAGAGGGGAAGAATAATAGTTAGAACTTATAACAATAACATTTATGTGTATGATGTAGCATCACAATGTGCGCGTTTAAGGAAGATGGTCGGCCAAGGACAGCCGGGTTCATTGCTCTCACACGCTCCTCTTTTTTTTGCCTGTCAGAATCCAAAACCTTTTCAAACTTTTATAATATTTCATATTCAATATCTTTTGTTGTTAAGATTTCAATTTGAGTATATTATGACTAGAACTAAATATAAAAACTCCCTTAAACTATATGAAGTTGTAGATAAGTCTTTGTTGCCAAGATAGTTTATTGGATAATCATCTCAACCGTCAATCTTTCTGTTGATCACCGGTTTTTCATCTCCCATTAAACTGAATATTTCCAACTGTAGAAAATATAATAAAATGAACTGTGATATTTTATTTTTAATTTTACGTTGATATTTCATAATCAGATTTAAAAAAAAAAATAGAAATATAGAAATCCATATTGTTTTCTATAATACAATTAGTTTTCTATAATATATATATATACTTGTGACAAAAAAAATATACAAACATATACGAGCCAATATGCTCTCATTTTCTGAAAAACCAACTTGAACCACATTTATTAATAGCTAAAAATAAAAATTTCGGTTTGGATTCATACCAATAGAATGATAACCCTCGATGAATAGATGGTTGTATACCTAGAGACTGAATATAATTAAATATTACAACGATTAACAAAATATATCAAACTGCAATAAATTTCTCACAGTGATGAGACGTCATTTCTAATTAATTATCTTTTAACAAATATAAAATAAAAAAAATTTGAATACAATGATGATAAGTTATTTATATATTGATTTCTAAAGATGTAAACATTGAATATACACAACTGTTTGTAAAAGACTCAACTCTATATTCAACAGACGCAACTTTTTAGAGAGACGCAACTATAAAAAATTTCTCTCAAAAATATAAAATAAAGAAAATTTGAATACAATGATGAGAAGTTACTTATATATATATTTATAAAGATGTGAACATTTGAATAGACACAACTGTTTGTAAGAGACACAACTCTACATTTAACATACGCAACTTTTTTAGAGAGATGCAACCGTTGAAATTTTAGAGAGATGCAACTCTATATATTTTACGAAAAGGTACTACGAAAAATTGTAATTGTTGTTGGCATTTTTTCAGATTGTTATTATTATATTTGAATACAATGAAGAGAAGTTATTTATATATATATTTCTAAAGAAGGGAACATTTGAATAGACACAACTGTTTGTAAAAGACACAACTCTATATTCAATAGACGCAAGTTTTTAGAGAGACGCGACTGTAAAATTTTCTGTCAAAAATATAAAATGAAGAAAATTTGAATACAATGATGAGAAATCACTTATATATAAATTTATAAAGATGTGAACATTTGATTAGACACAATTGTTTGTAAGAGACACAACTCTACATTTAACAGATGCAACTTTTTAGAGAGATGCAACCGTTGAAATTTTCTGTCAAAGAAAAACAAATATATATATATATATATATTTTACGAAAATGTACGACAAAAAATTGCAAATGTTGTTGGCATTTTTTTCAGATTGTTATTATTATATAGAAAAGATGAGAACATTTGAATAGACACAACTGTTTTTAAAAGATACAACTTTATATTCAACAGACGCAACTTTTTAGAGAAACGCAACTGTAAAAATTTTCTGTCAAAAATATAAAATAAAAAAAATTTGAATACAATAATGAGAAGTCACTTATATATAAATTTATAAAGTTGTGAACATTTGAATAGACACAATTGTTTGTAAGAGACACAACTCTACATTTAGCAGACGCAACTTTTTAGAGTGATGCAACTATTGAAATTTTCTGTCAAAGAAATATATATATATATATATTTTACGAAAAAGTACGACGAAAAATCGCAACTGTTGTTGGCATTTTTTTAGATTGTTATTATTATATAGTTTTTTTTTTAATTTTTATCCGTGTGATTAACGCAGGCCTTATCTAGTTATGTTAATAAAACCTTAAGTTATTTTTCTTCTAGGTTACATTTCTTGTAGCACATCGTGAAGACAATGATTCAACTCTTTTATTCAGGAAACAGTAAGTTAGAGTACAGAATTTTTTAAACCAAGATACTAGGATTCAGGGAAGCAAATGCAAGCAGATCTGGATTCTGTTCGAATGACAACATGTTCTCTTCAGGCAGGGTGACAAACGCTTCAATCCCTTGTCCGTCCTTGGAATCCATCAGAATGGCCAAGTTACCAAACTTGGGAGCCACATTTCCTACAACCCAAACTGGACATCCCCATCCAAAGCTAGCCTCGTAAAGTGGTAGCTTGCACCAGCTACTCACGGTGTAGGGTTCGTGAGTCTGAAAGCTCAACTGCGAATATTTAGTGAGCATCAAATGTGCTAGTTTAGATCCGGTCACGGAAGATGAGTCAGATGACCATCCATGTCTCCGATCACAATTCGTAACTCCTCCTTTTTGTTCCGCAAGTCTCTAAGGGCCTCTTCAGTTTTAACTTCCTCTTCTCGGCCAATACTCAAGACCACAGAAGAGAACATGACATTCCCAATCAAGCTTTCTTGAAGGGAAGGTATCTTGGACCGCAAGTTAGCGAGCTGGATCAGCACTTTGTGATCACATTTCTTTGAGGATGCAGCTGCGACGAAGCATTTCCAAAGAAGCACAGTGACAATCTCCACCAGTGTAGGTCTGTCTAAGGCTTCTTTACTAGCAACGTTTCCCTGAGCTCATCCAACTTAGACGCACGGAACACAAATCTCTTCGTGATGTTGCTTCTCTTGCTGGCTTGTTCGTCCACTGGAAGCCTAAAGGTCTCACTGACTGGTGGATAGAAATTTGCTGCGGCAAATTCAGGATTTCCCGTCACAGCATCGTCCTCTCCTCGAGCCGTGGCTGCCCAAGACCGAACAAACGTGGAGATGGAGGCTGCGTGATGCGTCCGCGATTTTGTGAGTGATGCAGATTCTAATGGCCGCTCCTCGCATTGGAAATAAGTCGCTTTCACCATCAGCGAAGGCCACGTAGCAGCAGCCACGTACAGGGTTTCGACGATGCCTAGAGGAAGCAACTGTTGGAGACTTTGAAATCCGGAGATCTCAGAACACCAGAGAGAGTACAATCATTGACACGAGCTTCGACAAAGACAGTTCCTTCGTCGTTACAGTCTACAGTGACTCCGTTGATTCTTCCGGCAAGAGGGTAGAACTTGGTCAAGGTCTTGGACAGTGAAGTCTTGAGTTTGTGGGAAGTGTGTTCTCGAGAGACCAAATCATCTTTGGTGTAGAAGAGAAAGGCTACGATGTAAATGGGAGGAAGGATGTGATCATAAATAGAGAGTTGGAGAGTTCGAAGATCATTTGGCGTTGGGGAAGATGGTTTTATGATTTCTTTACTGATGGTTTCAACCTTCATCGCCTCCATCGATTATTATTTTCTTTTGGTTTTTCTCTATGATTTGGACGTTGAGTCTATATCGATCAACTAGATTAGGACTCGTGGTACACCGCGGGCCAAAATGATTTATAACTAAAATATTTAAATTATAAGTTGTATTTATTGGTTAAATATGTTATAATTATATAATAATTGTTAAATAAACTATATAATACCGCAATATATTTTATTTTTTACATGATATTTATTTAATCAATTTAATTAGATATGTCTATTCTCTGATACCGACAATGTTAACAAAATAATGAAATGATGTTTTACCCCTGTAATACCGAATTAATGATATTTTTTAATTTATAGAAATATCGATAAAACCCGTCCCGCTATATAACTCGTCCCGAGATATTTTAACTCACACTATATCATCTTAATTTTTAATATTTTAAACCACATTATATTTTAACTCACACTATATCATCGAGAAAACCCATCCATCTATATAACCCCGTAACGGTATAATATTTATCATATTTAACTTTTTAAATATTTTAAAAAATTTTCATATTTAAACTTTTAAAAATCTTTAAAATAAAGAACCGGAATAAACCAAATAAAAGTTTTTAAAGTTTGAATGTCTGATAAATCATGTTTTCTACTCATTTGTATTCGGAATCATTTTGGTCTCTTTTATAGTATGACTCTGAACCATTGCCCAATTTTTTAGACGATGTGGGATATAGTACCTGTATTTTTTTATTCATCTATTGAGTAATATATGTCCGTTTTAAAAATTTTGTATTACATCATATGCAGGAAAAAATCACAATTTTTATTAAATAAATGTATTATAGAATAATTCAAGATAATTTAAATATAAATTCAAATAAAAAATGAAAGGGAATCATATATATATGTTTGAATGAGGTAGAAATATTTTCTTATTTTTTTAAATTTTACCTATAATTAATTTTGAAGTTTTGGTAACTAATATTTAAGTCAATGCATTAAATGTAAAAACTTTCCAGAAAGTATTTTTGAGCAAAAACTGCTGCAAAAATACTAGTATAGATTATATACTATATGGTGAAGACTTGGCTAATTTCACCCTCTGGTGCTTATCTTCCTTTCACATTTTTATATCTTTATTTGGAATTATGTGACACAGCCCATGTCCATGTGCATGGAAATGTAGGGATTTGAACCGTAGATGATGTGGTACACAGAGGATTCATCTCATCTCATCTAGGTCCTCATACTTTTAAACTTACATCATCCACCCCTGTCTACGTGTCTATGGTGTGTCATCTCTGTATCATCGATCGTTTTGACTAGTACAACTAAAATAATTGTATGAATGATGAGATTTACACGTCATGAGTAATTCCTAATCTACCTAGCTAACCCAAAATTACTTAATTAGATTTACATGGAGTCAACACGAGTCGTTATGAGCCATTCCTAACTACCTAACTCACTGTACAACAACAACTATGCTTTCACTCTTTGTTTACTCACCATTAACTTTGCCAACAATATATAGTGTGCATCACCACCTACATGTGCTAAACCTAGCTGCCACTCAAGGACGTACACTTAACAAAATTCAATAGATAATCACGCACATCATCTTCATTTCCAGCTTGATTCTTCCCGTGGTCAGTTCTCCTGTTGCGTTTACAGCTGCTATCCATTGACACCACAGTTCTGGTAATTTTCCTGATGCGTTCCACAACTGTTACCTTGTGACACCAAAGCTTCGTAATTGTTGTATTAAATCCCCAATTTTGATAGTTTAAATATATATTCGAACAACATCTTAATTAGTTTATATATAATCACGATTTAATGCAACTATCAGACTTTTTTTTTTTTAAAATATATTCAAAAGTAAAAAATCTTTGGTACAACTAGTGCATCAGGTGCTGATAGAGTTTTCAGAAGTGAAATTTGTAACACATTACAATACTAAGTCCGAGTGGCAAACCAAGCTTGTAGTCCTGTAGCATAGCGTTGATCTCCCATGAGTCCAATAGCTAAGAGGTGATCCCTCATATGGCGATCAAACATGTGGATGAGACAGGAAACGGGCCGCGGAGACTCCCCGTGCTTCCTTCTGTTTCTTTCCTGCCAAAGGCTGTAGACTGTTATTTGCTGAACAGAGCACGCCAGGAGCTTTTGTAGTCGACTTCCCCAAGCATTGCTAGCAGCAGAGACGATGGAGTGCCAATTAGTTGAGAATTTTGTTTTGTAGACATTAAGGGCAGAAGCTTTCCAGATCTCCATACTAAAACTGCAGGAAAAAAAAACTGCAACTATCAGACTTTGAATTAAATGACTTCCCGAAAACTATGAAGTACCTTAAATCATGAACTATGATATAATTAAGCGTACATAATTGGAATTTGGAAACACAAGAATTTTTCAAAACAAATGTTAAGCATGCTATATACCTTACAAACACATCAATGATCAAGCAATAACATGAATTTGAAAAGGATTGAAGTGGCAAAATGCATAAGCTAACAATTTTAAAATATCAAGCGCATAGAATAATCATGCATATTGACTATGTTATTTTTTTTTTTGGTAAAGCAGCGGGGAGAACTCTCCCCCAGATTATTATTCAAAGACACTTAAACCGTTTATAATGGAAACACTACGAGGGCATGCAGGTCCCAAAACATCATTATGCAACAGAGACGCAACATCACTCGGAACCGTACTAAACCTAAAGGCAAACTAAAGGCATAGTTCGCTAATCCATCCGCAAGACAATTAGCTTCCCTATACATATGTTTCACACAGACTATCCAGTCCTTTGATAACAAGCCATGGCACAGCCACACCAGCAAGAACAGTGGCTGAGTCTCCCAATCCCTGTCTTAAGATAACCCACCACCATCTCTGAATCAAGCTCCAACTCCACCCTCATGATCCTTCGTTCCCAAGCAATAAGAAGACCATAGTAGACGCCCCATAACTCCGCCAAGGGAGCCAAACACCTTCCAATATGCAAATCAAAACCGTCACACTACCCCCCTTTCGCATCCCGTAGAACCCCACCTACAGCCGCTAAACCAGGATTACCACGAGAGGCACCATCTGTATTAAGTTTAAACCACCCCTCTTGCGGAACTACACACTTTACTAGAATCTCCCACCGCTCCCGACGAACTCCTTCACTCACCCGTCGAGCTGCAACAATCTCTTTCGCAGACTCCTTGATAAACTTTACTCTGTCTCGCCATACTCTGTTTTCCCAAAAACATTACCACAACGCCACTTCCAAACCCACTAGATAGCCAGGGTAAACAAAACATTCCAGTACGATTCATCAACGCCACCACCACCACAGATATTTTCAAACAGCCATTCGAGTAATGTCTGAGTAAAAAATAACCTACGCTTACTCGTCGGGACAACCCCCTGCCACAATCCTACCATGTCTGGGCAGTCCCGAAGTACATGGATTATTGTCTCAACCCCCCTTTACACACTGAGCAGACCGCGAAATCAGTCAGATATCGACGAAATCTTTATGCATTTGTCATGATCACCTCTCTCGCAACAAGCCAAAGAAACACTCACACCCTCTCCAGCACTGCAGCTTTCCAAACCTGATCATAAAACTTTCCCATATCTTGCTCTAGTGACCCTCTCCTCTTTAGCAACGCATACGTAGATTTAACAGAAAAGCGACCATCAACAGTTTCACCCCACGCCATACAGTCCTTCGTACCCATCACCTTATCTAGCACTACTGCAGATAGTTCAAGTCTGCGATCCTCCGCCAAAAACGGTGAGATCCTGGCCCAATCCAACCAAGCCCATCAGACCAGAGATCACTGGCTACTACTTCCTCATAACCATCCTGCAGGCTATCAGAGCTTGCCTCAAGTAACGGTCGATTCATCACCCACCTATCAGTCCATAATCGTCTTTGTCTACCATCTCCGACTGCCCAACTCAGTCCCTTAAAAATTACTTCCCAACCCCACACAGACACTTCTCCAGGTAGACAACCCATTGCTTTTCACCTTAGTCCAATGAGGCTCTTGAATCGTTCCAAATTTGTATTTAGCTCTCACCACCCAAGCCCATAAACTAGTATGATCATGAAGTAACCTCCACCCTATTTTAGCAATCATAGCTTTGTTCATCTCACACGCTGTTTTAATACCCAATCCACCATCCCTCTTAGGTAAACAAATCTTATCCCAAGCTACCAGATGCACCTTACGCTTATCCGGAGTGGAGCCTCACAAGAAATCACAAGATACTCTATCCAACTTATCCAAAGTAGACGCTGGCAATTTAATTACACTCCTTGTGTGGATATGAATCAATGACAGAATTGACTTTGTTAAAGTAAGCCTGCCTACAAAACTCAGCATCTGACTCTTTCAGCCTGTCAAACGGGCTGACACCTTTGCAAGAACATCTCTAAAGGTATCCTGCATATTGACTAT
Organism: Camelina hispida; assembly: GCA_023657505.1. Lineage (NCBI taxonomy): Eukaryota > Viridiplantae > Streptophyta > Magnoliopsida > Brassicales > Brassicaceae > Camelina > Camelina hispida. Next base: position 23,509,672 of record CP094635.1, on the reverse strand, counting down.
GTTATTTCATAAAGTGAAGTTGTTTTATCCAATTCTGCACGTGGGAAGATTAAGGCAAGAAAAAATTGGAAGAAGAAAAGAATAATAAATTGGAAGAGAACAAGAACTTTGGGTATCTATATGTGTTAATAAAAAGAAAAAGGAAAAAAAGAAAAGAAAACAAGACAAGACAAGACGAGAGGGTTCAATGTAAGCAAAAAGACGAGAAGTCCAAGCCTACCTTCACAACAAGTAAGGCATTCGGCATCAAGTAAAGCATGCGTCAAGTAATTGTACAATCATAATAACAAATTCCAAAATCTAGGGGACAAGTATTAGTGGGCAAGACAGGTGATAAAAAATAGTAATCAAAGTTTTGTTTGGACTTTGTATATATTGCTTGGCAATTGTTTGTTATTACTATACAATATCAACGTAGAGCTTGATGTACAAGTTTGATTTAATAGGATCCAGGACAATAGATCTCGACGAGATTAGGATTCCAAGTTATGAAGTCTGAACTAGTAAAAGTATGGTAACAATCAGGCTTCTTTACTATGTTTTCCTATAAAAGGACTGCATGAAAGACTTCTTAAGCTCTATTCGAAGTTAGCCATCACACATTTTTTTTTTGGGCTAAAGAGTGTTATCCATTAAAAAGAACAAAGTTTGCCTACAAAGAAGGGGAAGACCCCCTTTTGCCAAAGTATCAGCTTGGCGATTGTGAGATCGCGAGATAAAACGAAAAGAGCATATATCAATTTAAAGATAAAGATAGGATATCGTGAGCACTCACATGATGTTCCTTATGTTGGAGCTTCTGATTAAGGGCTTTGACTAGGGTTAAAGAGTCAAAAGCGAAGAGTATATTCCTGGTGTCCGATGCGATTGCAACTCTAACCACCGCGAGAGTTGCCTTAGCTTCGGCCACCAACGGTGAAACAACCTTTGGTAGAGAGGCAAAGCCTTCGAATATTGTTTGATCTTGTTGGTTCTTGTAGATCCAACCAATTCCCGCCTGTCCATCTTCCTTCCATGAGGCGTCCGTAAAGCAGGTCAGGCAATTCGGAGGAGCTTGGGGGATCTGGGTAGGGAGTGGTTTGGAAAAGGATTTAGCTTGGTGGGGTTGTGCGTTCTGCCACTCTCGGGCTTGGATGATGGCTATTGTCAGAGCTTCCTCTACTGAGGTGTGTTTCTTGTTGAAGATCAGCTGATTCTGAAAAGTCCATATCACCCATATGACTGTTTCCCACACCTGAGGGGGTAAGCAGATGAGCTTGTTAGTCGCCCCTAATCCTTCTTGGAAAGATGATATTTCTTCCAAATTCAACCGCTTCTAGTAGGGAGCCAATTCCCAAATGTTCTTTGCAAAAGGACATTGGAAAAAGAGGTGTAGAGTCGATTCCTAGGCTTCACAATGAGGACATTTCATTAACATGGCGATGAAAGAGGTTCTCCCCAACTGGTAAGGCATTTTGACCCGCTTTCCACAATAGCAGCTTTGTTTTTGGTGAGCATTTAATAGACCAAATATGTTTTCGCAAGTTAAACAACTCCGGATTCGTGCAGGGAAAGGTGCTTTCCTCTTCCTCCTCTGCTTTAAGAGATTCGTACTAGCCAGATTTGGCTGAGTACATGCCATCGCTCGAGGGTAACCACACCCATACATTAGGTGCTCCCGTAAAACTTGGATTTAGGCTTAGGATCACTTGTTCATATTCTGGTAGAATGTTTCTAATGAGTTTTGTATTCCATTCCTTGGTTCCTGGCAGGATGAGATCAGCCACTACATAATGTTGGGATGCTTCAGTACGAGGTCCCATAGAGGCTACAAGGGAATTCACAAACAACCAAGGGGTTCTCCACATTGGTGTGGATTCACCTGAGCCAATCAGTTGGAAGGTGAGGTTTCAGGAGGTCCCGACCCATACAAATACTTCTCCAACCGTGAGATGCTGAGTTTGGGACCGTGGAATCCAAAAGAGAGGCACCTTGACAATATTTGCCCAGAAAGACTTTTACAAATAGAGTGGATGGCTTGGTGATCAAACGCCAAAAGAGCATAGCTAAAAGAGCTTTGTTAAAAGTTTTGATATCTCTGAAGTCCAATCCGCCTGATTTGTAAGACCTTGTCATTTTCCTCCAAGATATCTAACTCATCTTATTTTTCCCCGTGTTACAATCCCACCAGAATCTGGTAAGACCTGTTTGAATTGTTTTACACCGGGAGTTCGACAGGTGATAACAAGACATAGTATATGTAGGCATAGCGGCTAAGACCGATTTGAGCATAATGAGTTTTCCAGCTGTAGAGAAGAATCTTGACAACCATCTCAGAGCTCTTTGTTTGATACAATCTACAATAGATCTAAACTGATCCTTTTTCTTCCTGCTAAAGAGTTCAGGGAGACCAAGGTATTTGCCTTGTCCTCCCTATTTTTGAATTTCCAAAACTCTTTTCACTCTTTCTCTTATCTCAGTAGGGGTTTTCCTTGAAAATGTAATAGATGATTTAGTCTGATTAATCTTTTGACCTGAAGCGTCTTCATATTTTTTTCAGGATAGCTTTCAAAGTCCTGCAGCTTTGTTGTTCTGAACGACAGAAAAATATCTTATCATCCGCAAAGAGAAGGCGGTTAATCCTAGAGTTCCCTTTTGTTACCTTCAGACCTGGTAAGTTCCCTTTGATTTGCGTTGTAAGGCATAAACCAGATAGAACCTCACTGTAAATAATGAGCAAATATGGTGAGAGAGGGTCCCTTTGTCTGATACCCCGTTCTGTAACTACTAAACCTTTAGCTTGCCCGTATAGTAGAAAAGAATAGGAGACTGTAGAGACACATTGCATAATCAATAGAATCCAGGTTCTATGAAAACCCATACATTCTAGAGCTGCTTTGATAAAATCTCATTCCAGTCAATCATAGGCTTTGCTCATATCGATTTTAACAGCCATATAGCACCTCTTTTTAGCCCCATAGACTTTTAAGTAGTGTAAGGTTTCATGAGTAATGAGCACATTATCAGAGATTGCTCTGTGGGACAAAAGCAGATTTGTTTTGGGATATGCACGCGTGTAGGACAAGTTGGATTCTTCTCGCAAGCAACTTTGATATGACATTGTAATATACTCAACAAAGTGCTATTGGTCTATACTCATATACTTTTTGTGGGCAAGTGATCTTTGGAATTAATCTGATATGCGTATAATCAATTTTCTCTGGCAGGCTCCCACTAATGAAGAAGGATTGTACTTCCACAATGGTCTCATCAGTAACAATCTCCCAATTAGATTGAACAAAACTAGCAGAGAATCCATCAGGACCAGGGGCTTTATCAGCATGGATCGAGAAACATCTTTGATCTCCATCGGGGTTAGCATGGCTATCAAGCTATTGTTCATTTCTATAGTTATGCATGGGGTAAGAGCTTCCTCAACCACTGATTTTATCTCACCTTCCTGAGAGGTAAATATATCTTTTAAATAGTCTGCAATAACTTTGAGAATTTATTTTTCCTTGTACACCGGGGAACCTGTAGGTGTCTCAATAACATAGATAGTATTTAATGCTCTTCTCCCTTTCGTTGCAGCCTGAGTAGTGTGAGTTTTTGTCTCCTAAAGCAAGGCACAACTGTCGACTACATTGCTTCTAGTACTTCTCTTCTTGTATGTAGGCTCTTAGCAGTTTTTGATTAATCAAATCTATGTAGCTTTGATTTGAGCCATCATCACACATAACCTCTTCCAATTGTTCCCTGAGAGAAGATATTTCTTTTTGGCTAATATGCAGTTGCGTTTTACTCCATTTGATGATAGCTGCTCTGCATAGGTGTAGACGATGATCCACTTATGCTTAAGGATCAGAGGTCCAAGCTTCCTTGACAAACTTTGTAACTTCAGGCTTTTCTTTAAGGTGTCTATCATATTTGAAAATCCCCTTTCTCTTTTTCTTTTCATGGTCGAAAGAAGTTAACAAAGGTCGGTGATCATATTGCTCAAAGCAAAGATATTCACTACGGCCTGAGAGATATGCAATAATCCAGTCAATGGTTGCTATTGCGTGATCCAGTCTGCAGTAGACTACATGGTTGTTCCTTTTTCCTCTCCAAGATAAGATTTTGCCGCAATGTTTTAGGTCATACAGATCACATGAGGACATAAAATATCGTAGATCGGAATAGAAACCTTCAGGTCTAGCTGGTCCTCCAACTTTTTCATCACTGTTAATGATGTCGTTGAAGTCTCTGGTGATGAACCATGGACCTGATCTTGATAAGACAATTTCTTGGAGACTATTCCACACTTGTACTCTTTTGGATCGGTCTGGTTTCCCATAGAGAAAAGTTGAGTAAAAGCTTCTGCCCTTAGCCTTGATCTTAATATCTATAAAGTGCTGATTAGAAGAGATAATTTCCAATTCTATGTTTGCTTTCCAGAACAAAGCCAAACCCTCTGTTGCAGGAGAGTATGGAGCCACCAGATGATGGGACAGACAGTCAATCCAATGGAGAGATTTGAGAACCAAGTCTGAAGGGTTCTTTGTCTCCATGAGGAATAAGAGGTCAGGAGATATCTTTCGACGGATCTCTTTTAAGCGCTGGATTGTCATGGGATTTCCCAACCTACAACAATTCCAACTCACCATCCTTAAGGAAGAGGGATTGATGGATTCTGAAAATTCATCTTAGTCTTTTTAATTGCTGGTACCAAGGATACCTTTGGAGGGACTGAACTGCCAGAATTTTGTTTTTTCCGCTTTGAAGTTGCCTTCTCAACTTGATCTTCTTGGTTTGATAAAGGATCTTTTGTGGAACTTGGTCCAGCTTGGGATGGTCCTTGTTTCCTGGAGCCTTTTGAGGTAGTGTTTTTCTTTGATGAACCCTGAACCAGATTTCTTTTTTTACTATTGGCTCCAGTTAGTTTACGAGGGGTTTCAACAAGTTCTTATCAGGGGTGGTCTACCTCTACCTCTTTTAGTAGTCTGACCTGAAACCCATGTTTTTCTGTCAGGTTGGGGACCTTCCGTGATAGGGAGTGCATCAAGGTTTACAGAAACCATCAAGTTTCCATTAGAATTCTGATGGAGATCAGCAAATGAACTAGCCGCTGCTTGAATAATCCGTTCCACCATTTTGCTTGTTGAATTTCTTGCCTTTCCCTGAATAACACGTTGCCGCATAGCTGCATTCTATGTGGGATCCGCACAAGATATATATTGCATTGTAACTTCCTTTAAATCACTCATAAGCTGGTCTTTTGTAGGAAAAATGGGAGTAGTAAGATCGGTGCAACATAGGTGTATCGTCCTGGTAAGTCACGCTGAGGCGAAGGTGGAGAGGGGGTGATAGGATCTGGTTCTTTCACCTCTCATTCCAACAGAGGGCGCCTTGGTCTGGAGGAGTCTGATCTTTATAAAAGATCATTGCCACTAATAGTGCCTTTATCTCTCTGTTGTAGGCTTTGGTTGGGAGGTCTCTTGTCCTCTCGTGGGTAAAGGTGTTGTTGGTAAAAGTCTCTACTTTGTGATCTTCTTTGATAAGGATGGCCTGGATGGGCTCTTTCTGAGTATCATCTAGCTGTATGTACATTTATGTTGTACTCACTACGGCCTGAGTGATAGTCAGTCTTGCTGTCTGCAGACGAAATACGACGGTTTTGGAGGTTTGTCCTTGCAGGAGGGTAGTTCTGTGAAACCGACTGCCCAGTGACCTCTCTAGGAGCTCTGAAGTTATTCTCTAGGGTATAATAGTTTCTTTGTATGCCTTTGGAGGCCGAGAGTGGTGCTGCATTGCTTAAGGTAAGCTTTTCTTTCTATGTGACTAACCTCGGGTAATTTTTCATATTGTGGGTAAGTCTGTAGCAGTGTGAGCAGTGATTCTTTAAATTTTTGTTTTCAAGGAAAACCAACGCTTCACTTCCATCGTGGGTAATTATGATGTTTAATTCCATCAACTTGGATGCGAATCTTGACGGAAGAGCTAGTGATTTCTGTCTCCTCTATCTCTCCAAGCTCTTCACCAATGGTTTGAAGCATTTCCGGTTGCCAATAGTGTTTTGGGAGACCCTAGAGTTCAATCCAAAAGGGATTTTGGAGGGAAAGTTCTCAGAGATGACATGGTCCCATTTTTTTAGAAAACCATCCACTGGTCATAATAGTATGGTCTATTGTCCAATACTTTCTGCATATCTTCTTCAAAATAACACTTGAACTGAAAGACACACCTACCCAGGTCTGACCCTACTGCTTTTCCTTTTAGGGTCCATCGGTTTGCTAGGAAAGGAAAGAGAGACATAACCTTTGGACAGACGGGTTAGTTAGTCGACCCATGAGGGTGAGAGAATTCTCTTCTATTAAAGGAGTAGTATCAAGCTCTGGAGCACGTATTCTTCTGTGCAGGGGGGGGGGAGAGAAGCCCGAAGCTAACTCTTTAACTTTGAGATGGTAAGTGTAATGACCCTCACCAAGAGGTAAATTACATAATGAAAATTCAAGGGCAAAAGACCAAGAAAGGGAGCCAATAAGGAGAACAGAAAGATCATTGAAGAAAAGTCCAAGAAATTTTGGACGGATCGAGAATTGGCCGAGTTGACCGAGACGTGTCGCCCGTATCGTCCGGGACGTACCGAAGCGTATCGTCCGAGGCGTATTGTCCGAGAGCTGCCGGGACAGATCGATAGTCGCTGAGAGCTGACCGACGATCGAACGAGAACACTAACCGAACCACAAAAAGTCTTCCCTTCACCAAAAATCTTCTAAGTCAAGAAAAATTAGTGGGATGATTATTTTAATCATGAAGAAGTTAGTGGAAGTTAGTGGGAAGATTATTTTAATCATGAAGGAGTTAGTGGAAGTTAGTGGGATGATTAAATAATTCAAGAAGGGTTAGTGGAGCATAGTGGAGATAAAATAATTCAAGGAAGAATTAGTGGAGATCAAGGTGGCTTAATCTAATTCTCTCCAAGTGTTAAAGACATGCTCTAATAGCCACTAATGAAGAGTGAACACTCCACATGCATTGGCTACCTCTACCGCCCAAGTCCTCTATAAATAAGCTATCATATCTCTCATTTTCGCACAAGACATCAAGGGGTAAGGAGAGAAAATTTGAGAGAGAAAGTGAGCGAGAGAGAAGAGAGAAAAGAAGGCAAAGGAGAGAAGGAAAGAAGAAGAGTGTTGCCGCAAAGGGAAGAAGAGAAGGTGCAAGCTAAGACTATCGACTATCGACCACCAGGTTAAATCGATAAGGAAATCGATTCTAACCAAAGAAGAGATCCGAGTGAACCGCGAGAGAAGTTTTATCAAGGGAGACCGATCGTCGACGGTTTACTGTGAGTTCAGGCACATATTTAGCCGGACTAGATGGAGAAATAAAGACATCCATCTAGTGCGCGGTAGTTGCATTTACTTGAACTTTTTTTTTTGTGATTTTCTTGTTTAAATGCATGCACGGTGAGGTTACACCGGTTGCTAGATCGAAATGTTCTAGTGACAATGGTGGTAACTAGTTAAGAAACTTGAGAAGTTATGAGCTTAGAAACCATATAAACTCAAGTATAAATTTCGGTGAGGTTATAATACGTATCAGTCCGCGAGAAACTCTGGCTATGCGTAGTATAACTTGGTATTGTCATCGTTCCCATTCCGTACCACATGCAACCGTGACATGCAACCCATGATCGTGTGTTTGTAGGGTTGGATGCGAAGAGCTCGGAGGTTACTGGGCTCGCTACCCTGGCCGAGGCTGTCTACACGATGGTGTGGTTTTTAGGTGAAGTCCGATTACATGCCTATGTGGTTGTAAAACGGATGATCATGAGGGGATAAGGAACAGATGCATACCAGATTTAATAAATTAAATCTTGTTAAAACTCTTGTTTTATTTCAAGTTAATATTGTTGCATGTTGTTGCACGTTGTTGCATGTTGTTGCACGTTGTTGCATGTTGTTGTATTTGCTTAATAGCTTAAATTGCTTAGCTCTTTAGCTTCCGCATGTGATCTCTGATGGTTGTTGTATTGTTTGCTCGCTTGCATGTTGTTTGTTTATGCTTGCATGTTGATTGTAAACGCTTGCATGTTGTTTGTTGATGAGGATGGGGTTTGGGGGTTATTTTTTCTTGCAGGAACCCTGAGCTCATTAAGTAATCTTAGATTACTTATGATAATTATTTGTGGTGTAGGTAACCCTAGAGGGAACTAGAGGGCGTGGTGAACGATAGGACCCGGAGTAGATTTGTTTTTGTGTCTATTGTAAAATACAAGTATGTTTTACTTCGGTTTAAATTTTGGCACTAGGCCTTATCCAAAAACTCTACAACCTTTTGTTAAACTGTTTGTAATAAACTCTTTTACTTAGTTATGAAATCGGATTTCTTTTATTCGGACGAGTGGTACTGATATAGACTTGTCCGAGTCGGCTCAGCGTATGGCGTGTCTGTAGGGTTGCAAAGTCTTTAGGACGTGTCATGTGGTCGGGAACCTCATCGACGGACTGGCCAAGGGGCTTGATTTGTTCTTGTACCCGGCCGGATCGTTGGTGAGCGTTTCCTTAGTGGCGTCTCGGAGCTGTCCGATGGCCTTCGTGGTCATAGTACGGTTCGGGGGCATTACAGTAAGGGATTCTGTTCTCCATAGATAGAGTAGGGTAGTGACAACTTTGGGTTTCTGATGGTTTTGTATCAGGTAGTTCTTCGACGGAGGTTTTAATACGGTTACACAGTTTCAAAGGGTTACCAAGAAGGAAAGGTTTAAAATATGCAAGGAGTATAGTACATGCTTGAGAAAAAGTTCCTCTGTTGAGAGCTCTCGTCTGGAAAGGTCAGTATGGTAGAGTATATGGGAAGGTAGATGGTGCCGGAAGAGGACATTTTCCGAAAAGCCAAGCAGATCGTTAGGTAAAACCATGACCATGTGAGGGACCAGCGATTATTTCTTCTAACAGTAAAGGGAGGTTGGTGAGATATGGTTTTTTGAGAGTTCCTTCTGCTTTGGGATTGCATCAGGACTCGTGTCTGGGAGAGTTTTTAAACTCCTTTTTTACAACAAGTTTCTGACTTGTTAAATTTGTTTCTTGCTTGTTGTAGTTAGACATCACACATACATTGAGAAGTAACTAATTAGAGTCATTTTTAGATCAAGACCGGGGATTAAGAATGGTATAAGAAAGGAAGTCTTTGTCACGGATGAAAACGTACATGTCTTTCTTTCTCAAAAAGCCGAGTCATGCGGATAAATAGACATATACATATAATTCTTGATAGGCACGGAAGAGGGTGCTTAAGGACCTGATTGAGAAGAAAGAGTTAAAACAAGGACTCAGAAATTTTCTTGTATATCCACCACTCTATATATCAAAACTAGATTACGTTACGCTGATATAAAAAAAAGGAGTTAAATTTTAAGTAATATTCTAAATATTAATTTAACATTTATTTGATTTCGAAAATTGATTTAGAGTTCATACACCCATCTCACAATACTTTTTAAATTTATATTACATCATAATAAAATTATATTTTAATTATATGCACTTAATCTCAATTAGTAAGACTCACAATTTTCATATTAAAAAATGTGGATTTATCAAATTTTATCTTATTTAGTATTAAAAATTAATAAAACATATAAAAAGAGAATTTGGCTAGAAATGCTATTTTAAAAACTGCCACTTTCCATTTTTATGGCATAATAAAAAGACAAGTATTCCCTTATAAGAAAGAAGGAGAAAGAAGTTAGCGATTAATTATTTGGTATGAGATATGACAGTTTCTGCGGCCGACAACATTAATTATGGACATTATTCTCTTTCTCATATATTTTTTTTGTTCATAATTTGATGTCATGTATTTATAGTCTATAAATTAATATTTAGTTGGATCTTTGGTGTTGTCTTTTCTCAAATTGTAGTAGTGTGGACACTTTTTTTGTTAACAATGGACACAAATCGTCAGACAAAAGCTTGACTATAGTCCACTCTAAGAGACGAAGTGGTGGACAAAAACTTTGGCTGCTGGATGTGGTCCACTGGATCTGCAGACCTATAGTGTGGACAATTTTTTTTGTTAGCAATAGACACAAAACACATAACTAAACGGATATGGTCCACTCAAGAGAAAAAAGGACATGATAGTAGCGGACATAAACCTGGTCGGCTGGATCCGGTCTACCGGAAACCAGATCCTGCAGTGTAGACAAGTTTGATAGTGGTGGACAAAAACCTAGTCGACTGGATCTGGTCCACCGGGATCTACAGACCAGCAGCGTGAACAAGTTTTATTGTTAGCAATCGATACCAAACGCATGACCAATAAATGGATATATTCCACTCAAAAGAACGAAGGACATAATAGGGATAGACAAAAATATGGCCGGTTGGATCTGGTCCACCTGATTTGCAAACCTACGGTATTGTTTGTCTGCTGTCAGGTATAAGAACTCTGGAACTAGACCTAGCGGTTTTGCCTGCCATGGAGGAGGCATGCAGATCAGACGGAGGTCTCAGCTGAAGAATTCCGTCTGAATGAAGAATTTCTCCATTATATGCGACCTACAGACTGAAAGAGATGGAGTTTTGTAGAAAGAGATTCAGTTTATACCGAAGCACCGACGACGAACTAAAAGAGACTGAGATGGAAGAAGATAAAAAGTCGAGAGAGACTGAAGATAAAAGAAACAAAAAAGTCGAAGATTAGAATGAAGAGATAGATATTTGTGTGTTTAAGAAAAAAAATGGATGGACGATTAATTGCTTTACTCATTTATGTCGATTCTCAAAAATACACAAAAGAAAATAATTAGTTTTGTTTGTGTTTTAAAAAAGAAAGAATATAATGTTCTTCTAAATTATATGGCTGTGGCAACCGGGAAAAATGAATTAGAGAAAATGGTATTGACTAAATATTTGATAATTTACATGACAGTATTAATAAAATTCTCCATAAAAACATATTAAATTATGTATTAAATGTTTAGAAATGTTTGAATTTTAATGTTCTTATGTTTTTTTTTAGTTTTTAAATTTTTTAAAGTAAAACTTTAATATTACAAGACAAAAATTTTAATCAATTAAATCGACACGTGTCGTGTGGTCACGTGAGTTACTAACTTTGAAACAAAACTTTATTTTCTTTTTTTTCTTAAACCAAACTTATATAAAATTATTCAGTACTTTCCTTTCTTTTACTTTCGACAAAATTGCATTTCTTTAATCGTACACTAGTAAAAATCGTATATATAGTTACGGGTTTTTGTTACGAAATTTTTTGTAGTAAAAAATAGCTAGAGTATGTGACAAATTTGTTACAGTTTATAAGTTAAATTTTTTTTGTAGCTATTTTGTGAGAAACTGTAGATATATAGTGACAGATAATTACCAAAAAAATTTGTAGTAAAATTGCTACATAATTTGTGACACATCATATTGTAGCGATATTTCTCACAAGATGAATTGTCGCTAAATGTCGGAAAATAATTATAAAATATAAGATTAATGATATAATACTTTTGCTACTAAAAATTTGTAATAATTAGTAACAGTTGCGACAAGTTTCAAAGTGTAGCTATTTCGTCACAATTGATCTACAGTGATGTTTGTTATTTTTTGTAGTGAATGAGTGGTGTGCTGTCCATGTTGTCGATAATGGTAAGTAGTATTATTGTGAGTATGACATAAAAATCAAAGTAGCACTAATGTGGTGTTGTAACATCAACATGAGCTTGAAACAACCACCGTTCATTTGTGAGAATGGTTTTATTTTGCTTATTATATACACATTTGCTCTCATCTATAAGAACACATAACGCATTCTCTTACATAATTAGAAATCGTCTTCTCGTCTTTCTTTGGTTATTTTTTTTTTCTGCTGGGTTCTGCCATAAGTTGCACTAAAATATTTTTTTTCCACTGATTCAAATGTCTTCCTCAAGTAATAATATTGAAGTTCAACGAGCATGGATGTATCAGCGTATGGATCCATCTACGGGGAAAGTTTCCACCGAATATGAACTTGGGTTGGAGCACTTCTTGAATTTTGCTCAGCAACGATTATATGAGGGGTGTAGAATTTGGTGCCCATGCCGGCAGTGTAAAAACAGAGAGCTTCTGCGCATAAATATTGTCCATGGGCATTTATATAACAAGGGGTTTCAACCAAACTACTATGTTTGGACAGGTCATGGAGAAACGTTCGAGCCTCAATACCAATATCAAGGGGATCACGATTTTCTTGATAACACTGCATTTCAAACACCCGAACCAGAATGGAATTCTAATGCATACATGGGTCAGTTTGCCTCTACGGAAGAAATAATGATGCCACAACCAAGGTAATTATCTTAAAAAAAATAACTTATTTTAGAGACTATGGGAAATTCTGAAAAAAACATTAAATAAATATATATCTATATGTTATATATATAGGAAACATTAAAAAATAAATTATTTTAGAGACTATGAGAAATTCTGAAAAAAACATTAAATAAATAAATAAATAAATATATTATATATATAGTAAACATTAAAAATAACTTATTTTAGAGACTATGAGAAATTCTGAAAAAACATTAAATAAAGTAAAAATTAACAACATTACTAAAGTATTATATATAAATATATATATATATATATATATATATATATAGGAAAAATTACCAACGTTACAAAAGTTTATTTTTTGTCTTTTTTGTAGAATGAATATTAAAAGGGGTGACCACTCTGCTGAACCTGTTGTACCTGCTGATGATTGTGAAGTCCCTAACGATGAGGCAGCAAGTTTTTTCAACTGTTTAAATACTGCTAGCCAACCTCTTTATGACAATTGTGTAGAAGGCTTGTCACAATAGCCAACGAGCATGGATGTATCACGTTCATACGACCAGCTCCGAGAGTTAATTGTAACTTTTCTAGATACTTAACTCTCTTCTTCAAAGCAATCACTTCGTCTAGTTTTACATATTGTAATGTTATTTGACTTTGTCTGTTTCATGTTGTAGCGACAAAAAGAAGGAAGCTTGCCTTCAATGCGTTGCATTCTCAGAGAGACTCACCTCAAAGCTGATGGCTCTTATGTGGATGATAGGGCGAGGTCGATTGAAGAGGAGATTCAAAGAGAGATTGATGCAGTCTCTCAAACCTCGAATGGCGCCTCACAAGGAGGTTCCTCTGACACAGGGCTTACTCGGCTTCAGGAGGATGAGCTGTTCCATAAGGTAACATGATCTTCTCCTATACTAACTGTTTGGATCTGTTAATACATACTTTACCAATTTTGATTTATACTTGTCTTACATATGTATATATTTCTACAAGTATGAACTGCCATGAGTTACTACTTTTGTTGTCTACACTGTTTGCTAAATACATATTCGCTTGTTTGCTCGAGTTAAAAGTGGGTGTTTATGAGACACATATTGATGTTTATGAGCAAATATATTAACAACACTTTTTTCTTTAGGTGGTACCATCTCAGAATGGGAGGATCTTCGGTCTTGGGGGCAGAAACTACATCCGTGAGCGTGGAGAAAGCTCAGCAGGTGCAGTGGAAAGGATCTCTCTTGAACGTCAGCTCACATCTCATCAAGAGCAACTGGCAGGTGTTGTGGAATTTATGAAGCAATATATGTCTGCAGGTGGCTCACAGTCTTTCCCATCGGCTCAACCAACTAATGGTATGGGTGCATCAGTGACCAGCCCAACTCAAGCCAACAACCGAGATGCCAACCCTTAAGATGCTGACATCCATCTCAGTCATCAAACTAATGTGCCGGATGAGTCTCATGAACCAGAAGACGATGACAGTGATGCATATCACGGTAGTGCCATCAACTGATGAACACTCAATAGCAGCTTCCTTTAACTCCTGAAACTCTGTTTTAATACTCTGAGGGGTGAGTCTTTTGTTTAATATCTCTGCTCTGCACTGTGGTCTTTTGCTCTGCTTTCTATTTCGGTTTAAAACTCTGTTCTGATCTGCAGTCTTTTGCTCTGATCTGCAGTCTTTTGTTCTAAACTCTGTTCCATAATCTTTTGGTTCAAACTCTGCTGTATTTCCACTTTAAAACTATGCTTCCTGTTTGATACTTTTGTTTTCAATTTGGCACAACATATTAAACCTTGCATCAGAAGGCAACAAACTAGCCATACTAACATTTCAAATAATTAACGGATCAAACCGATAGCTACGAGACGATTTTGTTGCAAGTTTGTTACTGATCTTTTTACAACACGTAGCTCCTTTAGTTACAGTTTATATTGTAATAAATCGAAACTAATTGTTACAGTCACCCGTAGCTAACTCTTACGGATGATCCGAAGCTATCTGTGGAAAATTTGCTATAAAAAACTTCTCGCAATTGGTAACAAGTTACTCACAACCATTCTTGAAGCTTTTTGTGAGTATGTAGCCACAACACGTTTTGTCCCTATTCGTAACCATTTGCTACTAATACGATTGTCGGTCATTGTCCCAAAACTTCGTCGATAACTGTATCAATTAGTAGCAAATGGCTACACGATAGGCTGTATCTAATCTGTAGCTATTAGCAATGCATTGCTATGAAGGGAGTAGTTTGTGACAAGTAAATAATTACAACCGATTGTTGTAACAAATCTGTAACAATTTCTTTTTTGCTACAGAAAACCGGTTATTCCTACATATTTTTTTGTAACTATACAACTTGTTTTTACTAGTGGTACGTTTAGTACATCATTATATACCACTAATTAAATCTTATCCTATCAGAAATTATGATTAATCATTCATGTGAGACATCATTATCCAGCATTTGAATAGCGAACTATCCCACGTATAAACACGGCAGCAACAAAAGATTATCCGCGTCCATAACTAACAGTTCTATATGTACCATGCTCACATAAATTTATCAACAAACATGGGTAAAAAAATCTTTTTTTTTTGTTGTGTTGTTGTTGTAGGAATATCTATATATGCAAAATCTTGTCAAATCTCAATTTTTGGCTAGATATATTTGTAAACTGAGGTTCGTAATCTAATCTTTTCTATTTTGATCTCTCTAGCGACTAGCGAGTTCAAGTAGCAGCATAAAGATATATTTACGACTTACGAGTCTTGGTTTATAAATGTTTTCAGCCAAATCAATAGGCTTTAATTACGTTTTGCCATGTAATCTAAAAGAATTTCTTTAACCAAAAAAAAAATCTAAAAGTTATATATATGGGTTCACAATTTTGAGGAAAACGGTATTGATATACAACAACAGAAGTATTTATCCTGCTTATGGAGATGATTAGTCAAACACGTGATTTAATCAGAAACTATCTAAAAGACTACAAAATTCGACAGCCAATCAAAAGGTTAGAGCATTTTCATGCTAAACATGTAGCTTTCAACAAAAATTTCAACAACAATAAATATAGATTCAAAAAAAGAAATAGATTTTTTTTTGTTTTTTTAACGGATGTCCCCGAAAGGGCGGAAAAAAAAATAGATATACACTAAGGTGTCGATACCTCAAACTCAATCAGAAATCGCTCCCAACCACTGAATTTGCTTCTCACACGTTTGAAAAAGAAAAAGTTTGAAACAAATCAATGATAATGAAATATTTTTACACTATTTTATTCATTAAGCTACGGATACGATTGAGAATATTAATAAATAATTTAAGATTTCAATTAGAAAACTTGATGTAAATTTAGTAAGATCTACGATCTAAAACATATGCATTTATCAAATTATTTGATTAAAAAAAAAAATGCATAAAGTAATAAATATTTCACTATGAAATTTATTTGAAATAACTTTAAATGAATTCAATTTTAATAAAGTTTTGATATTTTAAAACATTTATATAATTATATATCACATTTATTTATGTTTCAAATTGCTTCGTAAAAAATGCTAAACGATTTTATAAACTATATAAAGAAAATTCAACTCACTATTTCTTTCTAGTTTTATCTCTCATCTCAAAAAATATAAATCAATACTGCAAATTAATAATAATAAGTAAATAACTTTTTCATTTCTAAAAAATAAAAATTAATTCCGCAAAACAAAAAATAATATGTGATATAACTTTTTAAACTTAAACATAAAACTCTTATAACTAAGATATTAAATTGAAACCCTCGTAACAAAGAGTTCAATCTATATTTTAAATTTTATAAATATAATATATATGATATAAGACATTTTTGAAAATATGTATGATGGTTATATAGCATATTATTTTTTACTTTGTATGGTTAATTTATATTTTTAGTAGATGGAAGGTAAAATTGCCATAATGAATACTTTGATGATTTTTTTACAGAAGACCCAATAATATATTTTAACTTGTTAATTATTAGTTAATTATATAATTGTTTTTCTGTAGTTAGACATCACTTCTAATCTGGTGTAAAAAAAAGAGAGGTGACAATCGGAACAAAATTGTTTCTTTATGTCAGTTTAACCGATTATTCCTCCGCTTTGCTACGTGGATGTCTAAGAAAATATTTTGTGTTATTATATTAGTTGTTTTATAAATTCTGTTACCTACAAAATTATCAATGTATATATAAGGGGATATCATCTATGAGACACGTGGAGAGATCAGGGCTGTTGGTGGTTTAACAGAAGTCAACAAAGTCTTCCTTCGAGATATCATCTTCTCTCTTATCTTTTTGTTTGTTGTTCGAGTTTGTTAAGAGAGAAAAGAAAGAGAGGGAGTTGAAACGTTTGTAGAGAGAGAAAGCTCGGTTTAGAGCAACTATTCTAGTGGATTCTGGAGATCTCTCCGGCGAGACGTAGGATCCTACCTAAGGATCCGAACTCGTAAAATTACCTCGTGTCGTTTCGTTTTCTTGTTCGATCTTTACAAACAAGTGAAAGTGAGTGAGAGTTCTTTTGATCACACGCGTTAGATCTAGGTTCTTATCGGATTAAGAAGCACAAGTGGTATCAGAGCTATTGGTTGGATTTTCTCGGTGTAGATATGTGTGGAAGATAACGGATACGAAGCTCAAAATCTCAGTGTTTGATGGATCTGGTGATTTCTCTCTGTGGAAGACGCGCATGTTTGCGCATCTGAGGATTCTTGGTTTGAAGGATGTTCTAACGGTTCAAGAGACTCCAGCTCTGGAGTCGGAAAAGGAAGAGGCGGATCCAGCAGCAAAGAAGAAGCGGATCGAAGATGAAGAGGCAAGAACTGCTCGTAGCGAGAAAGCTGTGGGCATAATTTTCTTGAATGTTGGCAACAAGGTCCTGAGGAAGATCGATAAGTGTATGTATACAGCAGAAGCATGGAAAACGCTCGAGCGTTTGTAACTAGTGAAGTCCTTGCCAAATCTAGTGCATCTCCAGCTCAAAGTGTATAACTACATGATGCAAGAGTCGACGACACTGGATGAGAACATGGATGAGTTCTTAAAGATAATCTCTTACCTGAGCAATCTACAGATCCAGGTTCCGGATGAAGTTCAAGCAATCTTGATCTTAAGTTCGTTGCCAGAGAAGTTTGATATGTTGAAAGAAACATTGAAGTATGGTCGAGATGGAATAAAGCTTGAGGATGTTATCAGTGCTGCTAAGTCCAAGGAACTTGAGATTTGGGATGAGTCAGGTATTTCTAATTTGGTTGGGGAAGGCTTGTTTGTGCGAGGAAGATCTGTCACAGGTGGTCAATTGGGTCAATCTAATCAGAATAATAACAATGGATCAAGATGGGAATCGAAGGAAGGTAAGAAGGTATGTTGGATTTGCGGGAAGAAGGGCCATTTTAAAAGGCAATGTTACAAATGGCTAGAGAAGAACAAGAATCAGGCTCAGTTAGGAGAGACAGGAGAGTCGGCATTGGTAAAGGATGACTCTCAAGATTTGGTAGGTTTGATAGCCGCAGTGTTAAATGTGGGAGAAGATAAATCTGGACAAGAGGAATGGGTCATGGATACATGATGTTCTTTTCACATGATTCCAAGAAAGGAGTTTCTTATAGGTTTCAGGGAAGTAAGCTCTAGTAAGGTTAGAATGGCTAATAACTCGTATGCTGATGTGAAAGGAACAGGCAATGTTAAGTTCGAGAATGAAGATGGGCAGATGTTTGTTCTGCATGATGTTAGATATATGCATGATATATCTAGAAATCTGATATCCGTGGGTTGTCTTGAAGAGAAAGGCTGATAGGAAGTTAGATCCTCGAGCTAAGAAAAGCATCTTTGTGGGATATCCTGATGGGGTAAAGGCCTATCGGGTTTGGTTGCTGAATGAGGAGCGATGCACTATCAGTCGCAATGTAGTTTTCAGACAGGACGTGATGTATAAGGATGTGGTGATGAAGACGTCTCCAGGTATGTCTACAGAAAATATTTTGTCTACTAACAAAATTTCTAGTTTTGATTGTGCAGGTGACAGCAGGAATTTACAGAACCAGGATCAAGGGGAGGCTGCTGATTCTACTGCTCAGGACACTGCGACTTCAGATGACTATATGCTAGCGAGATATCGTGGGAGGAGACGAATGAAGCCACCCGAGAGGATGCATGATTATGTAACGGATGATGCGATGTTAGACGAGATGCTTGGTGAATTTTCTGGAGTTGCTTATATGATTACAGAAGATGGAGGAGCTCTAGAACCGAGGTCTTTCCAGGATGAAATTGGTGAGTTCAGTGGTGGAAATGGGGTCTTTAAGGTCGCAAAAGGGTCTATGGTTGTGATGAGAGGAAAGAGGAGGTCGTCTTTGTACGTTCTACAAGAAAAGGCTCGAGTGGCCGAAGCTTTGGCGGTAGTTTCTAGTAGTACAGATCAGACTCTGCTGTGGCATAGCAGAATGGGACACGTTGGTCAGCAAGTGCTGAGCATAATGGCCAAGAAGGGCTGTTTTGGGTATGACAAGGTGTCAGATATTAAGTTTTGTGAAGACTGTATTATAGGAAAGACTCATAGGACTGGTTTTGAGTCAGCTCGACATGTTACTAAAGAGAAATTGGATTATGTTCATTCGGATCTCTGGGGATCTCCTAATGTGCCACGAAGTTTAAGTGGTTGTCAATATTTTGTCAGTTTCACTGATGACTGGTTTCGGAAGGTTTGGGTGTATTTTCTCAGAACCAAGGATGAAGCTTTCAACAAGTTTGTTTAGTGGAAGAAAATGGTGGAGATTCAGTCAGAAAGAAAGGTGAAAAGACTTAGGACTGACAACGGGTTTGGAATTTTGTAATTGCAAGTTTGATGAGTTTTGTAAACTCGAAGGTGTTTTAAGGCATATGACGTGTACTTATACGCCTCAGCAGAATGGCGTTGCAGAGAGACTCAATAGAACCATAATGAATAAGGTTCGAAGCATGCTAAGTGAAAGAGGCTTAGATAAGAAGTTTTGGGCAGTAGCGGCATCGACAACGGTCTATTTGATCAATCGTTCACCGTCATCAGCCATTGAATTCCAAATACCAGAAGAGTTGTGGACATCTTTAGTTCTAAGTTTTTCATCCTTAAAGAGGTGTGGGTGCACTGTGTACGTTCACTCGTCTAATGGGAAGTTAGATCCTCGAGCTAAGAAAGGCATCTTTGTGGGATATCCTGATGGGGTAAAGGCCTATCGGGTTTGGTTGCTGAATGAGGAGCGATGCACTATCAGTCGCAATGTAGTTTTCAGAGAGGACGTGATGTATAAGGATGTGGTGATGAAGACGTCTCCAGGTATGTCTACAGAAAATATTTTGTCTACTAGAAAAATTTCTAGTTTTGATTGTGCAGGTGACAGCAGGAATTTACAGAACCAGGATCAAGGGGAGGCTGCTGATTCTACTGCTCAGGACACTGCGACTTCAGATGACTATATGCTAGCGAGAGATCGTGGGAGGAGACGAATGAAGCCACCCGAGAGGATGCATGATTATGAAACGGATGATGCGATGTTGGACGAGATGCTTGGTGAATTTTATGGAGTTGCTTATATGGTTACAGAAGATGGAGGAGCTCTAGAACCGAGGTCTTTCCAGGAAGCAATTGTTGATCCGGACAGTGATAAGTGGTTAGGAGCGTCTGATGAGGAGATGGAGTCGTTAGTCAAAAATGAAACATGGGAACTGGTTGACAGAGTGGGAACGCAGAAGCCAATAGGCTGTAAATGGGTGTTCAAACGAAAAGCTGGTGTTGTTGGTGTGGAGGGACCAAGGTTTAAAGCCAGGCTGGTGGCGAAAGGTTATTCACAGAAAGAAAGAATTGATTATCAGGAGATTTTTTCACCGGTTGTGAAACACGTCTCGATAAGGTTTGTTCTTTCCATGGTGGTTCATTTTGACATGGAACCGCAGCAAATGGATGTCAAGACAGCTTTTTTGCATGGATACTTAGACGAGACTATCTACAAGGAGCAACCTGAAGGCCATGTCGATAGTAAAAATCTGGATAAGGTGTATTTGCTTAAGAGATCTCTGTACGGTTTAAAGCAGTCTCCAAGATAGTGGAACAACAGGTTTGATATCTTCATGCAAGGGAATGGTTATATTCGGAGCAAGCATGATTGCTGTGTGTATTATAAGAAGCTTGATGGTGGTGATTTCATCTACTTGTTATTATATGTGGATGATATTCTCATAGCATCCAAGGATAAGAAGCAGGTGAATGATCTTAAGGCTTTGTTAAGTTTTTATTTTGAGATGAAGGACCTTAGAGATGCTAAGAAGATTCTCGGGATGGAAATCACTAGCGACCAGGAGAGAGGTACGCTACATGTTTCTCAAGAGGGTTATCTGTTGAAGGTATTGGGAAGCTTCAGAATGGATCAGGCGAAGTCAGCAGAAACTCCTTTAGGTGCCCATTTTAACTTGAAAGTAGCTACAGATGAGGAGGTACAAGCACAAGCTGTCGAGATGAAGAAGTTGCCTTATCAGAGTGCAGTTGGGAGTTTAATGTATTTTATGATTAGAACTCGACCAGATCTTGCACATGTTGTTGAGTTAGTGTGTAGATTCATGAGCAAACCTTTAAAGGAACATTGGCAGGCAGTGAAGTGCATACTTAGATATATTCGCGGGTCGTTATAGAGAAAGCTGTGTTATAGAAAGGAAGGAGAGTTTGTGTTACGAGGTTTCTGTGATTCTGATTATGCTGCGGATAAAGATAGAAGAAGATCAGTTATTGGGATGGTGTTTACCTTAGGAGGTAATGCTATCAGTTGTAGGTCGTCGTTGCAAAAGGTAGTCTCGCTTTCGTTGACTAAAACTGAATATATGGCTTTAACGGAGGCTGTAAAAGAAGCTGTGTGGCTCAGAGGACTTATGAATGAGTTGGGTTTCAGAGACTCAGTACGATCTTCTGCGACTCGAAAAGTGCAATTGATTTGGCTAAGAATGCGGTTTACCATGATAGAACGAAGCACATCGATGTGAAGTTTCATTTTATCAGAGATCTGATTAGCAATGGAGTGGTGCAGGTGGTGAAAATCACGTCTGAATACAATCCAGCTGATATTTTTACAAAGGTTCTACCAGTGGGAAAGTTCCAAGAAGCTCTGGAACTTCTCAGAGTTACTAAGAATTAATAAGGAGCTGAAGCTCCTGCAACAACTGAATGGGTTTACTCAGGAGATATAAAGTCAGGTGAGTTTGCCTGGTGTTGGCTAAAGTGAAAGAGTGTGTTCAGGTACCGGAGAGGGAATCCAAGTAAAACTAGCAACAGGACGTATAAAGGTCAAGGGTAGGTTTTGTGACATGTGACCTTTATACTTAGTATTTCTCTAAGTAATGAAGAGACTCTGGTGGAAAAGGAAGGTCTTATTTCTGTTGGGATCAAACAGCTAAAGATGAGACACGTGGCGAGATCAAGGCTGTTGGTGGTTTAACAGAAGTCAACGAAGTCTTCCTTCGTTATATCATATTCTCTCTTATCTTTTTGTTTGTTGTTCGAGTTTGTTAAGATTTTACAGAAAGAGAGAGAGAAGAAAGAGAGAGAGTCGAAACGTTTGTAGAGAGAGAAAGCTCGGTTTAGAGCAACTGTTCTAGTGGATTCAAGAGATCTCTCCGGCGAGACGTAGGATCCTACTTAAGGATCCGAACTCGTAAAATTGCCTTGTATCGTTTCGTTTTCTTGTTCGATCTTTACAAACGAGTAAAAGTGAGTGAGAGTTCTTTCCACCGCATCGCGTTAGATCTAGGTTCTTATCGGATTAAGAAGCAACAATTTACCTCCTATGTCATGTGATTTCTCTTTTTTTTTTTTTTTTGAGATTCTTTGTGTATTTGGTCTCTTTCTCTGTGCCTTGCCCGAGCATCAAAATTGTCATGCGTTGCACTGTTAGTACTGTTGGAACTGAATTTTCAAAAACAAGTTTCAGAAAATTGCAGGTTTTGGGACAATGACTTTCCGGCAACTTTCCGGCCAAATTCCGGCCAAATGGCTGATCGGAATTGTCTAGTCGATAGTGCAATGGAAAGCTGGTAACGAGTACTACAAGATGGTATACTCATACGTCCAAAACGGAGTTGATTTGAATTAGAAATAAGAGTGTGAAGTGAGCTACTTGGGATGGTTTGGGAAATATCCCACATCGGAAATATGATTGATTTTTCACTCATATATATATATATATAGTTTCACACTCTTCTAGTTTCAAAAGTGTGTAGAAGGAAGAGGGAAGGTTCCCACCCGCGAACCGAACCGAACCGGGCCGAGCACGGATACGGGACGGGCCGGATGCGCGGCGGGCCGGGCTGGTCGTGGATGCGGGCTATGGTCTCTTGGGCTTTTGGGCTTTTTGGCTCTTGAGACTGCTGTAGGTCCATTTAATTTTTGGAAAGACTTGGTGTGAACTCCAAGCAAACTTGGGCAGCACTCTGAGAATATTCACAGAATATTTTCTTGAGAGCTCCCTCCTTGCACTATATATAGAGGCATAACCTCTCATTATTTTTCACACACAAAAACATAAACACTCCTTCCTCTGAAGATCTCTCTCTCCCTCTCCCTTGCTTAGTCCAAGTAAGTTCTTAGTTTAGTAGTCTCGAGAGTATAACGTAGATCTGTTCGCTTGAGTTCTATTACTGGTGTGCTACTGTAATAGTTCGTGATCGGTTGTATCCTGGGATTCATAAATCGTGATTGTCCGAAAGCACTTACGGCCGATTTATTGAATTAAGGAAAGAGATATCATATCTTGCCTTCGTGATTTATTTACTGCTTTATATTATGCTGTTGTAATTCGTTTCTGATTTCGTTAATTTAAATATAATTTGCATATTTTCTCAATTCGATTTTTGCGCTCCTAACAGTCTTAATTCAATAAATCCGCTTTCTGCTTATCGCTTTAAACGGATTGAGAATTTTTTGAATTTTTTATTTTAAAAACGATTTCAAAATCTTCTGAAAACTGTTTCTGCTTTCGTCTTTTGGTGCTTACGCGGAAAGTTTTTTGAAGAACGCTTTTACTTTAATTCTTTCTTCTCTACTCTCTCTGGTTTCCACGAACGCTCTTAATTGAGTGAGTTTGTGAAACAAGTTTCTGCGAACGCTGGTTAAGCGAGTTTGCAAAACTAATTCAGTGTATTTTAATTACTTGAATTGTTTGATTAATATATTAATCAGATCTGTTTATTGTGAAACAGAAAAATGTCTGGAGACAACACCAACAACGTTGACGGTGATAGGGTTCCTGAAACACCTGTTGAAACTCCTGCGGAGTTGGCTTTACGTCTTGCTAAAGAACTTGAAAAGACGAAGCTTACCGATTCGGGTATGGAAAACGTGCGCCAAAATCTGTTCGGTAATGGATCAACCCACATGGGAATACCACCTTCGGCTTCCCAAGGGATGATGCCAGATAAGTTCGATGGCAAAGCTGGGTTCAAAACGTGGCAAAACAATATGCGCTACTACTTGGCCAGCATGAACATGGAAAGGTACCTCACAGAGGATCCACCAACGCTTCCACAAGGTGACACTGACGTGTATGTGGTTGGAAGTATGGATAGCTGGGCTTAAGGAGACTACTGTTGCAAAGGTCAGATTCTGAACCGTTTGGTCAATGATCTGTATGATCTCTACAGTATGTACAAGACTTCAAAAGCATTGTGGCTAGCTTTGGAGACCAAGTACAAGACTGATGAGTCTGGGATGCAGAAATTCTCAACTACGAAGTTCCTGAACTTCAAGATGGTGGATTCCAAACCAATTATGGAACAAGTGGAAGCTCTTCAACGCATCTTTCAGGAGATCGATTTAGAAGGGATGTCGATCTGCAATGTCTTTAAAACGAATTGCTTGATTGAGAAGCTACCACCAGGCTGGTCGAATTTCAAGCATTAACTTAACTTCAAGCGTAAGGTAATGTCTCTTGATGATCTCATCCGTACGGTTGAGAGTTGAGGACAACAATCGTGGAGCTCATTCGGATGCTCAAAGGCAAGGGCATGATGTTCATGTAGCTGAGCATAAGGCCAAGTTTAAAGGAAAGGGTAAAGGTAACTCTATTCCTCATAAACCGTTGAAGGTGTCATCTGGACCAAACTTCAAGAAGAGCAACCTTGAGAGGGAGTTCAAAGGGAAGTGTCATCATTGTGGTAGGATTGGACACAAGGCTGATGTTTGCAAAAGCAAAGCAAAAGATCTCAAGTTGCAAGCAAACCTAACTGAAGAAGACATGGTTGCGGTGGTTACTGAATGTAACATGGTGGAAGACAACCCAGTGGAGTGGTACTACGACACCGGTGCTACGACACACATATGCTCTGATAGGACCATGTTCACCACCTACGAGAAGAACAAGTCAAATGAGCAGCTTTTCATGGGCAACACGGCGGTGTCCAAGATTGGAGGTAAAGGCAAAGTGGTTCTGAAGCTAACTTCTGATCGTGAGCTCACCCTGCAGAACGTGAAGCATGTACCTGACATGCGGAAGAATCTCATCTCTGGAACAGTTCTAAGCAAGCATGGTTTTTCCATTAATTTTGAGGCTGATAAGTTAGTTCTTAAGAAAAATGGGATGTATTTGGGAAAGGGTTTTGTTAAGGGTGGACTGATCAAGATGTCTGTAACGACAGTCCATCCGAAAATTGTAGCTTCTGCTTCTGTTGCTGAAATGAAAGAAAACCCTATTGCTTACTTGGTTGAGTCGTTTACTACTTGGCATGAACGTTTAGGACATGTCAATTACAAAACAATGCAAAAAATGCAAAACTTGAATTTGATTCCGAAATTCAAGACAAACCAAGAAAAATGTGAAGTGTGCGTACAAGCCAAACTCACTAAAACTCCCTCACCACGCGTTGAAAGAACAACCGAACCTCTAGGTTTAATTCACACAGACTTATGTGATTTAAAGTATGTGCTAACTAGAGGTGGTAAGAAATACTTTGTTACCTTCATTGATGATTGCACAAGATATTGCTATGTATATCTCTTGCATAGCAAATATGAAGCACTAGAAAAATTCAAAGAGTTCACCCTCGAAGTAGAAAATCAGCTTCAGAAAACTATAAAAGTAGTTCGAAGTGATAGAGGAGGAGAATATAATGAGCCGTTCAATGCATTTTGCAGAGAAAAAGGCATTATAAATTAGACAGACGCTCCCTACTCGCCAGAATCTAACGGAGTAGCGGAAAGAAAGAATCGAACTCTGAAAGAGATGATGAATGCGTTATTGCAGGAATCTGGGTTAGCCCAGAACATGTGGGGGGAAGCTTTGCTTACCACTAATTACATCCTCAACAGGATACCGCATAAGGTTACTGGCAAGTCACCATATGAGCTTTGGAAAGGTACAGTACCTTCATACAAATACCTCAAAGTGTGGGGGTGTCTAGCAAAAGTGGCTGTACCACCTCCTAAAAAGGTCACAATTGGGCCTAAGACCGTAGACTGTATCTTCATCGGATATGCACATAACAGTAGTGCATATCGATTTCTGGTTCATAAATCAGATATTCCAGATATCCATGTGAATACAGTTATGGAGTCAAGAAATGCTTTATTTCTTGAAGATATTTTTCCCTGTAGGAAAACTCAAAAACGGACTCGTGAACAACGAGATGCAGCGACTTTGGAAGTTGGCAATACTTTGAGTACTACTTATGTAGAAACAGAACTGGAACCTAGAAGAAGCAAACGAGCTCACAAAAGTAAATCGTTTGGTGATGATTTTCTGATGATGGCCTTTCTAACTGAAAATCTACCAAGAACATACGTAGAAGCTATGTCTACACCTGATGCACCTTATTGGAAGGAAGCTGTCAAAGCTGAAATAGACTCTATCATGCAACATCATACGTATGAGATGGCATATCTACCACAAGGATTTAAGCCTTTGGGATGTAAATGGATTTTTACGATAAAACGAAAACCAAATGGCGATATTGAGCGGTACAAGGCTAGGCTTGTAGTGCAAGGATTTTGGCAAAAAGAAGGCTTAGATTTCTTTGATACCTATTCACCGGTAACAAGACTATCTTCGATCAGGATGCTCATAGGTATTGCTGCCTTGAGAAATCTTGAAATCCATCAAATGGATGTAAAAAATGCTTTTCTCCATGCAGATTTAGAAGAGGAAATCTACATGAAACAACCTGAGGGATTTGTTATTCCAGGACAAGAACACAAGGTGTGTAAACTTGTGAAGTCATTATATGGACTCAAACAGGCTCCTAAGCAGTGGCATGAGAAGTTTGACAGTATGATGATGTCTAATGGTTTTCGCATTAATGAATGTGACAAATGCATATACTACAAAACTACTCCATCAGGGTACATTTTGTTATGCTTATATGTAGATGATATGCTCATCATTGGAAGCAACAAAGACATCATAACTCAAACGAAAAACATGCTCAAAAGACATTTTGACATGAAGGACTTGGGTTTAGCATATGTTATTTTAGGGATAAAAATCATCAGAACTGATGAGGGCCTTATCTTGTCTCAAACCCACTATGCTGAAAAAGTGCTTGATCGATTCAAGCATTACTCAAATGGGACTGCAAAAACTCCATAGGATCCTAAAATTCACTTAACCAAAAATTCTGGTGAACCTGTGCAATAGGTGGAGTATGCAAGAGTAATTGGCAGTCTAATATACTTGACAAACTGTACAAGACCGGATTTAGCGCACTCTGTAAATGTACTTAGTCGCTACACAAGTAATCCAGGACATAAGCATTGGATGGCTATAGCTAGAGTTTTGGACTATCTACGTTATACCAAAGATCATGGCTTGCACTATGGTAGAGAACCCGGAGTTTTGGAAGGTTACAGTGATGCCAACTGGATCGCAGACTCGAGAAACTCAAAATCCACAAGTGGATATGTTTTTACACTTGGAGGTGCAGCAGTGTCCTGGAAGTCTTCCAAACAAACTCTGGCAGCTAAATCAACTATGGAATCTGAATTCATAGCTTTGGAGATTGCTATGTCGGAAGCTGAATCACTTCGTAATTTCTTGGAAGACATCCCAATGTGGGGGAATCCTGTGCCTGCAATACGTGTACACTGTGATAGCGAATCGGCTTTGGGCAGGGCAAGGAATACCCATTACAATGGCAAATCTCATCACATCAGACGGAGACATAAAACTGTTAGACAACTTATCTCAACCGGTGTAGTTACGATTGATTACATCAATACGAAGGAAAACCTAGCGGATCCATTTACAAATGGTTTGGCGCGAGATCAAGTTATAAAATCATCAAGAGGAATGGGTTTAAAGCCTACGACTTAAGAGGATGTTTGATGGTAACCCCACCTACTCAGATTGGAGACCCCATGACCTAGGTTCAAAGGGACAACTAAATCAAGCTGAATCTGCTACAAGCACTAGAAGACTTTTGTCTTTTCCCAGTTCCTAGAGTGATGTAAAGTGCTTCATGTATGTTAGAGGTTAAGCATATGCTTTTAATGATTTGAAATGTAGCTTTGTAAAATATTTGAAATAATTACAGGATATTTCTTTAAATACAAGCAGCTTATAAAATTCACCTTGTGAGTGTGAAATGGGGCCGTTTCAAGGAGAATATATGAGGCTATACTCTCTAAGTTCACTCATGATTAACCAGGCATGTTCAAGGCCACAATGAACACAATGGAGAACCTCGTTCTACGAGAAAACGAAGCTGTGTTATGCCTGCTGTCTAAGTTTCCATACAAATCTGGATGGTTCAAGACATCATGTTCACCATCTGGCCGAGTAAACTCGACAGGTATAACAATGAGTCGGTTCAAGGTTGAAAAACACCACCAACTCATATACAGTTAGTTTTCGCATATACTCTCGAAGGTCTGTCTAGTCTAGCTAGTAGTGTCAGTCTATAGGGTTAGTTATGTCGTCATATGTTTAGACTTATTTCTATTCATGTGGGGGATTGTTGGAACTGAATTTTCAGAAACAAGTTTCAGAAAATTGCAGGTTTTGGGACAATGACTTTCCGGCGACTTTCCGGCCAAATTCCGGCAAAATGGCTGATCGAAATTGTCTGGTCGATAGTGCAATGGAAAGCTGGTAACGAGTACTACAAGATGGTATACTCATACGTCCAAAACGGAGTTGATTTGAATGAGAAATAAGAGTGTGAGTGAGTTACTTGGGATGGTTTGGGAAATATCCCACATCGGAAATATGATTGATTTTTCACTCATATATATATATATATATATATATATATATATTACACTCTTCTAGTTTCAAAAGTGTGTAGAAGGAAGAGGGAAGGTTCCCACACGCGAACCGAACCGAACCGGGCTGGACACGGATGCGGGACGGGCCGGATGGGCGGCGGGTCGGGCCGGGCTGGTCGTGGATGCGGGCTGTGGTCTCTTGGGCTTTTGGGTTTTTGGGCTTTTTGGCTCTTGAGACTGCTGTAGGCCCATTTAATTTTTGGAAAGACTTGGTGTGAACTCCAAGCAAACTTGGGCAGCACTCCGAGAATATTCACTGAATATTTTCTTGAGAGCTCCCTCCTTCCACTATATATAGAGGCATAACCTCTCATTATTTTCACACACAAAAACATAAACACTCCTTCCTCTGAAGATCTCTCTCTCCCTCCCCTTAGTCCAAGTAAGTTCTTAGTTTAGTAGTCTCGAGAGTATAACGTAGATCTGTTCGCTTGAGTTCTATTACTGGTGTGCTACTGTAATAGTTCGTGATCGGTTGTATCCTGGGATTCATAAATCGTGATTGTCCGAAAGCACTTACGGCCGATTTATTGAATTATGGAAAGAGATATCATATCTTGCCTCCGTGATTTATTTACTGCTTTATATTATGTTGTTGTAATTCGTTTCTGATTTCGTTAATTTAAATATAATTCGCATATTTTCTCAATTCGATTTTTGCGCTCCTAACACAAATCGATTGGTGACAGCTTGTCCTGTGGGAAGGTTGTTAAAGGGTGGGGACCAGGGTTCGAGGAACGCCTGGCGCACCAATAACATACTGGTGGATGTGGATTTCCACAGTGATGGGTTAGGATCGATGCCCTGCAGGGCTAGCTTGGGGTCCGTTTGGGCGGCTAGCAGTGAGGCTAGCGGGGTCCACGGGATGGGTTGTCACAAGTACCCTTGCTGACCACTCGAGCTACAAGAGCTAGGATTCCATAGTAGAGTTTTGATTTGCTTTTACATCATCCCCTTTTTTAATTTTTGATTGATACTTTTATATGTACTATCACATACATTAAAATAACAATGTATGATAATTATTTTTATATGGTTTAGGTTTTTTATGTATTGTATTTGTTTTTTGTGTACTGTTTTCTCATAGTTTGCAATAACTTTTTGTATGACATTATTTGTGTATTGTTTTCTCATAGTTTCCAATTTCACAAAAAATATTTGGTCTTCAAACTTTTGGGATGTCGACTCTAATGCCTCAGGAAGTTGACTCTGGAAAAGTCTATGCAAGTTGAGAGAACTTGCAAAGCCTTTTATTGTTTGTGAAATTTGTTCAGGAATATCGTGCAGTTTTTGGAAAGACAATTGGACGTCCTTGGGTCCTTTGATCGAAATTACTGGTACGAATGGTCCTAGGACCATGGGGTTGCCGGTGAATGCTGTCGTGTCTGATGCGTTAAGGAATGGCGAGTGGTGGATTTCTTCCTCCCGTAGCAGAAATCCGATAATCCAATTGCTTAAACAATGTCTTCCAAATCCTCACACACTTTTCACGGGGGCAGAAGATGATTCTTACCTTTGGAAGATTGGTGACTCCACTCCATCAAGTAAGTTTTCTACCTCACAAACTTGGCATTAATTAAATCCTCCGGGTCCTTCTGTAGACTGGCATGATGCGGTGTGGTTCAAGGGAAAGATACCTCGCCATGGGTTTATTTCTTGGGTTGTAGCTCGTGAGAGATTGCACACTAGAGATAGACTGATCCTATGGGGTCTTCATGTCCCACCCAATTGCCTCCTCTGCAACAGATTTGATGAATCCCTGCAACATATCTTCTTTGATTGTGCTTTTGCTCATGAGGTTTGGTCCTACTTCACGTCTAAAGCGAGTGTGGTGCCACCGATTATGCTTCATGATACTCTCAGGTGATTGAAATCTCCTGTTCGGGATAAGAATGTTGGCTTCATTCTTAAGCTCACTTTCCAGGCCACCGTTTATAATATTTGGAAGGAAAGAAATGCGAGAATCCACTCTGATGCTGCTCGCTCTCCCTCGGCTCTACTTCAAGATGTTAAGAATGTTATTAGATGTCACCTTGATATATCCTCTTTCACGTGCACAAGACTACATCAAGCTGAACACCGTATCCTTCTTGGCTACCTGGTTCTCTTTGTTTCAGTGATTGTACTTTTCTTATATTTTTCTTTCTTTTGCCATAGGTATATTTTGTTTACCTTGTGAGGTTTTCTTGGCATTTTGAACTTTAAGCTTTTTGTAATTCGGTATCTAATGGAAAAAGTTAAAAAAAAAAAAAAAAAAAAAAGAAGATGTTTTAGTTTATAATTGCATGAGCCATCCCACTCGCAATTTCCTTTTCTTGACGTTTGGGGTAAGTTGTCAACTTTGTCAATCCAAATTGAGAAGACCCTTCTTTGTTGAATTTGCCAAAGAGAATAAGTGAAAAAAAAAAAAAAAAAAAAAAAAAACTTTGTGTATGACATAGATTGTTTGCAAATTGCAATTACCATTAGAGTGTACACTAACCTCTTTAATATTAAATATATTAATTGGTTTTGGTTGTATGTCTCAAAAGCTTGTTGAATCGTATTGGACTGAATAAATCATAGGCAAAAAAAGCACTTCTTAACCCGTACCGACCGGCACCGTTGAGATTCTTATTAGTTATTAACTTATTATTTTAGTTGAAAATTTAAGAAAAAAACCTAAAATTCCGGATATGAAAATTCCGTTTTATATATGTCCAAAAAGGGGGGGAAAAAGTTCAGTACGTTCAATTAACAAATAAAATACATTTGATAAGAACCGAGAGACAATAAAAGGAGAATCGTTGATCCTACTTTCTCTCGCTAAAGTTTCCTAGGCTTTTCTACCAACGAACATAAAGTGATACCCTTGTTTAGTAGCTTTCAGCCTTTCACCAATGCTCATACAGAGAAAGAATCTCCACAGAATGTAACGTTTTGATAATTTAATTGTTAATTTCTTTCTATATGAAGGAGAGAACTTCTCTTAAGGCTATGGCTATGGCTTCTGCTTCGAGTGCTGAGTCAATTTGGTTCAGTTGATACATAACCTTTGAGTACATCTTCCTAGTGAATCACGTAAACTTTATATCCTATTTCCGCTTTATAATTTTGGTCAATCCAAGATATTAATTCCTAGTTGGCTGGTTACAAACTGAATTTTAAAAAATGAAAAAATCATCCGGAAAAAACCGTTTGTTATTTATAAAGTCCAAGTCAACCATGGCAGACAAACAAAAAGTCTAGCTCAATCAACACTTTTACATTGTCGTGTTTTTTCTTCATACTCAAAAATCAAAATTAGATATTTAGATTTGAGGTTTGTGGTTCAGACTTTTTTAGATTCCGATAATTTTATGGCGATTCTGTTCGAAAAAATGTTGGGGTTTGACTCGGATTCGATCGATTTTCATAAAAAAGATAAAAAAAATATATTGAGTTATAATAGAAATTGTACAATTTGACAAATATAATTAATAATTTGTAGATATTTTGGTTATTTCAACATTTTATTATTTGGATAAACTAATTCAGATAATTATATTTGTTTGAATTTTATGACTATTAATTCGATTTGGTATCAGAATTAGTTTTTCTGGTTCAGTTTTCGGTTTCATTTTTCGAATTTTATGCCCATGCCTACTCAGCAATTCAGAATACTCCATACACCACTATTTAAAAGTGGTCATTGCATGTCAATAATATTAAGCTAACAGTAGGAGCAGAGACAACTCCATACTGTACTTATCTTTTTGCAAAATATAAAAAGGGAAAATTTCCAAAAAAAACCCCAATTAATTTTAATTTAGATGTTTAATACCCAATAGTTTTTGATTGGAATAAAAATATCTGATATGTTAAATTAGTATCGAATAAAACTTTATCTTTAAATCTGTGGAACATTTAAACACAGGACTTAACAGCCGTCAACGGCCGTTACGGAACTACTAACCGCTGTTAAATTTCAGTCACACATGTTTCAATAGATATATACGATATGTTTACAAAAGCACTCGAATATGTTCAGGTGGTCGAGTGGTAACTTGTCTGTTTTGTTATTGATTGAACCCGGGTCGAATCCTGCTAACTCTGCATTTTTTTTTTTTCCGTTTTTTTGGTTTTTTTTCTTCCCTTGAAACCGCTTTCAGTGTTTGACCTTCCACCTCCGTCCAGATCCCATGACCTCGTAGGGAGCTCGAATCGGCAAAGCGAACACGAGATTCAGAGGGATATATATGGCTATACGGCAATCTCCGACCAGATTCTCTTTACAAACTGGTTTCGAGAAAAAAAAAAAAAAAAAAAGTGAAAGTAGAAGGAATCGAACCGGAGATAACCTGGTTTCAAAACAAACGAAATACCGCTAGACTACATCAATATATTCGATTATCATTGTAAATATAATGTATATAACTATTGAAACATTGTGACTGAAATTTAACACCGGTTAGTAATTCCGTAACGGTCGTTGACGGCTGTTAAGTCCCGTGTTTGAATGTTCCATTGATTTAAAGATAAGGTTTTATTTGACATTAATTTAATATATCGGGTATTTTTATTCCAATCAAAAACTATTGGGTATTAAACTTCCAAATTAAAATTAATGAGGTTTTTTTAGGGAATTTTCCCAATATAAAAAGGGAATGAATCTATCTACGAGTTTTCTTTCAGACTAGTTGAGAAAAGAGTAATCTTTTTACTATTATCAACTTGATCAAATATAGAGCGAATTCGTCAAATAAGAATATTGAAGATGGTTAAGAGAGATGGCAATTGTGTGACGTAATCTATTTTATTTAAGGGAATTATGTGATTTTTTAGTATCGTTACATATCTGAAAATCTAATATTCATTTAAGATTGTCATCCTTATGGGTACAAATGTCATCCCCCTGTAACAAGCCACGTTCTCTTAAACATAGAGTCCATCTAAAAGGGAGAACTAGTATATATAACAAGAGAGAGCAGAGCCTCCTCCCTCAGATATCCTAAAACCAACATCATAACCAAAATATTTGAAAAAAAAAAAAAAAAAAAAACTTAACATGGTAGAGGTTTATGAGTTGTGGGCTGTGATACTTTCACTCATAGTTGTGAAGCTGTGTCACTGGATCTATCAGTGGAGAAACCCGAAGAGTAATGGAAAACTACCTCCAGGATCAATGGGTTTCCCAATCATCGGAGAGACTTTCGAGTTTATGAAGCTTCATGATGCTATTCAGTTACCAGCTTTCGTGAAGAAGAAAGTACTCAGGTCAATTATTCATGTCTTTTTATTTGTCGTAATTAACTTAATAACTATACATATGACCCCTACGATCCAACATAAGTCAAATTATATAACACATAAACCTCAATATATAAACCCACTTTTTTTTTTGGCTGGCATCAACTGGCTATAAACTCACTTATTACTGAAATATTTTAAGAGATAATTACAATAAGGTTCTTTGCTTAAATTTTAAAAAATAATATCGAAAAACAAATTTTAGATAAGACCAAACATATATCAATTTTATACTTCTCAAGAAATATAGTGATAAGACGTTTTCTCTAAGTTAATTGCTCCTAGCAAAGTAAATTACGGTGTCTTAATTACTTTTTCCTTTTTTCCTAATGAAAACAAATTAGACATGGGCCACTTTTTCGTACAAGTTTATTTGGAGGCAAAGTTATAATCTCGACTGATATTGGAGTAAATATGGAGATAGCAAAGACAAATAATATTCCTGGTATGCCAAAGAGCTTAAAGCGGCTATTTGGGGAAAACAACTTGTTTGTGAATTTGGAGACACACAAACATGCCCGCAGCTTGACAAACCAGTTTTTAGGTTCACAAGGTTTGAAACTAAGGATGATTCAAGACATTGATTTATTGTCTCGCACACACATGGAAGAAGGTGCTAGGAACGGCAGTCTTGACATTAAAGAAACGTCAAGCAAGGTAAAAGTGTCATCCATTTTACAGTGTTTGTAACTCATCAGCACGATTACGTTCTAAGATTTTTACTCAGTTACTTTAATGGATCATCTTACCAACGACATATCATGTTACAGATTATTGTTGAATGTCTTGCGAAGAAAGTACTGGGCGACATGGAACCAGAGGCGGCAAAAGAACTCACACTTTGTTGGACATATTTTCCTAGGGAATGGTTTCAATTTTTTTGGAATGTTCCAGGGACTGGTGCCTATCGAATGGTTAAGGTGCGTTTTTTAGATCATTTAACGTTAATAGCACTCCGTTCTCATAGGGTTTAATTTGGGGGGGAAAACAATAGAGGTGATTTTTTTCAAATCAAATAATCTTTTTAATGTCCATAAGCATCTTTTTAAGAAAATACACGACGTCCTCATATAATTTTATTAGAAACAGAGCTGAAAAAAGTCATTTAACTTTTTGGATAACATAAAACCCCCTAGGCATGTGTGTTATGTGACAGGCAAAAAATCGGATGATGAAGGTACTAAAAGAGACAATACTTAAGAAAAGAGCATCAGGAGAGGAGTTTGGGGAGGTTTTCAAGATCATCTTTGGAGAAATGGATGGAGGAGCGGACACTATCAGTGTAGAGAAAGCGATTGACTACATATTTACTTTATTTGTGATTGCTAACGAAACAACACCAGGGGTTCTTGCGGCTACAATAAAACTAATAAGCAACAACCCTAAAGTCATGCAAGAGTTGAAGAGAGAACATGAAGGAATTGTCAGAGGTAAGATTGAGAAGGAGGAGAAGGCTGCCTTAACATGGGAAGATTACAAATCAATGACTTTCACCCACATGGTGAGTATCCATCAAAATCATATATCATATTATTATAACTTAACAAAGGATCCACTCCAGTATACTATTTGAAAAGTCATTTTTACAAAAAGACAAAAGAAAGCGAACTTGCTGCTCGTACTTTCGAGTAATAACTAAGTCAGAGTTTAAATTGAATAAATAAAACTTAAATATCTATAATATAATACACTGATAAATAATTAAAAACATATATCAATTTAATATACTTATTTTTATTTAATTTAATAACAAAAATTATGAGGTGTATACATAAACAAAATGGTGTAAATGGATCAGATCTGACTCGAATCCTAATGTTTTAAAGTAACATTTATCCTAAAATAGAACCATATTCAGTTCCATATCTTACTATGGTGTACGTAAATTCGTTATTGTCATATACAAAAAAAAAGAAGAAGCTAAATTTAAATCAAACACGACGAAAAATGGTGTAGTCTAGTACTTTATTTGTGTTAGTATTGCTGTTGTAGATCACCATTGAAATTTAAATAATTTAGAATGTAACTTATTGATATATTATATAGGGATATTTTTCATATATATATATTCTATTAATTTTGAATAATGCGTTTTGGTTTAGGTGATAACTGAGTCACTTAGGATCACAAGCACAGCACCAACGGTGCTTAGAATAATTGATCGTGAGTACCAATTTGGTGATTATACAATTCCAGCAGGTTGGATCTTCATGGGTTATCCTTACGTACATTTCAATCCAGAAAAGTATGATGACCCTTCAGTGTTTAATCCATGGCGTTGGAAGGTATGTGATATTTATTTGATCTTCATCCTTTAATTAATGTACTCCTATTACTCGGATTTTATTCATAAGATTGTAATTAAATACTGAACTAATTAAATTTTTAGGGAAAAGATTTGAGTGTGAACGTATCCAAGACATTCCTTCCCTTTGGCTCTGGTTCTAGATTATGTGTAGGAGCTGAGTTCGTTAAGCTGCAGATGGCCATTTTTATCCATCATTTGTCTAGATACAGGTTCGTTTTTATCACTTAAGTCACATATTGTTCAATTTAGTTTTAAAATTAGTCAGAGTTTTTTTTTTTTATGCTTATGTATATTTACATATTGTTCAAAGGTGGTCAATGAAGACAGAGACTGCAGTACTTCGAAGGTTTATACTTATGCTTCCAAGTGGATCTGATGTTCAAATCTCATATGACACTGAAGAGGATAACTCTGTTGGTTATTAGAGTGATTGTATTCCATTGGAGTTAATTGGAGATCAGTGTCGACGTCAGAAATATACCAAAAGAATAATCAATAAGCCACCAAAATATTCTATAATTGTATTCTACGATCACTTATAGCTTGAGATATTTTTATCACTGTTTCCTCCTCAAATATATATATTTTTTTCAATTAAACAAACTGATTAGCTAGTTATTTGTTACTAGTATTACACCCATGCTACACACGGACGTACAAATTTCTGCAAAACACTATACATAACAAAAATTTACATATACAAATAATTAAAGGCTTTAACTAAAAAAAAAGATAACAATAAATTTAAAGGCTTACAAAAAATGAGTATGCATAAACAAACATTAACACATTATTGTTAACACATTATTGTTGATTACCCACAAACATAGGAAAACTTGTAAGTTGGATAAAGAAAAGTGAATAACTTACGTTGATCTATATTAGCTCGTTAATATAATAAAGTTTCCATGTTCTTGAAAAATTCTTGGGTTCACCTCTAGGGGTGAACCTCTTATATTCACCCCCTCTTAATTAACCAATCAAAATACAACAAAACGCCATGTCATATATCATATTTATAAAATAAATCAAAATTAAAATAAAAAGACAAAACAAATAAAGGAAACAAATTCTGTAGATTTTTTAATAAGGAAATTATGTCGGTTTAGGTTTATAAAAAAATGATTAGAGTGTAGATTTTACAATTAAAAACAAATATATGTCGGTTTGGGTTTATAAAAGAGTGATTAGGGTTTAGATTTTATAATTAAACAAAATTATATATCGGTTTGGGTTTACAAATTAGTGGTTAGGGTTTAGATTTTATAATTAAACGAAATTATATGTCGGTTTGGGTTTATAAAAAAGTGGTTAGGGTTTAGGATTTAGATTTTACAATCAAACAAATTTATATATCGGTTTGGGTTTATAAAAGAGTGGTTAGCGTTTAGATTTTACAATTGAAGAAAATTATATGTCGGTTTGGGTTTATAAAAGAGTAGTTAGGGTTTAGATTTTACAATTAAACAAAATTGTATTTCAATTTGGGTTTATAAAAGAGTGGTTAGAATTTAAATTACAAAATGAAAAAAAATTGTCGGTTTGGGTTTATAAAAAAGTAATTTGAATTTTGATATTATAATTAAAAACTATAATATAATATTTAGAATTAACAATTATAAAATTAATTGATATACAGATTTTGTTTCTTTAATTAATCATTTGTTTCCTTAGTTAATAGGGGGTGAATAAGAGTGGTTCACCCCTAGGGGTGAACCCAAGAATTGTTCCATGTTCTTTATGTCTTGCTATGTTTCTCATGTATCTCTTCTAATTCTTAAGCTGATATATGAGCAATTTAGTCACGATCTCCATATGCAAACAATAGAAAGTAATATATCACCATGTAACACAAAGATGTGAAGACAAATCAACAATTGATAAATCACTACATAACAATGGAAACAATAAAGTGATCAAATTTATTTTACTCATTAGTTTGTATGCTATACCATGTAAGTCTAAATGACATGAATGATAAGTTGTACATTTGACATGACTAAACTATTAAATATGCTAATAGAAACGGCATGTTGATTTCAAAGCATAGTTAAAGACTCATATATGTGTGTGCATAGCCACACATAAATTTGAAGAGCACACTAAGAGAAAAAAAATAATGGTAGCATAATGCTTCTTCAAATTTCAGACTTTTCCAACCATTCTTGAGAGTGAAATTTTTCGTCGGCGAGAAGAAGACCTGAAAAAATTATGTACTATAGAAATTGTGAAAATATGTCACAAGCAAAACTATAACTAAATAATGAATCGTATGATCACAATTTTTTTTTGACATCAGTCTATGATATTTTTTTTTGTTGTATGAATGTTAAATTATATTCACCAAAAAAGACTGTTGTACAACTTAATGCAACATTTTAGCCGAAAGTAGCAACAGAGGTAAATCAGAAAGTAGTTTGAACTAGATTAAATGGGGTGGGTTTGATGCCAGAGCTGGAGACTATTCTCATAGCCAGGAACCGTCAACAAGGAGAGCAGCCGATTGCGGACAGTCTTGTCAATGAAACGGAAGAGACGGGAGGGTGGAGTGGGGGCTTCACCATGTCGTTGAGCATTCCGTTCTCGCCAAATGCTGTGGAGCAAGGCTTGGAAGACATAACGGAGAATGAAACGATGGAGTCGAGGGGTGGAGGAATCCATAAGCAGAGTGGCCAACTGATCCCAATGTGTGGTGTACTTGATGCCCAGCATAACACTAGTCAAAGTAGACCAAACTTGAGAGGAGTACGAGCAAGAGAAAAAAAGGTGGTTCCTTGTTTCCTGATGGCCTTGGTAGAGAACACAGTCACCGTTAGAATCAGCATTCCATTGAATGAGTTTATCGCCAGTCGAGAGTCTGTTATGAAAAGCAACCAAGTGACAAAGGAGTATTTTGGTGTGGAGTGTAGCCCTGGGCATTCGGGTACCCGTTCGGGTTCGGATCGGGTATTTCGGATTTTCGGGTATTTCGGTAAAGGGATCCTAGACCCATTCGGGTATTTCTAGTATTCGGATCGGATTTCGGATAGACACCCATCGGATTCGGATCGGGTTCGGATACCCATTCAATACCCGAAATATACTTCAGATTTGGGTACTCGTTCAATATCCTAATTCAAATCTCTCCAACTATGATATTAAAGGTGAAGAAAATGTATGGCATACATGTTTCTTGTAGAGAATATTCTATTTGTTTTGCATTTCTTCTTCTTTGTGTTTTTTTAATATTTAAAAATAATATTTTGGTATCTAGAGTTCATGGGTATGAAATAAAAAAGTACAATTAAATCTTTACATAATAAGTAAAATCTCTCATATCTAATTTCTTTTAAAAAAAATGAAAGTTATACATAGTAATATATAAATAGTGGAGGTTTGAAAATTAATTAAAGATATTAAAGTGGCAAAATGGTTACAATGCACCCACTTTATGCTTTAGGTCATTGGTTCAAATCCCACAAGTCACTATTTTGCATTATATTTATATATGTTCGGATTAATTCGGATACCCGTTCGGATATCGGATAATACCCGATCGGATTCGGGTACCCGGTTTCAATAAATCCTAAACCCATTTGGGTATTTTCAAATTTTGGATGCGGGTTCGGGTCGAATTTTCGGGTTCGGGTATTTTGCCCAGGACTAGTGGAGTGAGAGAACCAAACCCCTTTAGCCCAAGCACAAGGAGGGTGTTGTTGTCGACCCATGTGCCAGGTAGCTGAAGTTGAGAATGTAGACTTGTAGGAGCCATTCTTTTGTTGCCAAAGAGATCGATCACACCCTAGGGGCTGCACTGAAAGACGGATAGAGTGCAGCAGTCTATGATCACAACCAAAAGAAACAAATTTTGACCAAAAAAAATCAAAAGAAACAAGAAGCAAAAGGAGAAGGCTAGTTAGCAAGGCAATAATACTTAGAAATTGGGGGTTTTATTGTTCGGTTGAGGAAGACAATTTTTGTTTTTTTTTGGTATAAATATAATTTGGATGATTTTTTTGTTTGTTCGTTAACCTATGTACAGTTGTACACTAACCTTTTGGGTTTGATTTTAATCCTAAGTCCTGTTTTTAAAGTATTGGGCCTTTACATTTCATGTATAAATTAGTTTTAGTTGGGTTAGATAAAACTTTCAAATGGGTTCATTATAATTAATGTTAAATACATACTCTCTCCATTTTATAAAAAGTGTTATTTTAATACTATTTTAACATTTCAAAATGAATGTCATTTTAGCTTATTAATGTAAAATTTAGTAAAATTTCTGTTTTAACTTCATATCCATTGAAGAATATCAAGAATCAATTTATATTTAAATTTAAAAAATTAATGATTTTTTTTAATATAAATAATGTTAAAATGACACTTATTATAAAACAAAAAAAGTATAATACAATTTTGCAAATTAATAGTGGTCAGCTGACAAAGTGCCTCCTAGTCCTGGGCGTTCGGGTATTCGGTTCGGTTCTGGATATATCCGTTCGGTTCCGGATATTATGGATATAGGAGTTTAGGATCCTTTCGGTTAATTTACTATTTCGGTTCGGGTTCGGTTCGGTTTCGGTTAATTTCGGTTCGGTTACGGGTACCCAAAACAGTATAATATATTTCTTAAAAAATATTATTTAAATAAAATTTGATTATAATTTAACAAATATATCTAAAAATTTATAGATATTTGGTTTATTTAAAGTATTTTGGTATTTTGGTCTAAAAATATATAAGGTTTTTTAGTTTAAGTTGTATTACCTTATATAAATTAACAGGTATTAAAGAACAAAAACTTCGATGTGGCGCAGTGGCCACATCTCACGCTCAAGTTTGTGGAGGTCTTCAATTCGAATCTTGGCTTACACATATTTTTAATATGAATTCGGTTTGATTCGGTTAACCAAATGGATATCGGTTCGGTTCGGTTATTAACCGATATCCATGGATAGTTGAAACACTATCCAATCGGTTCTTGCCCACTAACCGAATCCGAACCGAAACCGAATTTCGGTTCGGTTTCGGTTCGGTCCATTCGGTTCGGTTTAATTGCCCAGCACTAGTGCCTCCCGTGGCTCCGCCCCTTTTCGAGGTTGTTCGTTCCAACCTCTTAATAAAGTATTTTTACCAAAAAATCTTAAAATCGTACTTTATCAGAAAAAAAATAGTTTACTGGTAATTTTAGAGAAACGAATGTTAAACTACATGTAAATCCTTCTTAAAATAGGTTTTGACCTCGAGTTTTGTATTTCATTAGTTTTGATGACGCTTTTCCTCAATCACTTTCTTTTTTTGTTTGAGTTCGAAGATTTCATGGCTTGCTTGATTTATGATAATAGTTATGAATTTATTTAATTGGTTTTTAATCTATGTTGTTTTTAATGCTTAGGCTTTAATGATAATCTAATTTTTGATTTTAGGATAATCTAGCGCTTATTTTTTTTAGACAAACAGATCTTTTATTCATTCAAACAACAATATAAAGGATTTTACAAAGGTTAAGAGTTCTCTGAAAAGCAAATCTTGATACAACAACAAGAAACAAAGTGAAAGATAGATAAATAAACAACATATCCAAGGGATATTGGAGACTTGGGCAATAAAGCACCAAGCCACAAGCAATTCCAAAGGAAGTCGATGCCATATTCAAGACCAAGGCAGGAACATGGGAGATAGTCCTTATCATCTGATAGTGGGACGTTAAGAGGGTTTCCAAAGCCGAGAGACAAGATGGATTGATATGCTCAAAGGCAAGGAGAAGGGTGATTGGAGGTTGAAGGTCGGATAAGGCTTGTCTGAAGAGGTTTCGGTAACCACCACTCCATGGGCCCA
The DNA here is from genome assembly GCA_023657505.1 of Camelina hispida. Taxonomy (NCBI): domain Eukaryota; kingdom Viridiplantae; phylum Streptophyta; class Magnoliopsida; order Brassicales; family Brassicaceae; genus Camelina; species Camelina hispida. Next base: position 23,467,680 of record CP094635.1, on the reverse strand, counting down.
CCTTCCTTAATAGGTCTCACGTCTTCTCATTAGGCCCGTGAGCGCATCCATATCCGATGGCCGGTTTGCTACGTTCGGGAGTTTATAAACACTTGTTACCGTTCCTACAAATCACCACATGATCTTTTCCTGTGTTTTGTCCTCACTCGCACAGTTCAGACAATCACTTCTCGGAAGGTCACCCATCCTGAGAATACTCCAGCTCAAACACTCTTAACTCTAGAGTTCTCTCAGGACAATTGACTGAAACGATAAGTGCACTTTGATGACATAGGTAGCCAAATCAATTCTTTTAAAACTCTTTGCATGTCAGTGAAACCAGGGTGTCACACCCATAATGAACAAGTATTGTGACCTTCAATCAGCTTTCCACAATGTTGTCAATTTCGAAACATACTAAATATATTGAACTTGAATGTCATGTTGTTCGAGATGCCGTTCAGAAAACCTTCTCGTCACCAAAAATGTATCGTCTTCTTATCAGTTTGCATACATCTTGGGACGATTATATCAAAGCTCTTATCTTTAAATTGGGCATTTAAAACATAAAATATTCCAGCTTGAAGAGTCATATTAGAATAACTTTATATCTAACTAGCAATCGATCCGCGCTATGCGCGGTAGTTAGAGTAAGGTGTATTCTGAGTTTTGTTGTATGTATATATTTTTTAGTTTTTGTAAATTCATCTTTACGTTTGTTTTTGTATTTAATTTTGGTTGCTTATGTTGTTTTGTTGGATATTTTAATAAAAATATATTTTGTAGTAAGTATAATTTAATGCTGTTTTTAAAAGAAAAGTTGAGATCATCTTGTGTGTTTATAATGCTTTAAAAAAAATTATTATTAGAAGTTAACATTGTTTAGTTGAAGTTATTGTTTTGATGTTGCTGTTAGTTGTCATTAATTTATTATTATTTTCCATTTTGTGGTTGGATTGTTATTTAATATTTTCATATGTATTTTGTAAACTGTTGGAATAATTTTTTTGTCAATGTTTTAGTGTTTAGAGTGAAAAAGATTGTAGATTTTATTAAGAAAAATAAATAAAATCAATAACTTACATTCCTGTTTTCTAGGCTATTTTTGATTGTTTCATTCGGGCCTAACTTCTTTGTAAGGCTTATAATTTGTGGATTTATTGGGCCATTATTTGTATGTAATTGAGTTGAAATTGATTTGTTCTTTTTCAAAATCTGATGTCCTCGTGAACGGATAGGAGAAGAGCAATTTCCCGATCTAGAGGTCTGTTGGAGGATTAAACTTATGTCTTTGATGCTCATAATCGTTTTTTCAGTCATTCCTATCGTAATCGTTTTCCCTTGATTTTTTTTTGGGGTTTGCGTTTTGGTTGATTCTTTGCTCGCTTCGCATCTGTTGGGGATATTTGGTTATCCCCTTGTTGATTTTGTTAAAGGTGAATGTCAATTGGGTTGCAAATTTGTTTATATGAAAATATGTTGGCTTCTTTAGGTTTTCTAATTAAGTTGTGAGTTGTTTTGTGTTCTTGGTTGTAATTTTTTTTCCCGTTTGTCCTGTGAGTGATTTTTTTCGATTCGATGTGAGTTGTGTTTTAGGGAAAATTAATTTTCTTGTTTATCTTGCTGTAATTTTATAAAGTCCGGGTTGTTTTTTTTTCTCGTTTATCTTTTTCATATAATTTTGTGTCACGGTTATCTAATTTTGGCATTCATATATCTGAATCTTTTTAGTTTATTAAATGTGTGTTCATCTCTTTGCGTCTTTGTTTTTGGTGATGGATTTGTGAAGTGCTGCCAAATAATTTTTATTGATTTCTAGTTGTGTTTCCTTGATTCTTTGAAAGTGTTGCTTGGGTTGCCTTGTTTTGATATTTGAAATTTTAAATTATGATCAGTTTAATAGAAATTTTTAATTATATTATTAACACTAATGGAAAATTATAGTATTGTTTTCTTATTTTGATATTTAATTTATTTTACATAATTATTTTTTATTTAAACTTTCGATTAATTATAATTAACAAAAAAATATGCACTAAATGAATATTTTAAAATTTTATTTTAAAATAAAAAATTGTATTCATAAGATTTAAAATAGTGATGGGTCTAGAGAATTTGAATGAAATAGTGTTGGGCCTACAGATTTTGGATGAAATTTAGTTGATCAGTTTGTCATTTGTATGATTGTTTAAAGGGTTTATTAAAATCTGAAAGGCTCACAAAATTTAAAAAGAAGTGGCTGACGTGCCAGCTGAGGTTGCAACACCAGGAGTGAGAAAAGCTAACTTTATATATATATATATATATATATATATATTAATATTATATATATATATATATTTTTCAAGTATTTACCCTATAATTTTTAATAACCGCAATTGCGGGACCTTTTGATATGTATGTCTCCGTGGACCGGGTTAGAAAAGCATGTAAATTAGCACTCTGCCAAAACAAATCACAGCCAGAATATTTCTAAGGTCAAACTAGTAAGATACTTGTTGACCAAAAAAAAAACTAATAAATTACTAGTTCTTTGTTATTTTTTTTTTACAAACACCTGTTTTCATTTATGCAAACAAGAACAAATACAAATAGAAGGATCTAACTGATCCAAAGTTTAAAACATTACAATACAAGGTATTCCCCAATACCAAAAGAAGATAGATAAGGTTCATTGATTTTGAAACCAAGAAAACTGTGAGACAAAAGCTTCAGAGCGTATTATCACATGTGAGATCATGGTTAATCGAGAAATCATAATTGACAGAATCGAAGGACAACAAATTAGTCATAGTCAAAAGACTTTGTGACGTTGAGAAATGAATCAATGCTTTGGTTCTTGCCGGATCGAGATGAGCTACATGAAGTAGCGTGACAACAGAGATTCAAACGACTATGGTTATATAATCGATTGAGGATTGCTTTAGAACCCAAAGAGCAGGGTGTAGATTTCTTCGAGAATTCACATAATAAACTTTCAAGCATACGATCCAAGTGGTGGGAATATGAAAATTTAAAGCCAGGTTTCAAAAAGATAAGTGTAAACCTGTAACGAAGAAGGTGGATCCTCTCTCACATGGAAGCCATGGAGATTAAGCATTCCACACAAAGCTTGTCTTAGGGTTGACACCGGAAAGAGAGAAACATACCAGACTAGGATCCAGATCTTCAAGGTGTTGGCAAAAGGTTGGTGGTTGAAGTCGTTGTATAGAATTTTCAAGGAGTAGCTGCTGGCCACAGATCTTCCAAGACAATAAGCAAATCGTTGACAATTTGAGTTCAATACTAAAGTATCATGAGGCTTCAAGAATTCGGGATAGGTAGAAATCGCAACAGATGGAGCAAGTACCAGATATTTCAAATAGTGGATGCAAAGCCATAGCAGCCTAGCTGAATCAATACTCGACATGACTCGGCCATTGAGAAAATATCAAACTATGAATTGCCTATAGATTGACCACCAAAGAAGTACCGCATACCTAGTTTTTAATCTGTTCGGCATGGGCTTCGAAAGAGTTAATGAGCCTAAATCAGATTTAAGGTCCCCAAGAAATACCTAATCTAGCTTTGGTTGCCCTAGCAAAAGTGGTTGTGCGACGGCTGATTGGAGATGGTAGAAAGATATGCAATGAGTAGAGCATATCTGGTAACAACACATTCAGTCCTGCCAAGCTCTGAGGGTGATATGTGGCTGAGACGGAGGTCCATGAAATAGAGAAGACTGTAACCCTGAAGAAAGCATCGTCGTGCACCGTCAATGTCTCCCCTCAGCATGGCGCATCTGATGGTCCAAGAGAAACTCCTGCCATCAACGAAGCCAAGGTGAAAGATTCCTCAGTTGTGACCATATTTCCAGATCGAAAAAAATACAGTGCAGTGGACTTTTTATTCGTTATCGAAGATGGTGGGGTTCACTGGGAACCACCACTGTCTGTTGTGGCTAAGAAAGTGCAGTCGCTCAGATCTGGTGGTTTTAAATAGGTTCGAGATGGTTGAAAAAGGGTTAAAAAATGAGGAAAAAGACTAAAATAGAAAGACAAAGGAGAATCAGACGATGCACGGTAGAGCAGAGGAACAAGTATTCCGACGCCGACAAGCCGGAGCCCCACCGGCGTCAGAAAGGTTGGGTGGTAGAAACTCCTTGATAATCGTGGCTGGGAGAGAAAGGGGGTTTAAGAGATTTGGTTATGTACCTTTGTTTTCATACTTTTATGAGTATCAATATCTTCTGAATCAATAAAGCAAGTTTTTTTAATCCATACTTTGACATTTCGAAAAATTAGCGATTAGCCAATCACTCTTTTTGATAAACCAACCATTTGCTTTTTCAGATGATCTTCTCGGAATAGTTAATGGGTGATCAGTTGAAATAGTGATTCGACTATGGATGATTTGTTGAAAGTATTTGATTATATGGGGAAAAGAAAAAGCAAAAATTTTAACACTCCTTAGTTTTTTTTGTGTGTGTGTGTGCAAAAGACTCCTTAGTTTAAGACTATAAAATGATTAAGATTGTATATTGTTTTTAAAAAAATTCAAAGTCCTTCGCTAGTCACATCACCCCCTAAGTTGCTCATCAGCCGATCACCTCCTGCCGTAAGTTGATCATCAGCTGATCACCTCCTTGTTCGAATCATTTTTTTTTGTCAAACAAGACTTGTTTCATTCAATTAAACCCATCAAAGAAAAAGTTTACAAAGTCTTCAAACATAAAAAAGTGTACAATAAACTTAAAAGTCCATAAACTAGAGTAGGTTGGATAAGCCATATAGAATCAGAGAGTGAAGCAATCAACCAACAACCCACAAGCCATCTCATGGTGTGTCATACACTTGCACGATCAAATCGGAGAGTTTTGAAGTAATCATGATCAAATATGAATCATGTGACGTTTAAAAGATGTCATTTTCCTCTTGGTTCGCCGACAAGAATCGCAAAGAGGACGTTGGGACAAGAGGCAGAGTATCCTGGAAGATACAGATGTGTCTTATTTGATGGATGCAAAACTGTAACAGAGCAGGTGAGTCCTCCCACACATGAAACCATCGGTCATAGAAGTTAAAAAATTACTACTTCATGGATTTAGTCATCTTTTAACTTATTTAATTAAAAAATCTCAAATACAAATCAATAAATTATGCAAGAAAATAGAGATTGAATTCTGTAGGAACAAACATCTGTTACTGGCAAAAAGGCCCTATTCACCCTCTTTTGGATAGAAGAGCATCTTCTCGACAAAAGATTTAGTCCTGCGAGGTGCACGGTGGATGGTGGGCGACGGTTCTAGTATTTCAGTATGGCGGGATCCTTGGATTCTTGATCAACATCCTCGACCAGCTAATGGCACAGGTAGATTATTGCATCCAAATTTAATAGTTAACCATTTGATTAATCCGGTCACTAGGGAGTGGCATTTACCAATTCTTCATGAGTTTATGGACCCGGAAGATATTCATATTATCCGGGGTATGGCTTTAAGAAAGTCCTTTAAGTCAGATAGTTTAATTTGGCATTATTCAAAGTCTAGGATATATTCGGTCTGTTTGGAATATGGGTTGGTTATAGAGATGGTGGCTGAGGTAGAATTTGGCCCAACATGTACACCTTTAAGAGCCCAAGCATGGAAACTCCACGCTTCTGCCTAAAATTAAACATTTCGTTTGGCAAATTGTTTCTGGTTCTCTTCCTGTGACGGATCGGTTGGCTTATCGAGGGTTTCAGTGTGATATTAAGTGTAAAAGGTGTGACTTAGTGTTGGAGACAATCAACCATGCTCTTTTTAAGTGTCGTTGATCGCGTCAAATTTGGGATGTGTCTCCGATTCAGGGTTCACCAGGGGGTTCACTTTTGAGTATGTGTTTTGAATATGGATTTCATTTATAGGCGAGGATCTTCTCATTCAGATAATCAAGATTTTCTACATCGGTTGCCTAAGATTTTGTGGTCGATTTGGAAGGATAGGAAAAAAAAAGTCTTTCAAGGCACCCAGGTTACGCCTAAGGAGGTGATCAATCAGGTTTTAAGTGATCATTTATTTTGGTAGGATGCACATCCTCAGGTAGTGGATTTGTCTGGTAATGCAAATCTACCGGATTCTAGGATTCCCTTGGCTACTCCGAGTCAGGAACTCTGTTGTCAAATAGATGGTTCCTGGAAAGGATCCAACCTCAATTGCGGTTTGGGGTGGTGGTGAGGTAATGGCGATGCTAAGACTCTTTTGTTGGGTGATTGTTGTCTTCGGCGAAGTCCTTCCCCGCTTCATGCAGAGTTGGAGGCTCTGCTTTGGGCCATGGAGTGTCTCCTTGCAAACAGAGTTGTTTGTTAGTGCTTCGCAACAGTTTGTGCAGAGTTAATAGCGATAATTCAAGCTCCTGAAGATTGGCTTGCTTTCTCTAATCTACTAGACGATTTCCACATGCTATGGACGGCTTTTCCTCTCTCCTCCTTGTCAAAGATTTCACGTTCCTCGAATCTAAAGGCGGATTGTCTTGCTCAATCGTCTAGGTCTTTAAATTCTGCAATTTTTTTTGTAAATTTTTTCGCTCCGGTTTAGGCTACTAACCGTTGGAAAGTAGTGTTTGGTCGAAAAAAAAAATCGAAATCTTGCTTATAGTAAAGTTTTTAATTTCATTATATTTCTTTAAAATATATATACTTTGTTAACAAAATCATAGTTGATTGATTTTTGTGTAAAACTTTCTATATCACTTCTTAGATTCTCGAAGCGTGGACTTTGTATACGTCCAGGCTGTCCAGCAGATATAATAAACACGTGATACTTGATAGACAAGCAACATAATCAATCGCACATGTAGTTACATTCAATTCGTCCGCTACAAATTTCGTATGCGTCAAGCAACACAATATTGAATTTTTAATGAAAAATTCCCCGGCCCGAAAACAAAAACAAATAGAAGAAAGATTGTATTCTCATCATATAATCAGTAATTCATACATTATATTGTGTGTTTTCTACAATTTTACCACATATAAAGCATCCATACTGGGCAACCCAATCCAAAGTCAACCTTGTAGAAAGGCTTTCTACACCAGCTAGATATTATGTATATGTCTGTGTCCGGTGACGCGTAGTCTCCTTCGTCCATCAAACTCACCAAAGACTGACTAAGTGTATTGCATTGGAGATTCTCTTCGATCATGTCGTTGACTCCTTCTTTGGCCTTCCTTAATCTGGCCACGATTTCGTGGATCTCCAACTCCCTATCCGCGTCTTTCTTGAGGGAGAAACCTGTTTGTAGGTTGCCGATCGCATCTTCTGGCAAAACAGTAGATGGGATCCTAGGCCGCAAGTCCATGGCCTGACCCATCACTGCTTGTCTTGGACTTACCAAGTTAGAGCGTGAGGATCTTTGGGCACATTTCCAGAGAAGTGACATGATAGCTTCAACACGTGTAGGTACAGGGACGCTTTCGCTAGCAGCCTTATCTCTGAGCTCAGCAATCTTGGAGGGTTTGAAGACGAATCTTTTGATTATTCTTGTGATATTAAAATTAGAATCCTCTGATGGGAATTGTAAAAACATTTTATGAGGAGAAATGGTAGTTTCAGCGATTACCGCCATATCATTTGAGTTCCCCATGGCCGTGGTGGTAGCCCTATCATTTACAAATATCGCCAATGAGGTTGCATCACAGATTTTATGAGAGATGGAGACACAAACCGCAACTCCTGATCCCGATCCGAAGAAAGTGACCTTGACCTTAACTTCGGGAGGAATCTCTCAAGCGAGTCAGTGTTTAGGTTTCTCAGGAAATGAGGGAGAATGAGATCGTTGTGTGCTTCAGTGAAGACGGCTCCTTCTCACTAAAGATCCATTCATATTTGGATGTTTATATTTTCAGTCTCACCTAATTTTGAAGTTAACCAGTAAAAGTAGATCAAATTACGAAAAAACTTATAAATATTTAAACTGATACAAACATTAATATTAACAAAACTTGAAGTTGATCAACAACCAAAACATTATAAATATTCTAATTTGTTAAAAATGATATATTTTAACTTGACAAAAGAAAGTTAAAATATTATAATTTTAAAAGCTTGTGAATCATCCAAAAGACATGCAAGGCGTATAAGGTTTGGCCAATTGCTAATAAAGATAATGTTGAATATATTTTAACTCCTTATGGTGCTGGTAGTGATGTTAGAATGAGTAAGGTCAATGAGACATTATTTAGAGAAGCTACTAATAAAATGTTGGTTCTAGCAGAGTTACTATTATCTTTCGTAGAGTGCTTAGCTTGGAGACATTTCTGCTCTAAAGTTCAGCTGTATAAACCTCATTCTAGGAAAACGGCTACAAGAGACATTGTGAAGATTTATGTGAAGAAGATGGCAGCGATGAAAAAGATCCTTGAGCACAACAAACAAATGTTGTCTTTGAATATATATATGGGTTGCTCCCACTATTGGAGCTAGTTACATGGTAATAGCAGCTTATTTTATTGATGCTATGTGGAGGCTAAAGAAGATGATTATAGGATTTAAGAATGTTTATGATCATAAGGGAGTAACAATTAGTAATTGTCTTCTAGAATCTTTGGAAGAGTGGGGCATACATATAATATTTTACATCACTATTGATAATGCTACAACTAACACTTGCAGCTATGACTAAGTTCAAGAAAGTAATGATGTAGAAGAATGGAAGTGCTACGGTATATATTTGCATTTGAGATGTGTTGCTCACATAATCAATCTGGTTGTGAAGGAAGGATTGCATGATATAGATAGCAGTGTAGAGGTTGTTTGCAATGGAATCCACTATGTGAGGTCTTCAACAAATAGACTCAAGGCCTTTGATTTTTTATGGAAACAGGAAAAATTATAAGGGGAAGCCTGCTTTTAGATGTGAAGACCAGATGGAATTCTACCTATCTCATGTTAGAATAAGCTCTAAAGTTCAGAGTAGCATTTGAGAAGATGGAGGCTGAAGATAAACCATATAATGACTACTTTCTAGAAAAAACTGGATAGACTAAGAGGTGGGTCAGCTTTGAAAGCTGATTTGGATTCAGTTGAGATGTTTGTTCAAATTCTTAGCAACTTTTATAAGTCCACATTGGTTCTTTCAGTTTCTACGACTGTTGCTGCTCATAAACTCTATAATGAGATAGTCTCTATTATGAGAAATATTACAATTATTGGCACATTAGGAGATGATGATGACGTGCATAAGAAAGTGGCATCCATGTTAACAAAGTTGGAGAAGACTTTGAATCAACAAACTTGTGATAGTAACGAGTGTGTTTGACCCGAAGAAAAAAATGAAATTTGCGGAGCTATGTTTTGACATGCTTTATGGTAAAGGCAGTGTGGAGTCTACTCATACATCTGATATGTTTGATTCAGTGAATAATATCTTGAAAGATTTGTGTGATGAGTATAGCAGAGCCAGTTTGTTGAAGAACAATAGAGATGGGTCATCTTCTCAGTCACAATCACAATCATGGTATGTGGCTCAAGATCAGTTTGATACTGATATGAATGAAAATGGGCTCTTGTTGGATATAAGGATATGGCTAAGATCTTTGATGATATTTTGAAAGAAACGGGGATTCATAAGTCTTCTAATGAGTTGGATATGTATTTGAAAGAGGATGTGGAGACTCCAAATCTTCTAAAAGGTTCAGAGTATGATTTGTTATCATGGTAGAAGGTTAACAGTGGAAAGTATCCAGTTCTATCAATGATAGCTAAGGACATACTTGCAATGCAAGTGTCTTCAGTAGCATCAGAATCTGCTTTTAGTACAAGTGGTAGAGTTTTGGATCCAAGCAGAAGTTGTTTGACACTTGTACCACTTGTACACATGAACATCCACTTGGATCCATTGTTCAGCCATTGTTCAGAACACATGAACACATGAACATTTCAGCCATTGTTCAGCATCAGAACACTTTCAAGTATTTGGACTTTTTGGATCTGTATTTTGCAGGTTTGAATGTGTTGACAACTTGATATAGTTGTTATTTTCGGATATATTAGTGCAATTCTGGGATTTTAAATACTTTTGGGACATTCTGGTAAATAATACCCGAACCGTTTGAAACCCATTTTTGAAGTTTTATAAGTTTTGAAATTTCAAATCCAAACCGACCAAAACCTGACAAAACCCAAACCAAAACCAAACCGGAAATTTTTATTTTCCCTATTGCGTCCTAAATCCCTAAACCCAAAATCCCGAACCCGAACCAACTACCCGAATACCTAGGGCTAGATGTGATGTATGGCTTCTGTCAAGTTGCTATATGTGGAGTTGTTAGAATGGTTGTTAGGTTGCTGATTATTTGGTTCTTGATAATTTTTGACTTATGGCATTGTTGGTTTATTGGTTACTGAATCTATGGTTACTTTCAATGGTTTATCGGTTTAATGCATGTTGGTTTAATCGCTAGAATTGATCAGTAATTATAGAGTTATTAATTAATTGATTTTTTTTTTTAAAAAAAGGGACTGGTCGTTTCAAGTTAAAATGATCACATATCCAAATAAGCATGAACTTGACTTATCATGTGTCCAAATTAAAAGTATTTTTTCAGTTTAATCCGGTTCTTTTGTAGAACAAAAAAAAAATCTCGAATATAAACAATTATTTGAAACTTTAAATACTTAATCTTCTACAATTATATATATATTGTAAATGTTATAAAAAAGTTTAAAATATTAATGACAATTAAACAGAATGAATTTTTTAAATAATAATGATATTTAAACTTTATTTAAATATTATAAAAATTTAAAACATTAAGAGTATTTAAAGCATATAATTTTCTAGATATCAACAGTATTTAAATTCTGTATAAGTTTAAAATATAAAGCATATAATTTTCTAGATATCAACAGTATTTAAATTCTATATAAGTTTAAAATATTATAAATATTTTAAAACGTTAGTTTTTAGTTGAAGTTTTTAAGATAAACTTATGTTTTTTTTTTTTTTTTCATTTTTGTTTGATTTTATTTTCATATTTTAATTTTCAATATGTTTTTAGTTTTTACAAGGCTTTAAATATTATAAATGTTCAAATTTAATAAATTATTTGAAATATTCATGATTTTTAAAAAATTTATAATTTTTATTGATATTTAGGCATATAATTATTTTTTAAGTATCACTAATAATTTAAAATTATACAAAATTTAAAATATAATTAATATTAAATATTTAATTATAAATATATATATATATATATATATATATATATCCATATCATAAAATATTATTGAGTATATCCTGATTTTGTTTTATTAACAAGAGAAAATTAACCAAATTCTTTATAATCTGTAAATATAGTTTTTAAAACAATTATATGTATTATAGTTGGAGGATTTCGGTATGATTCTTCTTTTTTTTTTTTTTTGAGTTTAACACATTGTAAGTTTATTCGACCATGTCAGAAGTTTGGCAAATAAACATCAATGTCCTAAAAAAATATTCAAATGGGAAATAGGGGTATCCATCTAAATCTTTTACCCAAAGAAAACGGTTATGTGACAAACAAAAATTGTCACAGATTAGAGACGTCCAAAATAGATATGTCTAGGTTATATACATATAACCCAAACTAAACTGACTCAAACTTCAATTGAACACCCTTAATCAAATTGTAAGAAATGTTTTGATTAGTTTAGGAAAATAGATATGTAACATTATTTGACATAATGATCAATACAATAAAAACACAATGTGTTGCTTTCCTTGCTTGACACATCAGCTTCTGTATTAAAGTAGGTATTGACACTTCAGCAAAAATCAACAACCTATCAAATTATAACAATTAATACAGGTCAGCTTTTTTTTAATTACGTGGACAAAGAAATTAACTAGAATGGCGAAGAAACAGAGGTCAAGGAGCAGCAAGGACGAGACGAGAGGGTTTTCATTCGACTTCTTTAGAGTGGAGATAGGATCTTGCTGCCTGCTGGGTACATCAATCGCCAAGCGAAAATACCAGAGCCTATTTATCCTAATTTGTGATGGATGAGATTTAATCGTTATCCTTCACGGAGGTGGTTCCGCGGCGGTGGTCTCTCAAGAGCAACGGCGTCGTCCTTGCTGATTCTTCTTATTTCCATTCGCCCGTTGTCATCTCCACTGTATAAGAGAGGCTGCTAAGACCATACCGAGACGACACCGAGAAGTTATATTCGAAGACTATGAAGCTAGCATCAAAGAACTTATATCCAAAGTTGATACCAACAATGTAAGTTGCACAATCTGAGTATCTGACATAATCCATCATGGGATCATCTGATTCGATAGTTGTGCTCTTATAGATATATATATATATATATATATATATGGTTTAATTTCTTCTCAATTTCAGTTATCTTATACGCTACTATCACTGCTTTTTCTGCAGTTAATGGACCAGGTGGACCACTTATTTCTGCCTACATTCACTAGGATAAACGAGATGTTCTCTAAGGAACTCGAAACTGTTAGAAAGCAAAACCCATGTGAACCTTTGAAGGTAACAACAATATGTGCAATTTAAAGAATATTTAGAAACTGAGTTGTTATATTTTATTGAATTCTGATAACTGGCACTAAAATGCAGTTTCTTGAAAAAACATTGAGGTTAACGTTTGAAGAAGGGATTCTAATACTCAAGGTATGATCATTGACTTTATTTTGCATATGAACCTACTTGAAAGGAGTTATGCGAATGGACTATCAATAAAATTTGGTAATCGTAATGTGTTGACAGGAAGCTGGTGTGGAGGTTGATCCTTTTGGAGATTTAAACGCAGAATCTGAGAGAAAACTTAGCCAGCTCATTCGGGAAAAGTAATTGATCCACCACTTTTTTATATCTATATTCTTAATTCACAAAGATGTGATGCTTAAATTTTGTATATCGCAATTGCAAACTTGCTCTAACACTCTTGTTTTCAATATAGGTACAACACAGACTTTAACATATTGTATCGCTTTCCTCTGGCAGTTAGGCCATTCTACACAATGCCCTGTGAATGGCAGTTAGGCCATTCTAGAATGCATCGAAGTTGGTAAAATAGATTTTTTTAAAAAACATATAACCCACAAGAAGTCACTTATTCAATAAAAAATGCAACCAAAGTCAATGTTATCAAAACCTGCATGCTAATTATTCATTTAACAAGTTGATCAACAAGTAAAATCTAAAACCAAATACCATATAACATTTATCATATCATTTATAAGTTATAAAATCTTAAAATAGATAGCCAATTAAATTTAAATAATACAGTTAAGCATATCCTTCTATGTTCCACATCACATTTATCATTAGTCAATAGTATTGATTTGTGATATTAACAAGTTATGATTAGTTAAGTTATTCATTTCTTTTGTTTATTTTTGTCAACGTTTGGGTATTCTAAATTTGAGAACGAACCATACAATTGCTTTTCGACCAAAAAGAAAAAAAAAACATACAATTGCTTAATTTACACTTCATTCTAAGAATGAGCTACGTTAATCTCTCAAACATGTGTAGATGATAAACATGAGTTATTGGATTCTTAGAGCAGCATACATAAACTTTACGTATCATCAAACAAAAATTATCATATGTCTATCTTATCGCATGCATTTACTACGAATATAGATGTGATTTTTTCTACGGTGACACCAATTATAAAATTAAATTTATCTGACTTGAAATGTAAACGCATAACAAATACTGCGAAGTTACAAACCATTGTAATTTTTTCGGTACATTTCTATATTTTATTATTGTGTAAGTCATAATTTTTATGATTAATATAATTTCAAAAAATTAAAAATCATATATTTAACATCAAATATATTAAAACATCCCGCGGCATCGCGCGGGTCTAACCTAGTACAATTAATGGAAAAACCTTTGTTAAAATAGGGATGTATGCCATGTGTCAATCTTTTAATTTTCCTTGTTAAAAAGAAACATTGAAATTAAATCTATGGAGATTCTCAAAAATAGCACCAATTTAAGTTTTTGTTCGAAACTTAGCACACATTATCCTAAATTCCAAAACTAGCACATATGCTCTAATTAAATATTAAAATAATAAAATTATTAATTCTTTTTCCTGGATAAAGTATAATCACGCATCTCTCCTCCACTAACCATCATCGTCTCGTTGTTGATTGCTTACAGGAGATCAGAGATTTGACGAAATCGCCGGCGATCTACAAGAGATTGATGACATCCGCAGAAGATCGGTGACACCCACATGAGATCGATGACACCCACAGGAGATAAAAAATTGCCACCGCTTTAACCTCTTTCTCTCTCTCCCCTCCATCACCATCTGGTTAGTTGAAGCGCTTTGTGTTTGAATCCTTCTTCTTATTCTAAAACCTAGCTTGTAAAATTGGGCGTTTTTGATTCAGTTGGGGGGTTTTAGGTGTTTCATTTGTTTGCTAGTTTGATGAAGTTTAATGGAGTGAAAGTGGTTTTTTGTTGTAATTTGAGCTTGTTGGTGAAGGTTAAGATGAGATTGGTACAAATGATTCATGTAGCAAAGTGATTGTTGATGGTTGTGTGATTTTTTGCATTAGAGTTTGATTAGTTAGTCTAACTTTCAGGTTGGCTGGTACAAATGATTCGTGTAGCAAAGAGTGTTGTTTGTTGCTCGTGTATTGATGTGTTTCTTTGTAACATTTGAAGATTAAGGAAGCATTGTTGAGAATTCATGAAGACTTTCCTGAAATTATTACCTGATTTCAATTTTTATCGCATGAAATTGGGTTGAAAGTTTCTCTAAGCTACGTGATGTATCTGCAGATGACACAAGATGCAATTATGCTTTGGATATGTTCCTTTATCTAATTACTCTATTTGTTGTTTAGACATATATGATGCTGAGAAACTTTTTAAGTTTTTTTGGTACTTGTCTAATGTATAACATTCTCACATGTTTGTGTTAGGCCTTTTGCTTTACATGTGACTAAACTTCATGAAAGATTATATGAAATTCACGAAGTATTGTATTAAATTTAGGAAGAATTGTATGGAATTCAGAAAGGATCCATAGATATTTGGGAAGACTTTATCAAATTTCAGGAAGACCTTAATGGAAAAATAAATTCATGAAAGATTTCATAAACATATTTACTGTTACAGTTTTTTTTTAATTTCAAGAAAATTCAAGAAATAGGATGATCATAATACATTCAAGTACGAAATTGTTAAATGATCATAAAACATTCATGAAGGATTCTCAAATATTTAAGAAGGTTTTATCGAGTTTCAGGAAAACCTTCATAGAAAAATAAATTCATGAAGGATATCATAAAAATTAACGAAGACTTTCATGAACATATTTACTGTTACAGGTTCTCTTTAATTTCGATAAAATTCAAGAAGTAGGATGATCATAATACATTCAAGTACAAACTCTTGACAAATGTAAGCATTATACACTTTACAAACGTTCCATCACTATGTCGTGTTCAACTTTGGCTATGTAATATGCTCCCGGTCCACCATTTCTCCATGAAGTTGTCATATTCAATGGCCTTGTTCTTTATATTTTGTCGCTTAGGTTCTTGTCATACCTCTCAAAAATAGACTGAACCATTCCCAAAATAAACCACATGAAAGAATTTCCAAACAATATTGTTATGTTATATCACTAGCAGAAACCCAAATAGATTCATAAAAACATCTAAACTTACACTCCAGTTCTAAAGACAATAGAAAAGTACTGCAGTAAACCCCTTTAGTCCTACAACATGGAGATTTTGCAGTTCTACTATACTCTTGGCTTGTGTAAGTTGATGGAAGCCAAATCCTTCATGAATTTAGTAAATTATGACTGTGATTTTGATCTCCTTGTTACTAATGATGATTATGAATTTAAGTATTGATTTGAACTAGATGATTATTTTGCAGTTCTACTTTACTCTCACTCTAACTCTTTCACTCACCAAATCTTTCAGGACATGGTTTTCACAGAAAAAGATGGGACATTACTACCTTCAAGCATGGCTATTCTGCGTTGCACATCTTCGGTTTGACAATCACATCAAACACTCTTGCTTAAGATCCTCAGCGAACCTCTCGAACCTCTCGCATTAAGCACTTTTGCTTAAGATCCTCTTGAACCTCTCTTCTAAATCCCTACACATCAATCAAAACCATGGAGTTTTAGCTGGTGAAGCCTGTAAAAAACTTCTAAAGCTCAATTTCAAAGTTCTCTCGAATCCAAAAATCAAAGGATGGGGCTAATCTTCGAGAAAACAAATCTGATTTCAGAAATTGGCAAACAAAAACAGTTAGAAATTTTCCCTAATAGTTCGTGATTCTGTTTACCTACAAGAGATGGTTCTTCGTCTTTGGAAACGTAAGGCGGAAAGAAAAAGCAAACACATGAGAAGGATTATAGAAAAACTTACAGCGATGACATCTCCGTCGCACCAAGGGCTCTTATCGCTGCCGGTGAAGAAGGAATCGACGGAGTCAAAGAATTGTCCGATCTTAGCATCCATTGAAGACGATTCTGAGCTTTGATTAATGTGAGACTTCATTCTGGTTTCTCTCTCACGAGAGATCTAAGATTGTGATATTTTTTTTTTCTTAAAATTAAAGTACTCTGTCGAAAAAAAAATAAATAAAAATAAAAAAAATAAAGTACTCCTGTATCAGAATAGATGTTCTAGGATATTATTTTGTATCAATGATTTTCTGTATACTTTATCAATTAATGTTAAAAAATTGCAAATTTCAAAAATCATTAAATGAGAATTTAAAAGATTGATGAAATATTATTGGTTAATAATTATAAAAATATATTCTTATAAATAAATAATACACTTATTGCTAAACATTAAATGTTTTTCTTAATTCTTGTAAAAATATTAAAACATCATCTATTGTGATACAGAGGGAGTAATGTTAGAAAAACATCGGTTTGTGCTAAATGTGGAATATTTAAGAGTGGGTGTTAACTTTGGAAGAACAACATAGATTAGTGCTATTAAGGGGTATTTCTCTTAAATCTATCTCTTAAATAAATTTTAATACATATAATCTTAAATCTAATGAAAATCTAGTGAAAATAGATGATGTAATTGTTTGTGAGAGAAAATACACTTTTTAATATAAAAATATAACTAAATTTAACAAAAATGAATAATGGTGTATTTAGAGCTAAGAGAAAAGACACATCTAACAAAATAAAAGTATCACATGTCATTAAAAACCTTTGATTAATATTTAATAAGATTACTCACTTCTATAAATACCATTAATTAGTCCATGAATAGAGCACCAAAATAAAGAGAGTACCTCCCTCGTATCTTACACCCGTAAACCCCTCAAACAAACACCTTCACTCATTGTTGAGAGAAGAAGAAGTTAACATGGTAGAATTTTATGAGTTATTGGCTGTGTTAGTTTCACTCATTGTGGTGAGGTTATTTCATTGGATCTATCAGTGGAGAAATCCGAAAACCAATGGAAAACTACCACCAGGATCCATGGGTTTTCCGATCATTGGAGATACTTTTGAGTTCATGAAGCCTCATGACGTTCTTCAATTTCCGACATTCATCAAGGAGAGAGTTCTCAGGTTCTTTGCCAATTCTCTAGCATGCATCATTTGTATGGGAACTTAGGAATATATTTTAATTACTCCACCTAAGTTACGTTAACTTTTCCTTGACATATTTTTGGAAAAGATATGGACCAGTTTTTCGGACAAGCTTATTTGGAAGCAAAGCTATAATCTCCTTGGATTTTGAACTGAACCTGGAAATAGCAAAGGCAAATCATGTTCCAGGTATCACGAAGAGCATAGCACGACTATTTGGGAAAAACAACTTGTTTATCCAGAGTAAGCAGTCCCATAAACATGTCCGGAACTTGACATTTCAATTGTTGGGTCCAAAATATTTAAAGCTGAAGATGGTAGAAGACGTTCATGTTTTGGCTCGCACATACATGGAGGAAGGAGCCAGGAACGACTGTCTTGACGTCAAGGAAACATCAAGCAAGGTGAAAAAAAGTCTACCCTTTTCTTAATGTCTGTAACTCGTGGCATGATTCTATTATACCAGATTACTTAATAGATCATCTCATCAAACACATATCATCGAATTTTACAGATCTTAATTGAATGTCTTGCAAAGAAAGTTATGGGTAAAATGGAACCAGAGGCAGCAAAAGAACTTGCACTATGTTGGAGATATTTTCCAAGGGATTGGTTTCAATTTTCTTGGAATATTCCTGGGACTGGTGTCTATCGAATGATGAAGGTATGTGTTTTTCCAAGGGAGTGGTTTCAATTCTCTTGGTACGTTCCTATGATTGTGCATATAATTTGAGGGAAGATAATCGTTCCTATGATGTGTTTCTTCACAGGCAAGAAAGCGGATGATGAAGTTAATAAAGGAAACATTATTAAAGAAGAGAGCATCAGGAGAGGAGTTTGGGGAGTTTTTCAAGATTATCTTCGGAGAAATGGAAGGGGGAGCCGAAAAAATGAGCGTCGAGAATGCGATTGAATACATATATACTTTCTTTTTGATTGCTAATGAGACAACACCAGGGATCCTTGCAGCTACAGTTAAAATCATAAGCGACCACCCTAATGTCATGCAAGAGTTGCAAAAAGAGCATGATAGAATTGTCCAAGGTAAGCCGGAGAAGGAGGCTGGCTTAACATGGGAAGACTACAAATCAATGACGTTCACCCAAATGGTGAGTGTGTATCATAGTCATATAGATAAATCCACTCATTGTTAATTAGTTGTAAGTGTATGTCTATTAACCTTGATATATATATAGTAGGTCAGACAAATGTTGTGTTTTATTTCAGGTGATATATGAGTCGCTTAGGATCACAAGCACAGCGCCTACAATACTTAGAATAACTGATCATGATTTCCAAGTTGGTGATTATACAATTCCAGCTGGTTGGATTTTCATGGGTTATGCTAATGTCCATTTTAATCCGGAGAAGTATGATGACCCTTTAGCATTTGATCCATGGCGCTGGAAGGTGATTTTAACTTATATTATACCACTAATCAAATATATATAATTTTCAGCATATAATCATTAAATTTTCAGAATGAAGACATGGGCTCAATCCTCTCCAAATCGTTCATTCTCTTTGGCGCTGGTTCTAGACTATGTGTAGGAGCTGAGTTCGCTAAGCTTCAGATGGCCATTTTTATACATCATTTGTTTAGATACAGGTTCATTTTTATCACCTAATGCACCATGTATTAATTTATTTTTAACAGCTCAAAGCTTTTTACTTAATTAAATGTTTTTCTATCTACCCATGGTTTAAAGGTGGTCAATGAAGAAAGAGACTACAGTACTGCGAAGGTTTATGCTTATGTTTCCATGTGGATCTGATGTTCAATTCTCATATGACACCAAAAGTGGATAACTATGTTGGTTATCAGAGCTAGTCGTTATATCTTAAAGTTGTTAGTTCGAATCCAAGAGTAAAACAAATATCTTTTTTTTGTCCGACTGTTCTGGTTGCTATAAGCCTACTAAGACCATCTCCAATGGTTTTCCCTATTTTTACCTCTAAAATAGAGGAACTCTATAATAGAGGTGAATTTTGCTCCAATGGATACCTCTATTTTTTCCTCTAAAAAATAATATTCCGTAGAGATTTCTTTTTTATTTTACTATTAATACCTTTTACTTATAAAAGTTGCAAACTAACCCATTTATTTAGTATTTGTGAAACTTTCATAAAATTATGATATTATTTAAAATTTTAACATTCATAAATATTATTTAAATATCACATTTATTAAAAGAAATACATGGCATCATATAAAATAATAAAAGTGTTAAAAGTTTAAGGACCATTAAATATATAATTTATTTATTTTGATCATAAATATAAAAGTGTTAAAAGTTCAAGGACCATTTTATAAATAAAAAAGTTCAACTCTATTATAGAGGAAAAAAATAGAATTCCTCTATATATAGAGGAATAAATAGAGATCTCTATTATAGAGGTAGAAATAGAGATGGGTTGGAGTAGGTTTTACTCTAAAATGAAGTTAAAAAACAAATATAGAGGTGGGTTGGAGATGCCCTAACGGGTAAAACCCATCTTTTAAGAGGCCAGTGGTCAATATGTATGTTTCCATTGAATAAATAGTGTACGCTTAACACTTGGTGTATAATATCTATGGTCCTGTTCTTTTGCAGAGTCGCGCGACACCTTTTACCGACACCAAAATAACACTAAATTGATTGGTTTATCTTTGACCCAACAATAACGCATCTTATACAATAAAATAAAACAGCGACACTGCTTCCGTTAAATGAGTCGCTGAAAAATCCAGCGACGGACAACGACATCAGTTATTGAAATATTGTAGAATAGAAAGAAATCTCATGTGTATTCCAATCATAGGAGAAAAGTATTTATACATGAGTGAGTTCCCTAAAAGAGATAGGAACAAATAATAGCAAATTTCAGAATATGGAAGATTGACATATATCCTATACTAATACCCCCACCCCCCCTCCTCACGTTGATGGTACGTAATCAGTAACACCTAACATGGACAAAAGCGTTTGAAATGTAAGGCCAGGTAATGCCTTGGTAAGAAGATCGGCAATCTGATCTTGCGTAGAAATGTGCTCTGAGGTGATGAGTTTCGATGAAACAGCATCACGGACTTGATGACAATCAGATTCAATGTGTTTCGTCCGCTCATGAAACGCATGATTCGCGGCAATGTGAATGGCAGCCTGACTATCGCAATGGAGAGCCATGGGAGAGGGGTGATCGACACCAAAATCTTTAAGGAGAGCCTTCAACCACTTAAGTTCCTTGAGTGTATGCGCCATGGCGCGGTATTCTGCTTCTGCAGACGAAGAGGAGACAGTCTTTTGTTTCTTTGTTTTCCAAGAAATGGGAGAATCACCCAAGTGAACAACAAAAGCAGAAAGGGAGCGGCAAGTCAAAGGACATGCGTTGTAATCAGAGTCGCAGTACGTAGAGACAAGAAGATCAGTATCAGAACGTAGAAGTATACCCTGTGCCAGTGAGCCTTTGAGATAACAAACCAAAACGTAAAGCGGCTTCCCAATATAGCTCGAGAGGAGCCTTCATGAATTGCGACAAAATGTGTACAACATAGCTCAAATCAGGTCTGGTAATAGTTAAGTATGTCAAACAGCCCACTAAGCGACGATACTGTTGAGGATCGTGAAACAGAGGACCCTTAGCGGAAGCAAGCTTATGATTAAATTCCATTGGAACTGGCGACGGTTTTGAACCAAGAAGACTAGCTTCAGCAATAATATCCAGAGCGTATTTTCGCTGAGATAGACAGAATCCTTCTTTACCCCGAGACACTTCAATCCCCAAGAAGTATTTTAACCGACCAAGATCTTTCATATGGAAAGATTCATTGAGACGAACCTTGAATTGGTTGATTCCAGCAATATCATTGCCTGTAACCACAAAATCATCAACATAGACGAGAATATGGAGAATCATACCACAACGTTTGAGAGTAAACAATGAGTAGTCTTGATAACTCTGGGTAAAACCCATGTTACGGAGAGCAGTGGAAAGTTTAGAAAACCAACAGCGAGAAGCCTGTTTGAGACCATATAGGAATTTGTGAAGGCGACAAACTTTGTTGCGATCTGAACATTTGAACCCCGGAGGTAGATGCATGTAAACCTCCTCTTCAAGATCATCTTGAAGGAAGGCATTGTGGACATCCATCTGGTGAACTTCCCAATTTTGAGCAGCAGCAACACTTAAAAGAGAGCGAACTGTGGTCATTTTAGCAACGGTGCAAACATCTCTTTAAATTCCGTACCCTCTTCTTGATGATTGCCCATGGCAAATAACCAAGCCTTGTGCCGTTCCAACGTGCCATCAGAATGAAACTTCAACTTGTAGACCCACTTGCTATTAATAGCTTTCTTTCCTGGAGGTAAATCAGTAATGTCCCATGTGTGGTTTGCTTCAAGAGCATCAATCTCTTGGCACATAGCTTCACACCATTCTTTAATTAAAATGGCATCTTTAAAATGGGACGGTTCTGTGCTATCGAGAATAGCTGCCATAAATGCGATATGATTTGCGGAGAACCCCGCGTCAGACAAATATGTTGAGATAGGATAGAGAATCTTACCAGAGACCGTTGATGAGGAAGATGATTCAGAGAAATCAGGTGCGAGAGCATGAGAGGAGGAGTGTACTAGAGGAACCACATAATCCTTTAGGAAAACAGACGGGGTCTTTTTATGATGACCAATGCCTAATAGTTCGGGTAAACCAGGAGGTGGAGGAGAATCATCAGCAAGTGGAGGTACAACTGGAGAAGGAGATGGAGACAGTGTTGAACTCGATGGAGAGACAGGAGAATGTGTGGGTTCCGCCAAAGGAGGAACCACAACGGGCTGGGACGAAGTCAAAACCGGAGGAGGAACCTCAAATAACTATGTAGGAGTAGAAATGACATTCTCAACCGATGACGTAGGCACCGGGAGATACCAATCATCATCAACAATGTTGGTCGGAGAAACAGAAAGAGGAGATATCATGGCTGAGTTGTTTGCGAATGGAAACACATCCTCTTGAAATCGAACATCTCTACTTGTAAAAAACTTTTCAGATTCAAGATCATAAAGGCGCCAAGCTTTCTTGGCATAGGGGTAACCAACAAATACACACTTTGGTTGCAAGGCCCAAATTTGTCCTTGTCACGGGAACGAGTATGAGCGTAACAAAGACACCCAAATGTATGCAGCATGTTATACGATGGTCGTTGTCCTAACAAGACCTCATACGGATATTTGCCATTCAAAACTGATGTAGGGGTTCGGTTGATCAAATGAGTAGTAGTGAGAATACTATCTCCCCAAAATTTAACAGCCATATGACTTTGGAAAAGACAAGCCCGCACAACATTGAGGATGTGCTGGTGTTTGCGTTCAACACGGCCATTTTGTTGAGGCGTATCAACACATATAAGTCTGATGTAGAATGCCATGTTCTTGAAAGTAAGAAGAAAGGCACATGAACTCGGTACCGTTGTCTGTGCGAAATGCTTTGACCGCTTTACCAAATTTTCGTTCTGTCATAGCGCAAAAATTACAGATAAGATTAGATACTTCAGATTTGGCGGACATGAGATACGTCCAAAGGGCACGAGAATGATCATCAACAATGGTAAGAAAATAAACGGCACCACTCGTAGAGGGGGTACGATAAGGACCCTAAACATCACAATGAACCAAGGAAAAACAATCTAATGCTTTATTAAGGCTATCATGAAAAACTTCTCTTGTTTGTTTCGCACCAAAACAAATATCACAATGTTTAAGATCTTCAAAACCATAGAGTTATCACATTCGGGTAAAGAAATTAAAACAGTAGGAGAAGGATGACCAAGTCTATGGTGCCACAAATCTCTAGAAGAAGAAGTATCCGCCGAAACCTTATGAGAACGAGCAGCCAACACTCCAGTAAAGTAGTACGCTCTTCACCTGCTCCAATCAAAGTCCTCGAAAAACGGTCCTACAAGAAACATAGAGTATCCGTAAATATCCCAATAGAACCGGTTTGTTTCAAGAGTTTAGAAACCGATATAAATGTGCAATTGAAATCCGGAACAAACAACACATCAATAAGTAAATAAGCGGAACTCAACGGGAGAGAGCCACGCTTAGTTGCACGTGAAGCCTAACCATCCGGTTTGGTCACAGGTGACGGTATTATATCCACAACATCAACGAGAATCGAGTAATCTCCTGTCATATGGTGAGATACACCAGTATCCAAAATAACATCAGTTAAACGTATTTTACCCGACAGCTAGTCTGAGGTAGTGTTGGAGCGTTGAGATTCAAGAAGATTGATGAGTTGAGTGATCTGGTTGTTTCCAATATCAGTCGATGGTACACAAACATTGTTGGCGTGACCACGTCCGCGACCGTTTCCTCGTGACGAACGACCCCCTTGTTGAACGGAGCGAGTCATAGTGTCTCTGTTGTCAGGACGATTTCCTCCGTTTTGCTCGTAGTACCAATCCGGAAACCCATGAAAGAGAAAAAATTCAGAAATCTCTTCTCCTTGGCGGCGACAGTGAGTACAAGAAAGTGTGGAACGATCGCGAAATCATTGTCCAGAAACGGCAGCAACCTGTGAAGAGGACTCTGTTTTGACCGTGAACCCAATAGCATCTGTCTTGGTTACCTCCTTGGACCTTGCGACATTAAGGTTCTGCTCTTCGCGAACCACTCGAGAGTAAACCTGGGTAAGCGGAGGAAGTGGATCTTCACCGGTGATGGTAGAATGAACGTTGGTAAATCGTAGAACTTCCAAACCGAATAAGAACTGGTGCACACGATCATCCTCACGTTCATTAGCGATATCTTAAGCAACAACACATGTGCACACACGCCTAGTCTTATAATGTTGCAGCTCCTCCCAGAGTTTGGAGAGTCGACCATAATATTCCAATACTGATTGACCGTTCTGTTTACAGTCAGCAATCTCATCTTTGAGAACTTGGTTACGAATGCCGTTCCCCACAGAGAAACGCGAGCGGAGACTTTCCCACAAGGTTGCAGCTTCGGCAGTAAAAGAGACCATGGAACGAAGCTTGGGGTCGAAAGAGGTCCTGATCCAGCCGACAATCATGGAATTTGCTGCTCGCCATAAACCCAAATCGGGTTCAGTAGTTGGTTTTGGAATGGATCCATCAATGAATCCGAGTTTCTGTTTTGCCTGAAGAGAATTCTGCAGTTAAGGGCATGTGCATCAGCGTATTAATGGGCTGTCCTTCAGTAATTAAATCTCAAATTTAAATAGAAATTAACAATATATCGAAGGAACATTCCTATAATTGGGACGTATTTTGCTTCGTCCGTCTTAACACGTGTTGGATTATAATTTGTTGTTGTTTTATGGGTAGGGTGAAGCAAAAAAAATCGAAGTGTCGAGATCATTTCTTTCTCCCCGAGTCTTTCTCTTTACTCTCTCTCTCTCTCTCTCATACGGCGATTTGTTTGCTCCGGCCGATCTGAGCTATCACCTTGAAAATCTCCTCACGCAAAGGCCGATCTGCTCTATCATATTGAAAGTTATCCGCCGGTTCTAACTGAAAGAGGTTTGTGTTCGAAATTCTTTTTCAGTTTTGATGTATTCTCGATTTAGGCTTTTCTTGATGTATCATCGATTGAGGGTTTAGGGAAATTGTTTCTGTGATTCGATAGATTACACATCAATTCTCGATTTAGTGTGTTTATGATGTATTGTCGATTTAGGGTTTAGGGAAATTGTGTGTTGGATTCGATAGATTACACATCAATTCTCGAATTAGGATTTTTATGATGTATTCTCAATAGTTTGTTTGTGTAATTCTCGATTTACTCTCGATGTATTCTCAATTGTTTGTTTGTGTATCTTCTCTCTGTTTTTTGTTTCGATTTAGGGTTTTGGCTTATGTTATGGGTTTCGTTAGTTCAGTGTGTCCTTTTTGGTTCGAATTTGGTGTTTAGATTATGTTTATGGGTTTAGCTAGTTGAGTGTCCGAGTTTATGACTTTGTCTCTTAAGATTGTTGTTAGTTTGTTAGCATTATGTGGATTCTTTTATGTTAAACCGTTTATAACCTTGCAATTGTTTGTTGTTCATGAGTTTCATCAGCGTCACTTGAAGAAAGCCACACATAACGGGAAATCACTAAAGAAGTAACAACAATCATCCAGTAAGAGGTAAATAATCTATTCCTTTAGTTTCAGAAATGTCCATTTATTGTTGTTTGGTGGACTCGGTTGTGTATGCTTTGGTTGTTGTATAGTTGGTCTTTGTAGTGGTCTCATTAATTTGATTTGGTGAACAAGTTAATATGACTGGTATCTTGAGCATTAAGTGAGGATGTAAACTGTTTGGTAGTTGATGATTGAAGTTTGTTTAAAGTGAGCGAATATTGGTGGTGATGATCATTGTTAAAACTCATTGATTATTGGAAAACTAACATATATCAAACCAGAAATATTTTATAACTTAGTTTTAAAAATGTAAAGCTTTCAAAAAAAACTCTATTCTTACTAAATGGGATACTATATTGCTTTTCAAATATTTTATAACTTAGTTTTAAACCATCTCCTCTATGAATTTAATGGGATACTATATTGCTTTGTACTTGTATAAGTTGTAATAAATTGTGATTAGACTTAGGTAGTTGAAGGATAGGTGACAATGAATGGTAACTTATTACTTGATACCTTTTCACCTTTTAAACACCAAACTAGCCTTCAATCTTTCTCCTATCTCTCTTCTTTGGTGCACCAACAACATATCCGAAACACTCTGTTCCTCATCTTCTTTCTCCATCGTATTCTATCTCTCTTCTTTCTCTATCGTATTCTATCTCTTTTCCTCTTTGGTACACCCTAACAACATATCCGAAACACTCTGTTCCTCATCTTCTTTCTCCATCGTATTCTATCTCTCTTCTTTCTCCATCGTATTCTATCTCTTTTCCTCTTTGGTACACTCTTTCCCGCATCATCTTAAACTCTTCTTCCTATGAGTTCTTACAATACATTCAGTCAGACCTCTTCTAGTTATTTAGAGCTTCTCAATAGTCAAGGAGAGTTTCTTAACCAAGATGGTGCTTATGAAATACCTCCTTGGAACTCTCAACAATCCCAGGATGAACCTCTTTCTCAAGATACACCTGTTAAGAAAGATAGGAAGAAATGGCATCCGGCTGACGATGAAACTCTTATCAGTGCATGGCTGAACACTTCAAAAGACCCGGTTATTGCAAATCAACAAAAGGGAGGAAGCTTTTGGCAAAGGGTTAACAAATACTATGCAGAAACTCCTCATGCTATAGCCAATGGTGAACAGGGGATGAACATAAACTGCAAGCAGAGGTGGTTTAGGATAAACGAGTTCACTAACAAGTTCTGCGGGGCTTACGCAGCTGCAGAGAGACTAAATAGTAGTGGACACTCTGAGAACGATGTGCTGAAGATGGCTCACGACATCTACTTCTCTGAATATAAGATGAAGTTTACAATGGAGCATTGCTGGTGTTTGTTAAGGTTTGAGCAGAAATGGCTGAACCTTAACGCTATTAACAACCCTTCAACTTCACAATCCGAGTTGCTGTAGCTTCAACTTCACAGTCAGAGCAAAGAGGAAACCAGTTGCTGTAGCTTCACAATCCGAGTCAGGTTCACAATCCGAGGCAGCTTCACAATCCGAGTCAAACCACACTGAGCAAGACTGTGAGATAAGGCCTGAAGGTATCAAGGCTGCAAAGACGAAGAGGAACACTACCCAAGAGAAGAGAAACACTGCCCAGGGGAAGGCTCTAGCTGAATACAAGAGCATGTGGGAAGTTAAGATGGTGGATATGGCTGTAAAAGAGAAGCTACAGAAGCTTGGTATACTAGACACAGTACTGGCCAAACCATAGCCACTTAGTGAAGCTGATCAACTTATCAAGGATAAGATAGTGGCTCAGTATTTCTGAGATTGATGTATTGACTTAAGATTAGTATGATATCGAAGTTCGAATTTTGTAATGTTCTGTAATGTATTCAACTCGGCTTAATATTAGTCATTTATGTGTGTAATGTTATGTCTGTTCTTGTTTCATGAACTCGACTTAATATTAGTCTTTTTATGTGTGTAATGTTATGTCTGTTCTTGTTTCATGAACTCGGCTTAATATTAGTCTTTTTATGTGTGTAATGTTATGTCTGTTCTTGTTTCATGAACTCGGCTTAATATTAGTCTTTTTATGTGTGTAATGTTATGTCTGTTCTTGTTTCATCAACTCGGCTTAATATTAGTCTTTTTATGTGTGTAATGATATGTCTGTTCTTGTTTCATCAACTCGGCTTAATATTAGTCTTGTTATGTGTGTAATGTTATGTCTGTTCTTGTAAGATTAATCTAACGTCGTTATGTTTTTTATGCTTCAGATGGGCCAAGACTACAACTACTCTCAGCCTGATTCCTCAGATCAATATGATAGATACTCTGAGGACACGCATGACAGGGAAATAGAAGCTTTGATTCGGATGGATGAGGCTGAGAGTAGCTTCGTCAATGCTCCGGAGGCTCAATACCCTCCTCAACCTGAGGTTGAGTTCGGATTCCCCAAGGTGTGCTACTGTGGTGGTCAGCCCCTGTTATCCCCACAAGCTACAACATAAGGTATGTAACATTTCTTAAACAGATTATGAAATGTTTTTGCTAAGTTTTAATTAATATATGTTATTGCAGGTTCTACACTTGTGGTAATGTTGACGATGGAGAGATGCATATTCACAAGTGGTGGGATGAAGCTGTCATGGAGGAGATGAGAGAGATGGGCAGACAATGTGAAGTGTTGTCTCAGAAGGTAGATAACCTTACATTATCGAGTGACTATGAGTCACACATGAATAATGAAACAGAGCAGAAAATAGTCAGGTTGGAAAAGGAAGTGTTTAAGCTAGGGAAGACCAGGAATAGGTTTAGAAATGGTTATGAATTGATGGTTTTTATAGCAATAGTAGGTCTAGTATCCTGTTTGGTCAATCGTCTTTGTATGTGAAGTATCACGGATCAATGTAAAGCTTTTGGTAGTTTGTGGTATCACGGATCAATGTAAAGCTTTTGGTAGTTTGTGGTATCACGGATCAATGTAAGCCTTTGGCTGTTTGTGAAGTATCACGGATTGAGAACATCTACACTTCTACACTTCGTATATATATGCTTCTCAATAACTAAAGAACATCTACACTTCTCTTTTCTTATGAACTCATTTTCTCAATAACAAAACAATACCAAACAAACGAAAGAAGATCACCACTTCTCTATTCTTTTGTACTTGCTTTCTTTCTCAATAACAAAACAACTTCTAGACTCCTTTTTTTTTTAATGGCATCTTCATCATACCATTATCACTACCAAAGAGATGGTATGGATGATGCTTTTGATGCTTATTTTGATAATTATCCCGAAAATTCTATTCTCATTCAAGAACCAATAGAGCCAAAGAAACGGATATTTATCCCAAGAAACCGCGAAGAAGGCCACAATAATCTTTGGAATGATTATTTCAGTGATACTCCAACATACCCGGACAATTTATTCCGGCGACGGTTTCGCATGCACAGGTCATTGTTCATGCGTATTGTGCAACGTCTCTTTACAGAATTTGAGTATTTCCGTCAATCCCAGGATGCAACCGGTCGGGCTAGTCTGTCACCTATACAAAAATGTACTGCAGCAATTCGCCAATTGGCATATGGTACTGCAGCAATTTGCCAATTCGCCAATTCGCCAATCCTAGCAATTCAAAAATGTACTGCAGCAATTCGCCAATCCCAGGATGAACGATCTTAATTTTCTAGATCATTCAAATGTTTTTGATGACATTCTTAACGGTAAAGCTCCGGAGGTCAACTACTTTGTCAACGGAAGAGAGTACAATTTGGCGTACTATCTCACCGATGGTATTTATCCCAAATGGGCAACTTTTATACAATATATTCAGCTTCCACAAGGTATGAAAAATTCTCTCTTCTCTAAAAAACAAGAAGCTGTGCGGAAAGATGTTGAGCGTGCCTTTGGAGTCTTGCAAGCTAGATTCGCCGTTATTAAAAATCCATCTCGTTTATGGGATAAATACAAAATAGCAAATGTTATGAGAACATGCATAATACTTCATAATATGATTGTCGAGGATGAAAGAGGAACATACAGTTACCGAAACATTGTTTCTGAATTTCATCACGGAGAAGATGTGGATCAAACATATACCGTCGGTGCCGCCAGTTTGGGTTCCAATATGAGCACTACGATTACTCGTCTTATAGAAATTCGGGATAAAAAAGTCCATGAATGGTTAAAAAAAGATTTGATTGAGCATATTTGGACTAACTTTGGACATCTTCCAGATAATGAAGATTAATTAAAAAAATTCTATGAATTTAATAAAATGTATGTTTTTATCTTTGATGTTTGTATGGTTTATGTTTTTTATCTTTCATGTTTTAATTGTATATTTTTTTTTTTTTTTTCAAGTTTTTGTAACTTTGTAATTTTCTTATGTTTTAATGTCAATGTTATATGTTTTATTTAAATTAAAACTTTAATATGTTTTTACTTATTTATTTAAAAAATTAATTTTTTAAATTAAAAATACTATTATTTTTTTCAGGGGACCAACTGTGAAGGACACCAATGCTCATACCAAACTTAAGAAACTCTCAAAATAAGAATAAAATAATTGAAGGACCAAAAATTGTCCTTGACCGATGCACATGACCTAAGTGGCCCTTCAGCATAGTTATCTTCTTGTAAGATAACAGTGGATATGAGAGCACCAGGATTGTCAGAAGCATTAAGGTGATTTGGAGGAGGTGGTGTGGAGACCACAAGTTGTGTTGGAGGAGTAGCAGACATGGTGGAGAAAGAGTAGAAGGGTAATGTAAAGAAAACGTAGAAGAAGAGGTGGAAGGTTTGCGACGGCGGCGATTGTGATACACAACAGCGGCGGCGGCTTAAAAAAAATTTAGGTCACAAGAGCTTGTTGCTCTGATACCATGAAATATTGTAGAATAGAAAGTAGTCTCTTGTGTATTCCAATCATAGGAGCAAAGTATTTATACATGAGTGAGTTCCCTGAAAGAGATAGGAACAAATAATAGCAAATATCGGAATATGGAAGATTGACATATATCATATACTAACAGTTATTTTGAACAAAAAAGAAAGCAGCGACAGCAAACGGAAAACCAGCAATGGCAAAGAAGAAAGAATCCATTAATGTCAGTGTAATTTACCATCGCTGAAAGGTGTCTCTGCGACACTGAAACGAACAGGGCTTATATCTCAGAGTCAGACCATCATACTTCGCTCAAAAGCATACTACAGTTAAGAAATATAAGCCAGAAAACATTTACTACGTACATTTCATTTTGCTATATTATGTTTACATCTCAAAACAACATCGTCTTCCAGAAGCGTATAGTAAATCTAGATCCTAGTTATCCATATCAAAACACTTCTTACAAGTCCCTATAACAAAATAAGATGGGGAGAAAATAAGATAAATAGGAAGATCTTTGACTAATATATAGGAAACATAATAATTAAATTGCTAATATTAGGTAATTTTAACTGAAATCCATTAAAGAAAGAGAAATACCCTAGGATAGCACTATTTTAAGTTTTTGTTCCAAAAGTAGCACACACACTTAAATATTCCTAATCTAGCATTTTTTAATATTGAGTATTAAATAAAGAACAATATTTATTATTTAAAAAAAAAAATTAAACGCATTATCTCTTTTACATTTTTCGTCAAAGTTTGTGATGAATCTTCCAATATGAGATCTTCATTTTTGATCTTGGATCTTCCAATTACAGACCAAATCGCTCCATTAAAGCTTCAATCAAGCGTTACTTTGCTCCTGTAATGCTTCAGTCAGGTGTTAAATCGATGGTTATCATCAATTTCTTATTTCTTCTTCTTCATCACCTATTGAGATTGTAGAGAGATGGATCAATCTGTGTTATAGATGGAGCAGAGAGATGGATCAATCTGTGTGAGAAACGAGCATCGAGCATGTAGTGATAGTGTTGCCCATGAAATCTTCTCTGATAATTGTGAATAAATCATCTTTGTAAGACTAGATCTGGCCGCAATTTCTCTAATTTCTTTGTCGATTCGCAGGTACATCGAACATTGAAATCAATCCGGTCTCACCGCAGCTTCGCTACATCATCCACTGGTAGCTCTCTCTCTCTCTCTCTCTCTCTCTCTCTCTCTCCCCGTATGAAATAACTCTCTATGATATTTGGCAGCATGCAGTTATTATGTATTTGGATCTGTGATTTTTCTTTGAATCGGTAGGTATCTAGCTTGCTAAGAGTTTTTGAATTGTTTGTTTATGCCACAGACTTGGTAGTGTTTCTTAAGGTTTAAGGTTAATTAATCTAGCAGTGTTGAAAAACTTGTTTAAATGTGGGGTGCTATATAAAATATCTTGAAGTAATGTTAAAACGAAAATTGAATTCATGGAATGATCATGTCGGATATTTCTATTTGCTACATTTGTTATGAAACACTAATATGTGCACAAAATCAAATCATTATACATCACTAATGGAGTAATATGTGATACAATAAGCTAAAACACATATAAAGAGATTAAAAACACATTTTTAAAAAATTTAGGAAGGGTTTCATAGCTTTTAGGAAGACATTCTTGGATTTTAGGAAGGTCTTCCTTAATGACTTGAACTCAAACTTCCACTCCAGTGCTCATTTTCTCATCTTCATCATCAACTCTCTGCTTTGTTCTTGAAATATTTGTCATCATGTATATCATCAATCATTTGAGTTTAGAGCTGAAAACCTTATTCAACAACATGATCATTCCATGAATTCAATTTTTGTTTTAACATTACTTCAAGATATTTTATATAGCACCCCACATTTAAACAAGTTTTTCAACACTGCTAGATTAATTAACCTTAAGACCCAAAGAAACATTACCAAGTCTGTGGCATAAACAAACAATTCAAAAACTCATAGCAAGCTAGATACCTACCGATTCAAAGAAAAATCACAGATCTAAATACATAATAACTGCTGCCAAATATGAGAGAGAGAGAGAGGGAGATAGAGAGAGAGAGAGAGAGAGAGAGAGAGAGAGAGAGAGAGAGCTACCAGTGGACGATGTAGCGATGCTGCGGTGAGACCTGATTGATTTCAATATTCCATGTACCTGCGAATCGACAAAGAAATTAGAGAAATTGTGGCCAGATCTAGTCTTACAAAGATGATTCATTCACAATTATCAGAGAAGATTTCATGGGCAACGACGGATCTCAACAATCTCAACACTATCACTACATGCTCGTGCTCGTTTCTCACACATATTGATCCATCTCTCTGCTCCATCTATAACACAGATTGATCCATCCTAAATTTCAAAAAGTTCTTCCTAAATTATAATTAGATTACCTATCTTATGTTTTGTCTTAATGTATCACAATCTACTTTAACATAATTACAAAGCAATGTGTTCAAAACATGGTAAGTGTGAATTCACGTTTATGAATGTCATATTGAATGTTATATAATCCTTCTTTAATATCTTGAATCTTAATAAATGTGTATTAAATCTTTTTTATTTTTATGTTTTGCTATCAATGTAATGTAGGGTAATGATTGATTTTATGCACATCCTAGGCATATGTACAAAATTAGTGTTTAAAGAGACTCAAATATTTGTTTGTCCAAAAAAAAAAAAACTTAAATATTTTATGAAGATCATCCTGAATTTCAGAGATGTCTTTCTGTTTTTTCATGAGAGAAGCTTTTGATGTCGTGACCAGTGACCTTTCTTCTTCCTACCACTTATGACGCAAAATAGCGCCTGAAAACGTGGAGACTGTGTTTCTTAGCTAGACCGACATGAGAACTCTGCATTGATAAGAATAACCAAAACAGAATTAACAATGTGAAATTCCCATGAATCTGATAACCATACAGAGAAAACACTCACCTCTAAGCCTATATTTGGTTTTGCAGACACCCGTTGGGAGATAACACTAGTTATGAAATCCCTCATGAATTTATTTTTCCATCAAGGCCTTCCTGAAACTCTATAAAACCTTCCTAACTATATGGGAATCCTTTATGAATGTTTGATTCAGACCCTTCTTACAATCATACACAATCTATTGAAGCTTTCCATCTCATTACAATCATTTACAATCTGTTGCAAGTATCATCATTAAAGTTTTCATCAGTTGAACATAAAAAAAAAAAAAAAAAAAACTAGTCTTCCAGATTACCCAGAAAATTACAATTTCAAACTCAAACAAAACCACTTTAATAAGAAACGGAAAATGAGAGATAACACTAGTGTATCTAGGTAAACAAAAAAAGATAGCTTACAATAATACCATGAGCTCATCTGTAGTAGCTGCTAGTGATGGTCCTTAAAAGTGGAGTTTTAAACTAGAAGAGAAATAACCTCATGAACAAGACTGTCCCCCCCCCCCAAAAAAAAAAAAATCAACTACAATAGTCACGGCCAATTCTTCTAAGGCTGAGTAATGCAAGTCAGAAGCATCCAACTATAAATGTAAAGTCTATAACTCATAACTACAAGCTCAACCACAAATGAAAAAGGAAAGAACAACCTATAGAGATTAGAGATTGCTAAAAAATGTCAACAACACACACAGTTTTTCCCCTTTTTTTAACGAAGATCAAAGAGACAACATAATTTCAATTCTTAACAATTGGATTCAAGTGTATGATAAGAATAAGCCTTGGTCGGATATTATCAATCTTATCTCATAAACTTAGAAATCAGTGATTAACGCCAAACTCTGATAACATCTATACAAAGATCATGAGACAGACAAGGTCGAAGGTGAAGAAGGAGAACCTTAATGTACATGCTCTCTTTCGCGCGTTCCTCTTCGCTGAGCACATGCCCTTTGCCCATCAATCGCTCCTCTGATGATGATTGCAATGTCAGTCGCGTTGTTGGCCACAACCATGTACCAAGCAGAGAAAGTCTCCTCCGAATAATAATCCTCGATCCTGGTTGTACATGCCCACCAAGAATCACAGCGTTCTCCATCACATCGAGAACGACGCTAGATCGGAGATGGAGCTTGGCGGTCATATAGGTGTCGGAAGATAAAACGACGCGGCATGTTATGATTCATCTCCACTTCAGATTCGATCGGATTCGCCGGATTCATGATTGGGTTCACCGAATTCATATTTCTTTTGTTATTTTTCGCCATATGAACATCAAGTCTACGTTTTCACAATTTTAACAATTTATTTCTCTTTTAATCCCTTAATTTTTTATTATTAATGTTATACAAGTTTGTGCTAAGTTTGTGCCAAGTTTGTGCTAACATCGAGGATGTGTGCTAAGTTTGAAAAAAAAACTTAAATTAGTGCTATTTTTGATAATCTCCCAAAAAAAAGGCTTATAATGAAGAGTTTCCAGCTCAACAAATACCTTTTCCTTTTTTTTCTTTCTTTTTTTTTCTTCCTAACGTTCAAAGTGATAATTACCCTAATATCTAAGTATTTCACATGCGCTTAATCTATATTAGATGAATCTGACAATATTGATAGAAGTATTCTTCTACTTGTCACGTTGGGCGATGAAAACGCTTAACGAGTTCTTAAACTAGGATTTAATAATATTAATCGAAAGAGAAGACTTCTATTTAAAATAAAATTAAAAATGCGACTACAACTTGCAATTTTTTCACGTTCTTTCGACGAGAAAGCATATTATACTTGCTACTAAAACAGAGCATGACAAAACATTGATTCTTGACAAAAGATTAGTCTGCTTCATTTGTCTCTGCACTTTGAGCAACCATGGCAGCAATAATCACACTTGACCTTCAAACAAGCTTCATCTTCATCTTCTTATGTCTCTTCTCACTTCTTTGTTACTCTCTCTTCTTCATAAAACTAAAGAACTCACGAGATGGCCGTGGTCTTCCTCCGAGCCCTCCTTCTCTTCCGATCATCGGTCATCTTCACCTCATTCTTATGTCTACATTAACCCACAAGTCATTTCAGAGACTCTCATCCAAGTATGGACCTCTTCTCCATCTCCACATCTTTCACGTCCCCATAGTCCTAGCCTCATCGGCCTCAGTGGCCTACGATATCTTCAGGGACCAAGACGTGAATGTTTCCTTTCGGAGTTCCCCTCCGATTCAAGAGTCTCTCTTACTTGGATCCTATAGCTTCATCAGCGCTCCTTATGGAGATTACTGGAAATTCATGAGAAAGCTGATGGTTACAAAGATTCTTGGACCGCAGGCACTCGAACGTTCACGAAGGTTCCGTGAAGATGAGCTTGATCGCTTTTACAGAGTTCTGGTTGACAAGGCAGTGAAGAAGGAGACTGTTGAGATCGGTGAGGAAGCAGCAAAGTTCAATAACAATACCATCTGCAAGATGATCATGGGAAGGAGCTGTTCTGAGGAAAATGGTGAGGCGGAGAGAGTCAGAGGCTTGGTGACCGAGTCGATGGCCTTGACAAAGAAAATTTTCTTGGCTACCATATTTGCAAAACCGCTTAGGAAGCTCGGGATCTCACTGTTTAAAAAGGAGATTATGAGTGTTTCCCACAAGTTTGACGAGCTGCTGGAGAAGATCCTTGTGGAACACGAAGAGAAATTGGAGGAGCATCATCAAGGTACTGACATGATGGATGTGTTGTTGGAAGCTTATAGAGACGAAAACGCAGAGTATAAGATCACAAGAAACCATATTAAGTCTTTGTTTGTGGTAAATGTTCTTCTCTTTAGGTGGGTTGTTTTGTAAGCCAAATACCATTGGTTTTATTGACTAACAAATGTTTGTTACTGTAGGATCTTTTCATTGCAGGTACTGACACCTCATCGACCACTATACAGTGGATCATGGCTGAGCTCATTAACCATCCCAAGATTCTTGAGAGACTAAGAGAAGAAATCGATTCTGTTGTAGGGAAAACATGTTTGGTTCAAGAAACTGATCTACCAAACCTTCCTTACTTGCAAGCTATAATCAAAGAAGGGCTAAGATTGCATCCACCTGGGCCTCTCGTGCCAAGGACACTCCAAGAAACCTGTGAAATTAAAGGGTTTCACATACCAGAAAAGACAATTGTTATTGTTAATTCCTATGCTATAATGAGAGATCCTGATTTTTGGGAAGATCCTGAGGAGTTTAAGCCAGAGAGATTTTTAGGTTTTTCACGATCAGGGCAAGAGGACGAGAAGAGAGATAAATTCCTAAAGTACATTCCTTTTGCCAGTGGAAGGAGAGGTTGTCCTGGAACAAATCTAGCTTATGTCTCCGTAGGAACCGCGATTGGAGTGATGGTGCAACGCTTTGATTGGAAAATAGAAGGAGAGAAAGTCAACATGAATGAGGCTGCTGGAACAATGGTGTTGACCATGGCTCAACCTCTTAGGTGCACTCCTGTTCCTCGAACCCTAAACCCATTACCTTCCTAGTTATTTACTTTGAGATGTAAGCTTGTTTACTGTATTTTTTTTTTAAAAAACTAATCTCGTGATAAATCAAATAAGTGATATGATTAAGTTTTAATTCCTAATCACTCATGCCACAAGTGCTAAACGATCTTAAACCATGGATAAAAACAAGTCTTCCTAATCACTCATAGTCTTGTGTGTTGTAAAGAGAGAGCATGTTCATCGTAGGAATGTTAAACATGCAGAGTCATTCATCATTAATCTGAATGTATGGAAGCTTCTGCATGTTACGGAGAAAGCTGCATCATAAAATAATTTGTCGTAGGAACTATTCATCATAATCGTGTAAATTGCAGGTACTTGAATACCATGATCATGAATTAGATAAAGAACGATCATGATGATGTAATTGATGACATAAATAAGATACTGTAAAAAAACATAAAACTTTCACAAACATTTGCGTTGAAAATATGAAACAACATTTCTTATCAAACACAATTTAAGTTGTAAAACAATACTTCTATTGAAGCGGAGAAAGTATTGAATCCTCTATCTATTCAAAGAGAGTTTTTTTGTGCATTTTTGGCAAGCCCACATTTTTCAACTAAATTATATTTTTCTTTTAGTTTTGCTATTCTTCTTGACATTTCGACAGTAAAATTAGAAGTTATTACCTTTTAAAATCATTTTAATTATTTCCAGTTTTCTGGTTAACTTAAATTATTTTAGTGGTGGGATTCAGCTCAATTATGCCCAAATGACACACTTCTGAGATGTGAATGTATAGTGTGTAAAAACAAAAGTATGAACTTGTGACTTTTGTCATTATCATATTAGAAATACACACACATATATGTTATGAGGAAACTTTTTATAAACCACTTGCATATTATTATAATGTTAAAAACTAAATCTGCTTTTTTTTACGGAAGTTTATATATAGACTAGATAATGGCTCGCCCGATGTGCGGGTTTAAAATTTTGTAAATAAAATTAAATTTTTAAAAAAATATATATTAAAATTTGTTGTATGTAATTTATAAAAAAAAAAAAATTGCTATAATACACTGATGTATATCCATTTACAAATATTTTATGTATGTTACCATTAAAAGTGTATTTTCTTACACCTAAATATATTGTATGTTACAAATCTATTCATTACCACCACCTAAAAAATGTCTATATGAACACATTAAGCCAACTATTATATATCTGTTTACTTTCACTTTGGCATAGTATTTTTAACTACAAAAATTGTTGGCTCAAAAATCATTTTAAATAAAAAATATATTACATAGTATACTAATCAATTATTGTTAAAAAAGAAAGCATACTAATCAATGATGTATCATCACAATAGTGTATGACCTAAATATATTGTATGTTACAAATCTATTCATTACCACCACCTAAAAAATGTCTATATGAACACATTAAGCCAACTATTATATATCTGTTTACTTTCACTTTGGCATAGTATTTTTAACTACAAAAATTGTTGGCTCAAAAATCATTTCAAATAAAAAATATATTACATAGTATACTAATCAATTATTGTTAAAAAAGAAAGCATACTAATCAATGATGTATCATCACAATAGTGTATGACCAACCATGGAAAAAACTTCTGTTCCGCCCTCCTCTCTCCTCCCTCCCTTATGGAGAGAACCTTGTGTCCAACCTCATCTACCATGGAGAAAATCTTGGCTCCGCCTTCCTCCCTTTGAGAGACAACCATGCGTCCAACCTCCTCTACCTTCTTCCCTTGGAGAGATAACCTTGCGACCAACCTCCTCCACCATAGAGAGAACCTCGGCTCTGCTCTCCTCCTATGTGGAGAGAATATGTTCACATCTTTTAGCTATCTCAAAATGGTTTGTTCCGACAACCAAAGAAACTAACACCATTTTCTAACGTCACAAAATCTTTAGATAGTAACTAATGCTAAATTTCTCAATGTATTTATGGAAGCTTCTTTGACATAGCATGATGTAGTCTCTGTCTTTGTAACGCCCTGACAGCCACCTTCCTTAGTGGGCCCCACGGCCACTCCCGACCCGTGGGCCCATCCATATCCGACGGCCAGTTTGTTACATCTAGGAGGCTTTACATGCTTTACCGATCCTACAAATCACCACATGATATTTCTCTGTGTTTTGTCCTCACTTGCGCAGTTCCTACAATCACTTCCCAGAGGTCACCCATCCTGAAACTACTCCAACTCAAGCAAGCTTAACTCTAGAGTTCTCTCAGGACCCTTAACCGAAAAGATAAGTGCACTTTGGTGACATATATGGCCAAATCAATTCTTTTAAACCTTTCTGCAAACCAGGGTGTCACAGTCTCCGAGCTCCTATGGATCTTTCAACAACGATTTATGTATTTCCAATCTATCTATCTATGTTTGTTGTAAGCTTGTATTTATTAGCCTATTTTATCTAACCATTAGGTTGATAAGCTTTTACTCGTTATCTCCTTTGAATGAATGTTATTAATTATGTTTGCACAAAAAAAAAAAGTGACTATGCCAACCAATCAAGGTTGATAAATTAGAAAAAAATTAATTTGACAGAATTAAAAAAATAATATAAATTATAAGCACGGTAATATATGAATCTCAAGTAATTCAAAGATGGAAATAGAAATTAAGTAAAACAATCCAAAAATACTATAATAAATTTTAAAATACAATATTAGAAAAAGAAGACGTATATATTAATCTTTTTTTTTTGGGTCAATATATTAATCTTACCTATTCTGAACTGAAAAAGAAGAAAGTAGGAGAAAATTTTGGTATAAAAAAAAAAAAAAAAAAATTTACTTTCCCCATTAAAAAAATTTCACCAATAGAACAAAGTTGAAAGTAGTGTTTTTAAATAAATTATTTTATTAGATGAAAAATATGAGATGATCTATGTTTATACAGAAGTGAGTATTTACAAAATTTAGACTTAATAGTTAACTGTATATTTTTCGTAATCTCTTTTCTATTGTTTTTGTTGAGTTAATAACTTACAATTAAAAATAAGTAAATAATGTAATAATTTCAAAATTTATGAAATATATATATATATATATATCTTATTATATAAAGTTGGGTTTTGAAAGTTAGTCATTAACAAGATTAATATATACGTCTTTTTTTTCTTAGTACTGTATTTTAAAATTTATTGTAGTATTTTTCAATTGTTTTATTTTTAATTTATATTTTCATCTTTGAATTATTTGGGATTCATATATTATCATGCTTCTATTGTTTCTTTAATTATGTCAAATTAATTTTCTTCTAATTTCTCAACATTGATTGGTTGGTCATAAACCCTTCTTTTTTGCTAACATAATGAAAAGTACTTAGGTTCACCCCTAGAGGTGAACCTTTGTATTCACCCCCTCTCCTCTCAACCAACCAGAATTTTCCATCTAATAATTCATTTAAAAAATAAATCAAAATTAAATTAAAAAAAGCAAAACAAATTAAGAAAACAAATTCTGTATACTTTTAATTAAGGAAAATTAAATATTGGCTTGGTTTAGATTTTTAAAATTAGAACAAAATTATGTGTCGGTTCGGGTTTACAAATAAGGTGACTAGATTAGATTTAACAATTAAAGCGAAATTATATGTCGGTTTGAGTTTACAAATGAAGTGGTTAGGGTATAGATTTTACAATTAAAACGAAATTATATGTCGGTTTGGATTTACAAATGATTTGGTTAGGGTTTAGATTTTACAATTATAACAAAATTATATTTTGATTTGGGTTTATATTGATTTTACTCACAAAACCAGTAATTTACAGCACAAGAAGAATTTTTAAAGCCTCCCAAACGTAACAAACCGGCCATCAAATATAGGTAGGTCCATGGGCCGTTAATAGATGTATGCCCCACGTAGGAAGGTAGGCCCATGGACTGAGAGTGGACAGGGGCTCACTAAGGCGTTGCATAGACAGAGGCTATATCATGGTGTGTCAAACACACTTCCACGAATATATTGCAAAATTTAACATTAGTTACTATCAAAAGATTATTTGACGTTAGAAAAAGGTTTTCACTTTTATTTGGTTGTCGGAGCAAGCCATTTTGAGATAGCAAAAAGACGTTAACATGCTCTCTCCACACATGAGGGGGGCAGAACCAAGGTTCTCTCTATGGTGGAGAAGGTTGGACACAAGGTTATCTCCCCAAGGAAGGAAGGTGGAGGAGGTTGGACGCAAGGTTATCACTCCAAGGGAGGAAAGCGGAGCCAAGGTTCTTTACATGGTAGAGGAGGTTGTACGCAAGGTCTATCCATAAGGAATGAGGGCGGAGCCAGGGTATTCTCCATGGTGGTCATACATTATCGTGATGATACATCATTGATTAATATATTATGTAATATACTTTTTATTCAAAATGTTTTTTGAGCCAACAATTTTAGTAATTAAAAACCTATGCAGAAGTGAAAGTAAAATAGTTGGCTTAATGTGTTCATATAGACATTTTCTAGGTGGTGATAAAGAAAATATTTGTAACATAGAGTATATTTAGGTGTAAAAAAATACACTTTTAATAGTAACATACATAAAAGATTTGTAAATGGATATAAATCAGTGTATTATAACAAAAATAAAATTTATAAATAACGTACAACAAATTTTAATATATTTTTCTTAAATTTAATTTATAAAACTTTAAACCCGCACATGGGCGGTCCTCATCTAGTATATATATAATCTCTTTATATTTTTTTTTAACTTTTTAATTTTTGTAATTTTTTGATAATTATTTTTTACATTATTAATATTGTTTAAAACAAAATATTTTGTTTTTTGTTAAAATTTCAAATCTCTCCTATTAAACATTAATTTGTACACATGTCAAAATCATATATATATAAGTAGAGTTTCAGTCTCTCCTTATTGGTCCACTTGGCAATGCAATTTTAACAAAAAAAATTATATTAAAAGACAAATTTAAAACAATTAATTTTCACATTTAACTCACATAATATAAAACTGAAATCTTTATAGCTTCTCCCTATAAATTATGCATTAATTTTATTTCTCCACTAAGTTGTATTAATCAATTGTATTAAAACAAAATAATAAATTAGAATTGTAACTCTAATTTTTCTAAATGTAATTTTTCATCATTTCTCTTCCTATAAATACTCATTATCTTATTCTCTTAGTCTATCACTCTTTCATTCTTCCATCTTCTTCCACTACTCTCAAATCTCTTTTTTGTTTTGTTTTGTTTTGTATTTTTTTTTTGTTATTGTTGTTGTATGGGTTATAAAAAATCAAATCAAATATCATTGTAAAAGCTTAGTTTTAGGGTTTGTATGATATGTATATCTTATATATTTATTTTAATCTTTTAAAATGTTTATCTCCATTTTCTATTTTATATTAACATCTTATAAGTCATTATTTTCATACTTTCTTACAATATTCACCACACAATAAGATCATAAAGTTGAAATGATCCATTATGTCTCTGGTTATCTCACATATTCATGTATCATTTTTAATAATTTATAAATATCAATATAATATTTAAAGATCAATATAATTATCCATTTATCCATTTATAAAGACTATTTTTTTTGTGATCCAATTTTTAAATCTGCAGAGATCAATATAATATATATATATTTTTTTATGATTTGAGGTTTTTGAAAACAAAAAGAACATAACTAAACAATTGGTTTTTTGTGTCTTTAATCAAAATAAAAAAATGATCCAAAAAACAAAACATATTCAACTGGAACTTAAATATAAAAATAAAATATAATTTTAAAAATATCATTTCACTAAATTCTCTAAAGATGAAACCATTACTATGAAATCTAGCACTATAAATTAAATTGATGAGTGAAAACCAAAAAAATATAAGTTATCCATGGGATTTTAAAAATTATTGAGATTGAAGAATTCATATAATTTTATAAGAAAACTAATTTAGTTTGTCACTTAAAAAGTAATATTTTTTATTTGAAATATTATGTGTAATTGTTGAGTTTATATCAACAAACAACCAAATCATGTGAATTTTGATTCAGCCACTTGGTATTCCTTTTATTTTAGGTTATAAAAAATTAAAAAAACAATTAATTTTCACATTTAACTCACATAATATAAAACTGAAATCTTTATAGCTTCTCCCTATAAACTATGCATTAACTTTATTTCTCCACTAAGTTGTATTAATTAATTGTATTAAAACAAAACAATAAATTTGAATTGTAACTCTAATTTTTCATCATTTCTTTTCCTATAAATACTCATTATCTTATTCTCTTAGTCTATCACTCTTTCATTCTCCCATCTTCTTCCACTACTCTCAAATCTCTTTTTTGTTTTGTTTTGTTTTGTTTTGTATTTTTTTTTGTTATTGTTGTTGTATGGGTTATAAAAAATCAAATCAAATATCATTGTAAAAGCTTAGTTTTAGAGTTTGTATGATATGTATATCTTATATATTTATTTTAATCTTTTAAAATGTTTATCTCTATTTTCTATTTTATATTAACATCTTATATGTCATTATTTTCATACTTCCTTACAATATTCACCACACAATAAGATCATAAAGTTGAAATGATCCATATGTAATTATCTATTATGTCTCTGGTTATCTCACATATTCATGTATCATTTTTAATAATTTATAAAGATCAATATAATATTTAAAGATCAATATAATTATGCATTTATCCATTTATAAAGACTATTTTGTTTTGTGATCCAATTGTTAAATCTACAGAGATCAATATAATATATATATATATATATATATATATTTTTTTATGATTTGAGGTTTTTGAAAACAAAAAGAACATAATTAAACAATTGGTTTTTTGTGTCTTTAATCAAAATAAAAAATGATCCAAAAAAACAAAACATATTCAACTGGAACTTAAATATAAAAATAATATATAATTTTTAAAAAAAAATATCATTTCACTAAATTCTCTAAAGATGAAACCATTAGTATGAAATCTAGCACTATAAATTAAATTGATGAGTGAAAACCAAAAAAATATAAGTTATGCATGGGATTTTAAAAATTATTGAGATTGAAGAATTCATATAATTTTTATTAGAAAACTAATTTAGTTTGTCACTTAAAAAGTAATATTTTTTATTTTGAAATATTATGTGTAAGTGTTGAGTTTATATCAACAAACAACCAAATCATGTGAATTTTGATTCAGCCACTTGGTATTCCTTTTATTTTAGGTTATAAAAAATTAAAATATT
The DNA here is from genome assembly GCA_023657505.1 of Camelina hispida. Classification (NCBI taxonomy): domain Eukaryota; kingdom Viridiplantae; phylum Streptophyta; class Magnoliopsida; order Brassicales; family Brassicaceae; genus Camelina; species Camelina hispida. Next base: position 23,423,440 of record CP094635.1, on the reverse strand, counting down.
TATTTATAATTAAAGAAATGTAACTCCATTTAACTCAAATGTAACTCCTATCTAATAATTGTACATTAATTCATTCATCCTACTAACTTATTATCTCTCAAGAGAAATTATTTTTGGTTAAATTTTAATATTATTTATTTATTTTGGTTGGCTAAACTTATATTCATATTTTGGTTGACTAAATTAATATATTTCTCATGTAAAATTATTGTTTATAATATATTTTTCATTTCAAAGTTTAAAGCACTATATCATATATATAAAAGTAAGGTTTTGGTCTCTCCTTATTGGTTGATTTTCATATAATGTTTTCTAATTTTTTTTTTTTTTTTTTTTGCTTTCTAATTGCTTTAAACAATATTTAAGATCCAATAAACACAATACATTTAACTCACACATTAAAATAAAATTATAACTGAAAATAAAATAAATTATGCATTAATCATATTCTACCACTCAATTTTATTCAAACACAATAAATTACTATTGTAACTCCATAGTTCTAAATGTAACTTCCATCATTTCTTATCATATAAATAAGCATTCTCTCAATCTATCATTCTCTCATATTGACATTCTTTTACTATCTCATTTTCACATTCTCTCATTCTCTTCTACAATACCTTAAATCATTTTTTTTTTTATTTTTGATTTCTTATTTTTGTTGTATTGGTTGTAAAAAAAATGAAATATCATTGTAAATTGTTAATGCTAAATTTTAATTTTAGAGACTACATGATATATATATTTACATTGTTCTTATTTTAAAAGATTTATCTCCTTTATCTAATTTGGATTATTATCTTATATGTAATCATTCTCTCTTCCTCTCCCACCAATATCAAATGTTGCTATATCTCATATGTGTTGTAAGAGTTTGATTCTATATTTTAATTTAGAAAGTATTATATATATATATATATATATAGATATTACATTGTTCTATTTTTTAAAGATTCATCTCCATTATCTAATTTGGATTACCATCTTATAGTAACCTCTCCTACCAATATCAAATGTTGTTATATCTCATATGTGTTGTAACTTGTAAGAGTTTGAATCTATATTTTAATGTAGAAAGTATTATATATATTTAACATTGTTTTCAATTTTTATTTTATTTATATAAAAAATATTTCTTTTATATTTCTTGCCTTTCTAATCTATTCATATTTATTTTTTAAATTTGCATAGTTAAATTTAAATTCACATATGTTGGTTTTAACAAAACAATCAACTTTATTTGATAATTAGATGTTCCTATTCATTTTTAAACGATCAATGTGTAACATATAAGCATTTTGTCTTGCAATCACAAGTTCCATTTCCATTGCTTAACTCCATGGTTAAACTATAATATATGTTGTTCTATTTGTAGGAATAACAACATACTTATTTAATTTATTTAAAAGAGCAGATGATTAAACGAAATAAACATTTCTCCAAATTTTATAATTCAATCAGTGAGTGTACTTATTACTTTGAAAAACTTTTACATTGAAGTTCATAAAATCATATAAGAAAACCAAAATACTATATCACTTCAAATTTGGAAGGAAACACTTGGTATTCCTTTTTAAAAAAGTCAAGACACATATAAAAATTTATTAATATTTCACTCACTTTAAAGACACTAAAGGTCATTTAACTCAAAAATAACTTCTATCCAATAATTTCATACATTCCTCCCACAAATAAATATATATATATATATGTTCAAGATTGTATTTAAATATTACACAATTTTTTAGTAAGCTAAATTTATAGTCACATATATACAATATATATACATAAGAATTTATATTACTTATTACCACCATAATTCGACCTATTATTTGCTTAACTCAATATTGGTTTCAAAGCCAACTAAAGAAAAACAGAAACGATCTTATTGATATTAGACCAAAACATGGGCATACAAACATAATCAATTACACGGAAGATATTAAAAAAAAAAAAATTTATTATTGCAACATCAACGTATGAAGGGTTTACATAAGCAGTTAATTAGAAAATCTATAATACAATAAATGTATTGGAAACAATATCAGTCAATGATAAGATTGGATCCTCAAAAGCAAGAAACAACATCTTCATAATTCATAAAAAAATAAACGCCACAATTATACACATCAGAACGAAATGGTATAAACATATAGTGTATAAATAAAAGTGACGGCAAAGCCCGTATATGCCTAATTAAAACGAAATAATACAAAAGAGAAAACGAAAAAGACCAAAAAAAAACAAGAAAGTGCCAACTACATCATAACCCACGCGTTGCATGGGGAAGCACCTAGTTTTGTTAATAGGTAACTTTCAAAACTCAATTTTATATAATAAGATTCTTTTTCTTTTAAGATTAGGCCAAAGAATTCAATATAACGTAGGATTGTTTTTTAAAGTTTGATTATTGTAGTATTTTTAGGATAACTTTGTTTATCTTTATTGTAAAATTATCTGTATGATTTCTTTTATGTTTTTGAATTATGGATTTTTATTATTATTTTAATATATTATTATTTAAATAATCTTATTATTTAAAAAATCTACAACATAATAAGATTTTGACACATGTCGTAATAAGATTTTGACACATGTCACGATCTGTAACATCCGCGAACCAGATTTTGTGTTTTTGGAAGGAGTATCGATCGACACCCTTGTGGCATCGATCGATACCACTAATTTCTGGGTTCGACCGGTTTGATTTAATTGCCGAATTGGTTCGGTTTGGTTCAGGGAAATCCCTAATTCGAGTTTTAAAGAAAGGAAACGACCTAGGGTCGTGTTATTTTTGGTGGTGTCGCCGTTTTCAAAGAAAAACAAGAGAGAAAGCAGTTCCTAAAGTTCCTAAGAGAGATTTGGTGAGATTCCTTGCTGTTCTTGAGAGTTTTGGAGCTGGGAAAGGGTTAGAAGCTTGCTAGGAGTGAGGATTTCGTTTCTTCTGCTCAGAATCTTCTTGAGAAAAGGTGAGTGCTTGACCATGGTTGATCTAAGCATGAGATCTCTCTTGTTTGTGTGCTTTCTTTGTTGTTTGTGTTGTTTTGTTGTTTGGGTTCGTTGCTTTCGTGTTTCCTAGTGATTTCTGGGGTAATTGGGCGAGTTTGGATCGGATTCGAGATGGTTTGGATTCGGGATTCGTCGTTCGTGTTCGCGCAGATCGTGTCTGCAGAGGAGGCATCGATCGATACCACTTTCGAGGAGCATCGGTCGGCACCCGTGTTGAGTAGCATCGATGGGTACCACTTTTGAGGAGCATCGATCGGCACCTTCTGGAGTAGCATCGATCGGCACCCATTTCTAGCATCGGTCGACACTGTTTTCTTGCCGTGTCTTATGTTTTCCTGGTTTGATGTTGTGATTGTGTTCTTGTTGTTTGATGACTTGGGAGGTCTCATCTGCTTGTGTGTATAACCCAGTAGATGGGAGGATGGCCTCACTAAGTATTTATGATAATACTTACGCATCTCAATTGTTTGGTGTGTGGTAAAGGAAAAGTGTGATCGTGGGATCAAAGGCGATGAGGAGGAGGATGTTCTAGAGGCTTGATTGATTGTGGTCTAGCTGATGTTAGGTTGCTAGATTAAGTCAATGGAACATTGTAGGATGTTAGTTGTTGGTTATTTCTTGATTTGGATTATGTTGCTATTGAGTATTGGTTTATTGTTATTGGAGTTCTTTGGTTTAATGGATTTGGTTTTATTTGGTTTTCCGCTGTTATTGATTGCTGTTAGGTTGTTAGTGGGTATGGGACCACTAGTAAAGTAAAGTATATAAAAAAAAAAAACGGAAAGGGTTGTTTCATTTTGGTATCAGAGCCCTTACGGTTCTAGGTCTAGGGTTCATTGTGCTTCTGCTGTTGATGTTTAGGATTACATGCTATAATTGATTGTGTGAATGGCAATTGTGTGTGGCATGAAGTCCTAGAACATCCTCTTCGAGCCTGTTTGTGATTCCACGGTAAGTTGTGTTTTTGTGTAATAGGATTATTGTTTGCTTAGCCTTCTGTTCTTGGTTGATACAGATGGTTAGAGGTGAGGTTGCTGCTGGTCGCGGGCGTGGTCGTGGTCGTGGTCGGGGTCGTGGACGTGGTCGTGGTCGTGGTCGTGGTCGGGGACGAGGTCAGGTTCCTGTGGCCAGTGAGAGTGAGACCCAGAGCATGGCCAGTGAGGAGGTAGCGGAGTCACAGGCTGATCCTATAGTCTGGAGACCAGGCTGGTTTGGGTGACGGTGTTGGTCACGGTGTTGCCCCGGGTGTGGGGTTGCAGCGGGAGGTGCTCCGGGCAGGGAGGATGTCTTGATTGACTTGCTAGCTCAGGTGGCTCAGGCTTTGCAGCGACTTCCAGCAGCTGTGCCGCCAGTGGTTGGTGGGCAGGGTCCAGTGGTGCCGCCAGTGGTTGGTGGGCAGGATCCAGTGGTGCCGCCGGTGGTTGGTGGGCAGGATCCAGTAGTGCCGCCAGTGGGTGGTGGACAGGTTCCAGTGGTGCAGCCTGCAGCGGGTTTGCAGGCAGGTGTGCAGCCGGGGACCGAGGTAGTGGATGCACAGTATGTGCGGATGATGGAGCAGCTGCGGCATGTGGGAGCAGGGTATTTCTCAGGGAGTACCGATCCGAGTGTAGCGGATGAGTGGAGAGAGCGGATGGAGGATATTTTCCTTTCGCTTAGGTGTCCCGACCGGTACAGAGTGGATCTGGCAGTGTTTTACTTGTCAGGTGATGCACGTGTGTGGTGGAGGTCGGTGACAGCACGGAGGGTGCAGCAGGTATGACTTGGGGAGATTTCGTGAGGGAGTTTAACTCCAAGTATTTTCCTCAGGAGGCTCTTGATCGCATGGAGGCACGGTTCTTGGGGTTGACTCAGGGAGACCGTACAGTGCGGGAGCTGGATGCAGAGTTCAGTCGGCTTGTGGGGTATGCAGGCAGGGCATGGGAGCCAGAGGCGGCTCAGGTGCGGAGGTTTTTGTTGGCTCTGCGGGATGATTTGAGGACTCGGTGCAGAGTGAGGAGTTATGCTACGAGAGCAGAGTTGGTTGAGGTTGCAGCTGGGATAGAGGATGATTTGAGGGCACAGGTGGTTGTGGTCAGTCCTTCAGTGCAGCCACAGCAGTCTCAGCCGTCTTCTGTTCCTAGCAAGGGCGGCAAGCCTGCGCAAAGGCAGAAGCGGAAGTTTGATGTCATGCAGAGGTCGAGGCATGGGGGTGCGAGATGTTTTGGGTGTGGTAGCCGAGACCACAAGGTGACTAGCTGTCCACGAGAGGTGAGCAGCGGGTAGTGACAGCAGCGGGCGGTGACAGAGCCGCGGGCAGATACTCGAGTGTGTTACTACTGCAGAGAGACGGGGCATATCAAGCCTCGTTGTCCCAAGTTGCAGCAGAGGGCAGTAGCAGTGTTGCAGGCTGGAGCTCAGCCAGGGATGCAGCAGGTGGTGCAGCACGGTGTGCAGCCGGTGGGTTGGATCGAGCCGACGTCTCGGTGTACTCGACTCAGGAGCCCGGTGGCACTAGTGCAGGAGCGATCACAGGTATAACTTCTGAGATTCGAACTTGGTTAAATTCAATAGTTCAGATTATATTTGTTTTTGCTTGTGGTCAAGTGTTAGGTTCTCAACACATAGGTTTGTGTAGGGACCTTGTTGGTGGGCGGGTTTAAGTCCCATGTTATGTTTGATTCTGGAGCTTCTCATAGCTTCATTACTCCGGAGTGTGCCGAGAGTGCGGGGATCAGAGGGGATCCTGGAGAGCGTCAGGAGTTGTCAGAGTTGCGGGAGGCAAGTTCCTGAGGGTCATTGGACGAGCTGGAGGAGTTGATATTCAGATCGCGGGAGTCATGGCCAGCGGATTTGCTTATCAGTCCAGTGGAGTTATATGATGTCATTCTTGGTATGGATTGGTTGCATCGGTATAGGGTGCATTTGGACTGCTATCGGGGTAGAGTGGAGTTTGAGCGTCCAGGAGGGAAGTTGGTTTTTCAGGGTATTAGACCGACTTCGGGAGTCTCGTGATCTCAGCCGTTCAGGCAGGGAAGATGATCGAGAAGGGCCGTGAGGCTTATCTGGTTACCATATCTATGCCAGAGTCAGTGGGGAAGTCTACGGTTAGCGGTATTCCAGTTGTGGAGGACTTTGAGGATGTGTTCCAGTCATCAGGGATTACCACCATCTCGGTCGGATCCTTTTACTATTGAGCTGGAACCGGGACGATGCCGTTATCCAAGGCTCCTTACAGGATGGCTCCAGCAGATGGCAGAGCTGAAGAAGCAGCTGGAGGATTTGTTGGGCAAGGGTTTTATCCGTCCTAGTTGTTCACCGTGGGGAGCTCCGGTGTTGTTTGTTAAGAAGAAGGATGGGAGTTTTCGGTTGTGTATTGACTATCGGGGTCTTGAACCGAGTTACTGTGAAGAACAAGTACCCTCTCCCGAGGATTGATGAGTTGTTGGATCAGTTGAGGGGTGCTACTTGGTTCTCCAAGATCGATTTGGCGTCAGGATATCATCAGATTCCTATTCATGAGGCAGATGTGAGGAAGACAGCCTTCAGGACGAGGTATGGACACTACGAGTTTGTGGTGATGCCGTTTGGGTTGACAAACGCGCCAGCTGCGTTTATGAGATTGATGAACAGCGTGTTCCAGGAGTTTCTGGACGTGTCAGTCATCATTTTCATCGACGACATCCTGGTATATTCTAAGAGTCCTGAGGAGCATGCAGTACATCTGAGAGCAGTGTTGAGAAGCTGAGGGAGCAGAAGTTGTTTGCTAAGCTGAGCAAGTGCAGTTTCTGGCAGCGTGAGATGGGGTTCTTGGGTCATATTGTTTCAGCTGAGGGAGTTTCAGTGGATCCAGAGAAGATTCAGTCCATCATGGAGTGGCCGAGGCCGCAGAGTGCCACTGAGATTCGGAGTTTCCTGTTAGCAGGTTACTACAGGAGGTTTGTTCGGGTTTGCGAGTATGGCTCAGCCGATGACTAAGCTTACAGGGAAGGATGTCCCATTTGTGTGGTCACCAGAGTGTGAGGCAAGCTTTGCAAGTCTCAAGCAGATGTTGACTACCACGCCGGTGTTAGCACTGCCTGAGCAGGACGAGCCTTATGTTGTGTATACAGATGCTTCTAGAGTGGGGTTGGGTTGTGTACTTATGCAGCAGGGAAGGTTATAGCTTATGCTTCGCGGCAGTTGCGGAAGCATGAAGCTAATTATCCTACTCATGATTTGGAGATGGCAGCAGTGATCTTTGCTCTTAAGATTTGGAGATCCTATCTGTATGGTGGGAAGGTGCAGGTGTTTACAGATCACAAGAGCCTGAAGTACATTTTTACTCAGCCTGAGCTGAATTTGAGGCAGAGCGTTGGATGGAGTTAGTAGCAGATTATGATCTGGATATAGCTTACCATCCTGGTAAAGCTAACTTGGTTGCAGATGCCTTGAGTCGGAAGAGGGTGGCTTCGGCTCAGGAGCAGGATATGGAGACATTGGTAGGTGAGATTAGTGCATTGAGTTTGTGTGCTATCTCAGAGGAACCTTTGGGTTTGGAGGCAGCTGATAGAGCGGATTTGTTGAGCAGAGTGAGGTTAGCTCAGGGGAGCGATGAGGGCTGATGAATGCCTCTAAGGCTGCGGGTGCAGTATCAGGTTTCTGCTAATGGTACTATCCTTGTGCATGGTCGGATTTGTGTGCCCAAGGGTGAGGATTTGAGGCAGGAGATCTGAGAGAGGCTCATTCGAGCAAGTTCTCTATTCATCCAGGGCGACCAAGATGTACCGTGACCTCAAGCGGTATTATCATTGGGTCGGGATGAAGAAGGACGTAGCGGACTGGGTGGCGAAGTGTGATACTTGCCAGCTGGTGAAGGCAGAGCATCAGGTTCCTGGTGGTTTATTGCAGAGTTTGCCTATTCCTGAGTGGAAGTGGGGTTTGATCACGATGGACTTCGTGGTAGGGTTGCCTGTGTCGAGGACGTTTGATGCTATTTGGGTCATTGTGGACCGTTTGACTAAGTCTGCACATTTTCTGGCCATCAAGAAAACTGATGGAGCAGCGGTTTTGGCCAAGAAGTATGTCAGGGAGATAGTCAGATTGCATGGTGTGCCTGCTAGTATTGTGTCTGATAGAGATTCCAAGTTCACTTCGGTGTTCTGGAGGCGTTTCAGGCAGAGATGGGCACGAAGGTGCATATGAGTACAGCCTATCATCCTCAGACGGACGGTCAGTCGAGAGGACGATCCAGATTTTGGAGGATTTGTTGAGGATGTGTGTGCTGGATTGGGGTGGTCATTGGGCAGATCACTTGAGCTTGGTGGAGTTTGCTTACAACAACAGCTACCAGGCTAGTATTGGGATGGCTCCTTATGAGGCTTTGTATGGGAGGCCGTGTCGTACACCATTATGTTGGACTCAGGTGGGGGAGAGGAGCATATTTGGTGCGGATTTTGTTCAGGAGACCTCGGAGAAGATTCGGGTTTTGAGGCTGAACATGAAGGAGGCTCAGGATCGGCAGAAGAGTTATGCTGATAAGAGGAGAAAGGATCTTGAGTTTCAGGTTGGTGATAGAGTGTACCTCAAGATGGCCATGTTGCGGGGTCCGAACAGGTCATTGACAGAGACTAAGTTGAGTCCGAGGTACATGGGTCCGTTCAGGGTAGTTGAGCGGGTGGGGCCAGTGGCATATAGGCTGGAGTTGCCTGAGGTTATGCGTGCGTTCCACAAGGTGTTTCATGTGTCGATGCTGAGGAAGTGTCTTCACGAGGGTGATCAGTTGTTGGCTAAGATTCCGAGGATCTTCAGCCTAACATGACTTTGGAGGCGAGACCAGTGAGGGTGCTCGAGAGGAGAGTCAAGGAACTTCGGAAGAAGAAGATTCCTTTGATGAGAGTCCTGTGGGACTGTGACGGAGTAGAGGAGCAGACTTGGGAGCCCGAGGCGAGGATGAAGGCAAGGTTTAAGAAGTGGTTTGAGAAGCAGCACCGCTTGAGCTTGTCTAGCCGGGTCCGAGTTGTAGTCCGTGGCTGGAGCGGGTACGGATTCCAGCCCATCTCTCTTGATTTTGGTCGCTTAGGGTGGTTGGTTGTGCGACTAAGTATCAAGATGAGGTGGTGCTGGATGCGGGTTGATGGCTCCAGCTTGTTGTATTTTTGTTTTTCTGATGTATTTTCGTTGAGTTGTAACGATTATGACATTGTGAGATTAATAAGATGAGTATTTTTCTTTATGTTGACTGTGATTGTCAAGGGAAAAGAGAATAGCTCGGGTTTCTATTTGGAAGTTTCCATAGAAAGTTTCCACAAAAGGAAAGTTTCCAGAATTAGAAAGTTTTCTAGGAAGGAAAGTTTTGTGGAAATGTTGAGGTAGATCTAGCCGGGAGATACTCGTTGGCATCAGTATTTGTTTTGCTCTAGCCGTGTGGGCCCAACTCACGTGATACCGATAGCTCGATGGACTTTGTGGCCAGAGAGTGGGAGTGGTATGTTGCTTCGGATGACGATCCGAGAGCGCGCTTAAGGGTGACGACCCAAGAGCGGGATATGTGAGGCTCCCTGGATACCGTAGCTGTGAGCCGAGGCTCGGCAGTGAGCCGGTATGTCTCGAGGGTTGCGACCCGAGAGCGGGGGAGTGTGTGTGTGACTTCCTGGATGCCGTAGCTTAAGGCGGTTGGCCTGATAGCGAGCCGGCATGATTCGTTGGTTGCGACCACGGACGGGGAAGCACTGAGTTGTGAGCAAATAGTGTTATGATGCGAGTATATTGGCTAGAGGGAGACCTCGAGGGTCAGTCGGAGGTGTGCGGGCTGTTGCGACAGTGGCACGGGAACCTTGACTGATGATGTTAGTCCGGTCTGGGACGTGCGGGCCGTGATGACGGTGGCACGGAGGTCCTTGGCAGATGGACGGTATTGCGGGATTCGGGACGAATCCATATTGGTGGGGAGAATTGTAACATCCGCGAACCAGATTTTGTGTTTTTGGAAGGAGTATCGATCGACACCCTTGTGGCATCGATCGATACCACTAATTTCTGGGTTCGACCGGTTTGATTTAATTGCCGAATTGGTTCGGTTTGGTTCAGGGAAATCCCTAATCGAGTTTTAAAGAAAGAAAACGACCTAGGGTCGTGTTTTGTGTGTCGCCGTTTTCAAAGAAAAACAAGAGAGAAAGCAGTTCCTAAAGTTCCTAAGAGAGATGGTGAGATTCCTTGCTGTTCTTGAGAGTTTTGGAGCTGGGAAAGGGTTAGAAGCTTGCTAGGAGTGAGGATTTCGTTTCTTCTGCCAGAATCTTCTTGAGAAAAGGTGAGTGCTTGACCATGGTTGATCTAAGCATGAGATCTCTCTTGTTTGTGTGCTTTCTTTGTTGTTTGTGTTGTTTTGTTGTTTGGGTTCGTTGCTTTCGTGTTTCCTAGTGATTTCTGGGGTAATTGGGCGAGTTTGGATCGGATTCGAGATGGTTTGGATTCAGGATTCGTCGTTCGTGTTCGCGCAGATCGTGTCCAGAGAGGAGGCATCGATCGATACCACTTTCGAGAGCATCGGTCGGCACCCGTGTTGAGTAGCATCGATGGGTACCACTTTTGAGGAGCATCGATCGGCACCTTCTGGAGCATCGATCGGCACCCATTTTAGCATCGGTCGACACTGTTTTCTTGCCGTCTCTTATGTTTTCCTGGTTTGATGTTGTGATTGTGTTCTTGTTGTTTGATGACTTGGGAGGTCTCATCTGCTTGTGTGTATAACCCAGTAGATGGGAGGATGGCCTCACTAAGTATTTATGATAATACTTACGCATCTCAATTGTTGTTTGTGGTGTGCAGGTAAAGGAAAAGTGTGATCGTGGGATCAAAGGCGATGAGGAGGAGGATGTTCTAGAGGCTTGATTGATTGTGGTCTAGCTGATGTTAGGTTGCTAGATTAAGTCAATGGAACATTGTAGGATGTTAGTTGTTGGTTATTTCTTGATTTGGATTATGTTGCTATTGAGTATTGGTTTATTGTTATTGGAGTTCTTTGGTTTAATGGATTTGGTTTTATTTGGTTTTCCGCTGTTATTGATTGCTGTTAGGTTGTTAGTGGGTATGGGACCACTAGTAAAGTAAAGTATATAAAAAAAAAAAACGGGAAGGGTTGTTTCACGATCTTATGAATTAGTAAGTTTTGAAACCATACTTTATATAATCAGATTTTATTTCTCTAAATTAAAAAATTTAGACAATATGTTTAAATCTTTATGTGATCATTAATATTTATCTTCAACTGTATAATATTTATAAATAACAATTTGTTAAGATACATTATCTATTAATTAATTTTTTCCTTTTCCCCTGATTTAGGATAGAGATTGATCAGTTTTTTGTTTTAACCGAATATTTTGGATATAGTCTACAATATATTCCCAACGGTTTACAATAGAGATAAAATATTTCATTGAAGAATGGAGGGTTTTTTTCCAACGAAACAAAATATAGTAGAACACATAATGATGATTTCATATTTTCGACGATTGAAAAACTTGAAATCTTGATTGAAAAAGCAACATTCGACGATTGAATTGCCGTAGCTAAATGGAATATGAAATGCTTTTTGTATTCCCTTTTACTTTAGTTAAGTTACTGATGTATCTCTTAATTAATGCAACAAACGTGAAATGCATTTGGATTTCCAATTCCATATTGGAAAAGGAAAAACGGGGTTTTCCATGGTAAATAAAAAGACTAAATGGATATAATTAGTATCAATTTTAAAGGATAATATTGATAGATTTTTGGCTATATATATTCACATCTCATTATTAGGCCCTTACTTACATAACTTACAAAGATCTGTTCACCTTCCTACGGTAGAAAGCAAATAATATTTGCCATGAAAACAAAATCAGAGTTGGGTTGCTGTAGTAACGTCTTTGGCGTTTCTTCTCGTTCTTCAAGATGGCGAAAAGCTTCCAAGTGGTACGAAACTTGATTTACTTGCCTTACACGGTTATGATTTGTTTTGTTTTTTTGTTCGAGTTCTCAATTTATCTGTCTTGTTTGCACTTGCAGTAAACAACATATTCAGAATCTGATATGTTCTGTCGAATTACACCGGAAGCGAAGAGAGTGTATGGTCAGACAATCTCGCTCAGATATCGCTCAGCTCCTTCCCAATGGCCGCTTTTCAGAAGCTCTACCAAAGGTATCTGAAATTAATCTCAATCACCATCTTAATTCTTCTTGATCGATTATAATTAATATCTATCACCATGTTAATTTTTTTTCCGGTTTTGCAAATTGAAACCCTAGGCGAAGCAATTCTATGAAGATGAGGGAAGGTTATTGGCCTATGATCAGGTCGAGTACTTCTGCAAATCCATCTTGCAGAGTATCTCTATTTTATCTCATCAAAGGTAATTTGTTCTTGATATATAACTTGTGACATACGTTAAACCTAAGCGGTTTAAAAACCCTAATATACTTATGTACTTCTTTCCCAGTGATGTTCATATGTTACCGGACGTAACTAAAGAAGCAATGGCCGGACTGATATTTTCTGCATCAAGAATCGGGGAGCTTAACGAGCTTCAGTACATAAGGAGCATGTTCTTCGAGAGGTTTGGGATTGAGTTTGACAAAGACTGTGTAGATTTGCGCCGAGGAAACGTCGTGTGTTCGGAGATAGTCAAAATTCTAGACATCAAGTTGCCGCAAGATGAAATTACAGACATTGTAATGGAACTTTCCCAAAAGTACCATACCAACATCAGTACTTCTGCGAATTCAATAAGTGATGGTTTAGCCTCAAGTAATGAACTTGGGATTGGCGATTCTGATGCGGAGAAGATGAAAAGCGTTATTAGGAGAAAGTTGCTGAATCCAAATCTTGGAGAGACTGAAATAAGAGATCGATCATTCATGAGATAAAAAAAAAAAGTTTGATTGGGATTGAGATTGAGATTGAGATTGTTGTTTTGTTTTAGATTGTATGTAGAAGTTTCCATGAAAATTCACATATATATATATATATTGTAATAAATAGATACTAGAATATGACCCGTGCTAGAGAACGGGTTGAAATTTCTTCCTTCTGTTTATTTGGTAATTTTTATTTAATTGAAAGAGATAAACAAACCCTAAACAACATTAAATATTTTTGTTTGTTAATTTTATTTGATTTGTCTAGTGTTTAAAATTATATATTGTATTTTGATTGTTAATTCTATGACTTAACATATAGTATATTGCATATTAATTTTAGGACCAAATATGTAACCTATGTTTGTTAATTTAAAAAGTTTAAAACAACCAGCACGGGTCCAAATTAAATTATTTAAAAAGTTTATTATAGTATATAAAATTATACAATTCAACAAAAGAAATATATGAAATGAATTTAGATATTCAAATTTTGATCCGTTACTCAGTAAAAAATTTATGATGAAGTTAGGTAAGATTTTATTTTTTAGTATAATCGGAAATCACTTGTAATATACGAAAGAATGATTAATTTCTGAGATTTTTTTGTCTATATAAGGTTTGTTAAATATTCTTGGAGATTTATTTTATTCTTTAGAATATCTTCTTTAAAAAGATCATAATTCTAAATCTATATAACCTATCAAATAATTAATCTATATAACCTATCAAATAATTAACCTTAGTTATAACCTATATTAATATTATATAGTCTATCAATTTGAAGTCTTGTATTTCCGTTTTATTAAAAAGGAATAAAGATCGAAAATTTAGATTTTTTTTCTTTTATTTACAAAAGTATTATTTACATTTAAGTTAATCTTAATTTAATAAATTAAATTTACTTTTTATCTCTATATATATCGATGTAATATATACTGTAACATTGTTTTTATGAGAGTGAAATACATTTTTTTTTTATCATATTATGTGTTTTTACTCTCATCAGTTTCTCATAATTTTAAAAGGTCTTCAAAACATATTATAAAACAAAACCCAACTAGTACTATATATTCAGGCATAGTAAATATTTTAACAAGTTAAGAAAATATATATATTGTACTATAAATTATTCGTAAATCATATAACGTTAAATTTACTCGTGCAAAGTCTTTGAGTTTTAATATGTTATTATTGGAGTCTTATTAATACTTGTATGTGTTACTTAAGCCTGGGCATAATATCCGAATCTGAAAAAATCGATCCGAACCCAAACGTAAGAAACTGATCCGATCTGAACCAAAAGTTTAAAATTATCCAAATAGATTCGAAATTTCAAAATCCAAAAATCTGAATTCGAACCCAATCCGAACTAAAATCCGAATGGATATCCGAACATGCCCAAAATATAAGTACATAGTAATAATATCTTAGTAATATTTATACTTGTAATAAATTAGGTACCTAAAAATTTAAATTTTTAGATATTTTAAATATTTTCATGTATTACATTTAGGTAAAAAATACTTGTAATTTTTTAGATATTTTGGTTTTTCACAAGTAGTTTGAATAGATTTAGACACAAAATTTTTGATTTTTGAGTATTTTGGATAACTGAATTCGTACCCGAAAAATCTGATTTGAATCTGAAATTTGAAAATATCCTAAGTGATTTTACAATTACAATTTGAAATATCCGATCTGAATATCCGAACGCCTGTTACTATTATTATATGGTTTTTGAGAGTCAATGCATCAATTAGAGCAGCATTAACTGCCCATGTATTTCCTTAGTTTAATGACTTTCGCCTTGACCATATTTCATTAGTTTATTTTATTTTGCTTAGATTCTTTTGACTCTTATAAAAATTGCCTAAATTAGAGCAACATTAACTATCCCACGTTTTTCATTTTGTCTGCTCCACTTTAGTGATCACATTTGACCCGTTTGTTAAGTAATATGCTTACTTTGTTGATTGTGTTTAATCTTTTTTGTATCGAAATAATTAGTGCTTTTGAAAGAAGAAAAAAATGTTTCAAATTAAATTTTGTTTAGAGTTCTCTATACAAACTTTATTAGTTTTTATATTTGATAATCATTTAATTTGTAGTCTGTAATTTGTTTTATAATTGAATGAATTGTATTTAAATAAACAATACAATAACCCCCAATTTTCCTATCTTTTGCTACAAAAGAGACAAAGTGCGTTACACTGAAGACATCGGCTGCATGCATGTGAGGAGGTAAATGAAGGCAGTAAGCACTTGCTGTTATTTTTTTCAACTAATAAGAGGACCAACCTTCTATGCCACGACAGTGCGTGGTGTAAGAGTTAGCTGGAAATTGTTCTTTCGTGAGGACTCCTTATATCCAACCTGAAACTGTTGAGTGTTGACTATAAGAATCCGAGTCCGATAAACATGAATCCGATAACACTACGGAAGTCCAGAGAACCGTACGTGTCTCCCTATGATCCGATCCGAAGCTGTGATTTTGAAACTATGACGGACGAATAAGTGTGTGCAATCAATACTTAATATATATATTGCTTGATGAGTCAAGTATATGTGCATGTCGTAAGAGGTTATTATGTTGATTGAATTTTGTTTAAGTCTTGGAATTACCCTTTTATTGTTGAAGAGTTAACTGAGATAATCTATTTTGAAAGTGACTGAGATGATGGTAGATATATAAGTCGAAATAATAGATATGTTCATATTTGGATTCATACTCTCAACGTCCATTTTGGACATGAACAGTTCTTCATATCCGCTTGATAAGATCAAGTGAACACATCTTACCACTTGACTATTAGTATTTTTAAACTCCGATCCAAACTAAATTGATATTATAGATTTGATCACGAGCATCCATTTGCCACGTTCTTCGGTTCTTCCAGACATGGCTTTTTTTCTTTGTAATAAACAATGCATGGTTGGTCATCTTGATACATTATATTAACGTACGGCTTCTTCATCAAGTTTCGTCAGCCTCTTAACTTAGTTTGGAGAAACAATGGCAGCAATCATCTTTGACTTCCAAAACTTCTGTATCTTCATCCTTGCATGCCTCTCAATACTCCTCTTTCACTCTCTTTTATTCAAGAAACCAAAACACTCACGAAGCTTTGTTCTACCTCCGAGCCCTCCTTCTCTTCCAATCATCGGTCATCTTCACCTTCTCCTCTCTGCCCTCACTCACAAGTCTCTTCAGAAACTCTCCTCCAAATATGGACCTCTGCTCCTTATCCGCATTTTCTATGTACCCATCATTATTGTCTCCTCTGCCCCAATGGCCTACGAAATCTTCAAGGCCCATGACGTGAACGTCTCCTCTCGCGGTATCATTGCGATTGATGAGTCTCTCATGTTTGGGGCTTCTGGCATCTTGAACGCTCCATACGGAGAGTACTGGAAGTTCATAAAGAAGCTCATGGCAACAAAGCTATTCCGACCGCAAGTGCTGGAGCGGTCACGAGGTGTTCGTGTTGAAGAGCTACAGCGGTTTTACAGGAGCATTCTCGATAAGGCAACAAAGAATGAGAGCGTTGACATTGGTAAGGAAGCAATGAAGCTCATGAACAACACCTTGTGTAAACTGATCATGGGAAGGAGTTTTTCAGAGGACGACGGTGAGTCAGAGAGAGTCAGGGGCTTGGTTGATGAAACGTATGCCTTGTCTGAGAAGATATTCCTGGCAGCTATATTGCGCAGACCGCTTGCGAAGCTTGGGATTTCACTATTCAAGAAGGAGATAATGGCTGTTTCCAACAAGTTCGATGAGCTGCTAGAGAGGATGCTTCAGGAACACAAGGAGAAACATGAAGAGCAGTATCAAGAAGGTATGGATATGATGGACGTGTTGTTGTCTGCCTATGGAGACGAAAACGCAGAGTATAAGATCACATGGAATCATATCAAGGGATTTTTCGTGGTAGATGTTCCTATCGTTTTGTCAATTTAATTTGATAATCTAAATTTGTTTTACTTATATTAATGTTTTGAGTCTTCTCAATGCAGGAGTTTTTCATTGGAGGCACTGATACCTCGGTGCAAACAACACAGTGGGCAATGGCCGAGATGATCAACAATGCTAGAGTTCTTGAGAGACTGAGAAAAGAAATCAGTTCCGTTGTAGGGGAAACAAGGTTGATCCAAGAAACAGATTTACCAAACCTTCCTTATTTGCAAGCAGTGGTTAAGGAAGTTCTAAGACTACACCCACCATCTCCGGTCTTAATACGAAAGTTTCAAGAAAATTCTGAGGTAAATGGATTTTACATATCGGAGAAGACAACACTCATTATCAATATCTACGCTGTGATGAGAGATTCTGCTTCTTGGGAAGATCCTGATTGTTTTAAGCCAGAGAGGTTTCTAAGTTCTACAAGATCAGAGCACGAGGACGAGAAGGATCAAGAACTTAAGTACCTTCCTTTTGGCAGCGGAAGGAGAGGATGTCCTGGATCAAATCTTGGTTCTATATTTGTAGGAACCGCAATAGGAGTGATGGTGCAGTGCTTTGACTGGGAAATCAAAGAAGATAAGGTCAACATGGACGAGACTTTTGAAGGAATGACCCTGAAAATGGTTCATCCGCTTAAGTGCACTCCAGTTCTTAGAACCCAATCTTTTTCCTATACTTAGGTTGAGAGCTTATAAAAAGTCTACACTTTCTTCTATTATATATGTTTGCATTTGCTATCTTCTATGTTGCCTCTATATTTGCTATTTGACATTCAGAATGTTTGCTCGTAACCGTGAGATTATATTGCTTTCTTTGTGTTTGTTATATCTGAAATTCATATGTAAGGTTTTTAATGAATCATCAGTCTTCAAGTTCTGAGCAGTATCGAGAAGGTATGAATTCTTCAAGTTCTGGTCCTCGTAAGAGGTCGTGCACAACAAAAATTGCCGTCGCAAATTTCCATTGGATTTGCGAGTAAGTTGCTATGGAGACGAGGATACTTGCAATTCCCTCGCAATTTTTGCGACGGAACATTTGCGAGGGATTTGATAAAAATTTACGAGACTGAGAAAACTATTCGCGAATAACTTGCACATCCCTCGCAATTTTGCGACGCATTAGCGATAAAACCTTCCATAGCAAATTTGCGAGGGAGTTGCAAGGGACGTTGATGTCGGCAGGCACGTTTTACCCGAGTGTAACTGTTATGTCGGCAAAAAATTAACAGCCTCGCAAATTTGTTGCAAAAAATAAATTTAAAAAATATCTCTTGCAAATCCCTTGCAAATTTCTCTACCAAATTCATAGCAGTTATTTTTAGTAAGCCTATAAATAGCAAGTTCATGAGACATGAAAACCACAACACAAAATACTTGCAACAAAAACACTTTTGCTACCAAAAAAACTCTTGTGAAAGAAAAAAAGGCTACGAAAAAAAGCCTCAAATTTTTTAAATTTCATAATAAATTTTGGAGGCGGGGGGAGCATGAGATATACACAATACGACAGTGGATGTACAATCATAGAGATCCGGAGACCGGTGATGTGACGAAAGAGTTTTGTGATGGGTTGCACGGTTTCATGTACCAGGCGACAAACCAAGACTTTGCTCGTGAAAACGGTACAATATTTTAATTTGTCCATGTCGTAAGTGCTTAAACGATAAATATTTAGAATTTAATCTAGTGAAGAAGCATATTTATAATAGAGGATTTATACCGAATTACTATGTATGGTTACGTCATGGAGATGGTTGTACCAGTAACGCTGGAAGTAGGATTGTGAATTACACTGTTGATCAACCTAGTAATTATGGGCATCAAGAATCTGATCAATTTAGTTTTTATGGGTATCATGAAGAAAATAGATTTCATGATATGGTTAATGATGCATTTCATGAAACTACTGCTGCATTTCCTGAGAATAATATGGAAGAACCCAACGTAGATGCACAACGTTTTTATGCTATGTTAGATGCTGCAAATCAACCTATT
Organism: Camelina hispida; assembly: GCA_023657505.1. Taxonomy (NCBI): domain Eukaryota; kingdom Viridiplantae; phylum Streptophyta; class Magnoliopsida; order Brassicales; family Brassicaceae; genus Camelina; species Camelina hispida. Next base: position 23,404,612 of record CP094635.1, on the reverse strand, counting down.
TATGATAGATGTAGAGAAGGGCATTCTAAATAATCATTGGCATATAGGATGATGACAACTAAAGCTGATAATAATTTAAGTAAAAATTGCATGGATTCTTGGGCTAAACTAATTAAAGAATATTTGCCAGCTGATAATGTATCAGCTGAGAACTACTATGAAATACAGAAGTTGGTTGCGAGTCTTGGATTACCATCTAAAATGATTGATGTAAGCGTTGACTATTGCATGATTTTTTTGGAAAGATGATGCTAAGCTGCAGGAATGTCAGTTTTGCGGCAAGCCGAGATATCAGCCTACTCAGGGAAGGACACGAGTGCCATATAAACGTATGTGGTACTTGCATGTTGCTGATAGATTGAAACGTTTATACCAATCAAAACAGACTGCAGCAGCAATGAGATGGCATGCAGAACATTGTACTGAAGAAGGAGAAATTACACAACCATCTGATGCAAAGGCGTGGAAACATTTTCAAATTTCCATTCCAAACATATCAACATAAGATGTTATCCACATTGATCCACAAAATAGGCAAGTAGAAGATGTTGGTGATGTCTCTGAAGAAAAGGTTGAATTAGACGAATTCGCAGAGTCCGTTGATGGAGTAGATTCTAATGATGATAATGTACTTTCTAGTAGTTCATAAAATAAATCCGATTGAGCAATTACAGTTTTTGTTGGTTTTTTTTTAAAAAGATTTATCAACTTGCGAGGGATTTACGTTGGAATTGCAAGGAATTTCTTACTAGGCCTCGCAAAAGACTCGCAAATTGCGAGGGATTTGCAATGAAATCTCGTTAATCCCTCGCAAAAACCTATACCTTAAACACTAATGTTTTGCGAGTGAATGCTTGATGGGTCTCGTTAATCACTCGCAAAGTCCTATACCCTAAACACTAATATTTTGCGAGGGATTTGCGAGTGAATGCTTAATGGGCTTCGTTAATCCCTCGCAAAATCGTAAACCCTAAATGCTCAAACTTTGCAAGGGATTTGCGAAACCTCCTAGTTAATCCCTCGTATTGTTAGTATTGCGACTGATTTGCGAGGCGACCTAGTTAATCCGTCGCAAATCTTGCAAGTGATTTGCGACGCGTGTAAAAGTTTATATATAGAAGCTCAATCCTGGTTTGAGCGAAGCTCAAACCCAAACCAGTCGGCGCCAAACCCTAATCTTCTTCTTCCGATCTTCTTCTTCCGTCAAAGCAAAACCATAATCTTCTTTTTCCGATCTTCTTCTTCAATCGCAAACCCTAATGTCGTCTCTCGATTTCCTTTGTCAATCAAAAACACTAATCGTCTCTCATCCGATTTCCGTCGAATCAAACCCTAGATCTGAAAGGTATAAACCCTAATCTTTGTTTCTATTTATTTTTTGTTACGATTTCTTCTTCTTCTTTTCTGTTTAAATCTCCGTGTTCTTTAAATTTTTAGATTTGATTTTTTTTGATTTATTATTGTTATGATATCTTGTTCTTCTCCATTTCAATTTGTTTTGTTTTGAATTATGATTTGATTTACTTTCGATTTCGTTTTGATTTACTTTTCTTATAGATGTTTGGAGGTAACGATTACACAAGATTCCTGTCGGATCAAGGTGTACCCGCTCCCACTGGTTCTCACCGTTAGGGTCCCTCCATTTCTCATAACACAAAGTCGGTCCAGAATAGCCGATGTGCAACCTCACAACTACTGCCTTTGGCGCCTTCTTATGATACATCTTCACCCTCTAATGCGCATGGTGGCACTGCAGCGGCTCCAGACAATGGTACATCTCCACGTCGACCTCCAAGAACTCTATGGTTCCTCTTATATAGTAGCATCTGCACGTCTCAACAACCTAACATTGGAGGAGTTACTCGATAGTTCTAGACGTGCAAGTTTAACAAAGCTACATCCACGCCGACCTCCAAGAACTCTCTGGTAAGAAATTTGTTTTAATTTTGTTAATTTGATATTATAATTCTAATGTTGATTTGTATGGATTCATTCAACTTATACTTTTTTTGAAGGTTTGACCAAGATTTCTCTGTTGCGGCTACTGTATGAAGCATCTTTGAAAGAGATTTCAAAAAGCCTCATGCCGATTGGACACAGACGCCGACTGCAGTGGTAGACCGTTAGTATAAATCTTTTGCGGTAAGTCAAATATTTTTTGCTATTTTACAATATGTTTTGTTTGCGTTAATTAAACATAGACTAATATTTTTTTTCGGAAGCAGATATATAATTGGGACCGTTGCATAAACGATAGAGTCATGTAAGAGTTTGAAGACAAGTTGAAGGACATGATGTGTGATCAAGTGTCACGGTGGAAGTTAAAGTGGAAGCTAAAAGGTGACGAGGCAAAGCCATGGTGGATTGATACTCAAGTATGGGATGGTCTTGTTTGGTATTGGCTTGATCCAAAAACAGAAATCAAGAGTAACCACAGTCAGAATGCTCGATATCATGATTCCGTTGGCACTGGAATTTACAAGCACCGTTTAGGCCAAACTTCGTTCAAAGCCCTTGCTCGAAAACATGTAAGTGTAGTTCTTTAAGTTTTCTTTTTTCTTAGATTATGCCTTATGAACTCTTTTATTTATTGACTAATTAACACTTTTTTTTTTCTCTTTTCAGTTTGAGATCACTGGTGAGTTAACTCCTGCTTTCTTACGCATCTTAGAAGATACTCATCGAAAGCCTGATGGCTCATTTACGGATGGCAAGTCCGAGTTCCTGTACAATGAGGTGTCATCCAAGATTCAAAAGTTGGAATCTGAGCTTTGTAGACGGTATAATGGAGAGTTTTGCTTCTGGTGGAGTGCCCATTCATATCAAAAAAAAAAATTTACACATTGGTAAGTTACAAGTTTGTAGTTCTGTTGGTTTTAAATACTCTATATGGATGCAAAATTTTCCTATGGTTAAACTTTGTGGTTCAGTTTTACTGCTTCTGGTGTAGTTCAGTTGCCAATCATATATTACTGTCATAGGATACATTGTAGTTTTAATGAACTTGTGATAACTTGTCTATTTTGTATGTGTTGTATGTGTTTGTCTTTCTGTGTGTTTTTTTTTGTCTCTCTTTCTTTGATTTTCATGGAACTTACAAGTTTATTGTTGTTTTGTTGTTAGTTTGCTCCAAAGAAGAAAAACAGGATTATTGCGGTTGGTTCTCTGCAATTTGAAGCGTCCTCTACCAATAGCCGTACACCACCTCTGTCTCCAGCTAATGATCTGGTTATCTTGGCTCAGAAACTAGATGCCGCTGAGGAATGTGTTCAAACTCAGGCGACTCAAATCCAAGAAAGTGCACAAGGAATGTGTAGCTATGATTCATACTTTGACTATCTCGTTGAAAAAGATCCTGAGTTTGCTGCCAAGTTTCAAAACCCGACCAACCCAGAAGGCAGCAACCCAGAGGGCAACACCGGTGAAACAGGAGCTGGAAGCCAAACAGTGACCAGAAACGTGTCCTTTGTTTCTCAATCCTTTTAAAAACTCTTCTCATATTTTTCTGATAACCCGGAAAGGGAGAAACATTAAACAAAATTTTTGTTTTGTAATATTTTTGTTTTATTTTATTTTGAATTTTGTTTTTCAGTTTGATTTAGTTTATTATTCACAAAAAAAAATTATTAAACAGAATAATGTAAAATTGGCCTAGGAAATTTGAAGCAGATATGAAAAATTGCTAGTAATTTACGAATAACAACAAGTCCAGATGTTAGCTAGGCAGATTCATAGCGTCGTCGCAAAGCAGTCGCAAAATTTGCGAGGGATGTACTATGGCATACATTGCAACGTATTTGCTAGGGATAAAATCTCTCGCAAATTGCTTGATAATTGCGAGTACATCGGTCTTTCACAAAGTGCGTTAGATTAGCGAGGAATGTTTTCCCTCGCAAGTTGCGTGGGATTTGCGAGGAAACATTTCCCTCACAATATTTGCGAGAGATTTGCGATGTTCCCTCACTCCACCTATGTACCACATTTGTAAACGCTCAGCTGCATATATTGCAAGAGCTATTGTTGATCACTTGTTGACCGAGGAAGTCGCGGAGCATGCCTTCAAATGCGTTTCCACCATGGTCCCAACAGATCTTTCAAGCTTTGCTAGCCTCCCAAAGACTTGCACCTTCTTGGAAAACTCATGGAACCAATATCTTTATATGCTTTGTAACATTGTTAAGCTTTGTAACATTTTATGTTTCTCTTTGTATGAACCCTCTTCTTTGAGGATTTAAGTTTAATGGAAGATTTCACGTGTCATTTGTGCATCCGTCATATGTCCTCTTTTTTTTTGTTTATGGTTTCTTTTTCATAGTTAAACATATAATGAAAAATAAACAACTTTAGTCAAAGTAAGACATTATAAGATGTTGAATTTTATTTATATTTTTGTATTATATTGCCCAGTTATAATTTTTGTTTTATTTCTTCACTTTAACATAAATTTCACATAATATGATTATTAAATTATTTTCCAGTTTCATTCTAATTATAATAAACTAAAGTCTATTTAAAAAATCCAGTTCTTTATTCACATTAAATTTATTTTTATGAATTTTCTCACATATTTCAATAATTTACATATTCTATCAAATATTTTGTAACTCTCATATTCATAATCATATATCTATGTGATTATATAAGATTATAATATGCTATATTTTAAATTATTTTAGTTTGATCTTTGGTTATTAAAATATATGATAGAAAGGAAAAAGATGCTGGAATAATATCACTCATATACATTTTTAATATAAATTAATAATTAAATCTATAAAAGATGAATAATAGTGTATTTGAGTTTGATTTTTTTGAATTTAATGAAAACAAATAATTATAAAATTTAAGTTTAAAATATGACATACATGTAAAGGAAGTGTGCATATGTGTCAACTTCTTAGAACATGTGATTAGGAAGAACTCTACTTTATTATATTCCCTTTGTATTAGGGGATCTCCAACCCACTTCTATATTTGCTTTTAAAAACACCATCGTAGAGAGAAAAACCCTAATATCACCGAGAGAGAGCCGCCGCCATCTTCGATCCGCCTCTCCGGTTGCCCTTCCGGCCGGAGAGGGCTCCGTCCCGTTTAGCTTCCTTTCCTTTGTAGTTCTTTTCAATCCCCGCCTCTTGCTAAGTTGTCGCCGTCGGTTGGATGCTGCTCGAAGGTTGTGGATCCGGCGAATCCTCGATGTGTGAAGCGAAGATCTGTTGGGTGGAGGTCGCCGGTGAAGGCTCGGATGCAGACGCTGGAGATCAGTGTCGATTCTTGGCCATGTCTGGTGGATCTGTGGCGAATCCGTTCTGTTTTGTCACTGGCGGTTTGAGGCGAAACCGGAGGCGGAAGCTTTCTTCGAAGAGCTTCAGTGGTGGGGTTTAGGTTCCTCTTTGACGAGCTTCAAACCTTACCTCTCACATCAGCCATGGCGGTGTCCGGCAGCAAGGGGTGGTGGCTTGTTTTTTTTTCCAGTCCGGCCAAGGTGGTGAATGCTTTGTAACTGAACGGAAGTGATGTTGTCACTTTGAACTTGCACTGTAAGGTGTCGATATGCTAATATGTGCCTCATTTTCTAATTTTGATGATTAGCATTCTGGTTTTGTATAGTTAGTTCGGAGAACCATCTATTTCGTCGGTTATTGTAGCTTCATGACTCTTGGTCGGGTCAGTCGGATGTAGTGTCCGTTTTAGGTTTAAGACCGGAACAGGGAAAGCCGGAGAGACCAAGCTCTTCTGATAATGTACCTCTGGGTATTGAAGCTATGGGGTCAAGTTCTTCACGTCGATCATGAGGATCTAATAGCTGGTTTTTTATCAGTTTTCAGTAGTAGCTTAGGCCCTCTCTGTGTTAGTATGTGTTTTCGTGTCATTTGGTCAAGTTAGGTGGTTTAAGAGATGATTTCACTCCGAGTTGTGGAGTGTTATCTATCTCATTGTGGTTTAAAAATGCAATGGTTCTCGATTGGGTAGCGTTGGATCCGCTAGTGTTCCAGGGTTGTACTTGATCAACCATTGCATTTGTTTTGGTCCAAGTCTATAGAGGTGAATGTAATGTGCCTATGATTTGGTTGTAACCTTGAATTGGTGAATGAAAAGTTGTTGTTGAGCCAAAAAAAAAAAAAAAAAATATTTGCTTTTTAACTCTATTTTAGAGTAAAGTTTACTCCAACCCATCTCTATTTCTACCTCTATAATAGAGATCTCTATTTTTTCCTCTATATATAGAGGAACTCTATTTTTTCCTCTATAATAGAGTTGAACTTTTTTATTTATAAAATGGTCCTTGAACTTTTAACATTTTTATATTTATGATCAAAATTAATAAAATATATATTTAAATAGTTTAATAATAATTTAATGAAATGGAGGTTTTGTATTACAATACTGAAAGTTTGTCGCAAAGATTCAATTCTCATATCAGATATACTATGTGTATTATAGATTCAATAATACACTAATGTTGAGGTTAAAAAAATCTACTATGTTTTATTATTTTATATGATGCAATGTATTTTTTTAATAAATTTGATATTTAAATAATATTTTATGAATGTTAAAAATTTAAATAATATCATAATTTTATAAAAGTTTCACAAATACTAAAATAAATGGGTTAGTTTGCAACTTTTATAAGTAAAAGGTATTAGTAGTAAAATAGAAAATGAATCTCTACGGAATATTCTTTTTTAGAGGAAAAAATAGAGGTATCCATTGTAGTAAAAGTCACCTCTATTATAGAGTTCCTCTATTTTAGAGGTAAAAATAGAGAAAACCATTGGAGATGGTCTTAGAAAGGATGATGTTTTCCAATTTTCACCAAGATAAAAAAATAAAAATAAATGATGTATTATTGTTAATTATTATTGTTTTTTACTCTTTTAATATTCATTTAGTTGTGCTTTTGTGACACTTGTCATTCAATTACATGCATACACTAAATTATGTATTGTAAAAATAAAAACATTAAAAAGTTATTTGGTTTTGAAAATAAATATGCATTAAATACACTAACAAAAATCATCCTTTGTGATACAAAACAAAATTCTAAAACATCATATATTCTAATACAAAGGGAGTATAAGATAGCAATTCCCAAGAAAACTAATTGTAGAAATGATTTAAATAATTTTGGGCAGCAGGTTACATTGATAACTTTGTTGAGGCATTGGCTGATTTGATCAGTGTCAAGAAATATGATTAGATCTGAAATTATATGCTTTGTACGACTGGCGAGACAAGAGTTCTTCTTGAGTCAAACTTATATTTTTATGATGAAGAATTTGGTTGAGATGCTTAAGTTTTAGAAATGTTGGTTACCAATAAAAATTTTCAAAGTATAACTGTTATGTAGTTATGTAGCAAAACTGTTCATTTGTTTATTTTCAAATTTTGAAGTTAAATGGGTTGAATAATGTTTGCAACTATTTCATCTCAACAAGTAAAAGCTAGATGAATGTTCATTCAATTCTTTCAAAATCTTCATTTAATCCAACCATTTGCACTCTAAGGGGGGTGTATTCAACTTGACATTTTAAGTGATTTGTGTAAAAGTTACAAATTCTATGTTACTCAATCATAGATTTTAAAAAGTCTCCTGAAATCCACTGTTATTGAACTGATGATTTAAAAATATACTTTAAAATCCATTGTTATTCAAAACAGTTTGTAGATTTGGATTTTAATAAGTTTTAAGGATTCTGGAGGATTTGAGAAGATTTGTTTAGTTAAAAATACAGAAATCTAAATCTCATGGTTTTAGGTGGGATTTGAAAGAATTTTCCTATAAATCATATCAACTTCCCTAAAATCTACAAAAATTCCAAATTTCCTAAATCCCATCAAATCCTCCAAAATTTTTTCAATACCCCCTAAATAAGTTTATGTTTTTTTACTAATAAGCTAAAATATTTCTTTTTTTTAATGTTTAACGTTTTATATCCATCCAACTCAAATATGTCAAGCGTTAAGCTAATGATTTATCAATTATCTCTTACAGTATATAGGCCCCATGTGATATTATGTGTTATAAAATTTCATCTTAAGGAGGGAGAGTTTTTGTTATAAAATAAGTAATGGACTACATTCGCAGTTAAGTAGAGATATCTTCACAAACATATGTGGTCGATAACAAATGTATGATCTATATCAATATTCTCACATTTAAACTAGCATTAAAAATAATCAACCTAACCGACAGGTCATTATGATTGGCCGTTGAGACAAAAGGATTCAATCATCACTTTCTTAGCATGTGGATACTAATTGACAAACACAGAGACAAACGCTGTGGCCTGGACCAAAAACATTAAAGCGTGGACCAAAATATGTGTCGTAAACAGTAAAAGATAAATCGTGTAGGACCGATATCACTAATGCCTGTAAGGGCATCATTATAGAGGAACTATTTTTGGTGTTTTTATAGTATAAATATTATGAAAATAATATAAGATTAGTAGTTAAGATCTTTTGTTAAAAAGTTAGTTATTGGGAGAACTTATTTAAAATCATAGGATTTAATAATATAATATTTTTAAACATATTACAATTAGAAAAACTTATAAAATAACTTTTAAATTGCAAACTTATAATTTTTTTACTAAAATGTGGATGATGAGCCAAAATTGTTTTCAATAACTATTAAAATCATTTTGGAGGTTTGGCTGAAATCATGTTTGGGTTCTAATACATGTTTGCATCCAGAAAAGAATGAAAAACAATATAAAAAAAAAAAAACACTTCTAGAAACTTATGCCATAAGAATATAGCTTCAGTAGCTAACATACTTATCCCTATCCATGAGACTAGCTGCAGCCTCAAAGTAATCAAAGAAGTCTGGAGCAATTTCCATATCATCTGTTAAAGAGACACATAAACCCTCTTAAACAATATTGCAACAACACAAAACAGCAAGGTACAATGAGGGTGAAAGGTAAAAAAGTGTCACCTTCTAGTATAATCACTCGGCTAAATTTGTATCAGTAATGGAGCTGCAGGGACGCAGATAAAGGAGAAACTAGTCCTTAGGTGCAATCTTGTAGTAATCAATCAGTTCACCAGGCTTTTCAGTGATCACCGGTTCAAATCCAAGTGCTAAAAGAGGGGAAAAGAGCCTTCATCCTCACTTGTCTACATGACCAAATTACTTTTACAGTAAGGAGAAAAATCACACTAGATTAAAATATACCTGCATATATGTTAGTCGATTATAGCTCAACGCCTTGCTCTTGACGGCTTGATCAGATCCATCCTGTTTGGGGAAAAAGAATTTGTGCATGAAGACCATGGTTATAAAACAGTATAAGAGACCATCACCCTGCCTGTCATTCCCCGCAATTAAGTACCTGAGATATAAATAGAGGATACTTTGAAGCGATGGGAATTTGATATCTGAAAAAAAGAATTAGCCATTAGACACTTGAATTAAGAGTTACTAGAAGAATAAAAACAGTTTGGTATTCTCACTTGAAAACAGATTTAACTGTCCTTTCAAGATAGTCTGCCCGACTGCACGCCATAATCACTACAGCAGCCACAGGGATCTGCTGAATGCAAACAAGAAACAGGTTATATAGCAAGTGATAGCAGATACGAATACAAAGAAAGCAGCTTCATATCCAGACCTGTCCTCCACCGTCAGTGAGTTTTGCAATTCCTCTTCCTGGGAGAAGGAAGGAAATAAGCATAAATCAAGCAAAGCTAACTAATAAAAAGAAAGCAAGAAGAATGAGTTTTGCAGTTGGAGTAGCAAACGCACTTTGAAAAGTCTGAATAAGATCCTTAAGCTGCACAAGTTCTTGGTCCTGGCGGTTCTTCATCTGCAACAAACATTCGAATACCATTTGAATTTGGATTCTAGATTCTGACTAATTCTACAATCTCATCACCTAATTCCTCCTAAGACTACAGATTGAATTACTAACCTGAGATTATGAGAGGAGTATGCAAAATCACGATTGGTCTATGAGGGAGAGTGAAGAAGCTTTGCCCAGAGCGTTGATGGAACATAGAAAGAAGAAAACCTAGAATCGATTTCGGACAGAAGGGGAGAAATGAAAATTTTTCTTTCTTTCCAAAACATCTCGACCAATGACAAATGAGAACTGGGTTTGGATCAGTTCTCATTCAAGATCAGAAAATGTGATCTAAGCCCACTATTCACTTTTTTATTAATTTTTTTGGGCTTAGAATACATAGTGTGTTCTCCCAATAATGATGACCTAAGGGCATTTACGAGAGAACTATTCTTGTTTGTAAAAAATAATATATATATATATATATATATATATTACTGTGTAATTAATAAGAAGCTGACATGTGTAGAATTAAACTGAGAAACGTTTCTTTTTGAGGATTTTGAGAACGGTTATCTTTTTTTTTTAATATTATTTTATTAATTTTTAATAAAAAATTTTTGGGTGAACAACACTGTTGTACATGGTCTAAAAGTACGTCCAACGGGAGAGTGTAAAGGATTGTTCAGCAAAAATAAAATAATAAAATATTTAAAAGGAGGAGTGAGATTGAAAACCGTTTCTCAGATAAGCAACTTCAGAAACGTTTCTAACATCCATTTCACATGTGCTAACTGATGATTGGTCTAAATTTTTATTTTTAATTTAAACTTTAAATAAACAATTAAAAATAATAAAATACTATATTTGAGAAACGTGACGTGTTTCTACCCAGCCCAATTCCCGAGACCAGCTATAAGTAACGGTCCTTTTAAGGACCCATCTCTACGTTTACCGTATTTCATTGATCGTCAAACTAATTCTTGGCGTAAGGATCTCCTAACCCAGTATTTTGATCTGTTGGATGTCGCACTGATTGAGGCTATCCCTCTTGGTAGTGGCACAAAGGATGATTCTTCAGGGTGGCATTTTACTAAAACTGGGAAATATATTGTTAAATCTTGTTATGAGACGGAACGTTTGGATGTCCAGGGTCCATTTCGGGCATTGGGCTGTGGGCCAGAGGTTACCCCCTTCTAGCGAGGGTTTGGCAGGTGCATTGTCCACCAAAATTACAGCATTTCTTGTGGCAATTTTTATCAGGATGCATATCGGTTTCGACTAACTTACGTTGTTGGGGGATAAATTGTGATGTTGTTTGCACGTGGTGCGGGATGGAGGCGGAAGATATTAACCATGTCATATTTTTGTGTCCGCCGGCCCGACAGGTTTGGGCCTTGGCCCATGTCCCTGTGGGTCCACATCTTTTCCCGACGGGTTCTGTGTATGCTAATATGGATCACTTCTTAGACCCGAAAGGTCTGGGTTCATATGTCTCAGCTTTTCCTTGGCTGATGTGGTATATTTTGAAAGCTAGGAACACTCGTGTTTTTGAGAACCAGGATGAACGCCCGGACGTGGTCGTCAGGGTGGCGGAAGGTGAGGCATTAACTTGGCAGGAAGCTCAGGTGGAAGTCATGGGAGAGGAGATTCCCACCACCCCTCCACGACCATTATCTGGGACTCGCATGGGAATACCAATCCCTCGGGATTTTACGGGTCACAAGTGTTGTGGATGGCTCCTAGAAGGCGATGGATGTTTTTGCAGGTGCAGGATGGTGTTGTCTCTTGTCACAAAGCTCGTCTCCGCTGATGGGAGCGACAAATTTCAGGCGAAGTTTTTCCCCGTTACATGCTGAGGTTGAAGCTTTCTTCTGGGCGATGCACTGCATGATAGGACACGACTTCCGGGATGTGATTTTCCTTACCGACTGCTCAGACTTGGTGAAGATGGTGTCTTCTCCTACTGATTGGCCATCTTTTGCAACATACCTCGACGACATTCAGATGGACAGGGAGGAGTTTTCTTCCTTCTCTCTGATTTATGTCCCAAGACAAGCTAATGTACGAGCGGATTATTTAGCACGCTAGGCGCTTGTGTCTCCGCATCACGTTTTATTTATAGGTGAATTTCCTTTAAATTGGCTCGTTTGAGCTAATTTCCTATGTTAACACAAAAAAAAAAAAAAGACGTGTTTCTACCCGGTGGAAATGGTCTAACCCAACAGAACGTCATGGACCAAAAACTAAGATGTGCCTATATTTAGTATTTAGATCGCACATATACAGTATATAGTGGACCATAAATTATCGTAGACAAAAAAACATATATGTATACATATATTTATTTAACTTTTATATGGTATTAAAATATTCTCTTTTGGAAATTTGATATGAAATCTAATATCTTCTTCGTCAAAACTATACTATAAGTGATTCTCTTTGTTGGGAAGTTGAACCTAAAAAAGAAAACCAAGTCAGAAAGCTATAGATACGAATATGATGAATATAAAATTGCATGTAACTTATTATACTATAAGACAAATACCACAAACCTACAAGAAACCTTTTTTTTTTTTTTTTTTTTGGTCAAAACTTACAAGAAACATTAGCTATAAAACACGAAGACAATAATCACTTTCATCATCCCCAAATTAAAAGAGACCATTTCATCTGAAAGTGATGATTCAGAGTGGATCTTCACCATATGAAGATTTTCACGAATAGATCATAGTTCTAAAAGAGATTATAAAGTGATGAAAATTGTAGTGCAACCCCTACAATAGATAAGTCAACCACCATAAAAAAAAAATGATAAGATATACAGTAAAACCTCTATAAATTAATAAGGTCGGGACCATGAAATTTTATTAATTTATAGAGGTTTTAATTTATCGATAAATTAATAATTATTAATTTATCGATAAATTAATAAAATATCAATTTATGAAGAGATTTTTTATTGTCATAATTTTGAAAATTTTATATTACAAAATAATATACTTTTGTTATCATTCACATTTTTAAAGATTTTTTTAATTTATAATCTTAGTTATCGTAATAAGATAAATGTCAATTGTTTACTAGATTATTTAAGTAAAAATGATAAATGAGGTCTTTCACCCCTCCCACGCCGTTCCAGCTCTTTCTCGTCCCAGTTTTCTAAGCCAGTATATGAAGAAAGAGATTGTTGACGTGCTGTTAGTTAGAAGCTTAGAGTTTGGAAGAAATTGTTACCACTATCCTTCATGGTATTGATGAAGTCGAAGAAGATATTACGGCATCTTTAAAACCAGTTACTAAAGAAACAATTATTGCATCTATGAATATTCACAATTTTTGGATGCGATTTGAAAAGATAACAGTAAAAAAGATTAGAGATTAGCTCTAACAAAAATACAAATTCAAGACTATGCAAACAACAATAGAGTCATATTTTTACTAGATTTTCTTAGATAGGGAAACAACAATATAATCATATCTCACTAGATTTTCTTAGATATATATGTATATATATATATATTTAGTTTATTTGATTATTAATTTATGATATTGATGGGACTATATTTTTACATAGGATTTCTAAAAAAATTATTATCTTATTATTTTATCAAAATGTGTTATTTTTTACACCGGCCCAACTCGCGACCGGAAGAATTTATTAATTTATAGCGAGTATTAATTTAAAGAGTATTAATCTATAGAGGTTCTACTGTATTACATACACCATGGTTTAAAAAGAAGATGGAAATGAGAGAAGAGAGACGAGAGAAGAAATGTTAAGCTTTTTAACTTCTTAAGTCATGCTAATTAATTTGAAGAAATATGAAAGAGTGTATACGAAATAGAATCAAAATTACAAAATATGATTGCCAAATTACTTTTACCTCGTAACAAGAAATGTGGTTTGATTTGGACACATACTTAATCATTTTCCATCAGGTGTCTTTTTCTGATTGCCCGAGTAAATGAAATTGATTCTCAATTTCCTTATGGCGGAAGAAAGATGAATAATAGTGTATTTGGATTTGATTTTTTTTTAATTTAATTGAAATTAATGAAAAAAATAATTATAAGATTTAAATTTAAAAGATAACATATGTCAAAAGAAAGTGAGCTTATGTGTCAATTTCTTAGAGCATGTGATTAGCAAGAACTATATTTTATTATATAATATAAAATAGCAATTCCCAAGAAAAGGAATTGTAGAAGTGACTTAAATAATTTTGGACAGCAGGCGATTTAAATAAAAATTGCTATATTTCACATTTACAATTAGTTAAAAATAAATAAGATTTTTTACGTTTCAAATTAAATAAACCATTTTATGATTGAATACATGCTTTTAGCAATTTATTTTCCAACTTAAAGATAATACGTGATATAACTCTTCTTCATCATCACCGTCAAATTTTTAAGTTACAACTATGAGGAGTCTAAACTTACATTTTAAAGTTTTGAAGATCTAATATATATGAACGTAGAAACATGTAGAAGATACATATAAAAGTCTTATGCGTATTATTTCCTATTTTAAGATTTAATCAGCATTTTTGGAAAATAAAAGGTAAAATTGCAAAAATGATGATTTAGAGGGTTTTTGTATGCAGAAAATCCAATTACTTTTTTCCTCCAACTTAGATTGATTTTTGTAACTCCCTTCTTTGTTATCTTTTCTTGCGACATGTTTTGGTGTGTCCTTAATTAGCTCTCTTCTCTTGTAAGTTGTGTTGGTAATGTTCTTCTTAATTAGCCATTTTTGACACACAAACAAAAAAAAAAAATCTTTTGAGACGTGTGCTTCTGTAGTCCACTAAGGGGTGTTTCACTGCACAACAATCATATCAACAGACAAAGAAAAAAGAAGAAGACAAAGAAAAAAGAAGAAGCATACTTCTTTTTGAGTTATTTTAAAACAAAATTTTTTTGTGTTTTAACAATTTGCGAAAGGAAATGGAGCCAAAGTTCCATGCTTTTATGTTCCCATGGTTTGCTTTTGGTCATATGATTCCTTTTCTACATCTTGCAAACAAACTAGCTGAGAAAGGTCACCGAGTTACTTTCTTGCTACCTAAGAAAGCTCAAAAACAGTTGGAACTTCTCAACCTATTCCCAGACAGCATTGTCTTTCACCCTCTCACAATCCCTCCTGTTAATGGCCTCCCTGCTGGTGCTGAGACAACCTCGGATATCCCATTCTCTATGGGCAACTTCTTGTCCCAAGCCATGGATCTCACTCGCGATCAGGTTGAAGCTGCGGTTCATGCTTTGCGACCTGACTTGATCTTCTTCGATTTTGCTCACTGGATTCCAGAATTGGCTATAGAGCATATGATAAAGAGTGTGAGCTTCATGATAGTATCTGCTACATCTATAGCTCATTTAACTGAGCCTGATACTCCATTAGATGTTCCCCCACCGGGTTATCCTTCATCGAAGGTGTTGTTCCGTGGAAACGATGCTCATGCCTTAATATCCACGCCGTCCTTTTACGAGAGACTTTATCATCGGCTCACAACAGGTTTTAAGAGATGTGATGTCATCGCACTGAGGACATGCAGAGAAATGGAAGGTAAGTTTTGCGACTATGTATCGCATCAATACCATAAGAAAGTTCTAAACTTCTAATGACTGGTCCAATGCTCCCTGAGCCAGACACAAGTAAACCACTGGATGAACACTGGAGCCATTTTCTGAGCGGGTTCCCACCGGGATCAGTAGTGTTTTGTGCACTTGGCAGCCAAATCGTTCTTGAGAAGGATCAATTCCAAGAACTCTGCTTAGGGATGGAGCTGACAGGTTTACCGTTTCTTGTAGCGGTAAAGCCACCGAGAGGATCATCGACGATCCAAGAAGCTTTACCAGAAGGGTTCGAGGAGCGGGTTAAGGGGCGTGGTGTGGTTTGGGGAGGATGGGTGCAGCAACCATTGATATTGTCTCATCCATCAGTAGGCTGCTTTGTGAACCATTGCGGTCCCGGAACGATATGGGAGTGTCTAATGAATGATTGCCAAATGGTTTTAATTCCATTTTTAGGTGATCAAGTTCTCTTCACAAGGTTGTTGACTGAGGAATTCGAGGTCTCTGTAGAAGTGTCGAGGGAAAAAACAGGGTGGTTTTCGAAGGAGAGCTTAAGTGATGCGGTCAAGTCTGTGATGGATAAAGAGAGCGACCTCGGGAAGCTAGTGAGAAGTAACTACGCTAAATTGAAGGAGACTCTTGTTAGTCCTGGACTATTTGCTGGTTACATTGATAACTTTGTTGAGGCATTGGCTGATTTGATCAGTGTCAAGAAACATGATTAGATATGAAATTATATGCTTTGTATGACTGGCAAGACAAGAGTTCTTCTTGGGTCAAACTTATATTGCTATGATAAAGGTTTGTAATAATGATACTAAATCAATATTTTAATTTGGTTGAGATGCTTACGTTTTAGAAATGTTGGTTACCAATAAAAAATTTCAAAGTATATTTTATTTTTATGATGTAGTTATGTAGCAAAACAGTTACATTTGTTTATTTTCAAATTTTGAACTTAAATGGGTTGAATAATTTTTCCAACTCTTTTATCTCAACAAGTAAAAGCTAGATGAATGTTCATTCAACTCTTTCAAAATCTTCATTTAATCCAACCATTTGCACTCTAAATAAGTTTATCTTTTTTTTACTAATAAGCTAAAATATATTTTTGAATTCTTTAACGTTTTGTATCCATCCAACTCAGATATATGTCAAGCGTCTGGCTAATGATTTATCAATTATCTCTTGTAGTGTATTAGAAAGTAGCCCACGCGATGCGTGGTTTATGTATGCATTATTAACTTAAAATATAAAATGAAGTAGTTATTCAATTATATATGAAACGTACACATGTAATTGTTATTATATGTCTTAAAAAATAATATTCATAATAATACAGTTCAACTATAATTTATTAATTTATATATATTATATAGTGTTTCATAGAAGGGTGATGAAAAAGAGGAAAGTTAAAATACATATTACTAAATATTTTTGATTATAATGTATTGCTGAAATTATTTAAACAGTATGTTACTAACTTACTATAGTAATAAGACCATTACTTATAGCAAAGCCAATTAAGTATGTTATTTTCTTTAAATAATTAAGATAAATTATATTTTTTACTATTTTTTATATTTTTTTCTTTTTTATATTAAATAAGATCGTACTTAATTATTTTGATAGATAATTTTATGTTGTCCTATATGTTAATTTTATTGTCATCATATAAAAGTAATAGTTAACATAAAATAATTTTATATATGATGAGTCAATTTTAAAATAATTTATTAAAACGATATCACAAAACAAATATCTTATACTATAAGTTTAACCAATTTTTATAAAAAATATTGAAAAGAAAAGTGTGTCAAATTTAAAATATTTTTTGTTTTCTATATATTGTCTCTATTTCTAATCATTTAAAAATATATAGTATAAGTACCAATAAATTAAGTTTTGAAATTATTGTTTTCTGTTATATCATAGGGGGATAAAGCAATTATGTTATGATACCATTATGTTTCTTTTAGTACATATATACGTTTTAAAGACAATTAAACTGTAACTTATAAATTACTATTAAATACAAATTTGATTTCATCTCTAATAGAATATATATATAATTATTTAATATAATGTGAGTTTTTTTATATATGATTATTGAATATAATGTGAGTTTTTTTAATTAGTCTATCATATAGTAATAGGACAATTAGTTACAGCAAAGTTAATTAAATTTGGTCTGTTTGTTAAATAATTAAGATAAATTAATTTATTTATAGTTTGTTTTTTTTGGAGAAAAACTGATAAATATTCTAAGAAAAAAGTGTAAGATCTTACTTAATTACTTTGATAGATAAATTATATTGTCCTATATATTAATTTTATTTTCATATCTAAGAGTAATTGTAAACAACAAATAATTTTATAGAGTGATTAGTCAATTTTAAAATAATTTAAAAAAACGATATCACAAAAGAAATATCTTATACTCTAAATCTGACTAACTTTTTTTATTAAAGTTCATGAAAATAAAAGTGTGTCAAATTTAATGTAAATATTTGTTTCTTATATAAATTGTCTCTATTTCTAATCATTTAAAAATAAATATTACAACTAACTATAAATTATATTTTGAAACTATTGTTTTCTGTTATTTCATGGGGGTATGTTATGATACCAATTTTTTTTAGTATATATGTTTTAAAGACAGTTAAACTGTAACTTATAGGATACTATTAAATACAAAGTTGAGTTGTGTCTTTAATACATTATATATGATTACTGAATACATATATTAGAAAATCTTATATATTTTTAAATTAGTCTATCATAAATTAATTTGGTTTCAGTTTTTACTTTAAAAGTATGAAACCATTTTCTATTTTTATTTAATTTGAATTTGTTTATATTTTTTAGTTGGGTTGATCAGTATTTTTATAAGGTTCTATGTTGTATGATTTCATTATGAAATATATTAGATGTTAAAAGTTAAAAATGGAAGAAAGATATTTTGTTACATTGTTGGAAAAAATCAAAAAGCAAACTATATAACAATTTTTTTTAACAAACTATACACCAGATACAAATAAAATAAAGTCAAATTAAAAAAATAGAATGTTAAATTTAAAATTAATGATAATGACATATGTCACAAAAGTAGAGTACCAAATGTCACGTTGTTAGGCAAAGTTAAAAAAAAACCTTCTCTTATTATATAAGATAGGCCACATGTGATATATATTATGTGTTATGAAATTTCATCTTAACGAGGGAGCGTTTTTGTTATAAAATAAGCAATGGACTTCATTCGCAGTTGGGTAGAGATATCTTTACAAACATATGTGGTCAATAACAAATGTATGATCTATATCAATATTTTCACTTTTAAACTAGCACTAAAAATAATCAACCTAACGGACGTTATCTTCCAAATCTCCAAAAAAATTATCCACAAACTCGGCGTTTCAAGAGAACAACCACAACGTCTGTAGGATGTGTGGTGGTGTATTGCAACTCTCATGGAAAGTTAACAAAAATTTCAAGTTCGGTGCTGATTAAACATTAAAGCCGGTATATCCCATGGTGATGCATCCTTTGAACTATGAGATTATATTTCTTTTCGACTTAGATCCACTACCAAATAAAAATGGACTCAATTCCCTACCTAGTACCCAATGGTAAAGATTTTTCTTTTTTTGGTTAAATTTTGGACTGATTAGATAAAACCAGAAATTATATCCAAGAAAACAAAAATATATATGCATTAGTTAAAAGGATTAAAAACACTTGGACATAGTAGATCATACCTCGAGATTTATTTCATTTGATACATTTTCACTTGGGATGTAACAGATCGCTAACAACAGTTCTTTTTTTACTTGCTAAAATTTACAGAATAGATCACACCGGCTTTAATGTTTTAGTATATGTGTGCAGGAGTGATGAAGATGAGTTCTGAATCCCTCCTTAATGAATCATCATAAAGAGAAGTTTAGGTAGCATCCTTCGGAATATTCTTATATTAAACATCTTCCAAACTTCAACAAAAAAAAAAAAGTCTTTGGTTTTAGTTTTTTCTTTTTTGTTTTTTTTACAACATCTTTGGTTTTAGCTTAAAACAATTCTCTTTGAGAAAAAAAAAGACAGGTCATCTTGATTGGTCGTTGAGACAAGGATTCTATCTTTTCTTTTTCCCTTTTTTTTTTTTTTTCTTTTGTCGGCGGATTCTATGTTTTCTTAGCATGTGGGTGAATTACTCAAATGGTACTCATTTTAGGTAATATTACCAGAATCTACAAAAAACATTTTTTATTATTAGAATGTTTCGGGTATTTTCAAAATACCCAGCGTGCCCCTGTTTTATGTTACCAGAAAAAACGTTATTACAAAAATATCATTGCCACGTCATACGCCACGTCAGAAATCGCTGACGTGTAATCATAACTCAGCCGTAACGCGTTACAGAGTATGTTGCGGCTGAGTTATAGGTATGTTGTGGCTGAGTTGTCAGAAAAACATTTGAGTAAGAGCGGACGGCTGACTTATGAAAATCTGGCTGAGTTATGTACATAAGTCAGCCAAGGGTTACGGCTGACTTATTAAATCTGGCTGAGTTATGCGCATAACTCAGCTGTAGTTACGGCTGAGTTTTCATCCGATGGTTGAGTTGTCAAAATTTTGGCTGAGTTATCACAACGAAATGGCTGAGTTGTCAAAATTTTGGCTGAGTTATCACTACAACACGGCTGAGTTACCATTTACCGCCTGGATGAGTTATGAAAAACGGCTGACTTATGAGATGTTGTTACGGCTGAGTTATGGTAAAAAACACTATAACTCAGCCGTCAAAGGCTGACTTATTGACAACTCAGCCATTTGACGGCTGACTTATTAGCAAAAGATTAATTACTAGAATGTTATTCAGTTAAGGCTGACTTATCAAACGATACGGCTGAGTTACATATTTTCAGTAGATGAAGCGGCTGAGTTTGGCAGCAATTTTTTTTGCTTTTTAATTACTGTAATGTTTTTCATGTTGTGGCTGAGTTTTCATTAGGCCGAGTTATGGTATTGTTTGATGGCTGACTTGCCACGTCGGACGTAGCATCCATGTCAGCATTCCATGTCATCATCTTTTTTCTCTGGAAATACGAAACGTCGTTCGACTCTTGTTCTTCAACTGGTTAATAAGTGAACTATTTACCTTCTTATTCACCTTGTTCTTCTACTTCCTTTTCACCTTGTTCTTCTACTTCTTCTCCACCTTGTTCTTCATTATCTTTCATGGATTCAGTTCCGGTACTAGTTGTGTCTGGTAATTGGATAAAGACACAAAGATATGTATTTAACTCCGACGATAGAGGGTGTATAGTTGTGCAGATAGATGGACGCACAACACAAAAGAAGCTTGTGAAGCTTGTTCTTAAAGACTACGGATTGGACTCGTTTAGTCATGAGCTAAAGCTGAGCTACATGTTCTCGAACAGGGCAATGAAACATATGGTGCATGATACTCCACCAGTTTTTGTCTCCAATGGTCGACAGTTGCAATGTTTTTTGGAGCTATGGAAAACCGATCAGCTACGTCTCTGTGTAGAGTTTTTGGCGAAAGAGTCTACAGAAACTAGTGGAGCTAGAGGAAGTATGATTCGGCGAAGCAGACACTCGAAAGCAGAATCTACATACGAAGTGTGCGGTGGGGGATTTGAAGGCACTTGTTTTGATTATGGTAAGATCGTTGACAAAGAAAACGAAGAAGAAGAAGAAGAAGCTGTCGAAGTAGCATCTAAGGAAGAAGAAGACGATGAATTTTCAACCCGATTTGATGTTTTTGACGACTCCGATGGTGAGTCATCTGATGACGAGAAGTTTTCTGTATTGGGCGAGCCTCAAAGTAAAGTGGAAGACCCACCTACTCCACCTCCTCAGAAGAAAGCTCATAAATATGATAACTTTGCCGGATCGAAGATGAATCTGGAGGCTATTAGGTTGGAGGTGTCAACGCTAAAAGTTGCTGTAGGACAACGATACAGTAGCAAAAAGCAGTTCAGGAATCACCTGAAACTTATTTCGGTTAGGGATGGATTTGATTTTAATGTACCAACCTCAAATCCGAAACAAGTGGTTTTTAGGTGTTGTGTTAAAGGATGTCTTTGGAGAGTTCGTGCATCTGTACAAGGGGATGACCCGGATTTTCATGTTCGTGTATACGATTCGGAACACACATGTTCTTTGACGGAACGTTCTACTAGATGCCGCCAATCAACAGCTGATGTATTGGCAGGTCCTTACAGGGACTATCTTGGTGATCTTGGTCCGGATGTTAAACCTAAAAGTGTTGGAGTCATTTTCAATAAGCAATTTAGTCTAAAGGTAGTTACTATGTTTCGACTGACTTATTGATAATAATGACTGAGTTATAGTTATGTATAGGCTGAGTTATTTACATTTTACGGCTCATTTATTGATTATTTACGGCTGACTTATTCGAATGTATCGGCTGAGTTATATATATATATATTATGGCTGATTTATTAATTTGTTGGTGTCAACATATGGGTTATTGGAAGGCATATCGAACGCTGCTGAATGCAAGGCAGATCGATCAGGGAACTCCTGAGGAAAGTTTTAGCGAGTTGCCTTCTTACATATACAAGTTAAGAAGGGAAAATCCGGGTACAGTCACGCGTCTTGAAATAGGTGATGAAGATAGATTCAAATATGTTTTTATTGCTTTTGGTGCGACTATTGCTGGGTTTGCTTTCATGCGCAAAGTTGTTGTTGTCGACAGAATGTTTCTCCATGGTAGTTACAAAGGGACGCTTCTAACAGCACTAGCTCAGGATGGTAACTTTCAAATTTTTCCATTGGCTTTCGCTGTTGTTGACAATGAAAATGATGAGTCTTGGCGTTGGTTCTTTACACAACTCAAAGTTGCCATTCCAGATGAAAAGGATCTTGCGATAATATCCGACAGACATAAGTCAATAGGGAAAGCGATTGGTCAAGTGTATCCGTTGGCTTCGCGTGGAATTTGCACTTACCATTTGTATAAGAACATCTTGGTGAAGTTCAAAGGAAAACATTTGTTCCCTCTAGTGAAAAAAAGCGGCAAAGTGTTTTAGGATAACTGATTTTAATGAGGCTTTCAATGAGATTGAAGCACGTCATCCCGAACTACATGGATACCTCCAACGAGCTGGTGTCCGAATGTGGGCGCGTGTTCATTTCCCGGGTGAAAGGTACAATTTAATGACAACGAATATTGCATAATCAATGAACAATGCACTATCAAATGCTAGAAGTCTTCCCATAGTTCGACTTCTAGAATCGATACGGGATATGATGACCAGATGGTTTTATGAACGGAGAGAGGATGCAAAATCGCAGCTAACAACGCTCACTCGAGGTGTTGAGAAACTATTACATGTAAGTTTACATAACTCAGTCATAACAGTTACAATATCTTAGCCGTTATTGTTTCCTTATCTCAGCCATTACCATTATAGTTTTCATAACTCAGCCATTGTTGTTTCAATAACTCAGCCGTAATTGTTTTCATAACTCTCAGCTAAACCGTTTTTTCTTAATAGGACCGTGTCTAAAACGTAATTGTTTTCATAATAGGACCATGTCACCGCATCAAGACTTATGGAGGTACAAACGATTGATTTTGTACGTGTGCAAGTGAAATATGGATCATCTTTGCATGTTGTGAATTTAGAAATAAAAAGTTGCACATGCCATCGTTTCGACCACGAGAAAATACCATGCATCCATGCAATCGCAACTGCAGAGCATATGCATGTGTCTCGTATCTCATTGTGCGATCCGAAATTTAGGAGTGTCGATTTGGTTAACGGATGGGCTGGTTCAATCATGCCTTCAGATGAATCATTCCCTGCTCCTGAAGTTGTGGATAATCAGAAGTGCTTGCCTCCGATTGTTGTGAACCAGCCAGGAAGGCCAAAGAAGCGTAGGATTAAATCATCTTTGGAAGTTTCCATTGAAAATAAACGCCCTAGGAAGCAATACGCATGTTCGCGATGTAAGCAAGTTGGGCACAATGCGAAAACTTGTGCTCTATAGTTAGAGATTTATTTTATTTTGGGTTATTACTCATCTGTCAAGTTCTATAACTCAACCATCACATGAATTGATAACTCGGCTATAACTCACTATAACTCAGCCATCACATGAATCGACGAGACATTTCGTCCCGTATCACGATAACTCAGCCGTCACATGACCTATAACTCAGCCATATAGATCAGTCGTATAAATCAGTCGTTTGTGGTCATATTGTTTCTTTCGATAACTCAGTCATAACTCACTATAACTCAGCCATGACATGAATCGACTATAACTCAGCCATCATATGACCTATAACTCAGCCATATAGATCAGTCGTATAAATCAGTCGTTTGTTTTCATATTGTTTCTTTCGATAACTCAGTCATGACATGAATCGACTATATCTTGTTGGACAAACTTCAAACATAAAAATTTGCTAAAATCGTTTTGATTAGGTTTCCATTACACTTCATCCAAACAACAAAAAAATATATATATAATAATAACGCCTAAACGGCAGATCTCTGGTCGAGGAGCCCGATCCAAAAGTTTTGCCACTAACCCTCTAGCGTTCTGGATGGTCCTGCAATCGCAGGACGGGAGCTGGGCCAGATAAGTCAGTCTCCAATGGTTCCTCCACTGCGAGTTCGTTCACCGCAGTTCGCCAGATCTCTCGTTCCCGTTGTAAGGCCTCTAGCCTTTCGATTGGCAATCCGAAGCTCTGGACATCATGTCCTCTATAAAGGCACATGGGCCTTCAAGAAGATGGCGCTCGCAGAAGGCTTGACCCGACGACTCTAGGAATTGACGTATCGGATTAACCTAGTCAAGCAAGCTCGATAGGCCCAGACATCCGTCACGAACGGGAAGGCGGTTTCCCCCATGGGTTCGCGATCGCCTTCCGGAAGATCGGGTAAATCCATCCGATCGACCAGTTCTTTGCACGCCTTGTGCTCATCAAGTAGACGGACCATTCGCCAGTGTGCCAAGAGGTAACCTTCGACGATAAGGTCTTCCAAGACTAGAATGGTTCCCTCTAAACGGTAAAAACGATGGAGCTGGTCAAGTTTCAGCCGAAGCGCCTGAATATACGCGCCCATCCTTTTTCGCCGAGCTCGGTACTCTCGGAGTTCTAGCTGAAGGGGAGACACCTCAGGGTCGACAGTATTTGAGTTCGGAGTGACCTCACGAGATCGGGACGTCTCTCCTACATCCTGTGGGATGGAATTTTCCGGCTCCGGAATGCCGGATGCGGCGGTATTTTCTGGCATCCTTCTATTTCTTAAATTTGTGGAAGTTAGAATGTTTTATTCCCCCAACCTTCAACCCTATTTATATAGAGTCATGGGATGTAACCGCCGCTGAGTCCACCAATCAGACTGCAGCGAAATTTCCGCTGTGTCCCGAGAATAACTATAAAAGAGCGTGCAACACATTTAATGAAACGCTGTATCACGATAACTCAGCCATATAATCAGACTGCAGTGAAATTTCCGCTGTGTCCCGAGAATAACTATAAAAGAGCATGCAACACATTTAATGAAACGCCGTATCACGATAACTCAGCCATATAATCAGTCGTATAAATCAGTCATACCTCACTATAACTCAGCCATGACATGAATCGACTATATCATTCGTTTTCCCGAAAAGCTATAACTCAGCCTAATAATAGACGCGACCTTTCTTTTGATAACTCAGCCATATAGATTGTTCATTTTGATAACTCATCCGTTATTCACTATAACTCAGCCGTCACATGAATCGACGTGACCTTTCGTGTTCCCGTAAAATATGACTCAACCTCAAAGTGAGAGTAGATACGAAAATGTGGAAGCATGAAAGGTGGATACATAGAATTTTCATATAGTTTGTTTTCATATCGTATAAATCAGTCGTTTGTTTTCATATTGTTTCTTTCGATAACTCAGTCATAGCTCATTATAACTCAGCCATTACATGAATCGACTATAACTCAGTCGTTAAGCAATATTTTGGCAAGTTAACCTAATAATAGACACGACCTTTCTTTTGATAACTCAGCTATATAGATCAGTCGTATAAATCAGTCGTTTTTTTCATATTGTTTCTTTCGATAACTCAGTCATAACTCACTATAACTCAGCCATGACATGAATCGACTATATCTTTTGTTTTCCTGTAAAAGCTATAACTCAGCCGTTAAGCAATATTTTGGCAAGTTAACCTAATAATAAATGCGACCTTTCTTTTGATAACTCAGCCATATAGACTGTTCATTTTGATAACTCATCTGTTATTCACTCTAACTCAGCCATCACATGAATCGACGTGACCTTTCGTGTTCCCGTAAAACTATAACTCAGTCTCAAAGTGAGAGTAGATACTAAAATGTGGAAGCATGAAAAGTGGATACATAGAATTAGGCGAAGAAAAAAGGGACGTTTAATACATGAAAAAGATGGGAAACTAGACGAAGAAATGGAAAATAATTATTTTAAAATAAACAGAAATTAGAGTCACGAATTGATAAGGTAAAACTAGAAATCACTGCTAGAAACCCTAAAGGATCTCAGAGACTTTGACGGACAACCACAGAAGGTAACACTTGCTGCACATGATTTCATAGTCTCTGTAGCGGAGAGAATGGAAACCATAATTCAAACAACACATCACAGCACAAGCGGGTGAAGGGAGTGGCGGGATGTCAGGATAGCGATGGGTGTCTGAGTATGAGTTTTTGCGGGCCGTATTATAACGAGATAAATCATCCACAAAATAATTACCGGTTATCATGGTATCCGAAGACATCAGAGGATAATGATTTGCATCAAACAGCTGGAGGTAATGGACGGCCATAGCCTCATTCCCTTGACAAATACTTAGTACCCCACATGCTAAGGTGGCATAAGGATTGGCCGGTACAATACGACTGAGAATATCAATCCCACGCTGGATATCTCTATCCTCAGCCACAACCCTTAGCCCTTCGAAGTAAATGGCAATGGGGTTGCCGGCGTCAAAACATTTGACGAAGAAAGGCCTGTGACGCCCTTCATTTTGGAGGCCACCATCAGGGGCATTGGATGTGTTGATTTCTGATGGATCAGTACAAAGCCAATATATAGAAGCTGTCTTTAGAACTTCATCCTTGTATACTGCATTTTTCCCCCTATGACCAGACCTTAAAATAGAACCAAGTGATGACCATCGACCATAATCTGCACCATATTCTGCAACAAGGGAAACGATTTTTATGAAAACGTCGTCGGGGAGATCCGGCATCTTGGGTGGAGCGGACATAGTATTGTAAAAAATAATTTTTTTCTAGTTTGTAGTTGAGAGGTAATATACTAAAAACTGGAATATTATAACTCAGTCACGAGGTTCTATTTGTAGTTGATAGGTAATAAATAGACTAATAATTTTAGGGTTAAGCAATATTTTGGCGGGAATCCATAAGTTATTCCTGTAATAGACGCATCAACGAGACCTTTCTAGATTATTCCTACTGATAACATAACATGAATCGACGTGACCTTTCGCTTTCCCGTAAAACTATAACTCAGCCGTAAAGCAATATTTTGGCGGGAAACTAAACAATAAAATGAAGTTAAGTTAACCTAATTTTATTGGTAAGCAATATTTTGGCAGGAAACCATAAGTTATTCCTGTAATAGACGCATCGACGAAACCTTTTCATATTATTCCTACTGATAACTCAGCCATTACTTACATGAATCGATGAGAATTATGGCTGAGTTATCATTAGAAACGAAGGTCATTTCTTCAAATTGTTTATAATGATAACTCAGTCATAATTCTCTATAACTCAGCCGTCATATGACCTGTAACTCAGCCATATAGATCAGTCGTATAAATTAGACGTTTGTTTTCATATTGTTTCTTTCGATAACTCAGTCATAACTCACTATAACTCAGCCGTTAAGAAATATTTGGCAAGTTAACCTAATAATAGACGCGACGTTTCTTTTGATAACTCAGCCATATAGATTGTTCATTTTGATAACTCATCCGTTATTCACTA
This sequence comes from Camelina hispida, assembly GCA_023657505.1. Taxonomy (NCBI): domain Eukaryota; kingdom Viridiplantae; phylum Streptophyta; class Magnoliopsida; order Brassicales; family Brassicaceae; genus Camelina; species Camelina hispida. Next base: position 23,377,189 of record CP094635.1, on the reverse strand, counting down.
TAACTCAGCCGTCACATGAATCGACGTGACCTTTCGTGTTCCCGTAAAACTATAACTCAGCCTCAAAGTGAGAGTAGATACTAAAATATGGAAGCATGAAAGGTTGATACATAGAATTAGCCGAAGAAAAAAGGGACGTTTAGTACATGAAAAAGATGGGAAACTATACGAAGAAATGGAAAACAATTATTTTAAAATAAACAGAAATTAGAGTCACAAATTGATAAGGTAAAACTGGAAATCACTGCTAGAAACCCTAAAGGATCTTAGAGACTTTGAGTGACAACCACCAAAGGTAACAGTTTTTGCACTTGATTTCAAAGTCTCCGTAGCGGAGAGAACGGGAACACTTCACAGCACAAGTGGGTGAAGGGAGTGGCGGATGGTCAGGATAGAGATGGGAGGCTGAGTATGACTTTTTCCGGGCCATATCAAAACGAGATAAATCATCCAGAAAATAATTACCGCTTACAATGGCATCCGAAGACATCAGAGGATAATGATTTGCACAAATACTTAGTACCCCACATGCTAAGGTGGCATAATCATCAGCCGGTACAATACGACTGAGAATATCAATCCCACGCTGGATATCTCTATCCTCAGCCACAACCCTTAGCCCTTCGTAGTAAATGGCAATGGGGTTGCCGGCCTCAAAGCATTTGACGAAGAAAGGCCTGTGCCGCCCTTCATTTTGGAGGCCACCATCAGGGGCATTGGATGTGTTGATTTCTGATGGATCAGTACAAAGCCAATATATAGCAGCTGTCTTTAGAACTTCATCACTGTATACTGCATTTTTCCCCCTATGACCAGCCCTTAAAATAGAACCAAGTGAGGACCATCGACCATAATCTGCATCATATTCTGCAACAAGGGAAACGATTTTTATGAAAACGTCGTCGGGGAGATCCGGCATCTTGGGTGGAGCGGACATAGTGTTGTAAAAAATAATTTTTTTCTAGTTTGTAGTTGAGAGGTATATATATTTCAGCCATCATTTACTATAACTCAGCCATCACATGAATATACGAGACCATTCGTTTTTCCATAAAACTATAACTCAGCCGTTAAGCAATATTTTGGCGGGAAACCGTAAGTTAACCTAAGAATAGACGCGACCTTTCTTTTGATAACTAGAACTCAGCCATCACATGAATCCGTAAAACTATAACTCAGCCGTAAAGCAATGTTTTGGCGGGAAACCATAAGTTAACCTAATAATCGACGTGACCTTTCGTTTTTCCATAAGTTAACCTATTGTTTTTCCTTTACATTCTCTTAATTCATTGTATCGTTTCGGTTTCTTACTCATTGTATCGTTTCCTTCTTCTCCGCTCACAATACATTGCACCTACAAATCTCTTCTACAACCAATATCAATATATCCTTCGATCATTGTATATGTAAGTCTCCTCTCCATCCCCTCTCAATCTATTGCATATTTTCCGATCATTGCACCTATCAGTTGGTGACGGTTGTTTTTATTTTGATAGCCGAGCTATGGACGGAGAGGGTTCCAGTAGACGTAAAAAACGCAAGGCAGACGAAGCATAATCGCTAGCAAGAGTCTCAGATTACGAGTGGGAAGAGGAATCACTATTGGCCGTGTCCGAAGCCTTTTCTCAGACAAGGGCCGCGGTCGAGGCGGAGTCAAAGCGTCGCTACACAGAAATTCTGCGTATGATGGATGAGCATATGAAGAAGAAGGAAGAGAAGACCATCCTCGTGCATCAAGTGGAACTAATCGACGCTCAACTAAACCAACTGAATCAAATCTTGGGTGGAGAACTTGTCGACTTAACGACAGAGCACAAGAGGTTAGAGGAGATGAGAGAGATTGCGGAGGCCGATGCCGACCAGTGTGTGGTTCCTCCTCCTCTTGATTGGGATTAACTAAAAGCTCATGGTTCCTCCTCCTCTTAATCGGTTTTTAGAAGTGAATTCCATTATAATGTCGTGTCTTCTTCTTTATGAACTCTGAACTTGTTTTATTTTTATTTCTTTTTGTAATGTTTCATATTAATATAACTCAGCCGGTATTATGATAAATCAGCCACTAAAAATTTATAATTCAGCCATCACATGAATCGTGGAGACTTTTCATTTTCCCGTAAATATTATAACTCAGCCGTAAAGTCATATATATCAGCCATTTACTTTCATATTGTTTCTTTTATATCTCAGCCATACTCACTATAACTCAGCTGTAACATGAATCAATGAGACATTTCGAATTTCCGTAAATATGATAACTCAGCGGTTAAATCATATATATCATTCATTTACTTTCAAATTGTTTCTTGTGATAATAACTCAGCCATAAGTCACTATAACTCAACCGTTACGTGACCTTTCATTTTCCAGTAATGGTTATAACTCAGCCGTAAAACGATATTTTGGCGGGAAACCATAAGTTAACCTAATAATTTTAATATTCAAACTGTTGGCGAAAAACCATAAGTTAACCTAATAATATTAATATTCAATTGTTGTCCCGAGTGATGTTCTTCTTCTTCAAAACGAAAATCCCCAAATGTCGAATGCTTAAACCCTAAAAAATCAAATTCTCGTAAATCATGAGCAATTTATCTGAAGATTCGAGTTGTGCATCAAATGTCCGAGAGAGAGGACGAGGTACAGTTGTTGGCGTACCTAAGAGATGTTGGTGTGGAGAAGCAATCGTGGCCAAAAATTCGAAATCGGAGTTAAATCCTTGTCGACGATACTTCCGTTGTGGGTATGCAGCTGCGAAGAAGGTAGAGTCTGTTCTTGGTTATGTTGAATCTGTTCTTGTTGGTTTATGTTGAATCTGTTCTTGTTCCAATTGTTGTCTCCATCACCTTGATAGCTTATGAATGATGACCACGTCTTCAAGTGGGTCGATGAGGCACTGTTGGATGAGGTAGAGTCTTTCTCTCTTCAAACTGTAAAACTACAAATGGAAATGGAGATTGAGAAGAAGATGCAAATGGAGCTTGAGAAAGAGCTATTTGAGAGGGTTGAAGATGCAAAATCAGAATTGAAAGCAAGGATGAAGATGATGATAGTTGTGATAGTTTTTGGTTATATGATCATGTTTGGTCTATTTAAGATAGCAGGATGAGCTAGTGTATGATGGGATTATGTTTCCATAATGTTGTTGTTAATGGTTATGGATTCCAAGCAAACTAATGTTGTGTTGTTAGTGGTGTTTAATCAATCTCTTTAAATAACTCAGCCATAAATTTACTATAACTCAGCCATAACTCACTATAACTAAACCGTCACCTGACCTTTCGTTTTCCCGTAAATATTATAACTCAGCCGTCAAGTCATATATATCACTGATTTACTTATTTACTTTCAAATTGTTTGTTGTGATTACTCATCCATAACTCACTATAACTCAGCCGTCACATGACCTTTCGTTTTCCCGTTAAAATTATAACTCAGCCGTCAAGTTATATATATCATTCATTTACAAGAGTATATCTGGTTTTTAGAAAGTTTTAAAAGGTTTTACAAATTGTTTATAATGATATATATCAATTTGATTTGCTTTTCTAAAAGTTTTACAAGTTGTTTCTAATGTTTTAAAACAGTAAAATCTGAATAAAATATTATTTTAAAATGGAGTTTACAACACCTTACAACACCAAAGACTGAAATATTTTATTAAAAAGAACAAATACAAGATCAATTATTCAGCCAACCCCCAAATTAGAATGACTAAATAACCGACCAAACCGAACCAAACCGGAAACTATTTTTTCTATTATTTTCGGTCAATTACGGTTATATTCGGCTTGCTATTGGTTATATTAAGTTAATCGACCTAATTTGGATAACATTTGGGTTATTTATGGTTATATATTCGTCTAACCGAAACATAACCGGAAATAACCGAAAAGTAATTTCAAAAATTTTTAAAATTTGAAAAATGGTTATCATATTACCATATCCAAATTACCACCTTAAACCAAACACAATATAACCAAAACCAAACTGTTATATTAAAACTCATAATGATGGAAATATGAACCCTACACCTCAAACCCTAACCCTAACCCCTAAATGTCATGTTTTGAATGTTTTACACATTTTGATCAGAATGTGTAAAAATCAATCTTTGTCTATAATTATTACTTTTTATTGCTTATTATGATTGTAATATTTATTTTGTCATTCTATATATTTATTTTTAGTTATAATAATTCTAATTTACAAATATTTCATAAGTCAGCCGTTTATGTCGACAACTCAGCCATAGCAGTCAAATGTTTGAGAAATACTTTTCTTAATACTTTAAGAAAAATAAAATTCTAAATTAATTATTTAATTATTTGCAATAATATCTTGTGATAAAAAGCTCACTTTATGAATTTATTATGCGACATAAAGATGGACAGGGAGGAGTTTTCTTCTTTTTCATTAATTTATGTTTCTCGCAATGCTAATGTTAGGGCAGACTCTTTGGCACACCAAGCGCGTGTCAGTCCGCACCATATTACGTTTGTAAACAATTTTCCCCCGGATTGGCTCGTTTGAGTTAATTCCTTTGTTGACAAAAAAAAAAAAAAAAGAATTTATTATGCGTGTGGATTTGAGCAGACACAGAATTAGTGATTTTTCGCGCTTCCCTAACAACACTTTTTGTAATATCGAGAGACGTTTTAATACTTATTAGGAATCTGACAGAACAAAAGACCCAAGAAAAAAAGAAGAATACGTTTTGAGAAGACCCTAAACGATAACTCATCCATAACTTTACCATAACTAAGCCAACCCCCAAATTAGAATGACTAAATAACCGACCAAACCGAACCAAACCGGAAACTATTTTTTCCATTATTTTTGGTTAATTACGGTTATATTCGGCTTGCTATCGGTTATATTAAGTTAATCGACCTAATTTGGATAACATTTGGGTTATTTATGGTTATATATTCGTCTAACAGACACATAACCGGAAAATAACCGAAAAGTAATTTCAAAATTTTTTTAAATTTGAAAAATGGTTATCATATTAGCATATCCAAATTACCACCTTAAACCAAACACAATATAACCAAACCCAAACTGTTATATTAAAACCCATGATGATGGAAATATGAACCCTACACCTCAAACCCTAACCCTAACCCTAACCCTAACCCTAACCCCTAAATGTCATGTTTTGAATGTTTTACACATTTTGATCAGAATGTGTAAAAATCAATCTTTTTCTATAATTATTACTTTTCATTGCTTATAGTGATTGTAATATTCCTTTTTCATTCTATATTTTAATTTTTAGTTATAATAATTCTACTTTACAAATATTTCATAAGTCAGCCGTTTATGTCGACAACTCAGCCATAGCAGTCAAATGTTTGAGAAATACTTTTATTAAAAAAGAAAAAATCAAATTCAAATTCAAATTCAAATTCAAATTCAAATTCAAATTCAAATTCAAATTCAAATTCAAATTCTGAATTCTTTTTAAATAAAAAATCGCTAAAATCCTTATTTATTACGCGTGTGGTTCTTAACAATAAACATAATTATTGTTTGTGTCTCTCCAACAACACTTTTTGTATTCTCGAGAAGGTATATAATAAATTAATATATCTGCTGCGTAACTCAGCCATAACTTTACCATCACTACAAGAAAACAGCCGCAAACCGACGGCCATAATTGTCGGCAACCCGTCGGGAATAACCAAAACTGATGGAAAACAGACAGTAAATGTCCGTCGGTTCTAGAGCGTGGGAAAATAAAATCTGTCGGGAATCCGTCAGCATCTCCAACAGATTTCCGACGGACATTAACTCTCCAAGGGATTACCAACGACTTCTGTTCCCAACAAAATGGCGACAGATAATATAGCTGTCGAGAACCCGTCAGATAAATTCCCGACAAATTTCCCAACGGCTATGTTCCCGACGGCTTCCATACAACTTTTACCGACAATTTCCCAACAATTAAAACGATTAATTTCTCTGTTTTACTCTGTTTTTTCCGACGGAATCCCGATGGATGGTTAATGTTTTATATAATAATATGTTTTAAATATTTAATTTACTTTTAAAATTAATCTAATTAATATATTTCTTATTCTTTTTCTTTTCACAACAATTACTAATTAGGTAATAATATTTGAATTCATAAATTTAGAACATCCCAAAAAGAAAATGCAATATACACAAATCAAAAAGAAATAGAAACTGAAACTTAAATATTGTGAAAATAGGTCTAAGAACTTGAATTCGCCGGGAACTTTGATCGCATCTCTGCCATGAACGATACAAGCTCCTCATCTCTCAGCTTGTTCCTCGCATTCTCCTTTTCCATCATCTTCTCAAGAGCTTTAATACGGTCATCTTTCTCTTGGAGGGCTCGAACAAGTTCAGGATGAAGATGATAAACAAGCACGAAGTCTTTTTGCAACTTTTCCTATCCAAAGATTCGACCCTTGGTTTGTGGTGTTTCCTGAAATTTAGAACAATTAGAACAAAATGTATAAAAAGAATCATTAGCAAAATTTGTTAAGAACAAGCAAAATGTATAAAAAGAATCATAAGCAAAATGTATCAAAAGAATCATAACCTCAAGAACAAATTTGTTAATCATGTCGACGGGGATTGGTGTTGGTAAGCCATTTCCATCAACTGAAGGTTGAGATAAGCTAAACTCCTCCATCCTCTTACGAGAATTGCAAATCACTTCCTTAGCTAAAGGGTCTTGAATTTGATTGGTCTTCTTGTTGGTGTGGGTGTCTTCCATCAATGTTAAGTGATCATGAGCCACACCATCTCTTTTAGTCTTTAAAACAAATTTTTGTTTTAATCGTCATTGAAGTTAAGTTTTGAACAAAAATACAAAATGTTGAAAACTTACAAGTTGTTTGATCTAAAATCAAACCTACAAAAGTTTGATCTAAAATCAAAAAAAAATAAGAAAGCATTAGATGGTTAAAAGTTTGAGATTTACCATGTAGAATCTCCGATGTAGTTGGGATAAGTTCTCGTCCCGGTTGAGAAACGAAATCCTCAATGGTCATTACAATAGGAGGTGAGGCAGCTGTAGGCGATCCAGAAACGTGTGTGGAGGGGGTTTGAGTCTCAGCCGCAGAACCACTGGGTGCTTCTCGGTTTTGGGTGGAGCGGTTTCGATGAGAACGATATGATTCATAGTCCCTGTGAAAAAAAAGAAATATCAACTGAACCTCTATAAATCATAACAAAACTTTTACCCAATTCTTAAAAATTGAAAAAGCAAAATCAAAGGATCACAGATTACAACCCCTTAATCTGACATAAAGAACACCCAATCGAACATAATTGAACCCACAACAACCACAATCTTTGAACCCACATAAAGAACCCCTAATCTAACATAATTGAACAACTAAAAACATTACATAGTTGAGTGGTTGTGGTTGGGGAATCGGTGAGGAAGAGAAGGGGGAAAGGGAATCGGTGAGGAAGAGAAGGGGAAAAGTGAATCGGTGAGGAAGAGAATTCGAAGGGGAAACGTGAAAAGAAGTGAATCGGTGAGGAAGAAGAAGAGTGAGTCGGCTAGGGTGAGAAGATGAAAAGTTACGGGTTTGTTTTTTGTGGTTAACCCAAATTAATGAAACAAATCCTTCCCGCAATATCCAAAAAATTTGGGCCCAATACTTCCCGGGTAAATTTTGCATCTTATCCAACGGAATCCTGACGGAAATTTTTTAATTTTACATTATAACCGACGGTTTCCCGACGGATCTATGAAAAAAGTTCAAAAAACATCATATATAGGGTGAAAATTATATTTCCTACTCAATTACCATTACAAAAAGTATACTAAACAGCTTGTTAAAAAAACTATATAAAAAATAATTTTATAATTTAATCATTCACAACATTCAAACTCTTAAGTAATTTTCTAAGTGTATATAGAACTCTTATGATGAAATCATGCCAAATTTTGAAAATTTAATCTTATAGTAGTATAATAGACCAAAACTGATTGTAAGTGTTTTAAGACTTGAGAAATAGTGTTTGTGAATGTGTTAAGTTACAAAGTTTTATATTTCAATACCTTATACCCTAAACCCATCAAAAGTCTGTCGGTAATCTGTTGAAATGCTTCGATGGCTTTCCGATGTTTTCCCGATGGAGTATAAAAACACGTGTTAAATGCAGTAAAACTTATAAACCTGAGAAAACTCGTAAGACTGTCAGGGATCCGTTGGTATTTCCCGACAAATTATCAACGGAATTATCATTTTTTTCAATTGTGTTATCTACTGAAACGACCGACCTTTTTTTTTTTACAATAAATAATAATATAATATAATAAATAAACTACAGCTAGTGGTCCCATACCCACTAGCCACCTAATCACAATCACAACCAACAGCGGAAAACCAACACCATTCAATATCCAAATAATATTCCATTAATAACCAATAATCATAACACCAACAATATCCAATAATCAATAGCAGAAATCATAGAACCAGCAACCTAGCAATGTTCTAATGACTCAACTCTAGCAACCTAGCAAGCCAGACAACAACAAACCGAGTCCCTAGAACATCCTCCTCTTCATTGCCTTGATTCCACGATCACACTTTGCCTTTACCTGCACCACAAACACATATTGCAATGCATGAGTATTTTATAAACACTCAGTAAGGCAATCCTCCCATCTACTGGGCTATACACACAAGCAATAGAGTATCAATAACCAACACGCAACAATCAACAAACGACAATAACAAACCAGGACTTAGCATCGACCGACACCACACATGCATCGACCAATGCCAAATGGGGAAGCATCGATCGACACAGAAGCTGCATCGACCAATGCAAGTGTAACTTGCATCGACCGATACCCAGTCTGCATCGACCGACGCATGCTCGATATAACACGAAAACCATAGAGTTTACGCGTCGTCCTCGCACTTGCATCGACCGATGCAAGATATGTATCGATCGACGCAACGCCGAGCACCGTTGATATATCATGGATTTTATGGTTTTTAACCATGATATAAAGAGTCTTTTACTGTCTTTTGATTTGTTTTCTAGGATATTTTTGAGTCTTTACAAAATTGCTCCACTTTGCTCCTTTCTGCCCCAAAGTTTCCAAAATTGCAACACAAGTCCCTGACGTGTTTTAGGACATATAAATAGTGTTTTTAGGTTTTCCAAACCCACAAGTCTTTTTCTAGAGAGTTTTATTTTTCTGCAACCCTGTGAGATTTTGAGAGCTTTGGAGAGAAAGAGATCAGATCTGCTTTGTAGAGAAGAATTCTTGAACTCCTTCTTACTCTTTATAATCTCTATTGCTTATTATTCAGAATCATGTCTTGTTCTTCATTGATTATGTCTGAGTAGTTTGCTTGTTAGGTTCAGGATTTTTCACAGGGATTTTATGAATTATTAGATCTGATTATTTAGGATTCATTATCTATCTAGATCTTCATCTTAGGTTGTTTTTCATATTAATCCTTGATTGGCCATCTACAATTAATACTTTAGGAAAATAAATTGATATGAGAATATAATTGATTTTCCTGATAAAACCTTTTGATGAGCAAAATTATTACTTGCAAAGAGATTTGATTTAATAATTTTGTCAGCAATCTAAACCTGATTGTATTGCTGATTTTTAACCTAGAATTTTACAAAGAGATTTGGATTTTCTAGTTTTAAATTTAGATATTATTTGCAGTGAGAAGTGATTTAATTTACAAAAGTGTTTAGAGTTCTAGATCTGTTCTTAATTGCTTGAATCCTAATTTATTTCTTGATTTAATATTTCATAATTTCCTGAGAAATTCCCTAGGCCTAGCTTTTTGATCCATTGAATTTACAACAGTTTTATTTAATATTTTGCATTGCTTTTCTTTATTTTAATTCAATTTAATCTGTTTAGCATAATTATAAAACTCTATAATTTATTGTGTAGTCTTGAGTCCTTGTGGAATTCGACCCCTAAGTACTGCATTGACCTCTTAATTTGAGAGAGTAGCTCTAGGGTAAATTTGAGCATATCAAATTTTGGCGCCTTTGCCGGGGACTCTCTGATCTACCATTAGATTTAAGTTTTTGATTTTGTCTAAATTTTTCTTTTTATTTTCAAACTAACACGCTTTTGTTTTCTTTTCTCTTGTGTGTTTCAGGTGTATGCCTAATAAGCCTAACACAAGGAGCAACAAGACTGGTCCAATTCTGAAGCTTTCAAACCAAGAGTTGGGAAAACTTGAGCGTGAGAACCAAAAAGCAGCCAAATCTTTGAAGATGGTTAACCCAATCATTTTGATGCGGGATGAAGATGGTGCTTTGAGGGATCAAGAGGGCCACTTGCGCAATGAGCAGGGCCAAAAGCTTGATGCAGAAGGCAATGTGATTGCTGAAATTGATGTTGTCGACGAGCCAGCTGATGGTGTCGACGGTGTCGATCGACACCAACAGGGTATTGATCGACACCCACCTGCTGCAGACGGACATGGAGCTGCAAACCATGTCCAAAACCCGGTTCGAAGACAGGAGAACAACCGAGACTTGATCAGGACCATTGCTGACTACAACCGGGCTGATCTTGTGTATGAGAACCGGTCCGCTATTGTTCCTCCTCCATTCTAGAGGAATGAATTTGAGTTGAAACCTGCGTACTTTCAACTAGTTGAGCAGAGACCTTTCTCTGCTTTGCCCAATGAGAAGCCCTTGGACCATATTGAACACTTTGAAGACCTGTGACCAGTATCAAGGCTAATGGAGTGACCGAGGACTTCATATTCTGCAAGCTCTTTCCATACTCACTTGCAGGAGAGGCATCTCAGTGGTTGAAGCAGTTGCCAGCTGGATCTTTGACAAATTGGCATGATATCAAGGTGGCTTTCCTTAACCACTTCTATGATGATGCAATGTCAGATGAGCTGAGAGTCAAGATCTCTTCTTTCAAGCAAGGACATGATGAAGCTTTCAAGGCAGCTTGGGTGAGATTCAAAGCTTATCAGAGGGACTGTCCACACCATGGTTTTTCAAAGGTACAACAGTTGAGTATCTTCTTTAGAGGGTGTGATTGGAAGTATCAGTTAGCTTTGGATGCTGAACCCATGGGAACTTCAAGACAAGATTTCCGGAAGATGCTGAAGTTTTGATTGAAAATTTGGCTTCTAGCAATAGCACTAAAAAAGCTGATGCTGAAAGGAAGAGACTGCATGGAGAGTTTGATTCAAACCAGCTAGCTTCTGTTAATGCTAAGCTGGATTCAGTACACAATCTCCTTATGGGTAAGAAGTCAGTCCAATTTGCTGCTGAAGTAGAGACATTTGAGCTAGAGCCAGAGAATACAGAGAAGAATGTCAACTATGTGTATGGAGCTGGGTATCAGGGACAGAGATTCGGTAATCAGCAAGGCAACAGACCTTACAATGGTGACCAGAAGCAGCAACAGAACAATGGCTATAAAAGAACCTACGGGAAATCATCTTATCAGTCTCCACCTCCTAAGACTTCTTCTGAGAGTAGAATGAAGGCCATGCTTGAGCAGCTTTTGCAAGGACAAGAGAATTTGACAGTGACATTCAATGGAAAGATTGACAATGTCTACACTGAGCTGAATGGAAAGATAGAAGCATTGAATGTTAATGTTAAGAAGCTGGAGGTTCAAGTTGCACAGACTGTTGGGTCTGTAAAAAGGCAAGAGAATTATCTTCCAGCAAGAACTGAGTCAAACCCCAGACATGCTTGCAATGCCATATCAGTGAGAGATGAAGATGATGGTGAAATTGTTTCTGCAGAAAAAGGAGAGAAATCGCAAAATTCGTCGGATCCAGATGGTGGTGTCGATCGACACCACCTGGGTGTCAGTCGACACCCATCTCAGTCAGATGCGGAAGTTCCAAAATCTCAGGTTCCAGCAGCAGTTGAGAGGGTGTACCAACCTAAGGTTCCTTTTCCTAAGCCTAGGAGGTCTAAGCAGGATCTTGAGGAAGCTAGATGCAAGGCTATGATGGACAAGGTGATGATTGAGATGCCTTTGATTGATGCAGTAAAGCTTTCACCACCTCTTAGGCACTATGTCAAGAGAATGATATCCAATGGTTTGAGCCCTGAAGAAGGAGCACTGCTTACTAAGGATGTCAGTGGTTGTTGTGCAATCATTCAATGTAAGACTGCAGAGAAGTTACCAGATCCTGGAAGCTTTGTACTTGATTGCTCTATCTCCACAGGAAGGTTTGCACACTCACTTTGTGACCTTGGTTCTAGCATCAACTTGATGCCACATTCTGTTGCTGTGAGACTTGGGATGACAGAATTCAAGCCAACTCAGATTTCTCTAATCCTGGCTGATCGATCCCGAAGAATTCCTGAAGGTGTTATAGAGGATATTCCAATTAAGGTTGGCAACTTCATGATTTCAACTGACTTTGTGGTGCTGAAGTATGATCAACAGCCTAAAGATCCTCTCATCTTAGGAAGATCTTTCTTGGCTACAGCTGGTGCTATCATAGATGTGCAGAAGGGACACATAACACTGAATGTGGATGGATTGAGTATGAATTTTGAGATGGATAAGCTGAGGAGAGCTCCTACTATTGATGGACAGACTTTTCTGTTGAAAAAGTTTCTGTAACACGAGCATCAGGCTCAGTGTCGATCGATGCCACCAAGAGGGTATCGATCAACACCCCTCCACGTCCACGACAAAGCTTTTCCAAAACTGATGCTCCAAGTCAGAAACCTGTTCCCAAACAGAAGAGTCATCAATCCACACTCCAGAACCCTCATGTAAGGCCAAGGTATGCATCTTCTTCTCCTAAAGTTCCTCCTACCATCAACAAGAATTTCAAAGAGATAAAAACTGTTTTGGAGTTAACCAAGCCACGAGATTATCGTAGAGTGCTTGTTTCTTCTGTTGATGATTTTGCAGGACATAAGAGAAGCACACCCATCCCTAAATCCCACCCTGGTCCTGTTTTTTCATACTTGGCAGACCTCATGCACCAAAAGCTTATACTCCACCTTGGATGAAGAGGACTTCAATGCCATGTTCTGATCCTCCGGATGTCTGAGCTCCAACACAAGCCAAGCTAATGACTGAAAACAAGCGCTTAGTGGGAGGCAACCCACTGGTAGGTTTTTCTTTTTCTTTTTCTTTTGATTTTGATTTTTATTTATTTTATTTTTATTTTTGCTTTCCTCTTACTTGATAACACTGGGGACAGTGTTGTTTAAGTCTGGGGGAGGTTAGTACTAACTATGTTTTATGTTTTTGAGTTTCAGTTGTGTCAGTCAAAACCATAAAGTTTGAGTCAAATTTTTCAAAATTTTTCTTTTTGTCTTTGGGAATTATGATCTTGATTAATGATTTCTCTTATTTGGCTAACACTCCAATGATTATTTGTTTATGCTTGATCTCAGAACTGAAGGTTAAAAAGACTGTGAGCCTTATCAACAATCCTGAAAGCCCTTATTCAATGGATATCTGATTGATCGGACGTTGTCTCAACCTTTATCAGGATTTTAACCGGACTTAATCTCTTACTTTGGGGTTGGAAATCAGTTGACTAGACTTCTTCTTCGGGCCATACAAGACAGTGCAATTTTTCAAAGTATGTCTTCCCTCTCTCTTCCCTTCAGTGCATTCAGAAAAAAAAGGATAAAAGATGAGATGATTTTGATCAGTTTAGAGAGGTAGGTAAATTACCAGTGACCTCATTATTCTACTCTTGAGTCAAATGATCACACAAAGCTTGGAAGCGAGGGATAGGTAAATTACCGATGACCCCGGTATTCGCTTACACCTTTGTTTAAAAAAAAGAAAAAAAATAATGGAAGTGAGAAAAGGGAGAGGAAAGGAGATGTAAGAAGAATGTTTTGGCCTGAAAAGAGTCCATATGCCACTGTTCGATACACCCAAGGTAAGAACTCACCTGTACTTGCTTTAATTTATATAATGAGATGACAATGGAGATTTCAGAGATTCTAAAGGATTGTGGGATTTGAGTAAGGAATGTTGATGCTTATCATGGTTGAGTATAAGAAAGAAGTTCTTGAGTCAGGTAAATGAAGAGTGCAAATAAGAATAATCTGCAATTGAGTGAGTTCCCTGTTTTCAAACCTCTTTCACATGTCTAAGCTTATGTTTTGCTTGAGGGCAAGCAAAGGCTAAGTCTGGGGGAGTTGATATATCATGGATTTTGTGGTTTTTAACCGTGATATAAAGAGTCTTTTAGTGTCTTTTGATTTGTTTTCTAGGATGTTTTTGAGTCTTTACAGGTTTTTAGCATGAAAGGAGCAAAGTGGAGCAGTTTGGATCATTTTGGAGTAATAATCTGGAGGAAATTAGCTTGGAGTCGAATTTGAGAGAGGGCATCGATCGACACTAGGGAGCATCGGTCGACACCCTTGTTGCCAACGAGAAAAGAGCCAAATTTGGAAGTTTTACAAATCTGCCCCAAAGTTTCCAAAATTGCAACACAAGTCTCTGACGTGTTTAAGAACATATAAATAGTGTTTTTAGGTTTTCCAAACCCACAAGTCTTTTTCTAGAGAGTTTTATTTTTCTGCAACCCTGTGAGATTTTGAGAGCTTTGGAGAGAGAGAGATCAGATCTGCTTTGTAGAGAAGAATTCTTGAACTCCTTCTTACTCTTTATAATCTCTATTGCTTATTATTCAGAATCATGTCTTGTTCTTCTTTGATTATGTCTGAGTAGTTTGCTTGTTAGGTTCAGGGTTTTTCACAGGGATTTTATGAATTATTAGATCTGATTATTTAGGATTCATTATCTATCTAGATCTTCATCTTAGGTTGTTCTTCATATTAATCCTTGATTGGTCATCTACAATTAATACTTTAGGAAAATAAATTGATATGAGAATATAATTGATTTTCCTGATAAAACCTTTTGATGAGCAAAATTATTACTTGCAAAGAGATTTGATTTAATAATTTTGTGAACAATCTAAACCTGATTGTATTGCTGATTTTTGACCTAGAATTTTACAAAGAGATTTGGATTTTCTGGTTTTAAATTTAGATATTATTTGCAGTGAGAACTGATTTAATTTACAAAAGTGTTTAGAGTTCTAGATCTGTTCTTAATTGCTTGAATCCTAATTTATTTCTTGATTTAATATTCCATAATTTCCTGAGAAATTCCCTAGGCCTAGCTTTTTGATCCATTGAATTTACAACAGTTTTATTTAATATTTTGCATTGCTTTTCTTTATTTTAATTCAATTTAATCTGTTTAGCATAATTATAAAACTCTATAATTTATTGTGTAGTCTTGAGTCCTTGTGGAATTCGACCCCTAAGTACTGCATTGACCTCTTAATTTGAGAGAGTATCTCTAGGATAAATTTGAGCATATCAACCGTGATTTCCCCGAAGCTTCTTGCCGGATCTTCGTTCCTACAACCACAAAACTCGATCCCAAGCCACAAGAAAGCTTCCTAACGTCCATAGCAACATCCTAATACATCTAACAACACACAACAGGAAGATTAATGAGTTCTCTAGCTTAGATAAGCCATGGTCATGCACTTACCTTTGCCACAGAAGAACTAAACCTCAAACACTCAAGAACAAGCCTTTAGGAAGCTCCTACAACGATCCCAGCTACAGATCTCTACAGGAACTCCCCAAATCTCCAAGAAATCACCAAGAACTTTCAAGAACTCTTTCTCCTTTCTCTTTTCTCTCAAAAACGGCCACAAACGTCTAAAGAGACAAAAGGGACGACCATAAGGGTTTTCTCTTCTCTTTTGACCAAAACGCAGTCAAAACGCAGAGAATTGAGCTAGCATCGACCGATGCTACCTCTGCATCGATCGATGCACACCCTAAACCGAGATTCCGGTTCGCGGGTGTTACATCTACAATCTTTATAATTTATTTTCTAAATTATTGTCAACGGAAGACCGATGGATCACCAACAGTTTTCAAACGACTTTAAAAATGGTAACATATGACCGGCGGAATAACGACGGAGTTCTGAAGAAAGCTTCTAACGGACGTTATCTGTCAGGATTCCGTCGGGATGTGGTCCAGAATTCCCAACGGACTTATTTCTATTGGTAAAAACAGACGCATTACCAATAGATAACGACGGTTCAATTTTCGTCGTATTTCAGTCGAAAATCCGTCATAAAGAGCCAACGGGAATTAGTCCGTCGGAAATTCCGTCGGATATCGCCTTGTTTTCTTGTAGTGCATAACTCAGCCAACCCCCAAATTAGAATGACTAAATAACCGACCAAACCGAACCAAACTGGAAACTATTTTTCCATTATTTTCGGTCAATTACGGTTATATTCGGCTTGCTATCTGTTATATTAAGTTAATCGTCCTAATTTGGATAACATTTGGGTTATTTATGGTTATATATTCGTCTAACCGACACATAACCGGAAATAACCGAAAAGTAATTTCAAAAATTTTTAAAATTTGAAAAATGGTTATCATATTAGCATATCCAAATTACCACCTTAAACCAAACACAATATAACGAAAACCAAACTGTTATATTAAAACCCATAATGATGGAAATATGAACCCTACACCTCAAACCCTACACTTCAAACCCTAACCCTAACCCTAACCCTAACCCCTAAATGTCATGTTTTGAATGTTTTACACATTTTGATCAGAATGTGTAAAAATCAATCTTTGTCTATAATTATTACTTTTCATTGCTTATAGTGATTGTAATATTCCTTTTTTCATTCTATATTTTAATTTTGAGTTATAATAATTCTAGTTTACAAATATTTCATAAGTCAGCCGTGTGAAGTATGTAAATCAGCCGTAACTTAACCGTAAACCAGCCATAATTTTGAAAATAGACAAATCGAAGTTTTACAAATCCAAGTACAATTCCATAAGAAAGGAAACGAAGGACATAATGCATTATTTAATCTGAATCCAAAAAATTAGTTGCCTCATCGTAGATTTCTGCTGCCATTTTAACCCGTATAGCCTGGATATTTTGATCACTGATTCCATCGAACGACACACCAAGCGCTAGACATTCAATAAACTTTAAAGCGTACACGCCACAGTCACCAACCTGTATGTTTTGAGGGACCTTGGAGGCACTCTTCCTCCTGAAACAGAACTGACTGGCAGTAGGTGTACGAATTTCATGAGGAACGTTCTCGTTCATCATTTCTGGAATCATCCGCTTAAACGCCCTACAATCATTCAGCATTCTAAGATCACTGTCTAAGGTTACTTGTCCCACAATGCTATCATAGCAATCAATATGCCTTCTGTTGAGATCCACGTGCAGCGCCACCCAGTGATTACCTCCAGTTCGTGGAGTAATATACAGGTGATCCACATCTTCAATCCACTTCAAATTAGTCGGTTCATCTAGTGGTAACAAACCTTTAACTAAATGTTCATAATTATTGCCAATCATTTTAAAAAACTTGGGTTTCATATCGAACATCTTATAATCACGAATCATCGTTCTGGTGGACCACGGGTCTATAAACGCAATGCGTTTATTGTGGAATGGGAAGGTATCTCGTTTGTACCTAATACTGAGGAGTCTCATAAACGCGCCCATGTGCTGTAAAACAGAAAACTGATTAGTAAACAACAACTCAGCCATAATGTAATATAATTCAGTCGTAAACAATAACAAATCATACCACTGCCACCTACTGTCATTATGTATTATAACACAGCCGTAAACATAATAACTCAGCCACTATGTATTATATCTCAGCCGTAAACATAATAACTCAGCCATTATGTATAATATCTCAGCCGTAAACATAATAACTCAGCCATTATGTATAATATCTCAGCCGTAAACATAATAACTCAGACATCAAGTTAAACTTACTTTATTAGACAGCCACCCAAATGTACCAGACAGCCAGTTCTTTCTTTCGGTCATGAGAGTCCTATAGAATTCAATATTTGGTGTTGACTTGCCTAATGGTGTACCCCTAAGAAAAAAATAAGAACAGGTTAATATAATTTTAACAAGATGTGATTAACAAGGGTCTAAAGGGTCATACTCGGCTGTCTTTAGGTACTCCAAAAGTTTCTGCAACTTGACCGGATCAACAGGTGCCAGAGGATCATATATTCCAAGTCCAGGTGAAAAGTTCTTCCTCATGCACGTCAGTCCGTTGTCCCCAATATAAGGAAAAATCTTCGCTTGTGTAGCTTGTAGTTTATTCAATGAACTTCCATCCGGGGACAGCTTAACATTCTCCAGCCTTAAAGCTTTGATTCTATCAAGCCTAATCTTTTCCTCCTCATCATCCTCAGATTCAGGTTCAAGTGAGTTGACTTCAGCCATAATCTTGGCTGTCATATCACATATACTGCTGTCAGGTTCTTCATATTCCAATTGAATGACTTGATTAGGCTTAGTAGTTTTTCTACATCTTCTCTTTGGCGGATTATTTCCATCCTTCTTTTCCGCTAACTCTTTGACCTTCTTTGCAGCCGCCGCCTCATCTTTTGCCTTTTTTTCCGCAAACTCTTTGACCTTCTTCGCAGCCGCCGCCTCATCTTTGGCCTTCTTTGCAGCCGCCGCCTCATCTTTGGCCTTCTTTGCCGCCAACTCTTTGGTCTTCTTCGCAGCGGCCGCCTCAACTTTGGCCTTCTTTGCATCTAATTCTTCGTCCTTCTTTCCATCATTGGCATTTTTCCTCGTGTTAGTCCGTTGAATTGGTTTCGTAGCAGCTGGAGACTTCTCAATGAAATTAAGAGGATGATCTTTATCAAACTCATCTTTATCAAACTCTTTATTCAGATTCCTACTGACCCCAGCCAAACCACTGCCAACTACCTGTATAACATAGCGAAGACAATTAAAGATAATGATAACTCAACCAACCTAAACAATCTGGAAACTCAGCCATAAGATTAACATAATTCAGACATTACCGGAGGATGTTGACAGAGTAGTTTTGGTGCATTTTTTCTGGAACTGCTGGTACTAGTGGACTTTTTGGTGACAACAGTTCATCCCTAAGGTTCTTTATTTTGAAATTTTTACAAGTGTTTTGTGACAACAGTTCATCCCGAAAGTCTTCAACATTGTTTTGGCCAGTTTGCCCAACACCCAAGGAAAGCACGTGCTCTTTCATCTGCTTGAGATCACTCTCAACAGAACGAAACCTGGTTTCAAACCTTTCATTCATCCTCTCTTCTATATTATCTCCAATGTTTTTTTCCAAGGTGTCAAACCTTGAGGTTAAATTAGACACCAACTCAATGAGAGTTCCAACCGGTCCACCACCCTGACTGTTGGAAACTACCACCTTCTGTTCAGCTCCTTCACCAGATCCACCACCCTGACTGTTGGAAACTACCACCTTCTTGACTTTCTGCTTCTTTGCGGGAGGAGAGTCAGAATCAACTTTCTGCTTCTTTGCGGGAGGAGAGTCAGAATCAACATCCCAAAAACCTTTAACAAACTTATCCTCATGTATGTCTTGGATAAGGCGATCAACTGCTGGGTCGTCTTCTTTTTGATCTGGCCACGTATGAAATAGCTCGCGTACATCATCCTTCATAACCATTTTAGTCACACGCAGCTGTAACATAAGAGAATATGAGACCCATCAGTGAATAATAACTCAGCCAACACTAAAGCATAAATCAGCCATTACTAAAACATAACTCAGCCGTTACTAAACCATAAATCAGCCATAACTAAACCATAACTCATCCATTACTAAACAATCACTCAACCAGATATAAACCTTACCTCACCAATTACCGATACCATCGTAGAACGTGTACAGTTTCCACCCCATTGAAGCATCGGTATGCCACCATCATTAGCTGATACATTCCCAAACCGTTCTCCAAAGCATTTGATGGACTCATACGCCCAAGCCTGTAATACGGGTGTAAACCCACTGAGGGTGTACGACTTTCCCGTAGGGTTCAACATCTTTATGGAATCAACAAGAGCTTCAAATGCTGACCGACCCCACGGATACGTCTTCATTGCTTCATCATCAAAAACTCTTTTGGCACATTCATATGGAATTCTAGAGTTATTATGCAAACCATAAAGTCCAATGTGTTGAAGAAGCAACAGCCCCAACCATTTACGATGATTAAGGTTAACCCATCCCCGGCACAGTTTTAATGCTTCCCTGAGTTCAAGTAGCGTTGGACCTGCCCCACCAGGCACTTTCAAAAGTCTGAAGAAGTCTTTGTGTTCCTCTTCAATTTCAAACCGTTCAGTAGGCATTGGGTCTATGTTTAACCCCATCAGATAATGAAATTCTTTCAACCCAAACCTGATAGGTTGACCGCCGACCACAAACCAAAGCTCCTTCTTATGTACCCTTAACTGGTTACATAGTAGGAAATGAACAACCTTACCAGACCAGACGAATTGGCTATCAACTAGCTTAGAGATTATTCCAATTGGTACTTTCTTCGTTTCATCCCACGCATCCAGTCCTATTGATTCCCTAATCTGAGGTAATTCTAACATCGTGAAATTGTTGTTAATTTGTTTAGTATGTAGAATAGACTTCATTACTGGCCAAAGTCTTGGTGGGTAATCCCTTGCTTGTTCTTCAGAAATATCCTTAACCATCTGATTGTAAAGCATAAAATAAATCAGCCATAACATATGGCAAACGCAATGCATATAATAACTCCGCCATAAATACATAACTCAGTCGTAAAGCATAAGATAACTCAGTCCAAACTCAGCCATCAAAGACGGCGACAATCACCCGTAACTCAAAAATAAACAGGAAGACACATACCGGAACTCGAAGACGAGATGGCTTAGACGGAAACGAACAAGACAGCGACGACGAAGAGAAGAAAGAGCGAATGAGGATATCGAGCGAGGACGGCGAGAGATGACGGCGGGAGAGTAGAAAAAGACAGATTATCGTCGGCGGAATTAGGGTTAGATTTCGCCGACGATAGGGACAGAGAGTTTTTTTTTCGCGGTTTAAAAACCGTTCACTTTCCCTCTAATTGTAACTGTCGATTCTGGAAAGATAACTCAGCAGTCATAAATGGTATCTCAGCCAACCCTCAAATTAGAATGATTAAATAACCGACTAAACTGAACCGAACCGAACCGAAAAAATAAATTTTCCCAATTTGGTATTTTTGTATTGGTATGTTTGCCTAGTTTTCTTATATTCGGCTTATTTCGGTTCTATTATGCTAATGTACTTAATTACAATATATTTTGGGTTATTTATGGTTATATATTCATCTAACCGACCCATAACCGGAAATAACCAAAAATTAATTTCAAAAGTTTTAAAAAAAAATTTAAAAATTAATTTCAAAATGGTACTCATATTAGTATATCCATATTACCACCTTAATCCAAACACATTATATCCAAAACCAAACTGTTATATTAAAAACAAATAATGTTACCTCATCTAAACCCTAAACCCTAAACCCTAACCCCTGAACAACATGTTTTGGTATGTTTGACACATTTTGATCAGAATGTGTAAAAATCACTCTTTTTTCTATAATTATTATTTTTATTGGTTATAATAATAGTAATATTCATTTTGCCATTCTAAATTTTAATTTTGAGTTATAATAACCTTATTTTACAAATATCTCATAACTTAGCCGTTTAAGTCAATAACTCAGCCACTACTTAGTCAAATTACTGGCCCCTTTTTTAATAATAAATAAAAATACATGAAAATTTTGAATTCAAATTTTTGAATTTATTTTTAATAATAAATCGTTTAAAATATTTTTATTAAGCGTATGGATGATAACAAGAAACATAATTATTGTTTGCGTCTCCCCAACAACCCTTTTTGCATTCCCGAGCGGGTATATAATAAATTAAAAGGGTGGCCGTCGGATAACTCAGCCGTAACACCATTATTACGGCCGTTGCATAAGTCAGCCATAACAAAGTTGTTAATTTAACTGACTATCCTAAGTCAGTCGTGTAAAGAACACAACTCAGCCTTCAAGTATATTACTGTCAAACGACGTCGTTCGATATATTGTTTTAGTATAAATTAAGGGATTTGTTGTGATTTATTGCTTCAGTAATCGAGATCGAGTCAAGATGATGGGAAATAGAGATATCTACGGCGGCAACTCCAGGGTTGATAGAAAACTGCTTCTGAAGCACTAGCTGAGGTAGATCTCTGGACTATCTGAAATCTCAAAGCATTATCTTAATATTGTGTTTGTGGAACTGTAGGAGCTGAATCGTAATGAAATAAATATGAAAATGAGGTACGGCGAAATCCGGAGGCGAGACAAGGGCGTTCCAATCGGGTGTAATTGCGTGCGGTGCTACTCGTTGCCACTTCTAATGATCCTACCACAAGAGGAGAACGTTATTTCAGTTGTCGGTATGACATCACAGATGTAAAGATTTTTGTACTCTTATTTTTTAGTTTTGTTATCTGTTTCTGACTTTTTTTTAGTCTAATATGAATTATGTACTATTTGTAAGGGTCCCGGTCAAGGCTGCGGTTTCAGGAAGTGGTGGACTGATGCAGTGCGCGAAGAGTTAAGGGTTATTCAGGAGGAGAAGAATGAGATGAAGCAGGACTTGGATGCATCCAAGAAGCGCATCGAGATTCAAGAAGAAATGATCTTGTATTTGGAAAAGAAATATGACGCGCTGGAGAAGAAGTTTGAGAGCTTGAACAAGTATCTGTGAGATTAGTCAAGCTCCGTTGATTTTTATCAATCTATTTTAATAACTCAGTCATGATTAATTATAACTCAGCCGTCATAAACGATATCTCAGCCAACCCTCAAATTAGAATGACTAAATAACCGACTAAACCGAACTGACCGATAAAATAAATTTTCCAATTTGATATTTTTGAATTGGTATGTTTGGTTAATTTCGGATATATTCGGCTTATATTAGGCTAATCTACTTAATTACAATATATTTTGGGTTATTTATTAGAATGACTAAATAACCACTAAACCGAACCGACCGATAAAATAAATTTTCCAATTTGATATTTTTGAATTGGTATGTTTAATTAATTTCGGATATATTCGGCTTAATTTCGGTTATATTAGGCTAATCTACTTAAATACAATATATTTTGGGTTATTTATTGTTAGATATTAATATAACAGACCCATAACCGGAAATAACCAAATTTTTTTTTGATTTTTTGATTTTTTAAAAAAATATTCAAATGGTAATAATATTATTATATCCATATTACCACCTTAAACCATACACATTAAAACACATTAGAACCAAATCCAAAAATCAAATAATCTGAACCCTACATCTCAAACCCTAAACCCCAACCCTAACCCTAACCCTAACCCCTAAACGTCATGTGTTGTATGTTTTACACATCCTTGGTGAGAATGTGTAAAAATCAATCTTTCTCTATAATTATTACTTTTTATTGGTTATAATAATTGTAATATTCATAATTCAATTGTACATTTAAATGTTGAGTTATAATAATGTAAATTTACGAATATTTTATAAGTCAGCCGTGTAAGTCAATAACTCAGCCATCACTTAGTCACTTTGTCGGAATTTTAAGATTTTTTATTCGAATTTTGAGTTCAATTTTTTAATTATTTTGTATAATATATTGTGAAAAAGCTAAATTTATAAATTGATTACGCGTGTGGATCTGAGCAGGCACAGAATTATTGTTTGGGCTTCCCCAACAACACTTTTAGTAATATCGAGGCACGGCACGAAAGACTAAACGAAGCCGTACCAAGTACATAACTCAGCCATAACTCACTCATCCGTACGAAGTAGATAACTCAGCCATTTGAAATATATAACTCAGCCATAACATATATGTTTATTTAATATTAATTATAACTCAGCCGTGTGAAGTACATAACTCAGCCGTAACATTGAAAAGATACTAAACAAAGGACTTTCTTATCCAAGTACAATTCCTACCAAAAGAAATCCAAATTTTTCCAATATCCAAGTACAATTCCTACCAAAAGAAATCCAAATGTTTTTTTACATATCCAAGTACAATTCCTACCAAAAGAAATCCAAATGTTTTTTTACATATCCAAATGCAAGTCCTACATACCAAAAGAAATACAAATGTTTTTTACTTGAACTGATTCATAAAATCAGGTGACTCATCGTAGATTTCTGCTATAACACGTATACCCTGGATGTTTTGATCACAGATTCCATCGAAAGACACACCAAGCGCTAGACATTCTTTAAACTTTAAAGCGTACACGCCACAGTCACCAATTTGTACGTTTTGCGGGACCTTGGAGACTGTCCTCCTCCTGAAGGTAAACTGTTTGAAAGTAGGTGTACCAATTTCGTGAGGAACGTTCCATTCATCATTGCTGGAATCATCCGCGTAAATGGCCTACAAGCATTCAGCATTCTAAGCTCACTATCATTGGTTACTTGTCCCACGATGCTATCATAGCAATCAATATGCCTTCTGTTGAGATCCACGTGCAGCACCACCCAGTGATCGCCTCCAGTTTGTGGAGCAATATACAGGTGATCCACATCTTCTATCCACTTCAAATTAGTTTGTTCATCTGATGGAATCAAACCTTTAACTAATTCTTCATAACCATTGCCAGTCATTGTAAAAAACTTGGGACTCATCAAGAACATCGGATAATGATGGTGAACCATTTCATTGGTGAACCACGGGTCTATAAACGCAATGCGTTTGTTGTGGAATGGAAAGGGATCTCGTTTGTACCTACACCTAAGGACTCTCATAAACGCGCCCAAGTGCTGTACAACAGAAAACTGAGTAGTAAACAACAACGCAGCCATAATGTAATATAAGTCAGACAACGACAACAATAACTAAGACATTAAGATAAACTTACTTCATCAGTAAGCCACCCATATCTACCAGATTCTTCTGTCCTCACTGGCCAGTCCTTACGTTCGGTGATTAGCACCCTATAGAATTCAATTTTGATTCCGCCTTTGCCTAACGGAATATTCCTAACAAACAAATAAACACAAGTTAATATAATGTTAACAAGCTGTTATTAACTTGTTAAGCAAAAGGGTCTAAAGGGTCATACTCGGCTTTCTTTAGGTACTCCAAAAGTTTCTGCAACTTGACCGGATCAACAGGTGCCAGAGGATCATATATTCCAGGTCCAGGTGAACAGTTCTTCCTCATGCACGTCAGTCCATTGTCTCCAATATTAGGGAAATCCAGCTTGGATGATCTTGTTGTGTATTCAATGCACTCCCATCCGCTGACAGCTTAACACTCTCCAGCCTTAAAGCTTTAATTCTATCAAGCCTAATCTTTTCCTCCTCACCATCCTCAGATTCAGGTTCAAGTGAGTTGGCTTCAGCAATAAACTCGTCTGTAATATCTTCTGCACCAGCTTCTGCACCAGCTTCTGAACCAGCTTCTCCAGGTAGTACAAATTTCAACGGCTTAACACGAGCAGCAACAACAGCAGCAGTAGGATTTTTAGGCGCCCTACCTCTACCTCTACCTCTACCTCTACCTCTACCTCTACCTCCAGCCGCAGCTACTTCTTTGGCCTGCTTTGCCGCAGCTACTTCTTTGGGCTTCTTTGACGCAGCTACTTCTTTGGCCTTCTCTGCCGCCTCTAACTCTTTGGCCTTCTCTGCCGCCTCTAACTCTTTAACATTTCTCCTCTTGGAAGGCCGTGTTTTCGTATCAGCTGGTCTCTTAGTAGCTGGAGACTTCTTAGCATCTGGAGAAGTCAAATAGTTCTTTTCCTGTATATTAAAATTATAATAACTCAGCCTAAACATTCTGAAAAATCAGCCATAAAACAAAGATAAATCAGACATTATGATAACTCAGCCTAAACTTCTAAAAAATCAGCGATAAAACAAAGATAAATCAGACATTACCTTCTCTGCCGCCTCTAACTCTTTGGCCTTCTCTGACGCCTCTAACTCTTTGGCATTTCTCCTCGTGGAAGGCCCTGTTTTCGTATCAGCTGGTTTCTTATCAGCTGGAGACTTCTTAGCATCTGGAGAAGTCAAATAGTTTTTTGCCTGTATATCATAGCGAAGAAAATTAAAATTATAATAACTCAGCCTAAACATTCTGAAAAATCATCCATAAAACAAAGATAAATTAGACATTACCGGAACTTTTGGTGGACCTTTTGATGTCTGAAGTTCCTATCCATGTCCCAGGTTATTTAGTTCATGTCCATGTCCCAGATTATTTAGTTCCTGTCCCAAAATTAAAGTCTGGTCAGTCGTGCTCTTTGAAAGCACGAGCTCTTTCATCTGTTTGAGGTCCGTCTCAAAAGATCCAAGCCTGGTTTCAATCCTTTCATCCATCTTCTTCTCCAGATTCGCCGATACATTTTCAATGTTCATATCAACGGTGTCAAACCTTGTGTATAACTTAGAGATCAATTCGTAGATAGTACTAAGTACTAACCGACTCATCTTCGATAGTTCTAATCGACCCATCTTCCCCAATATCTTCCTCCTCACTTACCTTTTTTCCTTTCTTCTTCCTCTCCTGTGCAACTCCTTCACTAGTTTCCTGACTGTTGGAAACTTTCATCTTCTGGACTTTCCGCTTCTTTGCGGGAGGAGATTTAGACTCAATAACTGCTTCAGCTTTCTTTTTCTTTTTCTTCTTATCACTCCCCTTAACATCCCAAAAACCTTTAACAAACTTATGGATATGTATTTCTTCGATCAGGCGATCGATTGCTGGGTCGTCTTCTTGTTCTGGCCACGAATGAAATAGCTTGCAGCCATTTTCCTTCATAACCATATTAATCACACACAGCTGTAACATAAGAGATTATGAAACCCATCAGTAAGTTTTAACTCAGCCAAGACTAAAGCATAAATCAGCCATTACTAAAACATAACTCAGCCAACACTAAAGCATAAATCAGCCATTACTAAAACATAACTCAGCCATTACTAAACAATAACTCAGCCATAACTAAATCATAACTCATCCATTACTAAACAATCACTCAACCAGATATAAACCTTACTTCACCAAGCGCTTTGATCTCTTCAGCAATTGCGGTTTCCATCGATGAACGTGTACGGTTTCCACCCCATTGAAGCATCGGTATGCCACCATGTTCAGCTGATGCATTCCCAAACCGTTCTCCAAAGCATTTGATTGACTCATACGCCCAAACCTGTAACACGGGTGTAAACCCATTGAGGGTGTACGACTTCCCCGTAGGGTTCAACATCTTTATGGAATCAACAAGAGCTTCAAATGCTGACCGACCCCACAGATACGTCTTCATTTCTTCATCATCAAAAATCTTTTGGCACTTTCATATGAAATTCTAGAGTTATGATGCAAACCATAAAGTCCAATGTGTTGAATAAGAAACAGCCCTAACCATTTACGATGATCAAGGTTAACCCATCCCCGGCAAAGTTTTAATGCTTCCCTGAGTTCAAGTAGCGTTGGACCTGCCCCACTAGGCACTTTCAAAAGTCTGAAGAAGTCTTTGTGTTCCTCTTCAAGTTCAAACCGTTCAGTAGGCATTGGGTCTATGTTTAACCCCGTCAGATAATGAAATTCATTCAACCCAAACCTGATAGGTTGACCGCCGACCAGAAACCAAAGCTCCTTCTTATGTACCCTTAACTGGTTACATAGTAGAAAATGAACAACCTTACCAGACCAGACGAATTGGCTATCAACTAGCTTAGAGATTATTCCAATTGGTACTTTCTTCGTTTCATCCCACGCATCCAGTCCTATTGATTCCCTAATTTGAGGGAATTCTTTCATCCTGAAATTTGTGTTTATATCTCTAGACTCTATTTTAGCGTATAGCCTTGGGGGGTAATCCCTTGCTTGTTCTTCAGAAATAATCACCATCGACATCTGTTATAGTTCATAAGTAAATTATAACATAAATCAGCCATAATATAAAACAAACTCAGCCATAACATAAAACAAACTCATATACAAAGCATAACATAACGCAGCCACAAACACATAACTCAGATCTAAAGCACAAAATATCTCAGTCACAACTCAGCCGTAACTCAGCCGCAAAATAAAACAAATAGTAAATCAGCCATCGAATCGAATAAATCTAACAAATCAGCCGTAAACCCTAAAATAACTGAGCCGCAACATAAAACAAAAAGTAAATCAGCCATCGAATCGAATAAATCTAACAAATCAGCCAGCCGTCATTAACAACGGCGACAATCAGCCGTAAATCATCGAAATAACCCACATTCAGCCGGATAAATCAAAATTAAACAGTCGATACATACCGGATAGACGAAGACGAAGAAGACGAAGAGAGAGAGAGAGAGAGCCAATTGAAGAAAGAGAGTGCGACGACGAAGAAAGACGGCGAGAGATGACGGCGAGAGATGACGGCGAGAGATGACGGCGGGAGATTGACGGTAAGAGAGTAGACAATGATAGTAACGCCGGCGACGAGAGACGAGAGTTTTGATAATTTTTTTTTTCGCGGTTTGAACAGTTAATACTATTCACTTTTCCTCTCGATATAAACAAGAGAAAACAAAACTGTGGATCTAAAAAAACTGCTTAATGACGTGTTAAATCATATCTGATGTGTATTTTAATTTGCTGATGTGTATTTTTTTTTTTAATTTTTTACTCCAATTCGAAAAACAAAACCCAAGAGGTAAATTGTAATTACACCCAGGGCAATAAACATTCTAGTAATTTTCAAAAAATTTATAAATTTGGGTAATAAACCAACTTTTGGATAACATCTGACAAACGCAGAGATTGACGCTGTGGCCTGGACAAAAAACATTAAAGCGTGTACCAAAATATGTGTCGTGAACAGTAAAACATAAATCGTGTAACCAACGGGATCAATATCATTAAGGCCTGAACCCAACGGAACGTCATGGACCAAAAACTAAGATATGCCTATATTTTGATCGCACATATACATTATATCGTGGACCATAAATTATCGTAGACAAAAAACATATATTTATTTAACTATTTAGATGGTACTAAAATATTCTCCTTTTTTAGGGAATTTGATATGGAATATAATATCTTCTTCGTCAAAACTGTTAAGGTTGATTCTCACCCCATGATGATACCCGATCCATGAACCTTTGCAAAGCCCAAGTAAAATGATCATATTTTAGAATATGGATAGAGACATTTTGGTCATTCGAACCAACACAATACCCTACAAATACGACACCTGAAAAAAGGGATGGAAAAGGGAGAGAAGAAACAGTTAGAGAGAATGACAGAGAATTAACGGCTGACTCGTAGACTCGGCAAAGCGGACGAACCATCTAAGGTCGTCTACTTTTTTGTAACGTTTGATTCTCATCGTGTTAGCTGATAGAATAGATAGAATAGAATCTATTCTATCATTAACTCGTGAAGTTAGTTTTGTTCGACTTTTGACAAGCCTCGGCTTATACTAATAAAGAGAGTTTTGACACCTTTCCCTCCAAAACAAATCTCTATTTGTGACCTGATAAGGACATCAACAATTTAGCGCACCAGGAAGGAAGAGCCAAGTCGAAGTTTTCTTTGAAATATGAAAGACGGACCTACATAAGCTCGACAAGATAACCAGAAAGATCGATAGCGTCAGCTCGAATATAGAAAACTGGTTCGTCATGATGAACGACCACCTCGGCAACGGACCAAGCGGGACTAACCACCCTTCCAACTCTGACTGCTCCGAGGAAGGCCGCGACCTCATAAAGCCCAGGGGAGTTTTGAGTCTTCTCAATGCAGGAGTTTTTCATTGGAGGCACTGATACCTCGGTGCAAACAACACAGTGGGAAATGTCCGCGATAATCAATAATGCTAGAGTTCTTGAGAGGCTAAGAGAAGAAATTGTTTCCGTTGTAGGAGTGATGGTGCAGTGCTTTGACTGGGAAATCAAAGAAGATAAGGTCAAACATGGACGAGACTTTTGAAGGAATGACCCTGAAAATGGTTCATCTGCTTAAGTGCACTCCAGTTCTTAGAACCCAACCTTTTTCTAGCTTTTATACTTAGGTTGGGAGCTTATAACAAGTCTACTTTCTTCTGTTCTATATGTTTGCATTTGTTATCTTCTATGTTGTCTCTATAAACACTATCTTTGCTCCAGAACGTTGAATTACATTTGGTTTCTTGCAAGTTATATTTCATTATTTCATCTCTAGTTCTTCAACCCATAACATCAGAATGCGAGAAAGCGTTGGTTTCATGTATAAGAGCTTTCCAGAATTTGTATCGTTTTGCCTTTTATTCTTGATCTCGGCTGTCTTGCAAAAAAAATAAAGTTACTAGAGAATCAGAGGAAAGGTAGCTAGACACTGGAGAAGCAAACTTCCATAGGACCAATCTTCCTGACCCAATTGTGTATGGGGAATTCCTAGATGAAGTCGAAGCTGAACTTAGATCTAAACTTGTTCACAAGAAAAAGAAAGAGAGTTCAGAAAAGAGGTTTCAAGACGTGAAAACTCACATGCTCTATAAAACGCCATAAGCCACTCAGAATACATCAATTTTGGATAAGACTGCGATATGTACTTCGCCTTAGTCGATCAAATGTGGTGACTTGCCGTTGTGTGGCTACCTTGACTACTACGGAAGAAGCACAAAGACCTTGGCTTCACCTTAGTAGCTCCATGCATGCATAGGACAATCCCCGTGCTTTGATATATTTTATTGGACCTGATGTTCGAAATAATAGAATGTGTCCAAACAATGGACTGGAGAGTCATGTTGACCAAGCTCGAGGGTTGTGTGGCCATGAAGAAGGGTACATAAAGACTCATGGGCATGTTAGAGAATGTCGAGCAAGTTATGACAACATAAATATTTGGTATTATGTGTATGAGCATGAAGCTATATGATTAATGTAAATTATTATTTTGAGTAATTGGGTGATTATATATTGTGACAGCATGTGAGTAGTAATGATTTACCTCACTAGGTAATTTTTTTTCATGCTTTCTTTGTGATGCATGTTAGGAGTATATATGATTAGAGTACTGATCATAAGACATAGAGATCATCGGAGGTTGTGTTGAATAAACGATATTCTATAACACTGGTATTAGATTTAAATAAAGTCTCTGATTTTTATTCATACACGGTTGTGTACTTTTATCTGAATATATATTATGAAAACCAGCCTATTCTTATTCTTGGGTCGAGTTGTTTCAGAGCCCTCGCAGAGCATGCGTGTAATGTGTGAGAGCCCAAAGAGTGAACATGTTCCTATAGGTTGGAAAATGGAGCATCACATTCATCTTGAACACTCCCATTATTTCCTGAAAAATTATAAAAACAAAGTTAAACGTTAAATTATTATGTTTTTTATAGGTTTTATTTAGAGTGAATTGGAAAAAGAAATGGGATTGTATTCACCTGTTGTGGGAAATCGCCGTTATCCAATTGTGAATTGATCAACACTTTGGCAGCACGATGAACCGGCAAAGGATCTCTTTCTATTTGATTACCCATAATTAGAACCATAAGTGCTTGTCCTGTATTCACCACATTTGTCATGTTTCCTGTCAAAGGAATATATTTCTTCCTTGGACAAGATAGATAGCTCTCTCCCCAACCACCCTCGGGGTTTTGTGTGTCGAGAATGAAACGAACTGCTCTACGAATCGCCTCACAGTTATTGTAACACTTCCCTGCAGCCACAAGACCTCTTACCGCAAAGAAGGTTCCATAGATAAAACACACTCCCCAGTTTCCGTACCATGAACCATCCACCATTTGAAAGTCTTCAATGTACTTCACACCTTTTGTTATAAAACGTTTAACCTCTTCTCTTTTATACCCCGGAAACTGTTTAGTGAATTGAGCCAACGCAACAATTGCTGACCCCGTACATTCCACATACCTAAAGATAAAGATGACATCCCACAATCTAAGCTATTTTTTTTTTCAGACATAGATTAGATCAAAGAAAAAAGGGTCGATGAATATATATCGTACTCATGCTCCACGACTGCGTCTTCAATAAACTCCACTGGACTAAGCCACTGCATTTTATTGGAGTCATTTAAAATGTCACCTCATTGAAAAAATTGGCGAAAAAGAAATATAAGTTTTACCTCTAACCATGTTTTCCCGTCCGCTGGTTGCCATGCTGTTATACCGCCATTATCACTCTATAACAATAGGTTCGTACAAAACATCTTATATATGAAAATTTACAAAAAAATATAATGAACAAATATATTAGTAGGGTACAAAACGATTTATACTATAAAACTGTTGCAGTGATATGAAAAAATTATACTATAAAACGATTCATTTGTAAAATTATTACCCATATCCATTACATCATTAATATATACTATGTCATAATGAATACAACAATAATTTTAACTTTCTTGATTAATTAATTAAAATTCCCTCATTCCCAAGTACATTTATTTTAAAATGTCACTAGCTAGACAAATCTATTTTATACAGCAATCATCTAAAAACCTTTATCAATTTAAAAATTATGCAGAAGTACGTTTACTCAAGTATATATTACTACTATAAGAATATCATTGGTAACATAACGATCATTTGTTTCTTAATTGATATACCTGCAAATAGATAAGGAAATCAACTGCATCGTAGAGTTTCTCCACATCCATTTTCTTGCCAATAAACTCTGAGGGCATGTTCTCAAAGAAAAGACAGCACTAGACAATTTGACCAAAACATTTGTTTAGTAGACTATTTTATTAACTAAAAAAATGATTTAGTAAAAAAAAAGTCGGTGTATTAACTAATGTTACCTCTAAACTTTCAGCAGTACAGTCTGAAACTGGCCATCCTTGATCTTGGTCCGAAAACGTCCATCCACCTTTCGCCATGTGACGAAACATTTTCATGTAATCACCAGGAGGGTTCTCTGTAAC
This sequence comes from Camelina hispida, assembly GCA_023657505.1. Taxonomy (NCBI): domain Eukaryota; kingdom Viridiplantae; phylum Streptophyta; class Magnoliopsida; order Brassicales; family Brassicaceae; genus Camelina; species Camelina hispida. Next base: position 23,344,364 of record CP094635.1, on the reverse strand, counting down.
TTGAGATTTCTTCAAGTAATCATATCCTTTAAGTAGCGTTGACCTAATCTCTTCATCAATATCATCATCATCGACATTTTCTATCAAGACATGTAATGACAAGGCTGTATCCCACAGTTGGCTACCAAAAGACTACATATAAGAGTTGTACATGTGTAATGTGTTAATGCATCTTTTTATTACTCTATGTTCGATGTGATGAGTTTAGAGCTTATATATAACTCATAGTCAGAATCAAGAAGAACCAACCTGGATTTTAAGGCCATCCTCGCCAATCCAAATGAAATCAGGGACACGAGCAAGATGTTTCTTAAAATAATCACTTGATGGGTCTTCTACCCAACATGCAAGCATATGAAAGGCCTATACACGGAAATAGAAAAATATGAAAAGGAAAAAAGAAAAAATATGTTCTCTGCTTATCATCTTGTTCAACAATTACCTTCGGCACAGATCCACCTGTAATGTATCTGGTGGCTTCATCATGATAGTGAACGAGTTTCATAGTGGTTCGAAGAGCTCTTTGTCTTATGAGATTGTTGAAAGGCCATCGGTTTAAGATATTCTCTGAGAATATGTGAACACTTTTCCAAAACAAATCTTGTAAAAATGACTGTGGATAGTAAAGATCTTCCTGCATGATAAATATCTCTTTGCTTTAATACATTTTTTATTAATAAACATACTTACTTACTTCAAAATAAATTATATATACCTATATATATATATTTTATATAAGGTTTTTACCAAAAAAAAATACATATATATATATATATTAAGACAATTTATATTGTTTAAATTAATGGATGTGCATACTACATGATATTTAAAGAAAATATTATATCCATTTTAAGTCATATAGTTCAATTGTTTATATTTTCACATAAATAAACTTATCTCATTCATAAGTTTACCATACAATTTTTTTTTTTTTTTGACAGCAGCCATATAATATTGTGTTTTGAGTATAATGTATCATAAGTTTAACCATGTAATTAATTCTATCAATCATGATACATCTTTGATTTTCTGATGCATTATATAACTTAATTTACCTTTGCACATCGGTTCCGTGATTGCCTCCAATTGATTTTTGCGTAAGGCTCCGGATAAAGCTCTTCTCGGAGCTGGAGAATCAGAGGGGTTGGGGTAGCGACAAATTTTTTACCATACAAGTATGACAGCCCCATGAATATATCCCGTAAGTAAATCCATAAAGTCCCTGTCATTTATATATATTTTTTAAATAGATATAAGAAAATTAAGCTAAAATCCTAAAACCAAGCCCACAGTATCAATTATAAGCAGTCCATAATATTCAAACCTCCATTAACAGGAAAAGAAGAAGGAAGACACCAGAACTCAGGAGGTATAGGTTTGCATCCAGACCAATCATACACGCCAAGAACCTGATCAAATTCCCAATGGAAGATATACCAATTAGCAATATTTGGATTAGCCCACATATTTATATATCACTTTCAATGAAGAACACTCCTAAAATAATATATATATATATATATATATATATATATTAGAAATGGGAAAGTAGTCACATACGGAAAGCCAAGCTTTTCCGATCAAGGGCGTATAGGTAGCACCGCCATGGTTGAGGATCCACTTGAGAGCCCTTGCGAGAGCATTTCCTTGATCGTCATGACCGACTTCTACTCCCATGATTCGTAAACAAATATAGTTGATGACCGTGCAAAACATATTACTAGGGCTTTCTACGTGTAATCCCCACCCGCCATCTTCGTTCTACGTACGTACGTACCAATCAGTTTTGCTTTAAGTCTTTTTGTATCTGATAAATATATTTGTGTGTGCGCGCAAGATATCTAAATAGCTGTACCTGATGGTTGTACAGGTAACGAAGTAACTCTATACGATGCTCGGGTGTGAAGATTTTCTCAAGATGTCCAGTGATGTACAAACAGATCACCTATATATGCAACATGATTTTTTTAAAAAAATCATTGTATAAAATCGATTATTTTGGAACTAGCTGTTTAATTATAAATGAGTAACTCACGAAAGGGGCATTGAAGAACATTGAGCCAGCGTTTTCAGCAGGCCAATGTCCATCATCAGCCTGCAAGGCCGTGAAATAGAGTAACCCTCTTCTTAATGCTGTCTTTGCATCTTTATACGTTATTTTCTCGGCATCCTCTACGATAACTCGGGGAATCTTCTGCTCAAACTTCTTCTCCCTAAGAAACTGTAAAGTCCAGAATAATAAATCAATTTTTTTTTTTTTTTTTTGAGATAGAGACCAAATTGTAATGTGTTTATACACTGAAATTTTCACCTGCATACGCCATAGGAGATCGGCACTAGCCTTGAAACGTGACCTGTTGTTGGAGAAATTAAGACGAGCTTCCTCGACCTCTGCAAGTTCCTCGGGAGAGCCTGCGTTGGCATCAAACTCCCAAATCTGCCTCCCAACATAGTTGTTGGTGGTGAACAAGTGCGTATCATCTCTAGCCTTAGCACCAATTCTCAGTCTCCACATTTTGTATCAATGCTCCGAGTTTATTCAGAACGAAGACCACGTACGTCATTATAAATAAGAAACTGATGACGATGCATGTTGGAAATAAACTATTGTATCTATAATTTTCCAATAACTATTTTTTGACAACGCCTCATATTTTATCCTCTTTTTTTTTTTGACAATCATATTTTATCCTTGTACATGTAATTTTATTTTTCTTTTGAAATCATTAATAACATATTATTAACTACTATTAAACTAACTTATTTTCTTAAAGTATATGTAAACTACGTACGATTTTTTTATCAAATCATTTTCTCAAAGTTTTTTTTTAAACAACTTCAACATTCAAAAATAAAATAAATCTAATGCATGCCACTCAAAATATTATCATTTTCTCATATATTCTCCTTTAAAATGCATGTCTTTACTTTCCCGCATTTATTTATTTTTAATTTGAATAAAGCTATCACTCTATGTTATCTTTCTTTTTTTTTTTCACTGAGGGAACAAAAAAAGAAAAGAAAAAAAAAACTCTTTCAATTAATAAACAAAATATTCAAAGTGAAATTCGAACAGCCTTGGCTAATTAATTGCAGGTAGAATGGTGACACCATGATGGTGTAGTTTGGAAAACATAAAGATGTGGCCATATACAAACCAATTCAAACATGTAAATGTCGTGAACTTGCGACGAAATTGGAGGAAGATCGTGACGAAGAGAGAACCAATACCTTTTTCAATGGCTTAGCTGATAAAAGATTTGGAACTGTTCGCTCTACTATTACAAGCATGGAAGCTCTATCAAGTCTATCGACGTATTGTACGTGAAGAGAGACAAAATCTTAATAAGCAAGCAGTAATAGTTTGAATAACGACATAATTAAAGTGCATGCATTTACAATCATCAGCCGTTTTCCTCCTAATCGCATATACAACTAGCCCTTAACTAGATGATAAATTACTTCAATTTCTTCTACGAGAGCATGCTCGAATGTAAATGATGTTAATATTTGTTACGGTTATAAGAATTGATGTTAATATATGTATCAATTATAAATAAGTGATGTAAAAGTTAGTGTCAATTGGATTAAGTGATTCCAATAATTGTGTCATTTACAAAAATTGATGTTAAATATTTATATCAATTAAAAATAATTGATATAAAAATTATTGTCAATTTCTCTAAATAATAATAATAAATGTATCAATTCCTTCCAATAATAACAAATAATAATAAATAAAAATAATATATAATAAAATGATGTTAAAATATATTAAATTTCATAGAAAGAAAACAAATATGTATGGTACATTGCTCGAAATTCAAACCAAACCCCAAAAAAACAACATGAGCTTATAGGAAAATTAAACCTCTGTTCTTCTAAATTATACAAACAAGTTTACAACTGCTGCCAAAATAAACTTAAATAAGAAAAAAAAAAAAAAAAAAAATCTGCATACGCAGGCAGAAACTATTTCACCATCTTACAACTTGCTTCATCATCACTCTTGTTGATCAAAAATACACCGTACAAGCAACCACTAAATGCAGAGCCTTTACTAGATCATCGTCTCATCAATGAAACAAGTGTTGAGTATCAGATTTTTGAACATGTCGATCAACGAAGACTATGCTTGAATAGTAGAACAGATCTGAAAATTAAACTTGAGAAACATTCGAAGATTATAAAATTTTATCAATTATTTGATCTAATAAATTATAGAGAAATTACAAGTTAAAAAACAATGTAGTGCTTACCTTGAAGATGCTTTGGAAAATCTCTCTTCTCTTCTATCCTTTGTGGATGTTCGTTAACAAAGGTGATGATGAAACTGTAAGCAAAGGAAACGGAAGTATCTAATAGGATTTTCTACAGATTTATACTTGATTTACTTAATTTTAGGTATATATGAAAAATAGATATCCTATCTCCAAAAAAAAAAAAAAACAATTAACCGATAAAACTAAAATAGTTAAAAGGGAAAAAAGAAAAAATCATAAAAAAATAATAGATCGGTTATTATATTTTAAAGAAACTGCTGCAACTTTTAAAGAACTTATCATCGAATAAAAGAAATGATACCAGTTTTTATAGCACTAAAAGTACTACAATATATGTTTTCGCTTTAGTTCTATAGAAGCATGCATATAATATTTTTTGTTAGTCTAAACTATTTTTGTCACTTATGCAATACTAGTAAAGTAGTAATCGTTTGTCACTTACGCAATATGAATTAAAAATGGGTCGGTTGTTATTTATAAATTAAACTATATAGATTGTTTGTTAATGTATATCGGTTATGCTAGTGTATCAATGTTTTAACTACCTGATTAAAATTATAATCAAATAACTTTTTATAACTTTTAACAATTGGACTAAATGACAAAATTAGTTTTGGCATAATTAGTATAATCTTATTAATTAGCATCATTTTTTATTGATGTAAAATTTTTATCATTTGCAAATTGATGTTAAGATAAATGAATTAATACATTGATTATTTTTTTTCAACCTCACGTGAAATTAAAATAAAACTCCTCGATTGGGTAAATACATTAATTATTTAAGTGATGTATTTATACATATTTATATCAATATCTGAAAGTGATGTAAATTTATAATAGTTTGCATCAGTTTTAGTTGATTGATGTCGTACAAATAAATAATGATATCAATTATTACAATCGATGCTAAATTTTATTTTTGGTATCAATTATAAATAAGCAATACAAATTAATATCACTTAAATTTTTGATACAATTTAATTGATGTAATATGCACTTTTTTGTAGTGAGTCTAGACTTCTAAGAATAGGTCAGTAGCTGACCTATTATAGGTCCGTCCAGCCAGCGGAATCTAAAAACAGAAGATGAGATATCCATTTGGAGTTTTTTTTTTTTTTTTTTTTCTTTTTGGTACATCCACTTGGAGTTATGTGGGCTTTCATGAGAATAGACAACTTAAACCATATATATATATATATATATATATTTGGCTTTTCTCTCTTCCCATTCCTCCACTTCATCACTTCTTATTTTAAATTTAAACAAATTAATCCAAATCATCAAAAGAACATAAGATCTAAATTTAATTCGTCAATTGATTCACTCATTTTTGTAATATTTTTATTATTATTAAAAAAAAGTTACTATAATTAAACTAAAATATAAACAAAAACGACATGAAAAAAAAATATAACTAAAAAAAAATATCAAAGTAAAATATGAATAGAGGTTACATAAATATAAAATTTGATATTTCTATCATAACATATAATAATTATGTAAATATTTGTAAAAGACTAGATATATAGGAAAAATTAAGCTATCATATATCCAATAGAACAACAATTATTTTCAATAGTTACAATTATTAGGATAAAGAAAATAAGAGTTTTTTTATAAAAAAAATCACATACAAATTTAAAGGTTTTTTAAAATTAAGAGGTTATTCAATTCTTGATGTTAAATTATAAATTCATGTTATCAATTAAAAGTTATGGTATATTATTATTTTCAATTATAGTGTGATACAATTAATAATATATATATATATATATATGTATGTGTGTGTGTGTATTTAAAACTTGAGACTATTTTTGTTAGTGTTAAATTATAAATTCATGTTACAGATTAAAACCAGTAGGATTTGGAGCATATTATTATTTAGAATTCTAAACAATATAATTAAAATAGTTTGAGTGATCTATGTTATTTTTCGTTCTCAAAATTAAAAAATGGTGAAATGGTGAAATTTATTAAACAAAGGTATATCCAAAAAAGGAGAAATAGTAATTAAGTGCTCAAAAATTAAAATAATGTATGTATTTAAGAGAAATGTATAAGGTTAATTGAAATAAAACATATTAAAGAAAACTTATTCCGAAAATCACATACACCTAAAAAAATAGTGAAAAATACTATGAAGAAATTTGAGAAAGATATTTGTAATAAAAACAATTATAATAGTAGTGGTAGATTGTAGAATTTAATAAGTTCAAAAAAAAATCTATTTTTGGATAAATAGAAATATTTAAAAGTTAGAGTAATCTTATGAGTTTGTAGATTTAGAAGAATCAAAATAAAAGAACACTATATAGAAATATAGTATACTACTATACATGTTTGTTGTTCACAACAAAAAAAGTAGACTATACATATTTTAAAGTAAAAAATTATATATGTGAACATGATTTTTCGTTTGTCAAACAATAGAGATAAAATGTAACATTTTAATAATATGATGCTTATGGATAAAAATGAGTCCAATTATGAGATTTATTACTAGGAACAAAATTTACGTGTAGTACGATACTGTCAAAGAAACTTCGCGACAAAGGGTAGATATATTATCTAAGATTTTTTAACATATACATTAGTAAATAATGATCACTTAACCAAGAAAGAAAAGAGTACTGGAAAATGAAAAAGATGAAAAATAATTATAATATGTCTTCATAATCAATATATTATATGTGAGATAATAAAATGTGAAAATAGAGCATATGCAAGAGATGACGAGTGTATACCAAAAAATAAAGAAAAAATTAATTGTGAAAAAATGTTAAAAGAAATAGATAAGTTATGTATCGCTTGATAAAATAAATTTGACATCTACGTAGATTTATATTTTAATATTGAATAATTATAATTCTATTCAACGATTCGAATTAATAATAAAAATGTATAGTCTCGTGCAGCTCGCGAGTTATAAATCTAGTATATATATATATATATATATATCTGTTAAAACTCAAATAAATAATACTTTGATAGTATGTGTCATCTCTCTCAAGTTTTTTAACTATTCCACTAGTTAATTAAACTATTAATGACTTTGTATAAACAAAATTTAATTATCCAGATATAATTAATAATTATATGATCATAAAAAATTTTAGTGACTACGCCATATCTTTTGCAATCATTTAAATTTGAGTATATGCACTAATGACCTAAAACTTAAATAACTAAAATAATTAAATTATCTTTTTGATCCAATAGTGTCTATTATTATTACAGTATTTTTAGCAATTTTTAGCCCATATTGCCCCTTTATCTTCTTCTTTTAATTTTTTTAGCGCAAACAGAAGAAGCACCGCTAGGAAAAAACTGTTTGTTTCAAAAAAATAATTTTTTATGTAATACTCCCTCTGTTTCACCAAGAGTGTCATTTAAAAAAAAAAAAAAATTGTTTCAAAAAGAATGTCATTAAATCATTAACTACTTATTAAATAGGGGCAACCATGTATAATTTAAATTTTTTTTAACTTATGTGAAATGTGTCAAAATGACACTCTTTGTAAAACAGAGTGAGTATATTTAGTTGTTATAATGTTATTATTGATGAAATGTAAATTTTTTTTAAAAATAATACATTTATAATAAACTTTTGACATGCGTAATAATGTATAAATATTTTTTTAAAACGTCTAAAAAGTCTAAAAATGTGATAAATTAAGAACAAAAGAGTTTATAATTGAAAATTTAAGGATAAACTTGAGTTGAGTTCTTCAGAGCTTTTAATTTGATATATTATTACGACGATAATGAATCGGACCAGATCCAGGTAACATACATGATTCGACACCAAATAATCTAGTTATATATGACAGATTAATTCAATTCAAAGTCCTTAATTTGGATTTCCGTGTCAGAGCTAGAAATGTAATTCTATAGTCTAGCAAGCAGTCCATATATGTAGTAAACTAAAGGGCTTTGATTCTCCAAAAGAGCAAAGAAATAAAATAAATTAATTGGAAGACTCTGAACTACACACTAGAGTCGCTGTACAAACGTAACAAAGATCTAATGGCAAGTAGGAATATGCATAACGTGTGAACTGATCCATCTGCCAAAAATGGCAAGTAGGAATATATACATATATAGAACGAATAACGTAAAAATGTAAAAGTCGTCTGTCATAAATGGCGAGTACATCTTGACTGATATGTTAAAAATAGATGAATCATGCATAAAGAAAGGGTTATTGGTTACATGATTTTAATGGATTTAAAAATTCAAACAAAAATTATGTTTTATTTAATTATTGAATTTTAAAAACTTGTCAAAATTATGTGTTATTGAATCTATAATTTATAAATATTTGTTAATATCTCATGTTATTCGTTTAATGATTTGTTTTTAGATTTCAAAATTCACTTGTTTTAAATAGATTTGAATGAATTTGAAAGTGAAAAATAGAAGAATTCAATTCCAAAGATAAAACATGTTATATCAAAATCCATATGTTTTGACTTTTATAATTTTACAATTGTATATGGATTTACAAATCATTCATCTAATATAATATGAATTTATAATTTGTTATTCCACTATTTAGCTTCGTAGTTTATTTTAAAATTCTGTAGATGAATGAAACTTTCTATATAAACTAGTTATAGATTTAAGACGGATGTGATAGATTCAAAAATCACTTCTTGATTTTCTTTTTCTATCATTTTATGCATAATATTCAGACTTTTGGTCTACATTAATATTAAAATGCATATTATTGATCAGACTTTTGGTATACATTACGTTTCTGTCAGATGTCTCATGCACTTCAGTTCTAATTAGTCAACATTGTTACAATCAACGAAGACACCGTCTATAATGTATAAACAGAGTGATTGATTCCCTTTTTCGGGAGTCGATTAGCCCGAGTTGTGTTAAGATAAGTGGCACTTGAAGAATTGAAATATATGACTAAACTGGCGATATTTGTAATTGATAAACAATAATGAAATAAAATTAAGCTTAAGTCCTCGAGGACCCTTAGTATACGGTACATCATTTTTGAAAATATAGTTCTATATGCTGCCAACATATAATTATATAAGTAACTATATACACAAGGTCACACGTATGTCGTATTATAACATCAGCGTTAGATAATGATGAGCAAGAACTATACATGACACGAGATTGTGGAGCTAGTTCACGTGACAATTGGAGAGATACATATGCTAGAACATTTAGAAAGAGTTTTATATATCAAATGGTTTTAGGGTTGTAACTTATAAAATCGTACATATGTGCAAATAATGAGAAAATATGGAGAAAGCACCATTTCATGGATACTTTGCCTCAGTTACTCCACAAGTCACAACAATCTCTTAGTTAAAAATTTAACTTGAATTTAAACCTTGTTTATGAATTACCAGCAAAGCTCTCAAACTCATACGATATAAAGAAACCCATATGTTAGGTTTCATATGATCTAAGCGTGAGCCAAATGGGACTGGGTACCTCTTCAGACCAACATTTCCTGAAAACGAATAAAACAATAGATCCAGTTCTTAGTTTCAAATTTTTAAGGTCTCTTAGTACATATATATGATTCTTGTACGGTCTCTATAGGGCAATAAGACACAAGCAGGAAGGGAGAAAGCAAAACAAAAGTAAGTCAAAAGAGTAAATGTCAAATAAAACTGTTCTCAGTAGAAGTCCTAGAGCTAAGCAGAGCATATCAGTCAACCATTTAGGCAATGTCACACGCAAATGCTAATTATTGAAAAGCAGAAGCCACTTTAGTCTAAAAGTAACAATAGAAACTATACAAATTTACAAAGATCTAAATACTCCACTATGAGAAATGAGGAATCTACACAAGGGAACAGAAATAAGAAAAGGCTAAGGAAACAAGTGAACAAATCAGCTTCAATCATACAAATAGATTACATCAAACCTCAGTAGAGCATCAAGTCGCAGGTCAATTGCTAGTGCATGTCCAAGTAAGATCCTATGCCTGCAAGAAAAGACAGCCACAAGAAACTGTTTCAAACGAACATTTACCAAGCTCCAGATCGTGATAATATCTCATAGAAGTGAAAGCATATAATATATACACATACACACAACAATTAGATTCAAGACATATTACGGTTTGGTACTCCAGGACATTAAGATGAAGAAAGTGAAGATAATGCTCTACATTGCATCAAAAGGCTGGTTACCTTAGCAGACCAATAAATCCCAACAAAAGTTCAAGGTACATACGATGCTTATAAGACACTTGTACGAAGGTATAAAGCAAAAACAAGAAGACAGTAAAGAGTTAAAATGTCAAGCAAAACAGTCCTCACGATCTCTCTCGCTGAAGTCACCATCTTCCTCCATATTGCTGAACTCCAGATAATGAGTGGGTTGATGCTCATTGTCATAGTACTCCTTGGGATTGCCGAGTTTCACACTATATTGCATGCTCAGTGTGTGCTTCACTCCCATAAAGTTATAGTTCCATGGTCCATTATCAGGAACCATGTAAAACCCAAGGAAATGACCACTCAATAGCATTTGAACCTTGTGATAGTGTGTCAGAAGATAACCTTGGGGATTGTTGCCACTGTCCTTGTTGAGACGTCCCCATTCATATCCAGTTTTTGTCAGCTTATATGAAGTCAAAGAACATGAGCCTGGAGTGAAGCTGCAAGTCAAGATAATACATGTTTCTCTGTCCCATTGCTTATTGTTCTCCAGAAAACGGGCATGTGAGGTAACATCTTGTGGTGACAACTGAGGAAGCTCATTAGGTTGTGTGTGCATCCAGCCCAAAGGCTCAAGATCCTTTAAGAAATCATGTTCAGGAAGAGATGACGGCAAGTGAACTTGCAGGTGAGATCCCCGCTGTGGCACCATCACAACATAGCGAACTTCCTTGACCTTAGGATTATTAAGGGGACTTATACCATACATATACCCAGCAATCTGAGTACAAGATCTGCTATGCATATGAACTTCTTCAAGATGTTCTTTGGCATTATGCACGTGTATCCTGTGTCATTTACATCATACGAGTTCACATAAATGTGACTGACCCTAAGGTGGAGGTTAGTAGCTGAGATTGCACGGACTCGCCAATCTGCTTTGGAAACAAATGTAGATTGCTCGTAGGGACTAATGGTGGTGACAATGAGTGCATCACCATAAACATTAGTGCTCCTTTTTGTGACTGCATTAAGCTGTCTTACTTCTTTGGCCTGTTTATCAATCACAGCTATTTGTTGCCTTTGTTGAGATGGTGGAGTTATCTCAGCTCCAAGTACAATATTTCTTATCTCTGACTGTGTCAAAGCCGATATATTCACATTATTCTTCTTGGCATAGTCAAAAAGGATGAGATCTTTAAGAGCAACCTCCACCTTTGTCCATTGTTCGTTAGTGAGAGAAGGCCAGACATGATGTGTCTCAGTAACAACAGACTTGTCGGGCTTCAATATTATCTTAGCTTTCTCATTGTTGACATGAAGAGCACGCAGGATAAGAATGAGTCTTGAGAAGGCAGTGTACGAATATACACTCGTCAACCAATCATCATAGATATTGAAAAGGAGCATCTTTGGCTCAGTGGCTTTCAAAATCTGATCACCAAATTTCTCAATCTTCAGGCAAGCCTGAAATGGAAGCTGCAGTTCGCTTCCCATGATAACAATGTTGGGGAAATCATGGTGGTCTGAGTGGGCTCCAATATTCCTTTACGAGTCACAATAAGTTGTTTAGGTTGTTCTTCAATGGGGAAAGACCGCACAAGTGCAGCAACCTCTTCCGCAGTTTTCCATTTCGCAAGTTGACCAAGACGCTTCTGACCCGCCCAAACGCTTGTATGCATAACCTTCAGGTACAACTGCCCAGTTCTTGGATTAAAAATAAAGGCTGCACCATTGATTGGCTTTGTTGTCAGATTTCCTTCAAACGTCTTATGCATTGTCACACGATAAAAGTTGGTATCATCAATAAACCATATAATATGATTGCTGAATATTTTGCCATAGTTTTGAGATGAAAAATTTGGCTCCGTAGGCTCAGATGAGTATAACTGCAAACCTTTCCTTATCCTTTCTCTCAACACATATAACGTCGGATTTGACTTCAGAATCTTATCCATTGCTTTAGTAACCAGAGATTTTGAATCAGGGAACCAATTACCAAAAGCAGAATACACATTGTATGCCAAATAAATCTCAATCACCAACACCTGTTGGAGCTGGATAGATAGACATGTTATCCGTTGTATAATCCATGAATTTGGCCCTTGTGTAACGTTCAATATCATGAGAGTCGTAATCTCCCCATCGAAGTTGTACATCTATCCAATACTTCTTACCAGCGTTCAGATCAAACATATCATTTGAGTCAGTCACCAGACTTGGCTTCGACATTGGCCATTTACGGGCACCAAACAGAAGAATATCAGCACACGAGCTATTCATTTTGTAACTCTTCCTTGGATGAATTGTCTCCTTTTGCACACTTTCAATCCCCAAACTATCTGTAACATCCGTGAACCAAAATCCCGGTTTGGGAGTTGCATCGGTCGATGCAGATGGTGCATCGGTTGATGCAGGTTCAAGTTTCTGCATTTTGACTTTAGTTAAACGCTGCGTTTGGGACAAAGGGAGAAGGAAACCCTTAAGTCGTGTTTTTGTCTCATTCGACGGATTTGGCCGTTTTTGAGAGAAAACGAAAGAGAGAAAGGTTCTTGAGTGTTCTTGGTGATTTCTTGAGATTTAAGGCTGTTCATGTGGAGATCTGTAGCTGGGATCGTCGTAGGAGCTTCCTGGAAGTGTTTTCTTTCTTGTTTGAGCTTCAGATTCGTCTTGGCAAAGGTAAGTGCAGGACCATGGCTTATCTAAGCTAAAGAACTCTTTAATCTGCTTGTTGTGTGATGTTAGACTTGTTAGATCGCTACTTTGGACGTTAGGAAGCTTTCTTGTGGCTTGGGATCGAGTTTTGTGGTTGTAGGAACAAAGATCCGGCGAGAAGCTTCGGGGAAAACACGATGCTCGGCATTGCATCGGTTGATGCATATCTTGTGTCGGTCGATGCAAGTGCGTGGACGGCGCGTAAAACTCTAGGGTTTTCGTGTTATGTCGAGCATGCGTCGGTCGATGCAGATTGGGTGTCGGTCGATGCAAGTGTAACTTGCATCAGTCGATGCAGCTTCTGTGTCGGTCGATGCATCCCCATGTGGTGTCGATCGATGCATGTTGATGTCGGTCGATGCAGAGTCCTGGTTTGTTGTTTGTTGTTTGTTGATTGTTGTTTGATGGTTAGAGATGACTCTATTGCTTGTGTGTATTCTATAGCCCAATAGATGGAAGGATTGCCTTATTGAGTGTTTATAAAATACTTATGCATTGCAATATGTGTTTGTGGTGCAGGTAAAGACAAAGTGTGATCGTGGAATCAAGGCAATGAAGAGGAGGATGTTCTAGGGACTCGGTTTGATGTTGTCTGGCATTGCTAGGTTGCTAGAGTTGGGTCTTTAGAACATTGCTAGGTTGCTGATTCTATATTTTGTATCAGTTGATTATTGGATATTGTTGATACTATATTTATCGGTTATATTATTGGATATTTATTGGATATTGAGATTGGTGTTTCCGCTATTGATTGTGAATGTGGTTAGGTGGCTAGTGGATATAGGACCACTAGTTGTAGTTTATTTATTGTATTATATTTATTATTTATTATTATTTATTATTATTTTTTATTATTTTTTTTTAAAAAAAGGTCGGTCCTTTCATTTTGGTAGCAGAGCCCTTACGGTTCTAGGTTTGGGTTCACTAGGTTTCTGTTGTGATGTTTGGGATTGCATGTCTTGATTGATTATGTGAGTTAGTCAATTGTGTGTGGCATGGAGTCTTAGAACATCCTCTTCGAGCCGACTGTGTGATTCCACGGTGAGTTTATATTTCTATGTTATAATAGTAATTGTGTGCTTAGTCTTCTGTTCATGGTAGTGCAGATGGCTAGAGATGGTATTGTTGCTGGTCGTGGTCGTAGACGCGGACGTGGTCGTGGACGCGGACGTGGTCGTGGTAGGGGCAGAGTTCCAGAGGTTAGTGAGGCCGAGGACCATAGTGTGACAGTTGAGGGTGTTGGCGAGTCGCAGGGTGTTCCGGAGGATTCAGTGAGTGTGGCCGGAGGGGGAGGTGTTGATGCTCCAGTGGCCGGTGATGCTAGGGTCCCGGGTGTGGGAGTCCCAGTGGGTGGAGTCCCTGGTGTTGACTTTGTGGCTATGCTAGCACAGGTGTTAGAACGGTTACCACCAGTGGTACCGGCTCAGGCTCAGGTAGTGCCACCAGTGGTGGCGGAGGAGCGGCAGCCAGTGGCTGCAGATGCAGGAGTTCATGGACGTTATGTGTCTATGCTCAAGGAGATGAGGGGTCTTTTCACTGAGAAGTTTTCGGGTGGTACAGACCCTACTATTGCGGATGCGTGAAGGACGAGTGTGGAACGTAACTTCCATACTCTGAGATGTCATGAGGAGTTTTGGGTGGACATAGGGGTCCATCATTTGAGTGGTGATGCTGAGTTGTGGTGGAGATCAGTGGCTGATAGGAGAGTGCAGCGGGAGATGACTTTGGCTGACTTTGTTTTGGAGTTCAACCGCAAGTATTTTCCTAGAGAGGCATTGGACCGATTGGAGGTGCAGTTCCTTCAGTTATCTCAGGAGACGCTGTCAGTGCGGGAGCTGGACTTGGAGTTCAGTCAACTTCTATGTTATGGGGGTCGGGCTATGGAGTCTTGGGAGGCTCATATCAGGAGGTTTCTGAGGGCTCTACGTGATGATTTGAGAGTTCACTGTAGAGGGCGGAGTTATGCTACGCGTGCAGAGCTGGTTGAGACTACAGCAGAGATTGAGGAGGATATCCGGGCACAGTCGGTGGCGGCTAGTCCAGCAGTTCAGCCTAGTAGGGCTCAGCAGCAGGGTGGTTCTAGCAGGGACGGTAGGCCTGCACAAGGAACCAAGAGGAGGTGGGAGGCTACGCAGAGGCCGAGTGGTGCGAGTTGCTTCAGTTGTGGGAGCAAGGATCACAAGGTTGCTAGTTGTCCCAAGAGGAATGCCCCGACGGCAGCGGCTCGTGTATGCTATCATTGCAGGGAGCCAGGGCATATCACGCCCATGTGTCCTAAGTTGCAGCCGGTGGCAGTGGCAGCGTTGCAGCAGGTGGCACGGATTGAGTAGGCGCCACGTGTTTACACGACTGTAGAGACTGGTGGAACCAGTGCCTGGGTGATCACAGGTATAATTTCTGGTACTTAAACTTGGTGAATTTTTAGTAGGTTCAGATTTTATTTTTTTCCTGTGATAAAGTGTTAGGTTCTCAACACATGAGGTTTGTGTAGGGACCTTGTTGGTGGGCGGGTTTAAGTCCCATGTTAGATTTGATTCTGGAGCTTTTCACAGCTTCATTACTCCCGAGTGTGCAGAGAGCGCGGGGATCAGAGGGGATCCCGGAGAACGTATAGGAGTTGTCAGAGTTGCGGGAGGCAAGTTCTTGAGAGTTATTGGACGAGCTAGAGGGGTTGATATTCAGGTCGCAGGAGAGTCGTGGCCAGCGGATTTGCTTATCAGTCCAGTGGAGTTGTATGATGTTATTCTTGGGATGGATTGGTTGCATCGGTATATGGTGCATTTGGATTGCTTTCGGGGTAGAGTGGAGTTTGAGCGTCCAGTAGGGAAATTGGTTTTTCAGGGTATTAGACCGACTTCGTGGAGTCTAGTGATCTCAGCCATTCAGGCTGGGAAGATGATCGAGAAGGGCCGTGAGGCTTATTTGGTTACTATATCTATGCTAGAGTCAGTGGGGAAGTCTACGGTTAGCGGTATTTTGGTAGTGGAGGAGTTTGAGGATGTGTTTCAGTCTTTGTAGGGATTACCACCATCTCGTTCGGATCCTTTTACCATTGAACTGGAACCGGGGACGACGCCGTTATCCAAGGCTCCATACAGAATGGCTCCAGCAGAGATGGCAGAGCTGATGAAGCAGCTAGAGGATTTGTTGAGTAAGGGATTCATCCGTCCTAGTGTATCACCGTGGGGAGCGCCGGTGTTGTTTGTCAAGAAGAATGATGGGAGTTTCTGGTTGTGCATTGATTATCGGGGTTTGAACCGGATCACTGTGAAGAACAAGTACCCTCTTCCTAGGATCGATGAGTTGTTGGATCAGTTGAGGGGTGCTACTTGGTTCTCTAAGGTAGATCTGGCGTCGAGTTATCATTAGATACCGATAGATGAGGCATATGTGAGGAAGACTGCTTTCAGGACGAGGTATGGGCAGTATGAGTTTGTGGTGATGCCTTTCGGGTTGACTAACGTGCCAGCAGCGTTTATGAGATTGATGAATAGCATGTTTCAGGAGTTTCTGGATGTGTCTATCATCATTTTCATCGACGATATCCTGGTTTATTATAAGAGTCCTGAGGAGCATACAGTTCATTTGAGGGCAGTTCTGGAGAAGCTGCGGGAGCATAAGTTGTTTGCCAAGTTGAGCAAGTATAGTTTTTGGCAGCGTGAGATGGGTTTTCTGGGTCATATTTTTTCTGCAGAGGGGGTTTCTGTGGATCCGGAGAAGATTCAGGCTATCAAGGATTGGCCTAGACCGCAAAATGCCACAGAGATTAGGAGTTTCCTTGGGTTGGCAGGTTACTACAGGAGGTTTGTGCAGGGTTTTGCAAGTACAGCACGCCCTATGACTAAGTTGACAGGGAAAGATGTTCCTTTTGCTTGGTCACAGGAGTGTGAGGAGGGCTTTGAAAGCCTTAAGAAGATGTTGACTACTACGCCAGTGTTGCCTTTACCTGAGCAGAGAGAACCCTATGTGGTTTATACTGATGTATCTAGAGTTGGTTTGGGGTGTGTATTGATGCAGCATGGGAAGGTGATTGCCTATGCTTCGCGGCAGTTGCGGAAGCATGAGGGCAACTATCCTACTCATGATTTGGAGATGGCTGCTGTAGTTTTTGCCATGAATATTTGGAGATCTTATCTTTATGGTGCAAAGGTACAGGTGTTTACAGATCATAAGAGCCTGAAGTATATATTCACTCAGCCTGAGCTGAATTTGAGACAGAGGCGGTGGATGGAGCTTGTGGCAGAATATGATTTGGAGATAGCCTATCACCCTGGTAAGGCTAACACGGTTGCAGATGCTCTGAGTCAGAAGAGGGTAGCTTCGGCTCAGGAGCAGGAGATGGAGTCTCTGGTAGGAGAGATCAGTGCTTTGAGCTTGTGTGCTGTTTCACAGGAACCGTTGGGTTTGGAAGCAGTTGATAGAGCAGATCTTCTGAGTAGGGTGCGGTTGGCTCATGAGAAGGATTTGGGGCTGGTGAATGCCTCAAAGGATATGGATTCAGAGTATCAGGTCTCAGATAATGGTATTATCTTGGTGCACGATCGGGTTTGTGTGCCCAAGGATGAGGAGTTGAGACAGGAGATACTGAGAGAGGCTAATGCGAGCAGGTTTTCTATTCATCCAGGAGCGACTAAGATGTACCGTGATCTCAAGAGGTACTATCACTGGGTCGGGATAAAGAAGGATGTAGCTAGTTGTGTTTCGAGGTGCGATGTGTGTCAGCTAGTGAAGGCTGAGCATCAGGTTCCTGGCAGTTTACTGAAGAGTTTACCCATTCATAAGTGGAAGTGGGATATGATCACCATGGATTTTGTGGTAGGATTGCCAGTGTCGCGGACCTTTGATTATATTTGGGTCATTGTGGACCGGTTGACTAAGTCAGCACATTATCTGGCCATTAAGAAGACTGACGGAGCAGCGGTCTTAGCTAAGAAGTATGTGAGAGAGATAGTCAGGTTTGCATGGGGTGCCAACGAGCATTGTGTCTGACAGGGATTCTAAGTTCACTTTGGTGTTCTGGAAGGCATTTCAGGCAGAGATGGGCACTAAGGTGCATATGATTACAGCTTATCATCCCTAGACAGATGGACAGTCTGAGAGGACGATCCAGACGCTGGAGGATTTGCTGAGGATGTGTGTGTTGGATTGGGGTGGCCATTGGGCAGATCACCTGAACCTGGTAGAGTTTGCTTACAACAACAGTTATCACACGAGTATTAAGATGGCTCCTTATGAGGCTTTGTATGGGAGGCCATGTCGTACACCGTTATGCTGGACTCAGGTGGGGGAGAGGAGCATGTTTGGTGCTAGTTTTGTTCATGAGACCTCAGAAAAGATTCGGGTTCTCAAACTGAACATGAAGGAGGCTCAAAATAGGTAGAGGAGTTATGTTGTTAGGAGGAGGAAAGATCTTGAGTTTCAGGTTGGAGACAGAGTGTATCTCAAGATGGCCATGTTGCAGGGTCCGAACAGGTCATTGTCAGAGACTAAGTTGAGTCCGAGGTACATGGGTCCGTTCAGAGTGATTGAGCGGGTGGGACCGGTAGCATGTAGGCTGGAGTTGCCTGAGGTTATGCGTGCGTTCCACATTTCTATGTTGCAGAATTTTCTCCGTGAGGGAGAGCAGGTGTTGGCTAAGATTCCTAAGGATCTTCAGCCTAACATGACATTGAAGGCGAGACCGGTGATATGCCTATATTTTGCATCTATTTAGCCTGTATTTGTCATGCATTTAGGTAGGACAACTAGTCGTTTTGCATCATTTTAGAACCTCTTTCATACACTTTGCATGTTTAGGAAGTTTATGCATCATCCTTGCATACATTGTGCATTTCGGAGTATTTCAGGTGTCTAGGAGACGTTGGAAGCGCAGAGGATCGAGCCACGCTCAACCTCCGCAATAGAGCCATGCTCAACCTCTGCAATCGAGCCATGTTCAACCTCCGCAATCGAGCCACTCTCAGCCTCATCAATCGAGCCATCCTCAACCTCATCAATCGAGCCATCCTCAACTTCCACAATCGAGCCATTCTCAACCGCCTCAATCGAGCCATCACTCGAGCCACCGGTCTAGGGATTCAGCTTTTGATGTCTTCATCAAAGTTGTAAAGATTTGAGTCATCTTTCCATTGCTGTTTATTTCAAGCTATTCGGAGGTGTGGTTCAAGAGTTATCATCATTTTAGTGGATGTGTATACACCCAGCTCGAGCTACTTTCACCGACCATGCTTGAGCCATTTTCACTCACACCACTCGAGCCACTCCTACTCACACCAATCGAGCCACTGGACACACACGGACAAAATCGCATATGACAGGAAGACGCTCCGTTTGACATGCTTCAGGAGATTCCCAAACCGACGCTCTATCTTGTCGTTTTAAGTTTTAGGGATTCACACGTTTTTACTATATATACATTTTGTTAAGTCTTGTTTTGGACATCTTGGTTTTTATCTCGTTTCTTTCGTAAGGTTTACCTAGCCACCAAAAACGTACTCTGATCTTGTAATCCAGATAGATTTTATTTTATTGAGTTTTTGCATTGGATTTCTTCTACAAAGTTGTTCTTCTCATTTCTATCTATCTACTATGCTTTGTTCAATATTTTCTCGATTTGTATCTTTGATGATGATTTCCGGATCTGAGTAGTGTGTTAGTTCTTGAGGATGGGATAGATTAGATGGAGGATCTTAGGATGTAGAGTGTTTAAGCGTTGATTGCATGATTCCCTTCTGGACTAGAGTAAGAAATACTAGTTTTTCTCTGATCAATTGGGACTAGGTTTGAGACATTTCCACACCCAAAAGGTGTTTGATGAAATGTCTGACCAACTAGTGCCAGAGACTTACGTTCCTAGCCTAAGAGATTAGTTGTCTAGGATGTTTGTTGACATGAATGAACTTGTTTGTAATGCCTGCTCGACCATGTTCCTCTAGCGAGAGCTAGGTATGGAAGTGGTTGAGTCTGAGTAGCTTTTGCCAAGAGATTGGATTAGCTAGGTTGTGATGTTCATTGTTTAGGGAGAGTTTGCTTGTGGTATGTTAAACACTCTGTAGACTAGGATACTCCACCGACATCGATTACTCCCATCCTTTGGACTTTTATCTTTTTGATTGATATTACATTCTCGACACTGTTTCATTTGTTCATGCTTAGAATCGTTTTCGGTTTCGCGTATTCTTGCTTGCTTCTTGTCATACATTTTCGTTTCTGTTTTTGTGACTCATTTCCGTTTTGTATTTTGACCATTCTAGGATTGTTAGAAAAACACTCTTTTTGAATTGGCTTAACTGTGACTTCTTGATTGCATCTTGAGTGACTAGCATCATCCCATTTGGATTGACACCTTAAGTACTACAATACATAAGGTTAATTGAGACCTACTAGGAGACACAAAAATCTTAGTATCAATTTGGCGCCGTTGCCATTTGGGATTCGTTTTGCTACATTTAAGATTTCAAGTTTTGCAAGATTAAGTTCTGCTACACTTATCATTCTAGGTACTGACTTGTTTTGGTTGTCTGCTTGTTTGTCTTGCACCTCAGGTACCTGTTGATTGCAAGTTGTGCCTCTTCCCATTCTCCCTGGGAGACAAGGCTCATCAATGGGAGAAAATCATTCCCAAGGGATCAATCACCACTTGGGATGGTTGCAAGAAAGCATTTTTGGCCAAGTTCTTCTCCAACTCCAGAACAACACGTCTGAGGAATGAGATTTCTAGCTTTACTCAGAAGAGCTCAGAATCATTTTGTGAAGCATGGGAGCGTTTCAAGGGTTATCACAGCCAGTGTCCACCATGGTTTCAGCAACGAGTCACTTCTAAGTACTCTATACCATGGTTTACTTGCAAAAATTCGCATGCTGCTTGACACTGCTTCTAATGGTAACTTCCTGAACAAAGACGTTGATGAAGGATGGCAACTGGTTGAGAATCTCGGCTAGTCTGACGGTAACTACAATGAAGCCTACGACCGCACGATTAGAGGTGACGCTGGGTCTAAGGAGAAGTACAAGAGGGACCTTAAGAATGTCAATGACAAGCTTGACCGCCTCTTGCTAAGTCAGCAGCAGACTGTCCATTTCATATCTGAGGATGACCCTTTTCAAGTTCAGGATGGGAAGGGTGAGCAGTCTGAAGAAATCAACTATGTCCATAATCAAGGTGGATACAACAAGGGTTATAACCCCTACAAGACGAACCCAAATTTGTCTTACCGGAGCACCAATGTTGCAAATCCACAAGATCAGGTGTACCCTCCTCAGCAGCAACAACAATGTCCGCAAAAACCTTTTTGTTCCTTACAATCAAGGATTCGTGCCTAAGCAACAGTTCCAGCAAGGTTATCACGCTCCTTCCAGACCACCACCAGGAATTTCACCTCAACAAGTTCAACCTACTCAAGCTCCAGATCAAGAAATGAAGCACATGCTGCAACAACTTCTTCAACGACAAGCTAGTGGTTCTCTGGATAATGCTAAGAAGTTTGCTGAACTCAGTCAGCGGATGGAATGTTCTTACAATGATCTGAATGTCATGTTTGAAGCTCTTACCTCCAAGATGAATTATATGGAAGGCAAGACTGTTTCTACTTCTTCCCCAACAACTGGCCAACTACCTGGAAAAGCAGTTCAAAACCCCAAGGACTATGCTACTATGCATGCCATCATCATCCAAGCTGTAGATGTACGGCTCACTGAGGACACTGAGAGTTTAGATGGGGAGGAATTTCTTCAATATGAAGTTCAGATAAAGGATCCTGTTGAGGTGCTCAAGGATCCAATTAAGTCAGCCAAGCAATCTGATCCTGAAGCTACTAAAGAACCCACTGCTCCCAAGGATAAACCTGTGAGATTCATTCCTCCACCATACAAGCCACCTTTACCATTTCCAGTGAGGTTTAAGAAGCAGCTTACTGGGAAGTACAAAGCTCTGTTCGAAAACCAAGTCAAGGAGATTGAACTTAGGATGCCTTTGTTTGATGCATTTGCACTTGTGCCTCAATATCAAAAGTTTTTAACTGATTTGGTAACAGAAAGGACCAAAGAGAAGGAGGAGATAGCTAAAGGAGCTCAAGCTAAAGTTTTGGAAGATGAGAGGGTAGTGCATGACATAGGTGGGGTTAGAACCATAGAGTACTTAGCACCGGTGCTACGGAAAGATATGTTTTTAGATCTCGCATTTGAAATCCTCCTTCTTTCTTCTTTATTGTATTACATTATATTATATATAGTAATATATATAACTACAGATGTACATGTAATTAAGAAGTTCTTGTATTCATGAATGCAAAGTTGTTATTCATAAGATGATTATCCCAAAGAAGCTAGAGGACCCTGGTTCTTTCCCTTGCCTTGTTCTCTAGGTCCATTGACCTTCAAAAAAGTGCCTATGTGACATTGGTGCTTCAGTAAGCCTCATGCCACTCTCTGTAGCTCAGAGGCTAGGATTCAACGAATACAATTCATGCAACCTCCACTTAATATTGGCTGATAGGACTACTAGATTGCCTCATGGTCTACTAGAGAACTTGCCCATCAAAATTGGACATGCTGAGATTCCTACTGATTTTGTGGTGTTGGGAATGGATGAAGAGCCTAAAGATCCACTAATCCTGGGAAGACCTTTCTTAGCTACAGCTGGAGCAGTCATTGATGTCAAGAAAGGGATTATTGATCTCAATCTGGGTAAAAACTTCAAGATGAAGTTTGACATCAAAGGTTCTAAGAAGAAACCAACTATTGATGGGCAGACCTTCGTGATTGAAGAAAAAGATCATAAAGCTGGGTTTGACATCTTTGAGAGTGTGAATGAGGCAGAAACTAAGGTTTTGGTAACCAAAGAGAAAACTCAAAGTGTCACTCGACAATTCTCCAACTCGAGTGCAGTCGTTACCCTCCCTAAGCGTCAAGACCTTCTTCCTAAACTCACCAACCGCAAGAGTCATGTCCTCCCGCGTTTGACAGTTTGTATGAACTCCAAAATACTCAGATTTTAAAGGATTCACTGAAAGAGTTAACAGCTATGGTGAAGGAGATGAGTGGTCATATCAAGAAGCTCCAAGGTACAATGAGAAGTTCTCCTCCACGAAAATTAAGGAAGAGGTTTGGGATAATGAAGAAGAGGTGTTGCAGAGTTCAACCACCACCGTGCGTTCTCAACCATCATCGACTCAAGCAAGGTTCAACCGACGGCGTAGAATCAGACTCGACCCATCCTGAGAGGTTCATCACTCTGCACTCGTTCGAGCCACGCCTCCGCTGTCACGCTCGAGCCAATCTCACTCCGCACACGCTCCAACTACCATGCTCGAGCCACTCAAGCCAACACCCGATCAAGCCCCTCTCTCGAGCCACACACGAAGTCTCCATCGAGCCAACTCGTCAGAGAACACTCTCTCCGGTTCCCTCCCTAGAACGTCAATCTTCATATGTGTCACGGGAGCGTCAGCCTTCACCCGCTCCTTCACGCCACTCGTCACATGAGTTTGGGGAGAGAAGGAGACTCGGTTCGCAAGGTTCTAGAGCCTCCTCTAGTCATAGATCAGTGCGTCGCTCTGCAGCTCGAGATGAGCATGAGGTTGAGCAGCAAGTTGAACATCAGGGGGATTATCAGCCTACCGAGGTTGTTGTGTTGGTTTTGGACCATGGTGAGTCCATAGTCGATGACATGCAGTGTGACGAGCAGCCGAACATGTATCAGAACACGCAAGCGGTTGAGCAGCAAGTCGACCAACCAGCTGATGTCACACCCGCGGATCCCGAACAAGGCAAAGGGCAGAGTCAGTTTCACGCTCCTCCTTGGGCGAGCACGGACTCCTTCTTCTACTACTGAGGTACTCCGACCTTCCCTTTGTACATACCATTTCATTCCTGCATTGTTTCTGTTGTGATTCTTAAATCCTCCTGCAATTTTTTCTTACACAGGAGACTGTGTAATTTAAGTTTGGGGGAGGGTTTGAGATGATGTATCTGATGTTGTGTTCTGTGATTCTTATTTAAATTTTTTGCATCATATCATGTTTGAGTTTGCATCCATCTATTGCATATAAAAAAAAAAAAAAAAAAAAAAAAAAAAAAAAAAATCAAAAATCAAAAATCAAAAATTTCCACAAAAACAGAGTGTTCATGTAGTTTGCACTTGCATATTAGGATTGAGTCTAGGTTTATTCATATAGGGTTGTTGCATTTAGCATAGGGGTTGATGATGATTGTAACCTTGTTAGCATGCTGGATTCAATAGGATAGGATCAAGGCCCTTGTTATTAGTTCTTTGATGCTTGTTGATTGAACTTGAAAATGTAAGATTGAAGCATGTTTTGAATTGATATCATTCCCTATCTACCTGAACTTAATCATGACTTGCAATTATCATGTGATGCATTGAAGTTGAACTCATGGATACCATACACATACTTGGATTGTCTTTCACATTTTTACCACCCTTGTCAATCCAGTAGCTGATTCCCATCTTTGGAACAGTTCCCCGCATCCTTAACCAACCGTTCTTTCAAGCCAATTGTATTCTTGAGTGTCATGCCTTTTCCGAGTTGAGCTTGTTAGAAAATGTTAGGTTCTAACCGACAAGAGTAGGATCCTATGTAGTTCTATTTCACGTTATCCGGACTAGTAGGACTAGGTGAAAACTCGATTTTGGGTATTGGGTATGGATTTGTGCAGTACCAGAAAGTCTTTAGGAGGGGGATGTGTTTACATAGTTTACAAGTCTAGTAAAGGATTTGGGTTGAGCAAAGTAAAAAAGAGTTATTGGTTCTGGGCATAAAATAAAAAGATTACACAAAGAAAAAAAAATGCTTAAGATGTCTAGAGTCCCTAAAAGAAAAGAAAACGAACCATAGTGATAATAAAGATTCCCAATCCGCTAGAATGAAAAGAAGTGAACTCCTCCTAAGACTAAGTGTAAAAAGTTTGAGATGAAGTTTCTGATGAAGGGTAGAGATACGACCAACTTCGGTTTGGAGTGTTCTTTGGGTAGACAGGGCGCTGCTCTTGTATATATCAGTTGGTTTCAACCTTTGGCCTTCTCTTAAGCTCAACTCCTTTTCGTGAGAGAACCTTGTTCTGTATTGATAAAACCACTTGATGAGGAGACCATCTATGTCTCTAACCTTTACCCTAGCCAAATGAGTTCAATGACATTGCTTAGCTTGATTCACGGTTCTCTGTTAATGAATGTTAAAGGGGATGATTGATAGGATTGCATGTGTAGATTTGAAATAAAGTTCCTTCACCATGCATCATAGAACTAAAAACAAGGACCTTGATTCTAACTACTCTATTCAGCATGTTTTAGGTTCTGAGACCCCATCTTCACACCTCTCTTCCATACTTTGTTCTTGATAGTTTCCTTGAGGGCAAGTAAAGGTCCTTATGAGGCTTTGTATGGGAGGCCATGTCGTACACCGTTATGCTGGACTCAAGTGGGGGAGAGGAGCATGTTTGGTGCTAGTTTTGTTCAGGAGACCTCAGAGAAGATTCGGGTTCTCAAGCTGAACATGAAGAAGGCTCAAGATAGGCAGAGGAGTTATGCTGATAGGAGGAGGAGAGATCTTGAGTTTTAGGTTGGAGACAGAGTGTATCTCAAGATGGCCATGTTGCGGGGTCCGAACAGGTCATTGTCATAGACTAAGTTGAGTCCAAGGTACATGGGTCCGTTCAGAGTGATTGAGCGGGTGGGATCGGTAGCATATAGGCTGGAGTTGCCTGAGGTTATGCGTGCGTTCCACAAGGTGTTCCACATTTCTATGTTGCGGAAGTATCTCCGTGAGCGAGAGCAGGTGTTGGCTAAGATTCCTGAGGATCTTCAGCCTAACATGACATTGGAGGCAAGACCGGTGAGGGTTCTCGAGAGGAGGATCAAGGAACTTCGGAAGAAGAAGATTCCTTTGATGAGAGTCATGTGGGAATGTGATGGTGTTGAGGAGCAGACTTGGGAGCCTGAGGCGAAGATGAAGGCAAGGTTTAATAAGTGGTATGAGAAGCAAGTCGCAACTTGAACTTGTCTAGCTTGGTCCCATATGTAATTCGTGGCTGGGCGGGAATGGAGTATTCCAGCCCATCTCTCTTGTTTACTCGGTCGCTTGGGGTGGTTGGTTGTGCGACTCAATAACAAGATGAGGTGGTGCTCGGGGTAAAAAAGTTTCCGTGAGGCGGGATTTTTGGAGGAAAGTTTCCTGAAATAGAAGTTTCCAAAAGTGAAAAGTTTCCAAAAATGGAAATTTCTAAATATGGAAAGTTTTACGGGAGTTAGAATTTGTCCATTTTAGTGGTGAAGAGCCTTGGAAGGGCTTGTGTGGCCTTAGTGGCGGGACTTTCGAGTCAGTGTGCCGTGTGTGGCGGTTTTTTTAGACATTGTGTGGCCTTTGTGGCGGGCTGTTTAGCCGTGTGTGGCCTTTGTGGCGGGCTGTTTAGCCATTGTGTGGACTTTGTGGCGGGCTGTTTAGCCAATTGCGTGGCCTTTGTGGCGGGCTGTTTAGCCAGAGTGCCTGTTTAGGCAGTCCTTCGGGAAAGATGATCTTTGTGGCGGTCCTTCGGGACGAGTGGCCTTGGTGGCGGTCCTGTTTAGGACATTTGTTTGGCCTTGGTGGCGGTCCTGTTTAGGACATTTGTTTGGCCTTGGTGGCGGTCCTGTTTAGGAAATTTATTTGGCCTTGGTGGCGGTCCTGTTTAGGACATTTTGTTTGGCCTTTGTGGCGGCCCTTGTGGCATGTATATGATCCTTGTGTGGTCATGAGGTATTCCATTGAGGGGATATGTGGTTGGTAGGACATTGAGATGTTTTACGCGAGCCACGGGTAGGAAGCCTGGATAGGGATAGGACTCAGACGTGTTCAGAATTGTTTGTTCGCAACTCTTGGAGGACTTAGGTTCTTGGAGTCCTAGACATACTGCCTTTATATGTATGAGACTAATTTTGTGGCTTGGGAATAAGTTTGGTATATCGACTTTGGATGACGATCCGGGGCGCGTAGGGTGGCAACCCGAGAGACGAGTTGGATTTTTCCTTATATATATTATGGCATGCGGGTTTAGGCCCGATGAGGAGCCAATACTATTTCATGCAGACTTAGTTCTGATGAGGAGCCAATAAAATCTCAAGGTTTAGGCCTATGAGTAAAGGAAAGTCCAAAAGTCGAGAGCAAATGACGCCTGGAGCGTGAGTCTATCGCCTAAAGGTGACCTTCTTTATATCGGTCGGAGGAATGCGGGCCGTGGAGACAGTTGCACGGGAGTCCCTGACTGATGGTTGTCCGAGATTTGAGGTCGAACCTAGATTGGTGGGGGAGAATTATAACATCCGTGAACCAAAATCCCGGTTTGGAAGTTGCATCGGTCGATGTAGATGATGCATCGGTCTATGCAGGTTCAAGTTTCTTCGTTTTGACTTAAGTTAAACGCTGCGTTTTGGACAAAGGGAAAAGGAAACCCTTAAGTCGTGTTTTTGTCTCATTCGACGGATTTGGCTGTTTTTGAGAGAAAACAAAAGAGAAAGGTTCTTGAGTGTTCTTGGTGATTTCTGGAGATTTGAGGCTGTTCCTGTAGAGATCTGTAGCTGGGATCGTCGTAGGAGCTTCCTGGAAGTGTTTTCTTGCTTGTTTGAGGTTCAGATTCGTCTTGGCAAAGGTAAGTGCAGGACCATGGCTTATCTAAGCTAGAGAACTCTTTAATCTGCTTGTTGTGTGATGTTAGACTTGTTAGATCGCTACTTTGGACGTTAGGAAGCTTTCTTGTGGCTTGGGATCGAGTTTTGTAGTTGTAGGAACGAAGATCCAGCGAGAAGCTTCGGGGAAAACACGATGCTCGGCATTGCATCGGTTGATGCATATCTTGCGTCGGTCGATGCAAGTGCAAGGACGGCACGTAAAACTCTAGGGTTTTCGTGTTATGTCGAGCATGCGTCGGTCGATGCAGATTGGGTGTCGGTCGATGCATCCCCATGTGGTGTCGGTCGATGCATGTTGGTGTCGGTCGATGCATGTTGGTGTCGGTCGATGCAGAGTCCTGGTTTGTCGTTTGTTATTTGTTTATTGTTGTTTGATGGTTAGAGATGACTCTATTGCTTGTGTGTATAGCCCAGTAGATGGGAGGATTGCCTTACTGAGTGTTTATAAAATACTCATGCATTGCAATATGTGTTTGTGGTGCAGGTAAAGGCAAAGTGTGATCGTGGAATCAAGGCAATGAAGAGTAGGATGTTCTAGGGACTCGGTTTGATGTTGTCTGGCATTGCTAGGTTGCTAGAGTTGAGTCTTTAGAACATTGCTAGGTTGCTGGTTCTATGTTTCCTGTCAGTTGATTATTGGATATTTTTTGATGCTATATTTATCGGTTATATTATTGGATATTGAGATTGGTGTTTCCGTTGTTGATTGTGAATGTGGTTAGGTGGCTAGTGGGTATGGGACCACTAGTTGTAATTTATTAATTATATTATATTTATTATTTATTATTATTTAAAAAAATAAGGTCGGTCCTTTCACTATCCATCTGTTGGTCCAATACTTGGCAAAGATCCATAACAATGCTCTCGTGGATCATTTGCCACATGTGGGCACGAAAAATCTGAATCAAAGATATCTTAAGGGTAGGAATCTTTCCATGCATGAATATTCCAGTTAGATCCAACTGCACTTGAAAACCAACATAAACATTTGCTCGATTGATTGTTGGTGACCACCATAGTGTAAATCTTCTATTAGGAATCTGGTTCAGACCAAACCTTTGTGCATTTGTCAGCTTCTTATATTTCATTGATTCCTCAAACCCAGATGCCTTCTCTCAGAAAAGACCCTCCCATGTTGGGAAGTACGTTCCCTTAAATAAAGTGTGCTCAAGAATACTCTCAACACCTCCAAGAGCTTGGATTACATCAGTTCGATAATTGTTCAGATTCCACAACTTCCCGTCATACCTCTGATGAGTCCACCAGAAAGGATTTTGTCTCAGGACTTGGTACTGCTTGAAATCGGTTCGGACTCTCCAACCTTTATCATATGCTAATGTGTGCCTATCCTTCTGAAACAGTGTGTTTATACGCGGAATTCCCCTATCCCAAGAGTCTTCCAGATCCTCAAGTGTAAGATGTCTATTTTGGGCCTGTGCTTCCTGCCTCTTTAACGCATATTCTACCCACACCCGCTGTAAATCAATAAATTAACTTTCCCATGGCTGTATGTAACGGTAGGGATTGGGTATCTTCATATCCTCTTCTTGACTCATTCCACTCCTAAAATGGGTAACACCACCGTCTGTTTGCCTGTTGTACCGTATGTCACTTTGTGGGATTATAATATGACTCATAGACAGCATTCCAAGCCCACCAAGTTCCTTCGGAGTGTAAAAGACAACAGGAGGAAATCGACTAGGCATCTTTGAGTTCAGCCCAATCTTAATCCTTCTTTGGATTTTACTTTCACTTTTAACCAACAGATCAATGAGCTCTGGCATATG
The DNA here is from genome assembly GCA_023657505.1 of Camelina hispida. Taxonomy (NCBI): domain Eukaryota; kingdom Viridiplantae; phylum Streptophyta; class Magnoliopsida; order Brassicales; family Brassicaceae; genus Camelina; species Camelina hispida. The sequence goes on along the minus strand of CP094635.1, from coordinate 23,314,753 downwards.
CAAAGTGGCTTCACGAAAATAAGTCATGAGGCCTATCAGAGTTGTGTTCCATTTATTGGCGATTTTGGTAAATGTGGATGACCCTGACGTCATCAAAATTTGTCTCACACGATTCTCAAACACCTTCATGTGTTCTTCATCAACCCGCAGAAAAGCAACTGCAGTCTTCTCTTTAGTCTGTTCATTCTGCAGATTCCATACACCGTCCCCTATGTTACTGAAAGCTTCTTGGCTCATCCTGACTTTTGGAAGTATGCGGATTTCAAATCCACACATGTTGAACAGCAGACTAGGATTGTTCTTGCTGTACACAGAGACAAAGCTATTCTCCCACTCAAAAGTTGTAAGGCTCCGAGGAAGACGATTCTTCATTTCCCAGAAGATACTTCTACCAAGATTGGCATCATGTTTCATCAACCTTATCCTGGCATCTCTCGGCCAGCACTTCTTGTTGTTATACCCCACCATGTTCTCATTGTTGGGATTAGGATGTGCCCTAAGATAACGTTGAATAAGATCTCGAGCCTCTTCATGGCTAAATTTAAACATTATATGCACTTTGTCTATATACCGAGAGTATAGTCTTATGGGATGTCGCGTCTCAAATTTTGTATTCCAATAGGTCATAAACTCGTTGGGTTTCTGCGGTGGCCCAGCAATCTCACTCGCTCTAGTTAAACCAAGAAGCAAAAGATCCAGCAATAGTCCATAAAACTGAGTAATAAAGGATGAGAACTGAAGTCCTCTAATGAGACCATGCAAGTTAGTATGTCTGATATCCTTGTAAGACAGATCCACATTATTCTTGGCAGTCATGTAGTTTGCAATACAGGGGTCAACAATCAAACGAAGAAGCTTGTTCAATAATGTGAAATCAACCTTCTCAAATAAATTTTCAAACTTTGTCTGGAGCATCACCACACATTGCCCATCGGATGTGTCGCATATGCCTTGCAAATTATTTATACCCTGACACCACTTGTAAACAAGAAGCGGTGGTGGCTCTGAGTCTGCAGGCTTAATCCAGTTCGGAAACAAGTGTCGCTTGTCAGCCTCACACCACAAGTATTGATCAAGATAGGCATCCGTAATTTTTTCTAAAGGATCAATTTCATAGACTGGAATCAAATTGCTGTAGAGATCCATAAACTCAATGCCCACTTCTTTGAATTGACGCTGCGTGAAAAGGTGACGTTTAATTCGTGCTAGAGTTTCATGAGGGCTGTCATAAGCTTGTTCAATTAGACCAAGCTCTTCCCGCTGCTACTGGTTCAACCTTTCACCACCACATGATTCTTTAGTCTCTCAAGGGCAAGGATGAGCAACTTTGTCTCGTGTTTGTACGACAAAGGAGGAAATGGAATTGGTGAAAATTTCCTTGCTTCCAACCATTCTACGGTAGTTCTATAAGTTGCTAAAGCTTCTTCCGGAGTGACAGAACAACCGTCTTTCAGGTAATTATGCTGTCTTTCTGTTCTGCCTTCAACCAAAGACGAGTCATCCTTCCAAGATTCTTTCTACAAACTGCCTTATCTACCGTTGCGCCTCTTCTAATATGCTCACGATTGTAGTGAGTAACATTTGTCCACCAATAAGCCTTATGCTTCACATATCGCAGGATCAAATTTTCAATTGGCACAGGCAGTCAAGGGACCTTCCACGGATATTAGCTTTCCAACACCGCCATGCCTCGCTAAGGTGCTGCTCAATTGTCCGCACTTTATTCTACTTGGATCCCTCTGGCATGGCATCAACAATATCATGCATAACAGCAGAGGGAGCTCCAAATCAAAATGGCTCTCGACTCTTTGTTTTGTGACCGTCTTTGCCAATCCTTTTGAATGACGCCCCTCAAATTGACGTCCAAGAAGATTCCCTAACCATCGTTCAAGTAGAGGAACTATTCCACGGAGGAAAAACAACCACACTCTCCACATTGGAGCCCAAAATCCACACCCTGGTTCTTTACCCACAAGACCAATATTAAAACGGTAGTATATCAAGTGCTTTAAATCCTAACACATCCTAATTTGTCTCATCATGTTATGAGCCTGAACCTTTGCCGTAGATCTAGTAATCGGACCCGTTGTTAGTTTCCTTAAGTAGCTTAGAAAACAAAGAACGTAATAGCTTAGCTTCCTTTAACCCAAGCCTCTTGCTAGAGAATTAGGTTAATGCTGGAAGATGTCTTTATTTATGTTTGAGTCCCTTTTTTATAAAGACCCTTACAACCGAATCTAGCTGCTAATTAAGTAAAATTGCCAAAACCATAATTGAATCTAAAAAGGAAATAGAAGTAAGTCGGCAAAAGAAGCTTCTCAAGTCTTCTTGTTCCTTCTATGATACTTAATCCCATAGATATCATTACTCTCCTCCTCCACTATGAGCTTGTCCTCAAGCTCTAATTTTAGATATGCTTCAATGAGTTTGGCCGCATCCTCCCAAGTAGCCTCATCTTCTGCATCCTTAGTCCATTTGACCAGCACTTGCCTAACATCACCTCTCTTACGTGCCTTGACCAGTTTGTGTGGCTTGGTTGGAGCCAGCCGTCCCTGCAAAACCGGAGGTAGAGGAGTGACGTTGTCAGGTCGTTCCCCTTTATGACCCTTCAGAAGAGAAACATGGAACACATCATGAATTGTTGATCCCTCCGGAAGGTGTAAACGGTAAGAAACTGTTCTGATACGAGCTGCAACTTCAAATGGACCATAAAATTTTGGAGATAGTTTTGTGTAAGCCTTTTTAGAGACTGTCAACTGTCGATATGGTTGTAATTTGAGCCACACCCAATCTCCCACCTGAAACTCAACAAACTGATGATGGTTATCATACGTGAGCTTTATCCGCTGCTGAGCTTTGAGAAGTCGTTCTCGTGCCAATGCTTGGAATTCATCTCGCTGTTCCAATGCGACATCAACTGCTTCGACTCGCGTACCACCTCCCGCATAATCCAAGAGACGTGGAGGCTCTCTCCCATATACTACTCGAAATGGTGTTGACTTCAGCCCGGTATGAAATGACGTATTATAGCAATATTCAACCCAAGGAAGCCAACTAAGCCAGTCACGTGGAGCATCACCTATTAAACAACGAAGATACATTTCCAAGGTCCGATTAACAATTTCTGTTTGCCCATTGGACTGAGGTCGATATGCCGTAGTGAAACACAATTCTGTTCCCATCAATCTCCACAACTCTCGCCATAATAGACTTTGAAATACTTTATCACAATCAGTGATGGTCTCAGGAATACCATGTAAGCGCACAATGTCGCGGAAAAATACTTGTGCTACGGAGCTAGCAGTATACGGATGACTAAGAGCAACGAAGTGAGCATATTTTGAGAAACGATCAACCACGACTAAGATCAATGTCTTCCCAAAAACTTTAGGCAAAGCTTCCACGAAATCCATAGAAATATCCGACCAAACTTGCGTGGGAACCTGAAGTGGTTGTAGCAAGCCACCAGGTTGTAATGTTTCCCACTTGTTTTGCTGGCAAATTTGACACTCCCTCACAAATTCTTGAACAGTCTTCTTCCACCCTTTCCAGTAAAAATCTCGTCGAATTCGATCCATGGTTTTTGAACCCCCTCATGACCAAAGTTGTGAAATCCGGATACCACGTCGCGGACCAGGTTGATTCAGGCGAGATATATACTTTGCCCTTAAAAAAAATCAGCCCTTCTCTAGGCTCCCATTCATGAGGAAGCTCTCCTCGTATTATCTTATCACGAATTTCAGTGAGGTGAGGTTGAGTTGCAACTTCAGCTTTTAATCGTACAAGAATTCCTGAGCCAGACCCTTGTATCGCATAAACCACACATTCTCCCTCAACTTCATTCTCACTTCGCCGTGACAATGCATCTGCCGCCTTATTTGATTTGCCTAAACGAAATTCAACTGTAAAGTCAAATCCCAACACCTTACTAATCCAGTGAATTTGTGGTGTTGTTGATAAGCGTTGTTCAAGTATGAACTTAAGACTGTAATGATCAGTTCGTATAATAAACCGTCTTCCCCATAAGTATGGTCGCCAATGAATGACTGCCTTTGAAAGACCAATAAGCTCTCTCTCATAAGCAGCTAGCTTTTTGTGGCATTCGGCCAGCTTGCGACTAAAAAATGCTATTGGGTGTCCCAGTTGATGAAGTACAGCTCCAATCCCACTTCCCGAAGCATCACATTCCACCACAAATTCCTTGGTAAAATCCGGCAATGCCAACACTGGTGCTTCGGACAAAGCGTGTTTCAATGTTGTTAATGCTATTTCTGCCTCTTCATTCCAAAGAAACCCTGTTTTTTGCAGAATGTTTGTCAACGGAGTAGCCACAATTCCATAGTCTTGTATAAACTTCCTATAGTAGCCAGACAACCCTAGAAATCCTCTCACAGCTTTTGTAGACATTGGTCGTGGCCAGTCACGAACGGCGGCAACCTTAGTCGTGTCGACTCTGACTCCATCATAAGAAATAACGTGTCCTAAGTACCCAACTTCGGTCTGTTCAAATGAACACTTGGAACGTTTTAAGAACAACTTATGTCTTCGTAGGAGCTCAAAAACAGTGCAGATGTGTTGTAAATGGTCATCCAAAGTAGTGTTGTTGATAAGAATGTCATCAAAAAATACAAGGACAAATTTTCTGAGGACACCTTGAAACACCGAATTCATGAGGCTTTGGAAGGTTGACGGTGCATTAGAGAGCCCAAAAGGCATCACCAAGAATTCGTAAAGCCCATGATGAGTTCAAAATGCCGTTTTTCCAATGTCCGCTTCAAACATTCGAACTTGGTGATAGCCCGACGTGAGGTCCATCTTTGTGAAGAAACGTGCTCCGTGCAGGTCATCTAGGAGCTCATCTACGATAGGAATTGGAAATTTATCTTTAACTGTTACCTTGTTCAGTTCCCTGTAATCAATGCAGAATCTCCAAGTCCCATTAGATTTTTACCAACAATACCGAGGAAGAAAAAGGAGAAGATCTTGGCCGAATGACTCCACTTTTAAGCATTTCCGTGCATTGCTTTTCAATCTCATCTTTTAACAAATGTGGATAGCGGTAAGGTCGAACTACAACTGGGTTAGTCCCTTGTAGGAGACTGATTCTATGATCACACGATCTCTGCGGTGGAAGCCCCGTTGGCTTAGTAAATAAGTCTCCAAACTCCCGTAACAATCCTTCAAACCCAGCTGATGTTCTTGGAACCAAAACTGATATTGCCTCCTATGCTATCTTTTTTTTCGAGATCTCATCATCCTTATCTCCATAGGTTAAAAATATCTCCTCTTCTTCTTCAAACCAATCATCAAGGGTTTTATTGCTACCGATGGCATTTAAACTGGTCTCTTGCTCCCTTCTATTGCTCGTTTCACTTTTCCACGTAATCATGGTTCCTTGATGGTCAAATTCAATAGTTCTTGCTGGACCATCCCACATAACACGTCCTAAAGCATTCAACCAACGTATCCCCAATACCACATCAAAGCCACTGAGTGGTATCGCAAAACAGTCAGCCACAAAATGATGCCCTTGGACCGTCATTGCCAGATCTTTACAAAACCCATCAACTTGACATTTACCAGCATCTGCTAACGAAACTACTCGTCCTAGTTTTTTCTGCATTGGAATTCCCAATTTTTCAGCAACACTACTTTTGATGAAATTATGTGTGCTTCCCGTATCTAACAAGATCCAGCCTGTCCCACCGGCAATTGCTGCATTCACCTAAAAAGTTTTGTCATTTTGTTCTCCTTTCATTGCACGTAAAGAGATTTCCATCTCTTCTTCATCAAGCGGTCCGTCCTCTGGCTCCTCTCCAGCCTCAACTGGCCTGCCATATGTGGAATAACACCGGTTTACATGCATGACCTGGAGCATATAATTCCTCGCAATTAAAACAAAGTCCCTAGGCTCTCATTTCCGCCATCTCAGAATTAGTAAGCTTCTTCCAGGGAGGCTTTGTATTATTTTGCTTAGAACCGGTTTGCCGCTCTTTTGTGACGTCACCCTCTCGGTTTGTTACTCCGCACTGTCCCACCCCGGTGGGTTTTGTCAAAGGGCTGGAGTAACGTGTTATGGAAGCCAAATGTCCGCCAAAAGTCCGAGTTCTTTTGTCTCCTTCAATCTTATACTCATTGTCTCTTGCATACTCCATAGCTTCAAAAGTTGTTTCTGGCCTCAAATATTCCACCTCTTTCCTCAAGGTGTCAGTTAAGCCTGCACAAAACTGCCAAAGTTGTTGATCTCCCGTCAACTTTTTTTGTCTTCCAAACACTCCTCAAATTGTTTACAATATTCGTCTACCTTGCCGGTGTGTCGTAAGTTACACAGCTCTCAAAAAGGATTAACTGCATCTGCTCGCCCAAATCTACTCTTGCAGATCTTCTTAAACTCTGCCCAGCCTAGTCGACGAGCAACGAGTCTCCTCACATTTTTGTGCCAATTATGTGCCTTTCCTGTTAAAACAAAAGTTGCTTGGCGCACCTTTGCATCATCATTGTATATCCCTTGATCATCGCAATAATCCTCACACTTCTGCAGCCACTCGATGGTATTTGTAGAACCATCATAGGGTGGAAATTCCATCTTGGATGGAGGCACCACGATTTTCTCATCTCCACTCCTCCCATTAGCGTTTTTATGCACCCTGAAAGCACCCCTCAAGGATCCAGTTTTTTCGTCCTCATAACTGTCCCCAATCTGTCTGACAGCCCACTCACCACCACCGTCTGTCAAACGATGCCCACGCTCTCTTTCAACTGAACGTCTTGCCCAAAGACCACCAGAATGAGAACTATGTTGTTCTCTGTTCAGTACCCCGCTCTCGGAGTTGCCTGCTTTCAATTTCAGCTTTGATACAGAAGCTGATTCTTTTTCTACCTCTGCATCGTCATCTCTCAAACCCAAAGTCAGTGACTGGACTGTTTTAGCAAACTTTTCCTTCTCGGCCTTCCTATCTTCTCTGATTTTGGCCTGTTCTTCACGGATTTCTTCAAGCGTGGACTTAGTTTGCTACCTCGCCTCCTGCTGGTCTGCACTTGTCATCTCAATAGCAGTTTGTTGTGAGGCGGAAGCATCTTTTAGTTCTTCCATCACAGCCTGCAGCGGACTGAGTTTCTTGTCCATCTCCGAGCTAATTAGCTTCTTGAGTTGCTCGAACTGTGATGTGGACAAAGCTCCTTCTCCCATTGAATCGCTCTGCTCTGATACCAAGATGTTATGAGCCTGAACCTTTACCGTAGATCTAGTAATCGGACCCGTTGTTAGTTGCCTTAAGTAGCTTAGAAAACAAAGAACGTAATAGCTTAGCTTCCTTTAACCCAAGCCTCTTGCTAGAGAATTAGGTTAATGCTGGAAGATGTCTTTATTCATGTTTGAGTCCCCTTTTTATAAAGACCCTTACAACCGACTCTAGCTGCTAATTAAGTAAAATTGCCAAAACCATAATTGAATCTAAAAAGGAAATAGAAGTAAGTTGGCAAAAGAAGCTTCACAAGTCTTCTTGTTCCTTCTATGATACTTAATCCCATAGCGTGTATCACATCAGTCTGTACTTATAACGATACATACCTGTCAATTGGCAAACATGGGAGAAAATATATTGCAGGCCATCAGCCAATTGGAAGGCATCAACATTCCCAAGCCGGAATTGGACATTTGCGCGTCAACCACAAGTTTTGTCAGCCTGAGAATCTCGCGACAGAGATGGAAAGCATTCCCAAAACGTGACTTCTTGCGCTCTTTAGTAGTCAAAGTCTTAACTGGCTTGAGGTTGTAGTTATAATCTAGATGCAGGTAGTTTAAACCCTTCATGTGAATCAACAGATTCAACATATTATAACCCTGTCGACAAACTTGGAGACCTGCTTCAACCCAATCAAGTTCAGTGCTTTGGAAAAACTTTGTACATGCGAGTGATCGGAACAAGTGCTTTTTCTTCTGAGCTTTAGGTGGTCTACGGTGCAACTCATTCAACATTAAACATTTCAAAAGCTTTTGGTAACTAACCCGAACTTTGACCGGATGTGATGAAGGACGATGCTCCTTGAACCACTCCGACACCATCGGTATATCTTCTGCCCGTCGTGTCTTCCGAGATCTCATATTGAAAGGTCTTGGCGCAAACAACAACGAAATCCCATCAGCTGTAGTGTCAGTGTAAAGCTGAGTATATTGTAGAAAAGGCTCCACTCTATTTGGTAATACAAAGTCATCCTCCTCATCGTAAACCTTCCTGCCATGAAAAGTGTTACTAATGGGGTTAATTAACGGATCATAATAAAACGCAGGAAGATCAGGATCCTCTGTCTTAATGAACATAACCATTGGAGTGTGATACGCACATAGTTTTACTTTCCTTGGCCTGTTATTGTACAAGTATGGAAAAGCAATTCTGCCTTCAGTTCGCAGCCGGGATCGAGTGATAACCTTGTTGATATCATTAAACTCGTTCCATTTCTCATCACCTTTCTCCATATCACGATACAAAGGTTCAAACTTAGGACCACCAGGTATACACATATTCAACGCTTTTGCAGTACAGAAAGATGACATATCAAACAAGTAGAAATAGTTCCGATCAACCAAATCAGAAAGCAACTGACCTGCAAGCCTATGAAGCGTTGTCATAACCGGAATTGAGAGATTCCACCTCTTGTAACTCGGACCATTGATCATACTCGTCTTCAAAAGTGGCTTATGGTCATAAAACCAATTGGACACACAAGAATCATCTTCTTCACCAAGCTCCAACTGAATAGCCTCTAAAGGATCAACATTCATCAAATTATCCGAATAATCAAGAACAGGCTCCTCATCATCAAACGGTGGAAACCGCATCCTCTTAAAATGTCTACGGTCTCTCTTCTCCCTACGCATCATAATCCATATAGTACCCCATTGAGCCATGTAAATAGGTTCAACAACCAAAGGAATCTCATTAACAAATGTAATAGCTCCAATAATGTGATACAAAAACTTAACATCTCTAACCTGTTCCCAAGGCATAGGCATGTTCTCCAAAAGCTTGAAAACTGTGTGAGGAACAAACTTAAGCGCTCCAAGATAAGCTCGCTTATCATCACGAAACTTCTTCGATGACATATCACCATGTTCTCTTGTAATCTTCCTGATATGTTCTGGTGGCATGTCTTCTTTTTGAGTCTCCACGAACCCTAGCCTTCTCTTTTCACAGTAACGCTTCGAATTAGTTGATTCCATAGTCTGCTCTTCTCCTTTAATCTCGCCTCTGATTCTTCAGGAGTAAGCTTTGATTGATGATGATTAGACGTAAACATCATCGTTGAGTCGTCTGTACTAGGTGGAGCTATAGACATATCAACGTCGATACACATAGCTTCGGAATTGTGAATTTCAAACACCGAACAAGAACACGAACAGAGTCGTTAAGGACAGAACCCTAAAACTTCAGAGAAAAAGTAAATTTGTGTTACGAAATCGCTAATCACCGACCTAATGCGACTCTAAAGTAAAGAGGTTTAATAATAAGAATTATAAAACTGGAAGAGTAATTTATAAAGTGCAAGAACCGACCTCCCTATGTTCCTAATCCTAATCAATGTGGGAATATGTTAATGACTTAAAAAAATGTCTTGCACTCTTATGTTAATGACTTAAAAAAAACCACCGCATGTTGATGGTTTCACCTTCATTTCCGGTTCGAGAAATGTCTTGTACTCTTATGTGCTAGAGAAATCAAAATAAAATCAGAATCAAACAACAATCGAACCGAAATCAAACCGGAACTAAACTATAAAACCCAAAATTAGACTACAATCGTCGAACACACTAAAACCAAAATCAATGCAGAATGAAACCAGCAACTATAAAACCAGATTTGAAGAAAAGAATTGAACCTTGAATAATCGAGTAGAATGCCCAGATTCGAACAAACCCAAAACCATTTGACATTGCAGAAAAAAAAATCGAACAACGGAAATAAGTAAAGAACAAAAAGAATAATTCTCAAAGGCGCGTGAACCCCACGCCCCCCAACTTTTTCTCTCCCGAAGTTTCTTTGACAAACCTAACTGCGTCGCGTCTTGCCACTCTGGTGTCTGGTTGTGACCAGCGCCGTGAGAGGGCTCTAGGTTACCTTGGTTTGGTTTCATCTGCGCACTTGAAGTTTCCTTTGGATTGATTCGGCTCTATTTCTCGTGGCGAGTGTCAAAGGTCCGCCATGCGCGACAGCCGTTCTCCGGTGGCTGAAATCTCATGTTCTATGCCTCCAGTGCCTGTAGACGGCGTTGGACCAAGGTGAAGGCTCTGATTTTCGGTCCTAGCGTTTCGCATCTCAAGCGGCGGAGCAAGCTTCTGCTTGTAGATCTGTTCCAGTTCGCCTTCTTCCTGGTGTTTCCTTTCGTCGAGCGTGCTTCCCTAGGCAGTGCCACGGTGTCGCCTCTCCTCCTTGCTCGGACTCATTTTTTCCAAGATCTCTCTTGGTCTAACCGCCGCGTTTTGTCTCGTGTCTACCGGAGTTATGGGTTTCTATGTGTCGGGTTGTCCACTCCTTGCGTGTCGATTTCGTGTGTCGGAGTTTGAATCGAAAGGTTTTCATTAGCTCTGTGGATGGTTTGCCATCCTTGGTTGGTGTTGTTCATCAACTCTTGAGCTTCTGATGCCTCAGCCTCTCTTTTCTGTTCCTCCTTCGCATAGGTTTTCAGAGCATGGCTACTATTGGAAGCTGTTTGTCTCATCTATATTTCGTCGAGCCTTGACATATTAGGAGAATTACGTCTCTGTTGGCACCTTCTGCTTGAGGACAGTAGCAGGATTATTAGGAGCGTGTTTTCTCGTGGCTGGTCAAGTTCCCTCGTCGAACCAGATGCTAAATGGCTCCTTTGGGTAGCTGCCGTGGTTTTTGATAAGTTGAGGTTTTAGTTATCGGTGGTAGCTAGTCCCCCTCTCCTTTTGAGAATTCCACTGGTATATCAATTCTTCGGTTTAGTTCAAGGCCTGTTCTTTGTTGTGGCTTCCTGTTGTTATTGCCTTTGTTTGAAGATTGCTTTGCTTTTAGTACTCGCTTCTGCCCTGCGTCTTGATTGTGCTATAGAGGAGCTAGTAGGGCTAATGGCTTATGGTGTGGTTATGGATAGTCTTATTTTGCTCTGCGCTGCTGACTTCAGGGAATGAACTTGGTAGAGGGAGCTTGCACCATTTGCTAAATTTGGCTTGTGAGGTTCCGTTTCAGGGAAAGCTCATGGATTGAAACTAAGAATCAATCTCACATGACGCAGGGAGAGTATGTGATCGATGATTTGGAGTTTTCACCGTTGATGGCTCGGTTTCGGACCTCCTGCGAAAGGCTTCTAGAGCTCATTGTCGCAAAGAAATATTTTACAATCTGCAAATCTCCTTCTGCAACTCATCCGGGAGGGACAACAAAAACGTCATCGCTTCATCTTGTTCCCGAAGCTTCATTGCTTGGTTGAATAGATGGACCGAAAACTTGGTTTAATTACCATATTATGCTTCCATGTTTTAATTTTTTTTTGCCATGGAACCATATTTATAGGTTTCTAATATTTGATTGTAACCTAAACTTTTTCATTATCAATTAAATATTTACAATTTAGCAAAAAAAAAAAAAAAAAAGTAGAGAAGCCTCCGAAATTTGTCTTTCAAACACATAGCAGCCCCAATAGGTTATGCAAAGGGTGTCTTAATAGTCTTCTAGAACGGCTGAGTCAGGCCATTGGCCACGGCGGGAGATGATCCCAACAGTCACGAAAAAGCTTGTCGAATGTAAAAAAGGCCTTAATAGAGATTAACAGGGCCAAAGCCTTTTAGGCCCATTAAGGATGTCGTGTTATATTCGAAACGTATGTATGTAAAGAGAAGCTTCCGACGGTGAACAAAAGGAAGATATTCTCAAGATATATATATATATATATATATATTAAAAAAAAAAAAAATTAGTAGAAGCAACAAAAAGAAAATTTAATCAGAAAGCTAAAGACAAGAGACGATGGCGACGACGGAGATGAACGAGAATCTGATCAACTCCTTCATCGAGATCACTTCATCATCAAGAGAAGAAGCTTCCTTCTTCCTCGAAAGTCACCGTTGGGATCTAGACAGTGCCGTTTCAACTTTCCTCGATAACGATACCGTTGCAGCCGCAACCGTCGTACCAAACCCTACCGGACAACAACCACCGCATCCTTCTTCGATTGCTGCTGCACAATCTCCTTCTCAATCTCACTCCCCCGATTACACTCCTTCTGAAAACTCTCCTTCTCCGTCGCGATCACGGTCTCCTTCTCCGTCTTCTCGCGCTGCTCCTTATGGTCTCCGATCGAGAGGCGGTGCTGGAGAGAGTAAGGCACCGGAGAATCCTTCTGGGAGTAGGGGTACTAGGAGCCGCCAACACGCTGGGAATATCCGTACGTTCGCCGATCTGAACCGTTCTCCTACTGGTGGTGAGGGCAGTGATTCTGATGAGGCCAATGAGTATTATACTGGTGGAGAGAAGAGGTAAAACTCTTGATTGGTTTGTTTTTAAGTAGATCTGATCACGAATTGATACTTAGTTAAGAATACTTGTCTAGAATTGTTACTTAGGGCACTATGATCATAAATTTGAGCAATGTGGTTTCTTGAAGTGAATTAGGGAACTATGATCATTGTTAATATAGGGCTGACCATGTCTTGTGTATAGCTGAATTCATTGTTTGCGTTGGTTTTGAGGTCTTTCTTGAAAATCTTGAGAAAAGTATAGCTAATAATGTTCTTTTTTTTTTTTGGATTGTGCTATGTGTTTTAGTGGGATGATGGTACAAGATCCTAAGAAACCAAAAGATGTTGATGAACTATTTGACCAAGCGAGGCAGTCAGCTGTAGACAGACCTGTTGAATCATCAAGATCAGCTTCTAGGAGCTTCACTGGAGCTGCACGATTGTTGTCTGGTGAAACCGTTTCCTCTACTCCTCAGCAACAACAGCAAGACCAGCCTCAGATGATTATGCACACTATCACTTTCTGGTTGAATGGTTTCACCGTTGATGATGGTCCGTTGAGGGGGTTTAATGACCCTGAAAACAGAGACTTTATGGAGGTAATATCCAAATCTTTCTCTTATTTACTATATTTGACCAGTGTATTCTGCAAGAGTATAATAGGCTTCTTCTGGAATCATTGTTATTTCACTGATATAAATTTATTTTCATTGTTATTGAGCAGCTGATACTTGTCACGACTCATTTGGATACTTTTGAATCCTTAATACATATGTTGTCTTTTGCAGAGCATTGCAAAGTCAGAGTGCCCCCATGAACTCGAACCAGAAGATAGGAAGATACCTGTTCATGTCGACCTCGTCAGGCGTGAAGAAAATTTCACAGTAAGTCTCATTCCCTTAATTGTTAACATGTTCTTTGGAGAAGCCATTCAAGTAGTAGAAATTTGCGACATAAGTGTCAAGAATTTTGTTGATGTTTGTATCTCTATCTTGACTCACAGGAACCGCCAAAGCCCAAAACTCCATTCCAAGGTGTAGGAAGAACTCTAGGAGCCAGCGGATCCGGATCAAGTTCAGCTGCTGCAGAACGACAAACCTCATCCGCACCAATGAACACAGCACCAGCACCGTCAAGAGGGCTAGTAGTAGATCCAGCAGCACCAACTACCTCGATCCAGCTCAGATTAGCAGACGGAACACGCCTCGTATCCAGGTTCAATCACCACCACACAGTCCGAGACGTGCGTGGGTTCATTGACGCTTCAAGACCAGGCGGCTCGAAAGACTACCAGTTACTAACCATGGGGTTCCCTCCTAAACAATTGACAGACTTGGACCAAACCATTGAGCAAGCCGGTATTGCTAACTCGGTCGTCATCCAGAAATTCTAGACTTGTTGTCTCTTTTGGTTTTAAGTGTTTTTGAACCCTATCATAGCTGACTTAAAACTATTTGGTCAACGCTCTCCTAAGGCTTTGGATATTTTTTTTTAGATTCATCAAAACTCTTTTCTTCAGATTTTAGTCAGTTAATAGCTTTTGCAAAATTATATATTTCATGGTCATCTATATATCCCATTGCTAACGACTCAGCCACCATATATATCTTTTGGGCAGAGAATAATCGAAAAAATTATCCAATAAGCAAATTACTTATAGACACGGACTTGGCAATTACGAAATTGACCAGTTGCCGCATAAACGTCACACACGTATCACAAACACGCTCCCCTAAATCAGGGACAAAAAGGTAAATTAAGCTACCTGTCAATCTGTCTATTTCCTGGTATATTTGTAAAAAATAATTATTTTGTTTTTCATTTTAATATCTATAATGTCTTCTGTTATTCGGAATCCGAAGAAAGCCATAGAAAGAGAGATTTTACAGTGAGAAAAATCTACAGAAGAAGAGAGATAGGGAAGGGGACAATTTATTAATTTTCTCCTATTTTAGTTTTCATTACAACCTTAATCTTTGGTATTGTGTTCTGTATTTTCCCATATATTTTTTTCTCTTTGCTGGGCTTCGTTGCCTTTTTTTCCCTTCTTTCTCTCTCTTGCTCGATTCAGTTTGAGAGAAACAAAAAAACAAAGTAGCTGTTTTGTTTTTCATTTAAACTAGAGGGGTTTTTTATCACAAAGATCCTTCTTTTGCTCCCATTTCTCTTAGGGTTTCTTTCGATTTCTCTATTCATCTCCTCCTTCCAGTACCCCCAGATCTCTCTCTACTCATCTGCCCATTTGTAAGCTCCTCTCTCTCTCTTATGAATCTCTCCCAAAGTTTATGGATCTTTTATGTGTTTAATTTACTATTCTATTTCGCGAGTTTGTGTTGCCGATTTTGAAAATTTGGGGTTTTTGGTTATGCATGCAGGGCTGTTCAATGATTAGGGTTTTCTAATTAGAAAGCAAAGCTCTGAGGTTTTTAACATGACAAAGTGACGTATTCTCTCAGCTCATTCTTAGGCTTTAGGTAAAATTAGGGTTTCTGTAATTATGATAAAGCAGATATTTGGGAAACTCCCCAGGAAGCCATCTAAATCATCTCATAATGACTCTAATCCAAACGGAGATGGTGGTGGTGGTGTTAATTCATATTACATCCCTAATTCGGGTACTAGTAGTATCTCCAAATCCAATGGAGCTAATGGCACTGTTGCTCCTCCTCCTTCCTCAACGAGTAACAGAACCAATCAAGCCAATGGGGTTTATGAAGCTTTGCCTAGCTTTAGAGACGTTCCTAGCTTGGAGAAACCTAATCTCTTTATCAAGAAACTGAGTATGTGTTGCGTTGTCTTCGACTTCAGTGATCCCTCCAAGAATCTGAGAGAGAAAGAGATTAAGAGACAGACTTTGCTTGAGCTTGTTGATTATATAGCTACGGTTTCCACAAAGTTGAGTGACGCAGCGATGCAGGAGATTGCTAAAGTGGCTGTTGTTAATCTCTTCAGGACGTTTCCTTCCGCGAATCACGAGAGCAAGATCCTTGAAACGCTTGATGTTGATGATGAGGAGCCTGCGTTGGAGCCTGCTTGGCCTCATCTTCAAGTTGTCTATGAGCTTCTCCTTAGATTTGTTGCCTCTCCCATGACTGACGCTAAGCTTGCAAAGAGATATATCGACCATTCGTTTGTCTTGAAGCTTTTGGATTTGTTTGACTCTGAAGACCAAAGGGAGAGGGAGTATCTAAAGACCATTCTCCATCGGATATACGGGAAGTTCATGGTGCACCGACCTTTTATTAGAAAGGCCATCAACAATATCTTCTACAGGTTCATATTCGAAACTGAAAAACATAACGGCATAGCAGAGTTACTTGAGATTCTCGGTAGTATAATTAACGGTTTCGCATTGCCGTTAAAAGAAGAGCATAAGCTTTTCCTTGTCCGGGCCTTGATTCCACTTCACAGACCTAAATGTGCAGCTGCTTATCATCAACAGCTTTCTTATTGCATTGTTCAGTTTGTAGAGAAAGACTTCAAGCTTGCTGATACTGTCATTAGAGGACTTTTAAAGTATTGGCCTGTGACTAATAGTTCAAAGGAAGTTATGTTTCTTGGGGAGTTGGAAGAGGTTTTGGAAGCTACTCAAGCAGCTGAGTTTCAGCGATGTATGGTTCCTTTATTCCGTCAAATCGCTCGATGCCTCAACAGTTCACATTTTCAGGTGCGGCTTTCGGTTTCTTAATGTGTTAAAAATACTGCTAAGAGAGTTGTTAGATTCAAATTTGCTTGTTTTGTCAGGTGGCTGAAAGGGCTTTGTTTCTGTGGAACAACGATCACGTAAGAAACCTGATTACTCAAAACATTAAAGTGATAATGCCAATTGTGTTCCCGGCTATGGAGAGAAACACACGGGGGCATTGGCACCAAGCAGTTCAGAGTCTGACTTTAAATGTGAGAAAGGTACTAGCAGAGACAGACCAAGTTCTGTTTGATGAATGCTTAGCCAAGTTCCAAGAAGATGAAGCAAATGAAACCAAGGTCGTAGCCAAACGAGAAGCAACATGGAAGCTTTTGGAAGACTTGGCAGCTTCCAAATCCGTAAGCAACGAGGCAGTGCTCGTCCCCAGATTTTCATCTTCCGTTACTCTCACAACCGCTAAAACTTCGGGTAGTTGAACTCTTTCTGCTCTTTATCATCGAGACAATATTTTAATCTGATCCAGCAGAGTTGTCTGGATCCATTCGAGCGTCAGGATCGGTTCTTGAAGGGAGAAGATAAAGCACGATGATCAAGGAGTGGGTAATGTCATCAGTGAATACTTTATTATAACATTTTTTTCAGGTTTCTGGATTCATGGGTTCACTTGTTCTTTTTTTTCTTCTTTTTCTGAGCTTCTTTTCCTTACTCAGCTCTTAGAGGAGTTGATAAAACAATATGTGGTGTAAGAAATATTGAATTATTATAGATATAGTTCTTGAGAGGACAACTAAAGAATTATTCGTTTTGTATTGTGGAATGAAATGTGTTTAATTATGCTTTGAGCCACTCTTTTCTTGGAAATCTGTGACTAAAAAATGCACATGTAATAAAAGAAACAGCTCTTGACCCAAATAGTCTCTTCTCCTTCTATTTTAGGGGTATTCAAAACAGGATTTTGGAGGATTTGTGATTTTTTAAAAAATTTCTTGTTATTTAAATAGTGATTTTAAAATTACATATTGAATCCACTGTTATTGAATATGAAATTTGTTAAAAATCATTCAAAATCACTTACAATCCACTGTTATTCTTAGTTCTTACCTTATCCTAGGAAACGTGGCAATATCAGCAAAAATATAAATGTGGTGGCATTTTCATAAATAAATAATGAATTTTAACGTACGAAACAAAATAAATGTGCTGGTATTTTCATAAATAAATAAATCCATATATTAAGTACAATTATAAAAACAACCTTAAATAAAAAACCTTAAATTTGTTAACATTAAAAACTCCATTAAAATTAATTAATTAATTTAATAAATATAATTAATTAAAAACGAAAATGATGGCACATTAAATAAAATAAATTGTAGAAAAATAAAAAAAAAATCCATTAGAATTAAATCTAATTCGTATTAAAAAAAATTTTAACAGCTAAGATTTTAAAAATCTAATCGAATAAAATCTACAACTACAAATTTTATCCTACTATATTAATTGGGAAATACAATTATGAAACTAATCTTAAAATGTGTAAAAAATACATTCAATTTCCATTAAAAACTTAATTAAGATTAATTAATTAATTAATTAAAAATAATCACAACAGATTAAAATTTCCACAACAAATTAAAATTATTATAGACAAGAAAAGGAAAACACAGAAAAAAAAATGAACGTTGTTTTCAAAGAGACTTTTTAAAACTTTTAATAGCCATATTTAGTTGCTATTTTTTACATGTTAGTAAGGATTGTCTTTAGGTTTCAAATGTTTTAAAAATTCTATTCATTATGCAAATGTTTTATTGACAGGTTTTCAATATAAATTTTTAAAATAAAAAAATTATAATATAATCAAACCAAATTTTTAATCACAAACTATTCTAAATAACATAATAATTAAATAAATTATCACAAATTTTTATTAAAAAAAGTTCAGTCCGCGGTTCTTCACGGGTTAGTACCTAGTATATAATGAATTTTAACGTACAAAAAAAGTAGCATCTATATTTGAATTTTTTTTTTGTGGTAAAAATCTATATTTTCAATTTTCTAAAACAGTTCATGAATTCTGATAATACATAACTACAAATTGATCCTTGTGGATTTGATAGCCATCAAATTCTAATTTAAGTCATTTTAAAAAAATACTAGGTACCCACCCACATTATGTGCAGGATAAATCAAATTAAATAAAAAATTGTGAGTGAAAATATTATTTGAGATTTAAGATTTGTTTGTGTAAAACAAGATTATGTAAGTAAAGTTTTTATAATTCAAATTTACATTTATATTCTGTAAAATACGTTTCACCCGTAAAATATTTGAACTTGGAAAAGAATTTTAAGGTGGTGTAGAAATTTTTGATGTCTTTTGTGTTTCTAAAAATTAAATTCACACATTTTATGTTTCACATTATTATCTACATCACTATACCATTAAATAGATAAAACAATAATTTTTTAGACTAATTGATTTAATTTAAACTAATCTTAAGTTTAAAAATACAATGAGAAAAATGTATAAAAGTGGTAAATAAACGAATAATTTTATTATTATTTATGAAATGTAATTTACTTCTAATAATTAAATACATTATGAAATTGATAATTAAATACATTTTCAGATTTTAATTGTTGATTAAATCTTTTATTAATAAAAACTAATGGAAAAGAACATTGTCTTATATATGTCAATGATATATTTATGTAAATAATAATGAGATGTAAGTGCATTTATTAAAAAAGGCACAGAAGAGATGTGAGCGCGACACCTCAGCTTTTTTTGTGAGAGTGCTTCTCTATTAATATATAGAGGATATAGAGGATTGACAATTGGATCGTACAATATAACCGATAACCAAATAATCAAGTGAACCGAACTCAAAGAAGCCAAATCTTATTTGAACTGAAATTCCTAAAATAACCGATGGTTAGTAAAATCTTCTATTCAAAACTAAAATAATAACCAAACGGTTAACCAAAATATCTGAAAGCCTTAAAAAACAGACCAAAATAATAATCATGATACTCAAGTCAAAAATATAATTTATAAATCAAAAGTATGAATTATTTCTAGACTCAAAACAATCAAATACTTTAAATAATTAATCTATCCAAATATTGTTAGTTATATTTGTAAAAGTTTAATACTCTTTGAATTATTTTGGGGGGGGGGGTTTCGTCAGAAGGTCATTTTATTAATTTAACCAATATTTGGGTGATAAAGAGTTGAATTTAGCCATGGAGGCATCGACACAATATCCGAATAAAACACAAAATTTCTACAACCAAATTTTGCTAAGACATGGGCTGACTCATTACAATCTCAACGAACAAAACAAAACTCAGTATATTTCAACCTTGATGCCCAAAGAGATCTATCCATACATATGTTTCGAATAGCAGCATTTTTCCGAGTCCATTGATATTTTTCATCAGGATTAAGCAATCCCCTTCAAAAATGATATTCGTGAAACCTTGTATCCAAGCTTGTTGAATTGCACCAAGTAGAGCTTTTGATTCTGCTTCAAGTGATGATTTCGCTGCTCCTAACTTGCTTGCTCCCCATTTTAAACATTTACCTGTGTGGTCTTGAAAAACCCACCCTCCTGTTACCAATTGATCTTCCATACTATAACTAGCATCGAAATTACATTTAGTGATCGGATGTATAGGAGGAGTCTAACGATTGATGTCTTGATTCTCACCATGCTTGTTTGTACTCTCTGTTGATATATTGTCTCCAACCAATCCCGAACTTCTGCTTTGGTCTGAGTCCATAATGCTCTTACGGGTATAGTGATGCTTTCAAAGATGTGTTTGTTTCTTGATTTCCAGATTTTCCACATAAGCCAAAAAGGTATCAGAGCTTGTGCAGGTGTGATAGTGTTATATGATTGTAAGTCCAGGAAGGTAGACTGTACTTTTTGGTTATATTTGGTAAATTTCTGTTAGTCATTATCGATTAAATATTAACTCCCAAATTTAAATAATCATTTTTCAAGACAAACTTGCTATATCATAAAATCTGCAAAGATATATATATAACTTTCTATCATAGTGTTTTTAAAAATGCAACATGAGACAATAAAATTTTGTTAAAAGATATGATTTAATTTTATAGACAACACAAATTGAATATTAATAAAAGATGATTTGGGAATATGTATTTATAAGTATATATGACACTTTGTGTTGTATATGTAAGGGCCAATTCTAATATAATTAAAGACAATTTTAATGTAGGAACAAATAGATATTAATATTAAAATATGTTAGATATGTTATAAAATTAAATTAAATTGAAGAAACAGAAAGCCATTTACAATAACATTAAATATGAACTTTGTTATAAAAAAAAATTGATATATATGTAATCAATTAGTGTCATACAATGAAAATTGATATATATGTAATCAATTTAATCATTATTAGTGTCATACAAAGAAAAATATGATATATATGTAGTCAATTAGTCAAAATCTTTTAATTATGATGACCTATTCTTTCTCTAAATTTTAACAATGATAATAAAGTTTTTTGGGTAAGAATCATAATAATTTAGAAATCAATGAAAATCTACTATATTTAATTAATGAAAATATTGCAAAATGATTTTGCCTAGTCACAATAGAAATAATGACAACTATAACTATTTTGAAGAAAGCTTGACAAATGTATCAAAGAAGACTGTGTATAAAAGGGACTCATAATCGAAGACTTAAGAAGAACAACAGACAAGCACAATCGAAACATAGCAAAGAGACATTTTGCTTACCTCTCTCTCTCGCTCTCTCTCTCTCCTCAAACACACCCTCTTGTCTCTATGGAGTCGCAACTCACAAACGCTGTTGCTGAATCCTTGCCACAGCCACATGAGTTGGAGAATTTGATCAGCTTCGAAGGTAATGAAGATAACAACACCGAAGCCAAGGGATCAACCGATCCGGCGGACGAGCCTTTGGATATCAAATTATTGGAGAAGAACTTAAATTACAAGTTCAAAAACAAGAATTTGTTGCTGCAAGCGTTCACAGACGTTACTTACGTTGACGAGGAGTGTGATTCGTACGAACTCCTAGAGCTTTTAGGAGATTCGGTCCTAGATACGGCCATAAGCTTAGAGTTTATTAAACGATACCCTAAAGAATCACCTGGTGCTTTGACTAAGCTCCGAGCGGTCAACGTAGACACTGAGAAATTGGCTCGGGTCGCTGTCAAACACGAACTCTATCGCTACCTCCGTCATAAGAAACCCTTGTTTCTTGAGCAGGTAAGTTACACTTCTTTAAACCCTAGCTAGTCATTTATCTTCTTTTTTACCTACATAAGTAAAAAAAAAAAAAGTAAAACATAAGAAAAATAGAAGCAAATCATAAATAAAATAAAAACAAAACATTAGTAATCAACAGTGTTTAATCTTCTAAATTCCCATTTATTATCGTCGATCATGTCTTATTGCAATCTGGTTGATTAAATGATTCAACAAAACAAAAATAAAAATGAATTTTTTTTTGGTCAACTTTGTGTTCTTTTCCCGCTAAATTCTCTATTTCAATTCCATCCTAGAGTGTCAATTTCTGCCAATGAATGTTATCTTTATTTGATACACCTTGCCCTATATTAACATTTTCGTAAATACAAACATTTGTATTGGCTTTGTGTTATATGTGAACTATATTAATGAGATGTACATATATAACTAATTACATATGCAGATAATGGAATTTGTGGAAGCAAAAAAAGAACATCCATTACATTCGCATGGTCTTTTGAAAGTACCTAAATCTCTAGCAAACATAGTAGAGTCTACCATTGGAGCTCTTTTCATGGACTGCGAGTGCATCAAAACCGTCTGGAAGGTAACTTAACGTAACTATACATACATAATATATTTCATAATAAGTTATAAATATCTATTGCAAGCTACTAGATTGAGGTCATCGATTGATCTATGATATATATATGTGTTTTTTTTTTTTTGGTGTTGTAAAATTAAATATATAGGTGATAAAACCATTTATGGAGCCAATAATACTTTTAGAAAATTTCAAGAACCATCCAATGACAGAACTCAATGAGATGTGCCAGAAGAGGAACTTGAAACTGACGGCCAAAGACACCTGGAAAGACAATGGAAAATATTGTTTCCTTATTGAGGATACGTTGGTTGGATGTGGACTATATCTAGAAAAAAAAGAAACTGCTCGTAATCTCGCTGCACAAAATGCTGTCGAGAATTTCTCAAGATTTTTCAAAGATCTTTAAAAATTTCTCGACATGATATTGTCAGGATTTGTATCAAAAATTTAATTTCTACAGGTGATATTGTATTGTCTTTGTATTCGAATCAACTTAAATAAAGTACTCCTTTCATTTTTCTTATGAATGAACCGAGCAATGTCGAAATTAAATGGTATATATAAGAATACCAAACTATTTCCTCAAGACTCTAAGAAGAGATTGTTTATTTTTAATTAAGTCTCGAAAGCAACATAACTCATATATATACAAGGGATTTTGAGTCATAGTTAGAGACTGTTGATTTCTCCCAATAACTCATATATTAACACTCTAAGTTTTGGAGTTTAGGAAATACACAATATTTCCTTACGCTTTTGTGTGTAGGATTTACAACAATTAGTGTGGGCATTTGATCTTAGTTATAGTTTTAGATTTTAATTATGAAATATTTAGGTTGCAGGGTTTTTGGTTGTATGTAACTACTATATACAGGTTTTGTATTGTAAGTTTGTAACTATAGGTTTCGTTTAAGAGTTGGGTGGTATGGATCATGGAAAGCAGAATATTATATGTGATTAATTTTTCAGCATTTGACACCGTTGAGGAGTCTTCTCCTCTCTCGGACTGCCGTGGCGTTTCTAGAGTCTTTGTTCTATTGTGTTATGAAGATGCTGCCTCTCTATATATGGAGTTGATTCTACTTTGATTTGTGGATTAAACTTGGTGGTTGGATCGGAGGAGCAAGTGAGACCTTCGGAATGTTTAGCGTTTGTTTTTTTTTGTGTTTGATATTTTGCTCTGTGCTGGCCGACTTCGGAGAAAGAGTTTGTTAGAGACTAGAGTGAGCTATCGTTACTGTACATGGATTAGTTTTGAAGCGCCGATCTCACATGACGTGGGAGGATTAGTTTCTCGGGCTACCGGGGAAAGGTTTTTAATCACTGTGGTTATCCATGAACCGGTACCATTGGAATGTCTTCTAGGCCGGAGAATCTTCGGAATCGTTTATCACTTCATTAAATCTTCTAGTCTTTGGGTCAATGTTCTTACATCTTTCTTTTTTTCATGGGACCAAATAATGAGATTTTCTTTCCCTTTTAAATAAAATATTTACATTTCTAACCAAAAAAACTACCTTTTCTGGAAGTGGGAAGTTAAATATACATCTAAATAGCTTTGGAATCTTCGGAATCATTTATCACTTCATTCAATAGTTTTTTTTCGAAATTTTCAAAATGAGTATTTTATTTATGTATCTTGAGTTAGTAACTTAGTATCTGTTTTTATTCAATCATTATCGATTATATATATGTTCTAATATCAAATATATTAAAGAAAGTAACAGAAAAATGTAAAATTTATAGAATATGTCAGGAAATACGTATCATTTAACTTCAAGAACACAAATAATAACAAAAGAGATAAAATTGGTACACTAGATTTCCAGTGGTTCACCCTCAATGTGAGAGATATATCCAAATCATGGCGCTATTTGGGATATGATCTCTCAATCTCTAGTTGTACTGCTTTCTATCTTCGATACTCATAGGAAACCGCAACAAAGAATATAAATAAAGAAAACCCTTAAGACAAGCAAAGCAAGCATATCCCAAAGACCACTTGTTTTTTGCGTGTGACTTTGCCTCTGCTGTGTGGTCGGCTCTCGCAAAAGGTCTACTTAAAACACAGTACACGACTCTGTTTGGTCTGATCTAATCGATCACATCAAACCCTCAACTTCCCATGGTCGAGGTAGTCCTTATCCGTTATGTGTTTCAAGCTGTAACTTATGCAATTTGGAGGGAAAGGAATGGGTGCCAGCATGGTGATGCACCGAAGCCAGCATCGACCATCATTGTGTGGATCGAATGGCAGCTAAGAGACCAGTTACTTGCTATTGGTCAGTTGGGGGATCGGAGATACGATGAGGTTTTATGGTTTGGCTACAATCTCGTTGTTAATGGTGGGTTTTGAGTATTTTTTAAGTCAATTGTTTTTTCAGCAATAATTTCACAAATTGTAAAACCGTATATTTTTTCTTTGAATATAATTCAATATTAAATTCAAAAAATAAATCAAAGCAAGCATAAGCCGAAAATCTTCTTTAATAAAACGTTCTTAGATAACCGGTTATCAGACTCGAACATACATTTGCAGCATTAACCCTGCGTTCACATAATAGATCATATATTTATATTTACTTAGATACTTCATATATTTGTTATATTTAGATTTGTCTCCACTATGTCGATGTTTTGTAGGAGTTGATTGAGTCTTTCTCGTTCAAGTTTGTAAGGCTTCTATATAAACCAGTTTTTAGTTGCTTGAATAGGATTACAAATCATATAAAGAATTGTGTTTGTTTTTACTTCCTTTATCTTTGTATTAGAGCAAAAACACTACGAGAGAATGAGAGATTCGGAAAACTTCACCACACCTGCTGTTCCAAAGTTTTATGGAGACTATGATCACTGGAGCTTAAATCTTCTCTGATCCAAGGAGTACTGGTGCATCATTAATCCAGGTTTCGAAGAACTCATAAGCATTGAGAGCCTCAATCCGACACAACAAAAGCCACTTGATGAGGCAAGCTTTAAAATCTCAAGGCCAAAAACTTCCTCTTTCAACTCTCCATACAGGAAAGCACTTTTCACATATAGTTGATAAGCACTACAACCTGCTTGATATATTACTGTAACATCCGCAGACCAGAATCTCAGTTTTGGGATGTGCATCGATCGATGCAAGACTGTATCGGTTGATGCAAAGCATTCCTATGCGGACGAGTTAACCAAATGCACATGTTGCTGCGTTTTGGGGTTTTGGAAACCTAGGGGTTGATAAAAAAGCATATTACCGGTCGACACTCTTCTTCAGCATTATCTAATGTTACAAATGTTTTGTATATTGACTGGTTTGTTTTATTGTTTGTTGATTATGACATGAAAGGATCTTAATGCTTGTGTGTATAGCCCAGTAGATGGGAGGATTGTCTCACTAAGTATTTATGGTAATACTTACATTTCTATTTTGTGTTGTGGTGCAGGTAAAGGTAAAGTGTGATCGTGGAATCAAGGCTATGAAGAGGAGGATGTTCTAGAGGCTCGGTTAATTGCTATGTTTCTTTGATAGGATGCTAGAGTGGGACTTAGTTTTCTAGAAC
The DNA here is from genome assembly GCA_023657505.1 of Camelina hispida. Lineage (NCBI taxonomy): Eukaryota > Viridiplantae > Streptophyta > Magnoliopsida > Brassicales > Brassicaceae > Camelina > Camelina hispida. The sequence goes on along the minus strand of CP094635.1, from coordinate 23,289,218 downwards.
GGATGTTAGGTTGCTGGTTCTATGACTTTGTTTTATGTTTTGGATTGTTGCTAGAATTAGTATTATGTTATTCGTTATTGGTTTATTGGAATTTGTAACATCTGTGAACCAAAATATCGGTTTGGGAGGTGCATTGATCGATGTACTATGTGCGTCGGTCGATGCAAGGTCGGTTTTCGCGTAAATTAAACGTTTTTGGTTGTGTTTTAGGTTAGGAAAACGTTAATTCGTTTAAAAGGAGGTTGGGTCGTCATTAGTCGAGTTTAGCCTTTTTAGAGAGAAAAGAAAGTGAGAAGATGTTCTTGAGGATTTTGGGAGATTTGTGACTGTTCATGGGGAAATATGTAGCTGAGATCGTTGTGGCAGCTTGCTATGAGTGTAGATCCGTCGGTTTAGAGTCAGAATCTTCTTTTGCAAAGGTGAGAGCAAGACCATGGCGTGTTTATCTAAGCTTGAGATTTCTCTGATTTTCGTGTTTATGTATTATGTGGTTGATTCCTTGGTGTGTTTTGTGGCTTTGGATCGTGTTTTAGTGGTTTAGGAGATATGGCGAGAAGCTTTGGAGAAGAACCATGTGGAGGTGTCGATCGATGCAATTAGGGATTTCGTGATATGTCGAGCATACATCAATCGATGCAGAGTTGGTGTCAGTCGATGCAAATGAGTCTTGCATCGGTCGATGCAGACTTGTGTCGGTCGATGCAACCCCATATGGTGTCGGCCGAAGCAGTGGTTGGTGTCGGTCGATTCAGTTATCCTGGTTGTTTGTTGATTATTTTTTGATGGTTAGAGTTATCTCAATTGCTTGTGTGTATAGTCCAATAGATGTGAGGATTGCCTTACTAAGTGTTTATAAAATACTCATGCATCTCATATGTGTTGTGGTGCAGGTAAAGGAAAAGTGTGATCATGGAATCAAAGGGATGAAGAGGAGGATGTTCTAATGGCTCGTTGTTGTGGTCTGGCTTCTGTTAGGTTTCTAGAGTTAATTCATTAGAATGTTGCTAGGTTGCTGGTTATTTGGTTTATGACTCTGTTGGTTTGAATCATTGATTATTGGTTTATTATTTAATGGTATCTGTTTGTTATTTCCGCTATTTGGTTTGATTGTGGTTAGGTGGCTAGTGGGTATAAAACCACTAGTTGAATAGTATTATTATATTAAAAAAACGGGTATGGTCGTTTCAGAATTTTTCTGCGTTATCATATGTTATTGGTTGGGGTTAGGCTGCTAGTGAGTATGAGATCACTAGTTATTAGGATATTAAAAAAAAACGGGCAGGTTGTTTAATTAGGAAAGGCATACATAAACACTCCAAATAAATAAATAAATTTGCGAAACATTCTCACATACTTTCTTTTTTTTTTTCTTTTTTTTTTCTTTGTCAAACTGATGGATTCATTCACTTCAAGAACCAACAATACAAAGATAGGAGGTCAAAGCCTCAAGGTTTAAAACGGTTACAAAGAGATTACATAGAGAGGCTTTCCCAAAAGTCAAAAAAAACATCAAACAATGGTCCATGAAAGCTTTGATACAAGTGTTTGGAAGCCGCTTGGAACATGTGAGGTCACAGTTGCTTGATAGAACTTCCACGAGAGACTCGTCAGAAGAAAGGTTAGCCATGGTCATAAGACACTTTGACATTAAAAGGAGAATCATAACCAAGAGTCTCACCGGAGAGAGAAACATTAGCACTAGCAATGCATTGGCATAGATACGATGGGCTATAGCAAGAGGGTTCTCTCTCATATGGTGCTTGCAAAAGATATTAAGAAGTTCATGTAGCCGGTTTGCTGGAGAGAGATGTAGAGCAGGATTGGTCTGATGGGCTATTGGTAACCCAAGTAGGCTTCGGTTAGTAGAGATGGTGCTGAAAGATGGTTGTGTCGCTTCGTCGGATGAGTACAGTAGAATCCAGGGCAATAGACCAAAGAGCTGCACACTGTCACATTCAGACCATTTAAGGGTAGTAAAAGCTAGAGAAAACCAAATGTGTATGAAAAATCGTAACAGTACAGGTGGGTTCTCTCTCATAAGACGCCCTTTCCCAAAGAGATTAAGAAATCCACACAAAACATGTACTCGGTTTGTCAATGGTAAAATCAGAGCAAGCATGGTTTTTTGGGTTGAGGGTAGCACAAACATGGTGCGGATTGAAGGTTTTGACTGAGAGCTGGACACACTAGATGGGATAGGGTTGAAAAAGCCTTGATTCTTCCAGTACTTAGACCCAACAAACACTGGCACAAGGTGAGCAGATTCCAGGTTTCTATCATAGAAAAAGTAAATCGAAGACAAGCTAAACAATTGGACTCTCAGTTGCAGTCTTTGGACAACGAGCTCAACCTATGGAACTAGGCAATGTCTACACGAGAACATAAGTAAAGATAGAAAAGACCTGGGTCTTTGCAGTTTGGCAGGAAACCTTGAGATGATGGCAAGCCGAGAACATAATTAGAGCTCATCCACAGCGGACCAAGGGTTTGTGTAGATAGCCCGGGAGGTTGATTTGTACTGCGTCTTAACAGAGAGAGTGACGAGAAGTTTTGTATCTCCGGTCAAAGCATAACTTGTTCTGCCAAGCTCAGTGGGTGGCAAAGGTTTGAGGCAGGATTCCAACATCAGAGAACAATCATATTTCTGAAGATGCTGTTGCTAGCCATCGCGCCATCTCTGCCTCGTAGAGCTCAAGTGACGATGAAGGAGGGGGCTCTACAGAGTCGACATACATTCCGGATCGAGAAGAAGATATACAGAGGGACTTTTGAACCGCCGACAGAGAGGCTAAATCAAGGTACCGGAGATGAGAGCATGCCGCGCTCCACCTCCTTCTGTAATTAATGATGCACAAGCCTTCGTCTATATCTGGGGAATTTGAGAAGGTCTGGGGAAGATGCAAAAGGGAGAAAAAAGAGGGGAAAAAAGAATGAGAAGTTGATATAAGAAGATTAAGAGAGCTACAGATGGGAGCAGAGGACGAAGTTTCCCGACGCCAGCGAGCTGGAGCCCCACTGGCGTCAGAAAGTTTTGATATTAGCGGAGCCTCAATGTTTGTGTATGGGAGAGAATTTCCTAGGACGAACTCTAACAACAAACATGATAACGTGAAAAAAATATAAAAAGTAATTCAAAAATATCTATTTAAATTTGGAAAGATACATAAAAATAATATAATTCTTCAGAGGAACCTAATAACTGAAAAAATTGTTTTAAAATGAGAGTAGTTAGGGATTGAATTCTAATTTTATGGAAAACGGATTGAATTCTAACTTTATGGAAAACGAATTGATAAGATCTAATGAGAGATAAATGAGTAAGCAATTATCAAATTACTTACATAAAACGACCTACTGCTAGATTATACAAGATTAAAGGCCAGAAACTAAACCCATGAATAGAAATCTATAATTTAAAATTTAAACCAAAGATTTATGAATTTATTAGAGAATTTTGAGAACACATAAACACCCCATAATCTAATTTAATTTAGAATTATTTCTTGCACATTAATTATTTATAAAATTGAAACCTATAAATACATTTTTTACTTAATTTAGAATCATTTCTTGCCCATGAATCATTCATAAGACTAAACCCCATAATTATAATTTCAAAATAAACTATAATTTCTTGCCCATGAAGGTGGCTTAGGACTCCCGTCCCTAACAGCTGCAAATAACGCAAGCCGTCTTAAACTGATATGGAGGATACTGTCCGGAAAGGACTCCCTTTAGGCCAAATGGGTCTCCAACACTCTTCTAAAACATTAATCCTTCTGGTCTGTCAAGGTTACGACTACTACAGGCTCACGGATGAGGAGGGAGCTCCTAAAGTACCGTGAAATTGGGCTCGTTTTTACAAAGTCGAAGTCAGGAATGGGAAAACAACCTCGTTCTGGTTCGATAACTGGAGTGGCTTGGGATGTCTTCTGAACATCACCGGGTGTAGAGGCCCTCTAGTCTTGGGGATCTCCTCACATGCCATTGTCGCCTCTGTCAAGGCAACTCACCGTATTCAAAGACATAGATATAGCGATTTCAATCAGATTGAGGAAGTTATTGCTAACCTCACACTGACGCAGGAGGAAGATATCCCGATGTGGAAAAGCTTGCGTGATAGTTACAAAACCAATTTCTCTACTGCAGAGACAATGACTCAGCTTCGCATCCCCTCACCGATGAAAGATTGGCACATAACTGTTTGGTTCGCCAAAGCGACTCCAAAGCATGCATTTGTAACATGGCTGGCCATCAACAACCGTCTCTTAACATGGGACCGTATGTAGAGATGGAACTCAAACCAGCGGATAGACTGTTTCTTCTGCGGTGAGTTGGTGGAGTCAAGGAACCATCTGTTCTTCACCTGCCCATACACATCCTCTATCTGGCATTCTCTTGTCAGTAAGCTCCTTGGTCTCGCCTACACTCTCGATTGGACTCGCCTATTGAATACTCTCACTCACTCTAGCTACGACAAGCTGCATATATTCACGTTATGGTATGCTTTCCAGACTGCGATTTATTACATCTGGAGAGAACGCAACTTTCGACGCCATGGCGACAATCCGAGCTCCTCACATCATCTTCAGAAATTAATTGACAAAACCGTCCGTTATAGATTCATCTCGATTCGCAACCAATGCGACTACTCTTATGATGGAGGCCTTGCCTTATGGTTTATAACTCGACCACCATAGTGAATGATAGTCTCTTTTTTGGCCGCTCTGCTCTGCTCAACATAAAGCTTTGTATTTCTTTCAAACAAAATTCTGCAAAGAGTCCACACTTGATGTAAAACATATTTTTTAGTTTAAATTAATTTTACATTCAATTCAAAAAAGAATAATAAATAAACTACAATCAATTTTTTCCTACGATTAAACCACAAACTGATAAATGATGGTTTTAGATGGGAATGGTCTACAAGTGGTTGTGATTGAAGAAGGAAAAAAGAAAATACTGAGAGTTCTTTTTTTGGATTTATGATCCAGTAATTAATTAGGTCCAAAGCACAACTAAATTTAGTTAATTAGGCCCAAACACAACAGACTACATGTGTTTTTAATCATGCTATTTTTAGTTGCCCACCAGCTCGACATGCCTGAGCTTTAGCTCATGTTCCTATCGGACCAGATTCCTTTCCTACGGAATCTGTGTATGCCAATGTAGACCATTTTCTGGGTAATTTCAATCCGGGATCTCAGGTGACGGCTTTCCCATGGATTATGTGGTATATATGGAAAGCAAGGAATGCTCGAGTTTTCGAGAATCAAATGGAGGAACAAGCGGATGTTGTTAGATTAGCGGTTGGAGAGGCGTCTACATGGTTGCAGGCACAGGTAGAGGATGAGGATGAGGAATCATTCTCAACCCCCATTGTCTCTAGTGCTCGGGTAAGGGGGCTCACAAGTCACCTTCCTACTCTTTTTTCAGGTTATCGGTGTTTTGTATATGGTTCGTGGAAAGCAGGTGATGCTTTCGCGGGTGCAGGATGGGTGTGTTCATCCTCTCACGATACGTTGAAGACGAGGGGAGCCACCAATTTCCGATGAAGTCTTTCCCCATTATATGCTAAAGTTGAAGCTTTTGTTTGGGCTATGCGGTGAATGATTGGACATGACTATCGGGATATGGCTTTTTATACTGATTGCACAGACTTGGTGAAGATGGTGTATTCTCCACACGATTGGCCGGCCTTCAAGAGTTGCCTCGAAGATATCAAGATTGACAGGGAGGATTTTTCTTCTTTCTCTTTATCTCTAATTTCACGAAATACAAATATAAGTACGGATTTTTTAGCACGCCAAGCGCGTACAGTTCCGCATCCTGTTTTGTTTGTAAACAACTTTCCTTCCAATTGGCTCATATGAGCTGATCTTTGTTATAAAAAAATATATATATACATGTGTTAGGTAGGTAACAGACCAAATATCATTTTCATAGTAAAAATTAAGAAAAACCTTATCATATTATATAATTATATAAGATATAATTACCATTTGTTTAACCAAATTATTATTTTTTATTATTTTTACTCAATGAATGATATTTAGTTTTATCGTCAGTGCCTACTCAACAACCCAAGCCCCTGGTACTTACAAAGTCAAGTCAACGTTTTTTTTTCTCTTTTGGTCGCTCCATCCCAAATTTAGATATACTAAATATGGTGTTTCTTTGTAAATTCAGTATTCCTAAAAGGATTTGTAAATTAACTCAAATTGCAATTAAAATATACAATTCAATTTATAATAATATTTAAGATTACTATATCATCTTTCGTTTTCTGGTTTTTATTAGTGTCGTTGTTCCGTTAAAATAAATACGTTTTTAGCAAAAAAAGTTATGGAAGTCCATTTCAAATAAAAAATATAAATGTAAATATGTATGAGAGAATTTTTGTTTTATTTCTACTTATTATAGATATCCTTTTTGTTTTGGATATAATAAAATTTGGCAATTCTTTTTCTGCAAACAGTAAATTTGAATTTTTAAAATAAATTCTGGTTGAAAGGTACAATTAAATATAAGCTAAAATGGTATTTAATCATTATTAGTCTCATAAAAAGAAAATATATGATATATATGTAATCAATTAGTCAAAATCTTTTGGTTATGATGACCTATTCTTTCTCTAAATTTTAACAATCATAATTTAAAAAAAAATGGTAAGAATCATAATAATTTAGAAATGAATAAAAATCTACTATATTTAATTAATCAAAATATTGAAAAATGATTTTCTTAGTCATAATAAAAATGATGACAACTATAACTATTTTGAAGATAGCTTGACAAATATATCAAAGAAGACAGTGCATAAAAGAGATTCATAATCAAGACTTAAGAAGAACAACAGACAAGCACAATAGAAACATAGCAAAGAGACATATCCCCACTCTCTCTCTCTCTCTCTCTCTCTCTCTCTCTCTCTCTCTCTCTCTCTCTCTCTCTCTCTCTCTCTCTCTCTCTCTCCCCAAACACACCCTCTTGTCTCTATGGAGTCGCAACTCACAAACGCAGTTGCTGAATCCTTGCCGCAGCCACATGAGTTGGAGAATTTGATCAGCTTCGAAGATAATGAAGATAACAACACCGAAGCCAAGGGAATAACCGATCCGGTGGACGAGCCTTTGGATATCGAATTGTTGGAGAAGAACTTAAATTACAAGTTCAAAAACAAGAATTTGTTGCTGCAAGCGTTCACAGACGTTACTTACGTTGATGAGGAGTGCGATTCGTACGAACTCCTAGAGCTTTTAGGAGATTCGGTCCTAGATACGGCCATAACCTTTGAGTTTATTAAACGCTACCCTAAAGAATCACCTGGTGTTTTGACTAAGCTCCGAGCGGTCAACGTAGACAGCGAGAAATTGGCTCGGGTCGCTGTCAAACACGAACTCTATCGCTACCTCCGTCATAAGAAACCCTTGTTTCTGGAGCAGGTAAGTTACCCTGCTTTAAACCCTAGATAGTCATTTATCTTCTTTTAAATTCCTAGTAATTAACAGTGTTTAATCTACTAAATTCCCATTTATTATCGTCGATCATGTATTATTGGAATCTGGTTAATTAAATGATTCAACAAAAGAAAAAAAAATGAAATTTTTTGTTGTCAACTTGTGTTTTTTTCCCCCTAAATTCTCTATTTCAATTCCATCCTATATTTTGTCAATTTCTGCCAATGAACTTTTTCTTTATTTGATACACCTTGCCCTATATTAACATTTTCGTACATAAAAACATTTGTATTGGCTGTGTGTTATATGTGAACTATATTAATGAGATGTACATATATAACTAATTACATATGCAGATAATGGAATTTGTGGAAGCAAAAAAAGAACATCCATTACATTCGCATGGTCTTTTGAAAGTACCTAAATCTCTAGCAAACATAGTAGAGTCTACCATTGGAGCTCTCTTCATGGACTGCGAGTGCATCAAAACCGTCTGGAAGGTAACTTAAAGTAACTATACATACATAATATGTTTCACAATAAGTTATAAAATATATATAGCTAGCTACTATATTTAGGTCATCGATTGATCCATGATACATATATCTTTTTTTCTGGTGTTGAAAAACTAAATATATAGGTGATAAAACCATTTATGGAGCCAATAATACTTTTAGAAAATTTCAAGAACCATCCAATGACAGAACTCAATGAGATGTGCCAGAAGAGGAACTTGAAACTGACGTCCAAAGACACCTGGGAAATCAATGGAAAATATTGTTTCCTTATTGAGGATAATTTGGTCGGATGTGGGCTATATCCAGAGAAAAAAGAAACTGCTCGTAATCGCGCTGCACAAAATGCTGTCGAGAATTTCTTTAAGTTTTTCGAAGACCTTTAAAAAGTTCTCGACAGGATGTTGTGAGGATTTGCATCAAAAATTTAATTTCTACAGGTGACATTGTATTGTCTTTGTATTTGAATCAACTTAAATAAAGTACTCCTTTCATTTTTCTTATGAATGAACCTAGCAATGTCGAAATTAAATGGTATAAGCACACCAAACTATACTATTTCATCAAGACTCTAAGAAGAGATTGTTTATTTTTAATGAAGTCTGGAAAGTAACCATAACTCATATATATATATATATATATATATATAGATAAGGGATTACCCTGCTTTAAACCCTAGATAGTCATTTATCTTCTTTTAAATTCCTAGTAATTAACAGTGTTTAATCTACTAAATTCCCATTTATTATCGTCGATCATGTATTATTGGAATCTGGTTAATTAAATGATTCAACAAAAGAAAAAAAAATGAAATCTTTTGTTGTCAACTTGTGTTTTTTTCCCCCTAAATTCTCTATTTCAATTCCATCCTATATTTTGTCAATTTCTGCCAATGAACTTTTTCTTTATTTGATACACCTTGCCCTATATTAACATTTTCGTACATAAAAACATTTGTATTGGCTGTGTGTTATATGTGAACTATATTAATGAGATGTACATATATAACTAATTACATATGCAGATAATGGAATTTGTGGAAGCAAAAAAAGAACATCCATTACATTCGCATGGTCTTTTGAAAGTACCTAAATCTCTAGCAAACATAGTAGAGTCTACCATTGGAGCTCTCTTCATGGACTGCGAGTGCATCAAAACCGTCTGGAAGGTAACTTAAAGTAACTATACATACATAATATGTTTCACAATAAGTTATAAAATATATATAGCTAGCTACTATATTTAGGTCATCGATTGATCCATGATACATATATCTTTTTTCTGGTGTTGAAAAACTAAATATATAGGTGATAAAACCATTTATGGAGCCAATAATACTTTTAGAAAATTTCAAGAACCATCCAATGACAGAACTCAATGAGATGTGCCAGAAGAGGAACTTGAAACTGACGTCCAAAGACACCTGGGAAATCAATGGAAAATATTGTTTCCTTATTGAGGATAATTTGGTCGGATGTGGGCTATATCCAGAGAAAAAAGAAACTGCTCGTAATCGCGCTGCACAAAATGCTGTCGAGAATTTCTTTAAGTTTTTCGAAGACCTTTAAAAAAGTTCTCGACAGGATGTTGTGAGGATTTGCATCAAAAATTTAATTTCTACAGGTGACATTGTATTGTCTTTGTATTTGAATCAACTTAAATAAAGTACTCCTTTCATTTTTCTTATGAATGAACCTAGCAATGTCGAAATTAAATGGTATAAGCACACCAAACTATACTATTTCATCAAGACTCTAAGAAGAGATTGTTTATTTTTAATGAAGTCTGGAAAGTAACATAACTCATATATATATATATATATATAGATAAGGGATTTTTTAGTAATGAGGGCAAGATTAAATTTTTGCTATTCTGAGTTGAGACTGTTGATTTCTCCCAATAACATGTTTTTCTACACGAACATACTTACCTTTGAATTGGAGTTTATATACAGATTTCTATATAATCTTGCTGTCAGAAAATACAATATTCTTTTCTGGTATATGTTAGTTTTCTTTGTAGACATATATGTATATAATACGATATAATTTTTTATTATTCTGTCATATTATTATCATATGTTCTATATATATATATATATATTTATATATATAATATTTGTGAGAATTTCCCTATATATTTTGGACATATATATATATATATTATTTGTGAGAACTGCTCCATATACATTCTATGTGAATATTAAATATTAATATATTCATTCAAAAGAGTACCAAATGATTAAATTTTTAGAGGCTCATTTACATATACTGTATAGCATTCTACAGAGCACGCCCCTAATTTTTGAAGATACTCTTTTACTAGTTTCATAAATACTTCATCTTCATTATTTGTTGGTTTCCTAACTACTCTTATATTTAGAGTAAGTTTTGGAGTTTGATAAATACACAACTTTGTTCAGTTATTTCCTTAACGTTTTTGTGTGTAGAATTTACAAAAATTAGTGTGGGCATTTGGTGTTAGTTATAGTTTTAAATTTAATTATGAAATATTTACGTTGCAGGTAGTTTGGTTGTGTACGTAACTACTATATACAGGTTTCGTATTGTAAGTTTGTTACTATAGATTTTGTATTGTAAGTTTGTAACTATAGGTTTTGTATTGTAAGTTTGTAACTATAGGTTTCGTTTAAGATTGGGGTGCTATGGATCATCGAAAGCAGAATGGTACTAATAGGAGCCAGAAGCAAAAGTCAAAATCAGAACTTGAAGCTCTTCTCTAAGTCATATTTAATTAACACCGACTAGTGATGACACCGTTGAGGAGTCTTCTCCTCTCTCGGACTGACGTGGCGTTTGTAAAGTCTTGGTTCTATTTTGTTCTTAAGTTGCTGCCTCTCTAGTCTCTATGGAGTTGATTTAGTATTGGATTCTACTTTGGTTTGTGGATTAGCTTAACTTGGTGGTTGGATCGGAGTAGCAAGTGAGACCTTAGGAATGTTTAGCGTTTGTTGTTTTATGTTGGATATTTTGCAATATGCTAGCCGCGGACTTCGGAGAAAGAGGATGTTAGAGACTAGAGTGAGCTATCGTTACTGTTTCCTTTGGTTCGTGTGGTTCGACTCTGAGAGAGTTCATGGATTAGTTTTGAAGAGCCGATCTCACATGACGTGGGTGGATTAGTTTCTCGGGCTACCGGGTAAAGGTTTTCAATCACTGTGGTTATCACTGCCGTTTGCCTTTGCGTACCTTCTTCCTTGGGATGTCTTCTAGGCCGGACAATCTTCGGAATCGTCTATCACTCCATTGACTTCGAAAATGTCATTTCTTTTTGTTAATGTCGATGGAATGAATGGTCTTTCATTGCGTTTATGTTCTTATATCTTTCTTTTTTCTCATGGGACCAAATAGTGGGATTTACTTCATGTAACTCCTACTCATTTCCATTTTAAATAAAATATTTACAATTCTAACCAAAAAAAAATAAACCTTTTGTGGAAGTGGGAGGTTAAACATACATCTTTAATAGCTTTGGAATCTTCGGAATTGTTTATCACTTCATTTACCAGTTTAATTTTTCCGAAATTTTCCAAATGAGTATTTTATTTATGTATCTTGAGTTAGTACTTAGTATTTGTTTCTGATATGAATGGAATAATATGTGTGTTTGTATTGATAGAAGTCGAGAAGTATTTATACAGCATAGACCCTAAATATACGAGATACGTACTAATCCTAAATATATATAGATTACAACATTATGTCCTCATCCTTATCTCTATACCCCCCCTCAAGTTGGCGGTGAAAGATCTTGAATCCCCAACTTGGAAAGAAGATAAGCAAACGTCGGAGCAGGAAGCGCTTTAGTAAGAATGTCAGCGGGCTGCTCCTTAGTAACAATATGATCAGTAGTAATGAGCTTGTCTTGAACCGCATCCCGAACGAAATGACAATCGGACTCAACGTGCTTCGTACGTTCATGAAAAACGGGGTTAGCAGCAATGTACAGAGCCGATTGACTATCACAAAACATACGCATAGGGGCCTTGTGAGAAATGCCAAAAGAAGCAAGAAGTTGTTTCAACCATTTGAGTTCTTTCAGAGTAAACGCCATGGAGCGATATTCAGCTTCAGCAGAAGATTGAGAAACGACGTCCTGTTTCTTCGTTTTCCAAGAAATCGGAGAGGTACCAAGTAAAACAACATAAGCACTGAGTGAGCGACGTGTCTCAGAGCAACCATTCCAATCAGCATCACAATAAGCAGTAAGACGAAGATCGGACTCTGCACGAAGAAGAATACCCTGACCAGGAGAACCCTTGAGATAGTGAACCGTGCGCAACGCCGCATCCCAATGAGCCTGCCTAGGAGCCTTGAGAAACTGAGATAGAATATGAACCGTGTAACACAGCTCCGGCCGAGTAAAAGTGAGATAGATAAGACGCCCAACCAGTCGACGATATGCTTCAGGATTGGCGATGAAAGCACTTGTATCACGAAGCAATGTATGGTTCACCTCGATAGGAGTAGCAAAAGGCTTAGAGCCAAGGAGTCCAGTTTCAGCAATGATATCCAAAGCATACTTCCTCTGAGAAATGAAAATTCCTTCATTGTTCCTAGCAACCTCAATGCCAAGAAAATACTTAAGTTTCCCCAAATCTTTCATATGAAAGCACTGACTAAGATAATTCTTGAAGCGTTGCATTGCAGAAAGATTATTGCCACACACAATAAAATCATCGACATAGACTAGAATATGCAGAACCGTAGGACCCTTAACAAATGAGAAATGAGAGTAATCGGGTCTGCTCTGTTTGAAGCCATACGTCTTCAAAGCGGTACTAAGTTTAGCAAACCAACAGCGAGGTGCTTGCTTTAGACCGTAGATGGATTTACGAAGCCGACATACCTTAGTAGGATCAGAACTCTCGAAACCCGGTGGCAACTTCATATAAACCTCCTCATGTAAATCTCCATGGAGAAACGCGTTGTGAACATCCATCTGGTGAACCTCCCACTTCTTTGCAGCAGCGATCTCAAGTAACATACGCACAGTGGTTGGTTTTGCAACCGGAGCAAAAGTGTCAGTATAATCAAGACCCTCACGTTGTCTATTACCGAGAGCCACCAGCCGAGACTTGTAACGAGCAATCCTTCCATCAGAGTGATGTTTAATCTTGTACACCCACTTGCTCCCAATAGCTCGTTTTCCAGGAGGAAGAGTAGTCTCATCCCATGTGCGTTGGGACACAAGAGCAGAGTACTCATCAGACATTGAATCGTTCCACACATCATCTTTACTAGCCTCCTTATAACTAGTAGGTTCAACCGCAGAGGTGACAGCAGCAATAAAAGCCCTGTGACTAGGAGAGAAATCGACATGTGGAAGATAGTCAACAATAGGATAGGGAGTAGTACCTGAGACCGAAGTAGGAGAACCCGGATCAGAAGGCGATGAAGCGAGAGGGGGGAAGCAAGAAGATGTGAAGACTTGACAACATAATCCTTGAGTAAAACAGAGGGTTGTTTCACACGATGACCCCGACCAAGTAACTCAGGTAAACCAGAGAGGAGGAATCAGGTGTCGCAGATGGTGAAGATACGATGGTAGGTGAACTAGGCGGATCAGGTGTCGTACTAACCGGAGGGGAGGAAGAGGATAAATCAGGGAAGTACTAGGGGATGTAGTTAGAGAACTATCATCCGCAGGTTCGAGAGATGGAGTCACAGCTGGAGGATGAGTAGCCGGAGCAATAACAGGATCTGGGAGAGGAGTAGGAGCAACTGCCGGAGCTGAAGGCAACCAATCATCAATAGTAGGATCAGGTAGAGAGATAGGTGGTGTAACAGAGACAGTATGAGGAACACCAGGAAACTGATCTTCCAGAAAAACAACATCACGGCTAATAAAGAATTCTTGTCGCTCAATGTCATATAACCGCCAGGCTTTCTTGCCGTAGGGGTAACCAACAAAGAGACATTTGCGACTCCGATCACTGAACTTATCCTTGTCTCGGGACGCCGATGAGAATAACATAAGCAGCCAAAGGAGCGAAGAGTATCATAAGTAGGGGAGCAACCATAAAGCATGTCATACGGACTCTTACCATTGAGAATAGGCGTAGGAGTACGATTGATGAGATGAGCCGCAGTAAGAACACTCTCACCCCAAAAGGCAACCGGAAGATTAGCTTGAAAGAGTATGGAGCGAGCAACATTAAGAATGTGTCGGTGTTTTCTTTCAACACGACCATTCTGTTGTGGTGTGTCAACACAAGAGGTCTGATGTTCGATTCCATTCTGACGAAAGTAAGAGGAGAGAACCATGAACTCAGTGCCATTATCGGAACGAACAGCCTTTACCGGTTTATCAAACTGTTTGGCGCTCATAGCACAAAAATTTTTAAGCAGTCCTTGAACCTCTGATTTTGCGAGCATGAGATAAACCCAAACAGCTCTAGAGTAGTCATCAACAATTGTCAAGAAGTAAGCAGCACCACATGAGGAAACAGTACGATAGGGACCCCAAACATCACAATGAATTAAAGCAAAAGGTGCGAAGCTTTATTAAAACTCTCATGAAAAACAGAACGTGTTTGTTTGGCATGAAAACAAATGTCACAAGAATGTGGTTCGGCAAAATCAACTTGTAAACTATCAAAACCGGTAACTTAGAAAGCACTTTGTATGACGGATGACCAAGTCGTCGATGCCACAGAACAGACGGTGAGACAGCTCCGTGCGTGCAGTATGAACTCGTGCAACCCGGACTCCCTTGAAATAGTATACCCCTCTCTCTTCACCGGCGCCAATCAGGGTCCTCGTAAAACGGTCCTGTAAAACACAAAGAGTGTCAGTAAAGATGGCAATACAACCCGTCTGTTTGAGAAGACGTGCAACTGAGATGAGTGTACAGTTGAAATCGGGAACATATAGGACGTTAGATAAAAATATTCATGATTCAACTGCATTGTGCCAATCTTGGTAGCACGAGAGGCTGTGCCATCAGGAAAAGTCACCGCAGAGGGCTTTATATCAATAACATTCCGCAACAAGGACAGGTCGCCTGTCATATGATGAGATGCACCGGTGTCTATAATAACGTCAGTGAGTTTTGTTTTACCAGAAAGACGTTCAGTAGAAAGCTGACTCTGTTGGTTCTGAAGCAGGTTGATGAGTGCGGTAATCTGATCAGCAGGAACAGAAGAAGCGGAAGTGTTAACAGAGGCAGAAACCGCATTGACATTGGCACGACCACGCCCACGACCGCCAGAAGAAAGAGTCCGACCACCACGACCCCGAGTGCTCTGTCCTGAAGAAGCAGAACGTTGTTGATCTAAAAACCAATCGGGATAGCCATGTAAGAGAAAGCACTCTGAAGCTTCATGTCCTTTGCGCTTGCAATGAGTACACATGCGATTAGGATCACGAGACCGAACAGCAACAGCAGCAGCAGTCACAGGAGGAGACATAGTAGAAGGAGCAAAATCGGTTTTGACTGCAAAACCAACAGCATCTTGTTTGACTTCAGAGGATCGCATATTGTTAAGATGTTGTTCAGCCCGAATAACCCGCGAGTAGACGATATTCAAGTCAGGTAGTGGTTCCTCATCAATAATCTGGGAACGTATGTGACTGAAGCGAGACTCATCAAGACCAAAGAGAAATTTGTGAACTCGCCTATCTTCACGTTCTTTCTCAAGGTCAGCCGCAGCAGCACAAGTACATGTAGCAGTAGACTGATAAGTCTGTAGTTCTTCCCAAAGCTTAGAAAGACGACCGTAGTACTCAAGAACAGATTGACCATTCTGTTTGCAGTTGGTAATTTCATCCTCCAGGAGATGTTTGCGAACGCCATTCGTGACGGAGAACCGCCGTTTGAGAGACTCCCAAAGCTTGAAGGCGTCCGGAACATGAGTGACAGTAGAACGAACTTGGGGATCAATAGCAGTGCGTATCCATCCCACAATCATCGAGTTAGTAGAAGTCCATCGAGCAAGATCGGGATTAGCTTGTGGTTTGGGGATAGAACCATCAATAAATCCAATCTTCTGTTTGGCTTGAAGGGAGTTCCAAAGCTCCGTAGCCCACTCTGAGTAGTTATCACCACGAAGCAAAACAGGGGTGATAAGCGAACCAGGGTTATCCGAAGGATGTAGCGTGTACGAAGTCTCCAAAGAGGAGATCTCCGCCATAGTAGAAGTAGTAGTAGAGGAGGAGGTCTCCGCCATAGTAGAAGTAGTAGTAGAGGAAGTAGCAGACATGAGAGAAAGGAGTAAGAGTAATTTGAAAAAAAAAAACGAGAAAAAAATCAAAGCCAACAAAGCAATGCTAGATGAAAGATCGTGTTTAGGCCTGATACCATGATATGAATGGAATAATATGTGTGTTTGTATTGATAGAAGTCGAGAAGTATTTATACAGCATAGACCCTAAATATACGAGATACGTACTAATCCTAAATATATATAGATTACAACATTATGTCCTCATCCTTATCTCTATAGTTTCCATTCACACATTATCGATCATATATTTGTTCTAATATCAAATATATTAAAGAAATTAAAGTAACAGAAAAAATGTAAAAATTATTGAGTATGTCAGGAAATACGTATCTAGTTTAACTTCAAGAACACAAATAAGAACAAAAGAGATAAAAATGGTATACTAGATTTACAGTGGTTCACCCTCAATGTGAGAGATATATATGTCCAAATCATGGCGCTGCAGATTTCACTCGAATCAAATATATTCGGGATATGATCTCTCAATCTCTCGTTGTACTGCTTTCTATCTTCGATACTCATAGAAAGCCCCTACGACAAGCAAAGCAAGCATGAGCCGAAAATCTCCTTTAATAAAACGTTCTTAGATAACCATATGTACGTTCACAGACTCGAACATACATTTGCAGCATTAACCCTGCGTTCAAATAAAAGAACATACACATTTACAGCGTTAACCATTCGTTCACAATAGATCATACATTTCTATTTACTTAGATACTTCATATATATCTGTTATATTGAACTTTGTCTCCAGTCTCCACCACTCAACAAAATGTATACGTAAATTATATAATGCGATCTTCTTTTTAACAAGTTACTAGAGATGAACGTGACAAAACAATGATTCTTTTATCGTAATTACCATGCTTTATATGCAATTAATTAGCTTCATATGCAATTATGCAATTATTTATATCTATATATACATTTTCAGAAACATTTATGAAATAATTCTTCAAGTTTCAACTTATTTACAATTTTGCCATTGTGTTTTTAAAAATGAAAAATAAAAACAAAATATTACAAAACCAACAATTACTACAAGATTTGTTGTATTCCTTTTTCACAAATCTATAACTTCCCTCTTTTTGGAAACAACCTAACAACTAATTAATAAATATTTTCTAAAAAATAAATTAATTTTCAAAATAACAAATAACTCTAATATCTCTAATCACGATTTGTGTTGTGTATTACTAATATCTCTAACTCTACCGATTTTAGAAACAACCTAATCACGATTTACATGTAATTATTCTACACATTCAATTTTAAATTCTATCTCAAAGATCTTCTCCCTCCAATACACCTCTACAAAATCAAAACAAAGAAACAAATTAAATGGGTATTAATGCATGATTCCTAGCATATTCCTTAATCAAACAAATTACAAATCTTTCTTCCCTAATTACTTGCTAACTACAGAAATTTCACCGTAAAGAAAGAAATCATTATCGACCTACTAAGTACCCTATAAATATTCTACACCTACACGCCAATTATCATCACCAAACACGACAAACCAACCACATACAGAAAATCTCTTTCTCTCTTCTTATTTTTCTGAAGGCTGAAATAATTTTTGGATTGGGTATTTATCAATCGTGATTATTGGGTCCATTTTGGAAATTCTTAGATTTATAATATGGTTGTAGTTACGTTATTATTCAGAAACATCTAATTTTCTCAAAGTTAATTAAAAATTAATTAACATTATTCTTTACTTCAATTAATTTTACAAAAACTAATCACATGATTTATATATGTTCACGAATTAATATCCGTTCAGACCATGCATTTTAAGTCTTATTAATTATTTTTCCACTTCTATATATTTCTTTTATATATTATTTCTACAAATGGAGTTGTAAATTATAGATACAATATGAAGTTAAATCTTAAGCTACCTATTTTAGTCTAAAAATTTAAGATTTTTATCTGTATATTTAATTTTAAACATTACTATTATAATTAACCTTAAAATAAAATATTGTGGGATGAGTTATAATTGATATATTATTATAAAAATAAAATATCAATAATCTATAGTTACCACTAGCGATTTAATATACTAAATAGATAAAATTATTATCTACAGGGTCCATCCTTATATTTTTGAAAATAATTTGTTATATAATATTTATCTACATATATATATATATATGTCACATATTATTTGTACAGATACAAACAATCCAACAAAAAATTATACAATCTAAATAACTACGAAAACATACTCCAAACCAACACAAAAACATATAATCCAACTAAAACAGTAGAATCTATTAACCAAAATAAACACAAAAATACAACATTATTTTTTCGTAGTAATTATAAAAACCTTTTCACCCGGGTTAAAATCTCCAATTGGTTAAAAACGTTTCCTTTTTTAGTAACCAGCAATTTGGTTTCTCCATTATAATCTTCATTTGGTAATTTATAATTTGGAAATTAATAACAAATTGTGTGATAACAATGGCATAACATATTAATAACTCTTTAAATTAACGCTATATACTTTTTAGGAAATGATGAATGTTTTATACTTACCAAAGGTGAGAGCAGAGCCGCGCTATGAATAGTAAAACTACATGCAGTAACATTTTAAAGGCTGGTTAGTTAGAAAAAAACAAAATTTAATGCCAATTGCAACATGTAAGAATTGAACACTGCACCTAATAGTAACTCTTTGCTACTTTAACCACTGGACTACTAAGATACTTTGGCAATTTTGTGGCCGGTTATTTACTTAATATCTTTACGGCCGCAAGCATGTGCTTGCCTTGCTTGGCCTCATGGCCGGCACTGGGTGAGAGATGCTCTACATAACATATTAAACACACATATTTTTAATCCACATTAATAATTAAAGTTTATAAAAGTAAACAATTAGTATAGTTCATATAAAAAACCAACTGAGTTTTATTTTCATTGCATATAAAAACTATATATACTAAAGTATTTAAATATTTAAGGAACTGTATGATATTGTTTCTATATTATAAAATAATACATGGTATACACCTAAAACATAGAAATTGGACACTACATAATATATATATATATATATATATATAATACTGTACATTTAAAAAATACAAAACAATAGTTACTGCTAAACAAAATATTCTTTGCGTTTTTAAAACAAATCAAACCCGCGGTGTACCGCGGTGAATATCTAGTGCTGTTTTATTTAAGCAAAGACAAGTCGCTATAGCAATGAATCCATTAGTCTTTGTTCTTAGACAACTAGCGTGTTGTTAAAATGGCTTGAAATCTCTCAAGACGTCTACAAAGATGTAAAAGTCTGTGTAAGGCGTACAAGATTTTTACTGGGTTTTTGCTGGGCTTTTGTAGAGACCAACTCAAGGCAACTTAGGGTTAGAGTTTTGGAGGTGTAGGCGGCGCAGCCGCTTGTACGGTGTAATAGATTCTAGAAGATTCACTAGATCTTTTATTTCCTATTGTATCGGGTTTTTTGAGGCCTATATAAAAAAACTAGGGATTGTAAGGTTGTTTATCAGCTTAATAATATAAACCCTAGACAAAGGGTATTCGCCTCAAGAACACTCTGTTTTTCTCTTCAAAGTCTTTCTTATTCTGTTTATGTTCATCCAAATTCACAACAACTGGTATCAGAGCGCTAGGTTCATTGACGAGTTCCGTGAAGTTTGAGGTTCCACGTTTCAATGGAACAGGAAACTTCTGTCTCTGGCAGACTCGAGTGAAGGACATGCTGAATCGGCAAGGGATGAAGAAAGCTTTGTTAGACACAAAGCCAGAAGCGATCTTGCAGGATGACTGGGATGGGATGAGAGAGAAGGCGGGCTCAATGATACGAACATGTCTTGGAGATTAAGTCGTGCATCAGGTTCTAGAGCTCAGATCTTCAAAAGAGATCTGAGATAAGCTAGAAAAGATGTACATGTCGAAGTCCCCATCTAGCAAGCTGTACCTGAAACAGAGGCTATATTGGTTTAAGATGGCTGAAGGAGCAAATCTGGTCCAGCATATTAACCAATTCAATCAGATCACTGGAGATTTAGGGCGTGTGGGTGTTACAGTCAAGGACGAGGATAAGGCCATGCTGTTGTTGTGTTCTTTGACTCCTGTATATGAGACGTTGGTGACTGCTCTATTGGCTGACAAAGGGACGATAGGTCTGCAGTCGGCTACAGACTCGCTGCTTGGGCATCATAACCGACGCCAACAGCATGGTGGTGGTAGCAGTTACAACCCTCAAGGTGATGGACTATATGTGAGTATAAGTCAGGGTAGCGGAGTACATAAGAACAAGGGAAAGCATAGAGATGGCAAGATGAAGAAGATAATTTGTTATAAGTGTCAAAAACCAAGACACTATAAGAGAGATTGTCCTCTCAACAAGGAGCAGAACAAGACGGAAGGTTCATCTAATTCTGTGAACGTAGTTCAGGCAGAAGACGCAGTGAAGGTCGAGTTCGATTTGCTTGCAGTGACTACAAGCAATCACGCAGATTCTTAGATACTGGGTACAGGCTGTTCATTCCACATGACTTCAAACAAGCATTGGTTTGACACATATCAGGCTGGAAACTTTAGAACTATTCAAATGGCTGACAATAGAAGCTGCAGCGTTGTTGGTATTGGACAGATCAAATTTTAGATGCATGATGGCACTTTCAAGATTTTGACTGAAGTGAGGCATCTTCCAGCGGTGAAGAAGAATCTTTTATCTCTTGGTACACTTCACAGGGACGGATTCAGGTTCAAAACTGATGATGATAACTGTGTGAATGTACGCAAAGGAGATATGGTGTTGATGAAGGGTCAGCTCACAGTAGGGAGTGTTTATCGTTTACTTGGAAACGTGGTTGTAGGTGGAGCTGCAGCCGTGGTAACTGAATCAGATAACACAGCTCTCTGGCATATGCGGTTGGGGCATATTGGAGAGCATGGTTTGTCTTAACTTCACAAAAGAGGTCTTCTGGATGGTTTGAAGAATTGTAAGATGGAGTTTTGTAGGTTCTGCGTGATGGAGAAACAGTCCAAAGCATCTTTCAAGACAGGTCTACACACCACAAAGACTATGTGCATTCTGATGTGTGGGGGCCTACACAAGAATATTCATTAGGAGGAAGCAGATACTATGTCATCTTTATAGATGATTTTTCTAAGAAGGTTTGGGTTTACTTCATGAGGCGGAAATCTAAAGTTTTTGAAAAATTTAAGATTTGGAAGGCTGAAGTGGAAAACCAAACAGGGAGGAAGATGAAGTATCTGAAGTCTAATAATGGTACAAAGTATACTAATGGAAAGTTTCAGAAGCTGTGTGAGGAGCAAGGTATTCAGTGGCACTTTACAGTGCGGAAACCACCACAACAGAACGGTATAAGTGAAAGGATGAACCGTTCTATTGGAGAGAAAGCAAGGTGTTTGTGGTTGAATGCAGGACTCCCAAAGATCTTCTCAGCTGCGTATACATGGCGGTCTACCTCATCAATAGATCACCAAGGGTTTCTTTAGAAGGAAAGGTTGCTAAAGAGGTATGGACTGCGGTAGACATCGATCTATCAAACTTGAGAATCTTTGGATGTACAGCTTATGTGTTAGTTCCCAACGATGAAAGATCAAAGCTGGATTCTAAGTCCAAGAAGTTCGTTTTTCTGGGTTTTGAGAAAGGCGTGAAAGGTTTCAAGTTATGGGATCATGAGGCTAAGAAAAGAGTGATCAGCCGAGATGTGGTATTTGATGAGCAGTACATGCTGCTGTAGGTGAGTTCAGAACTAGTTCCTGTAACCATTGAGGCTGATACTGGTTCAGAGATAGCGGAGGATGAAGAAGAGTCTAGTGAAGCTAGACCAGCATCGGAAGCAGATGAGCAAACCCCTGAGGTGGAGCAGTATCCTAAGGTGGGGAAGAAGGATAATCAGATACGTACAGAGGGGAGTTTAGCTGCAACCAAGGAAAAGCATGTAGTGAAGGCACCTGTTAGATATGGGTATGAAGATATGGCTAGCTATGCTCTGATGATTGGTACAGATGATCCATCAAGTTTTTGTGAAGCTATTAACAGTCCTGAAAAGGAAGAATGGATTGCTGCTATGACAGAGGAGACAGTTAATCTGAACAAGAATCAGACATGGGAGCTTACAACACTTCCAAAGGGGAAGAAAGCAATTGGTTGCAAGTGGGCCTTCAAGAGGAAAACAGGAGTCTCTGAGAAGGAATTTGTGACTTTCAAGGCGAGACTAGTAGCGAAAGGAGAGGGCAGGGGTTGATTATGAAGAGATTTTCTCCTCTGTAGTTCGACACACATCCATCTGTGTTGTGTTGGGACTGGTAGCTTGCTGGGATTTGCATCTTGAGCAGATGGATGTGAAGACAGCGTTTCTCCATGGGAATTTGGAGGAAGAGATCTATATGGAGCAACCTGAAGGATTTGTCAAGTCTGGAGAGGAGGCGCTTGTATGCAGACTGAAAATATCTTTATACGGGCTGAATCAGGCTCCTAGACAGTGGTTCAAACGTTTTGATACTTACATGTTGCAGATAGAGTACCAGAGATGTGAGTATGAGTGTTGTGTTTATGTGAAGAACGTTTGTAATAATTCTCCCATATTTTTGCTCTTGTATGTTGATGATATGCTCATTGCTGGAAGCAATATGGATGATATTGTTGAGTTGAAAGGGCTACTGGGAGAAGAGTTTGAGATGAAGGATCTTGGTGCTGCAAAGAAGATTCTTGGAATGGAGATTTGCAGGGAAAGGAGTTCTCAGAGATTGTGGTTATCTCAGAGAAGCTACATAGAGAAGATAGTTGAAAGGTTTGACATGAAGAATGCAAAACTTGTGTCTACTCCTTTGGCGAATCACTTCAAGCTCTCAGCACGCCAGTGCCCTATTTCTGATGAAGAGATCAGAAAAATGGCACAAGTTCCTTATGCTAGTGCAGTTGTTTGTCTGATGTATGCGATGGTTTACACAAGACCATATTTGGCTCAAGCTGTTAGTCAAATCAGTAAGCACATGTCTAAACCTGGGAGGGAGCACTGGAATGGAGTGAAATGGATTCTCAGGTATCTGAAGGATACTACAGATCGTGGTCTCATGTTTGGAGGACATGAATGCAAGGCAGAAATCGTGGGTTTCGTTGATTCGGATTATGCAGGTGATCTTCATAATAGGAGGTCTACAACAGGGTATGTATTTACTCTTGCAGGAGCACCTATAAGTTGGAGGTCTGTGTTGCAGTCTGTAGTTGCAATGTCAACCACTGAATCCGAGTAAATGGCAATGGGAGAGGCAGCTAAGGAGGCATTATGGGTTAGAGGACTTGTAATGGAATTGGGTGTTGAGCAAGGTGGAGTTCAGCTAAATTGTGATAGTCAGAGTGCTTTATATCTGGCAAAGAATCGAGTGTGTCATGGTAGGACAAAGCACATTGAGGTAAGATATCACAAAATCAGAGAGTTATCAGTTTCTGGTGTGATTTTACTGCAGAAGGTGCACACGTCTAAGAATGCAGCTGATATGTTGACCAAGCCAGTCACCATGGAGAAGTTCAAGCACTGCTTGGATTTGCTCCATGTCTTTCATTGCTAGATGAAAACAAAAAGGTTCCCCCAAAAGCTAACAAGGAGTTGAAGTTGAAGTCAATGAGATTTTGTTGTCAAGGTAGAGTTTGTTGTTAAAGTGACTTAAAATCTCTGAAAACGTCTACAAAGATGTAAAAGATTGTGTAAGGCGTACAAGGCTTTTTCTGGGCTTTTGTAGAGACCGACTCAAGACAACTTAGGGTTAGGGTTTTGGGGGTGTAGGCGGTGCAGCTGCCTGTACGGTGTAATAGATTCTAGAAGATTTACAAGATCTTTATTTCCTATTGTATCGGGTTTTTTGAAGCCTATATAAAGAGACTAGGGATTGTAAAGTTGTTTATCAGATTAATAATATAAACCCTAGACAAAGGGTATTCGCCTCAAGAACACTCTGTTTTTCTCTTCAAAATCTTTCTTATTCTGTTTCTGTTCATCCGAATTCACAACAGAGTGGTCTGTGTTCAGTTTCATTGTCTATTACATCCGAATTCACAACACAGAACTTCTCTTTTTGCTTCAGAAGAAAGGAAAACACATACACTCCCTTTTGACTAATATGTTTTACTTTGTTCTAAGCTTGATTTTTTTAAGAGGTTTGATGAACGTTTTTTCGTCTCTACCCAGTTTTCTTCTTTCAATGAGTTGACTTTCTCTGTTAACCTTCACTTATCTTAATTCTATCTTATCACACTTGACACTTCTCCCAATCTTTTTGTTTCTACTGCAGTAGATATTGTCTCCCTTGGTTCTGTTGTTCAGATAATCCTTGTAGTAAACATATATTATATTACCTCTTCCCTTCTCTTTTTGATCCTACTTTTATCATCTATAATTACCCTCTTCTAGTGCTTTCAAACCTCAACGTTTTCTCCTTCAAGTTAGACTAATGGAGAAGGACCTTTGGGATGAGATTCAAAATTTAGCACTAGGGAGAGAAGACCCAGAACTCCTAATTCCAAACTCCGACTATGAAGATGTCCTAGCAAGCAACAGGCTCAGCTTGATAGCCAGACCACTTAACCCAGTGGATCAAAATTTGTTTGAAGTGGCGGAAAATCTTCTTACAGCCTGGGGACTAGCATCTTCGGTTCATGGCAGAGTCCTCGATGACCGTTTTGTCCAATTTCGATTCAAGCATGAAAGAGATCTGATATCAGTACTTCAACGTGAACCATGGAGCTTCAATAGATGGTTTATTGCCTTGCAAAGATGTGATGACTTACCACGATTGGATTTCTTAACCTCTTTAGATCTCTGGGTTCAAATCAGGGGTCTCCATATCTCCTATGTGTCTGCTAAAACTATCCGCAGAATAGCTAGATCTTTAGAGGAGTTAGTGCAGGTGGACTTTGAGGATTCAGTTACCAACCAAATTTCATTCCTCCGAGTAAAAATCAGGGTCTCCAAAACTGATCGCTTTAGGTTTTTCAGAAGAGTGAGATTTCAAACAGGTGACAGAGCTATGCTTGGCTTCCAGTACGAGAAGATGGAAAAAATCTGTGCTAATTGTTGCAGGATTATGCATCCTACCTCTAGATGTCCATTTGAGCCTATCAATCCTACTCACTACAACAACCAAGATGATCAAGCTCATTGATATGTCTATATTTTGCATCTCCTTAGCCTGTATTTGTCATGCATTTAGCTAGGACAACTAGTCGTTTTGCATCATTCTAGAACCTCTTTCGTACACTTTGCATGTTTAGGAAGTTTCTGCATCATCCTTGCATACATTGTGAATTTCGGAGTATTTCAGGTGTCTAGGAGATGTTGGAAGCGCAGAGGATCGAGCCCTCCTCACTTCCTCAATCGAGCCCTCCTCACTTCCTCAATCGAGCCCTCCTCACTTCCTCAATCGAGCCCTCCTCACTTCCTCAATCAAGCCCTCCTCACTTCATCAATCGAGCCCTCCTCACTCCCTCAATCGAGCCATCACTCGAGCCACCGGTATAGGGATTCAGCTTTTGACGTCTTCATCAAAGTTGTAAAGAATTGAGTCATATTTCCAATACCGTTTACTTCAAGCCAAACGGAGGTGTGGTTCAAGAGTTATCATTGTTTTAGTGGATGCGTATACACCCAGCTCGAGCCACTTTCACCAACCATGCTCGAGCCATTTTCACTCACACCACTCGAGCCATTCCTACTCACACCACTCGAGCCACTCCTATTCACACCATTCGAGCCACTGGACGCACATCGACAAAATCGCGTATGCCAGGAAGACGCTCCGTCTGACATGCTTCAGGAGACTCCCAAACCGACGCTCTATCTTGTCGTTTTAAGTTTTAGGGATTCACGCGTTTTTACTATATATACATTTTGTTAAGTCTTGTTTTGGACATCTTAGTTTTTATCTCGTTTTGTTTTCTAAGGTTGACCTACCCACCAAAAACGTATTCTGAGACTTGTATTCCGATATCGTTGAGATTTATTGAGATTTTGCATTTGATTCCTTCTACAAAGTTGTTCATCTCATTTTTACCTATCTAAGAATGCTTGTTTCAATGATTTCTGAGTTTGTATTGTTGATGATGATTTTCGGATCTGAGTAGTGCGTTAGTTCTTGAGGATGGGATAGATTAGGTGGAGGTTCTTAGGATGTAGAGTGTTTAAGCGTTGATTGTATGATTCCCTTCTGGACTAGAGTAAGAAATACTAGTTTCTCTCTGATTAATTGGAACTAGGTTTGAGACATTTCCACACTCAAAAGGTGTTCGATGAAATATCTGACAAACTAGTGCCAGAGACTTACATTCATAGCCTAAGAGATTAGCTGTCTAGGATGTTTGTTGACGTTAATGAACTTGTTTGTCATGCCATGCTTGATCATGTTTCTCTAGCGAGAGCTAGGTTTGGAAGTGGTTGAGTCTGAGTAGCTTCTGTCAAGAGATTGAATTAGCTAAGTCGTAATGTTCATTGTTTAGGGATAGTTGCTTGTGGTATGTTAAACACTCTGTAGACTAGGATACTCCACCGACATCAATTACTCTCATCCTTAGGACTTTTATCTTTTTGATTGATATTACATTCCCGAGACTGTTTCATTTGTTCATGCTTACAATCATTTTCGGTTTCACTTATTCTTGCTTGCTTCTTGTCATACATTTTCGTTTCTGTTTCTGTAATTCATTTCCGTTTTGTATTTTGGCCATTCTAGGATTGTTAGAAAAACACTCTTTTTGAATTGGCTTAACTTGTGACTTCTTGATTGCATCTTGATTGTTAGCAACATCCCATTTGGATTGACACCTTAAGTACTACAACACATAAGGTTAATTGAACCTGTTAGGATAAGACACACAAAAATCCTAGTATCAATTTGGCGCCATTGCCATTTGGGAATCGTTTTGCTACATTTAAGATTTCAAGTTTTGCAAGAATAAGTTCTGTTACACTTATCATTCTGAGTACTGACTTGCTTTGGCTTTCTGCTTGTTTGTCTTGCATCTCAGGTTCCTGTTGATTGCAACCTTGCATGCACACCAGATCAAGAGGGCATAAGAATCTATTTCCTGTGATCGACGAAATCAATCGGTTGCAACGCCCACGACAAGCTCGTCAACCCACTGATCATCCCGCACAAGTCACTATGGAACAACAAAATGAACCACATCAGGGACCGCGAAACATTGGTGCTGGGGATGCACCGAACACTCATACTCAGCGTGCTTGAATCGTCCCTCCCGCCGTGCAGAACAACAACTTCGAAATCAAAAGCAGTCTGATTTCCATGATCCAGGAAAACAAATTTCACGGGTTGCCTATGGAAGATCCACTCGACCACTTGGACGAGTTCGACCGTTTGTGCAGTCTCACCAAGATCAACGGCGTGAGTGAGGACGGTTACAAGTTGCGCCTCTTCCCATTCTCCCTGGGAGACAAGGCTCATCAATGGGAGAAAAACCTTCCCAAGGGATCAATCACCACCTGGGATGGTTGCAAGAAAGCATTCTTGGCCAAGTTTTTCTCCAACTCCAGAACAGCACGTCTCAGGAATGAGATTTCCAACTTCACTCAGAAGAGCTCAAAATCATTCTGTGAGGCATGGGAGTGTTTCAAGGGTTACCATAGCCAGTGTCCACACCATGGTTTCAGCAACGAGTCACTGTTGAGCACTCTATACCGTGGTGTACTCCCAAAAATCCACATGCTGCTTGACACTGCTTCTAACGTTAATTTCTTGAATAAAGACGTTGATGAAGGATGGCAATTGGTTGAGAATCTCGCCCAGTCAGACGGCAACTACAATGAGGACTATGACCGCACAGTTCGACTACGCTGGGTCTGAAGAGAAGTATAAGAAAGACCTCAAGAATGTCAATGAGAAGCTTGATTGTATCTTGCTAAGCCAGCAGAGGAGCGTCCACTTTGTATCTGAGGATAACCCTTTCCAAGTTCCAGATGGGGAGAGCGAGCAGACTGAGGAGATCAGCTATATCCAGAATCAGGGTGGATACAACAAAGGTTACAACCCCTACAAGACGAACCCCAATTTGTCTTACCGAAGTAACAATGTTGCTAATCCACAAGATCAGGTGTACCCGCCCCAACAACAACAGCAAGGTCAACAAAAACCTTTTGTTCCTCACAATCTGGGATTTGCTCCTAAACAACAGTTCCAGCAGGGATACCAAGCTCCTTCAGGACCACCACCAAGATTCCGCCCTCCACCAGTTCAGCCTACTCCAGCCCCAGATCAAGAAATAAAGCAGATGATGCCACAACTTCTTCAGGGCCAAGCTAGCGGTTCCATGGATACTGCAAAGAAGCTTGCTGACCTTGGTCAGAGGATGGAATGTTTCTACAATGATCTGAACGTCAAATTCGAAGCTCTGAATTCAAAGATAAGGTACATGGAGGGCCAATCCGCTTCTACTTCTGCCCCAAAGCCTGGCTAATTCCCAGGTAAAGCTGTTCAGAACCCCAAGGAGTTCGCTAATGCCATTAAGCTGAGAAGTGGGAAAACATTACCTCCCAGGCAAGGAGTTCCAAACGTCACTGAGGATAGTGAGGCATTAGCTGGGGAGGATTTTGGTCAGGATGAAACTCAGATGAAGAACCCAGCCGAAGCAGTCAAGGATCTGGTTGAACCAGTGAAGCAGTCCGAACCCGAAGCTGTTAAGGAGCTTGTTG
This sequence comes from Camelina hispida, assembly GCA_023657505.1. Lineage (NCBI taxonomy): Eukaryota > Viridiplantae > Streptophyta > Magnoliopsida > Brassicales > Brassicaceae > Camelina > Camelina hispida. Next base: position 23,260,279 of record CP094635.1, on the reverse strand, counting down.
CTTCTGATGACAGACCTGCGAGGTTCATACCTCCACCATATAAACCTCCTCTACCATTCCCAGTGAGGTTCAAGAAGCAGCTTACTGAGAAGTACAAAGCCTTGTTCGAAAAACAAGTCAAAGAGATTGAGTTGAGGATGCCTTTGCTGGATGTATTCGCACTTGTTCCTCACCACCAGAAATTCCTCAAGAACTTAGTGATGGAGAGATCAAAATAAGTTCAAGGCATGGTGGTACTAAGTCTTGAGTGCAGTGCAATCATCCAGAAGAAGGTTGTACCCAAGAAGCTCAAAGATCCTGGATCATTCACTCTACCTTGCTCCCTTGGACCTATGTCTTTTGATAGGTGCTTATTTGATCTTGGCGTTTCAGTTAATCTGATGCCATTCTCTGTGGCTAAGAGGTTAGGTTTCACAAAGTTTAAGGGTTACGACATCTCCCTCATCCTCGCAGATAGATCAGTGAGACTTCCACATGGTATTTTAGAGGACTTACCTGTCAAGATCAGAGATGTGGAAGTGCCAACCGATTTCGTGGTTCTGGAGATGGATGAAGAACCGAAAGATCCTCTGATTTTAGGAAGACCATTCCTGGCGACTGCTTAAGCCATCATTGATGTCAGAAATGGCAAGATTGATCTCAATTTGGGCGATGACTTCATTATGAAGTTTGACATCAAGGATACTTTGAAGAAGCCAACAATAGGAGGACAAGTCTTCTACATTGAAGAGATGGATAAGTTGGCTGATGAGCTGTTGGAGGAACTAGCTGAGGAGGATCATCTCAAAACTGCTCTAACCAAGGATGGAGAAGAACGGTTCCTGCATGGGGAGACCACTTGTTACAAGAATATGCTAGATTCCCACAGAGAAACGGATGGATCAGAGGAATTTGAGCAGCTATCTAACGCAAAGGAGGTACGTGCAGTTGAGACAGAGAGTTCAGAACGTGATATCTCCCACTCGACCACGATCATTCCAGACTCCCATGCTGATGACTGGTCAGAACTGAAAGCTCCGAAGGTATAACTCAAAACTCTCCCTTCCGGAGTCAGGTACTTTTTTGGGAACCAATTCTACTTATCCTGTCATAGTGAATGCTAGGTTGACTGATGATGAATTGGGGTTGCTAGTAACTGAGCTAAAAAAAGTTTAGAAAGGCTATAGGTTATTCTTTAGATGATATCAAAGGAATCTCACCCAGTCTTTGCACACATATGATCAATCTTGAAAATGAGTCTTATGCTAGTATTGAACCCCAAAGAAGATTGAACCCTAATCTGAAAGAGGTAGTTAAGAAAGAAATCCTAAAACTACTTGATGCTAGAGTTATCTATCCTACCTTTGATAGTACTTTGGTATCTCAAGTGCACTGTGTAGCTAAAAAGGGAGGAATCACTATCGTCAAAAATGAAAAAATGAGCTAATTCCAACTAGGACCATCACAGGACATAGGATGTGCATTGATTATAGGAAGTTGAATGTTGTATCTAGGAAAGATCATTTTCCTCTTCCTTTCATTGATCAAATGTTTGAAAGACTAGCTAGTCATCCTTATTACTGTTTCCTTGATGGGTATAGTGGATTCTTCCAAATCCCTATCCACCCAAATGATCAGGAAAAGACAACATTTGCTTGGCCTTATGGCACTATTGCCAACAGACGCATGCCATTTGGTTTGTTCAATGCTCCTGCCACCTTTCAAAGGTGCATGACATCAATTTTCTCGGATTTTATTGAGGAGTCAGTGGAAGTGTTTATGGACGACTTCTCTGTATACGGTTCCACTTTCTCCTCCTGTTTGTTAAATTTGTGCAGGGTATTGACGCGACGTGAGGAGACAAACCTAGTGCTGAACTGGGAGAAGTGCCATTTCATGGTTGAAGAATGAATCGTTCTGAGAAAGGAATTGAGGTTGACAAAGCTAAGATTGAGGTCATGGTTCAGCTTCAACCGCCTAAGACAATGAAGGACATCAGAAGTTTTCTGGGACATGCTGGGTTTTACAGGAGATTCATTAAGGACTTCTCAAAAATTTCAAGACCTTTGACAAGGTTGCTGTGCAAGGAGGTTGAGTTCGAATTTGATGGAGCATATTTGGAAGCTTTCAGCAAGATCAAGGAGGCCTTGGTTTTGGCCCCAATAGTTCAAGCTCCGAATTGGGATCATCCTTTTGAAATTATGTGTGACGCGTCAGACTTTGCAGTTGGAGCAGTTCTGGGACAGTGTATTGATAGGAAGCTTCATGTCATCTACTACGCAAGTCGCACCTTGGACGAGACTCAGGGAAGGTATGCCACCACAGAGAAGGAACTCCTAGCAGTTGTGTTTGCATTCGAAAAATTCAGGAGTTACCTTGTGGGGTCGAGGTCATAGTGTATACCGACCATGCTGCTCTGAGACACATCTACTCGAAGAAGGATACCAAACCAAGACTGTTGAGATGGATCCTGCTTCTTCAAGAGTTTGACATGGAGATAGTTGACAAGAAAAGCATAGAGAACGGAGTTGCAGATCATTTGTCTAGAATGAGGATTGAAGATTCTGTTCCCATAGATGATTCAATGCCTGAGGAACAACTTCTGGTCGCCCAGGTTTGTGAGCAGATGCATGACACCGTGGTTGAGAACCTAAAAATCAATTGTATGGCGATCACTTCAGACACTGCACCATGGTATGCTGATTTCGTGAATTACAAGGTCTGTGGAGAAATTCCTGATGACATGGACCCCAATAGGAAGAAAAAGTTTTTCAGAGAGGTCAACCACTACTTCTGGGATGAACCCTATCTGTATAAGAGAGGTTCTGACGGCCTGTTCAGAAGATGCATAGCAGAAGGGGAAGTGCAGGGAGTGCTTGAGCACTGTCACGGTTCCACCTATGGAGGTCACTTCGCCACATTCAAGACAGCTCAGAAAGTTCTTCAAGCAGGTCTTTGGTGGCCAACCTTGTTCAAAGACGCTCACAACTTCATCACCAAGTGTGACGCTTGTCAGAGGATGGGCAACATCACAAGGAGAAATGAGATGCCCCAAAATCCGATCCTGGAAGTGGAAATATTTGATGTTTGGGGGATAGACTTCATGGGACCATTCAACCCTCCATCTAATGGGAATGTCTATATTTTGGTGGCAGTTGATTACGTTTCTAAGTGGGTCGAAGCCATAGCCAGCCCAACCAATGATCACAAGGTTGTTCTGAAGCTGTTCAAAAGTATAATCTTTCCAAGGTATGGGATACCCAGAGCGGTGATCGGTGATGGTGGAACTCACTTTGTCAACAAAGTTTTTGAGAGCATGCTGAGAAAGTATGGGGTCAAGCACAAGGTGTCTACTGCGTATCCTCAGACCAGCGGACAGGTTGAATTCTCGAACAAGCAGATCAAGGGTATCTTGTCAAGGATTGTTGGAGTCTCGGAGAAAGATTGGTCTGTCAAGTTGGACGAGACTCTCTGGGCATACAGAATAGCGTTCAAGACGCCAATAGGCAGGACGCCATTTCAGCTGCTTTATGGTAAAGCATGTCACCTCCCTGTAGAGGTTGAGTACAAGGCGCTTTGGGCTATTAAGTTGCTGAACTTGGACATTGACACAGCTCAAGCTAAGAGAACTCTTGACATCCATGAGCTGGAAGAAATACGACTTGATGCTTATGAGAACTCTAAGATTTACAAGGAAAGGACAAAGAATTTTCATGACAAGAAGATTATTGTCAAGGAGCTCAATGCTGGGGATCAAGTTTTGCTCTTCAACTCCAAACTTAAGTTATTTCCTGGAAAACTTAAGTCTAGGTGGTCTGGACCTTTTGACGTTAAGGAAGTTCTGCCATTCGGAGCCATCACTATCCTGAACAAAGATGGTAGTGAATTGACTGTAAACGGTCACAGAGTCAAGAAATATTTAGCTGACCAAGTCCGACCAGAGGGGTTTTCTGTACTCCTCCATGAACCCCAAAAAGCATAAAAAGCTGAAAAGTCAAGCTAGGGACTTTAAACAAGCTCACTTGGGAGGAAGTCCCAAAGGTATCACTGTAAATATTTTTAGGATCCTTGTGTTTTTCATTTTTGTTTTTGGTTTTCTGTGTTCAGGAATCTATAGAAGAGAGTGTGTGCAACAAAGATAAAGCATACAAAGAAAAGCAGAGTGAAAAAGAGAAGGAGTTCTAAAAAAAAAAAAAAAAAATCGATCCACTTGCTCCTCTCCTTTTTCCCATCAAACACATCACTTTATGTCTTCTTTCTTCCCATCACTCCACCACTCCTCCTTCTTTCCTCCTCTTTAAATTCTACTCTTACCTCCCTTCACTCTTCACCCCTACCAAACAAACACTCTCCTCACGACCATTATTATCCCACTCCCTCATCACTCTTTGTTTTTGTTCTCACTTTGTTTTGTTTACCTCTGCTCAAATTCTCAAATTCTCTCTTGTCACCTCATCCCACCAACGCTCACCCAACACACTTCCTCTCCTCCCATACTCAACATTCACTCAACCATCTCTCCTTATTTATTAAACCCTCTCCTACTACTTCACATCCCCCAAACAAGCAAACCTTCCACAATTCACTTCACTCTCTCTTTCTTTAATTTTCATACATCATTCACCGCCGCTACACCACTCGACCAGACCACCGGCGCGGAGCTGCAACTCGAACGACACCGTCTTCAACTTGTGATTCTCACCCACTGATCTGGCCTGCTCTAGAAGCGTCAATCGAGCCGTGTCCGAGAAGCGTCAATCGAGCCGTGTCCGAGAAGCGTCAATCGAGCCAGTCTCACTACTTCAATCGAGCCATCGTCGAAGTCCCGCCTAACCAACGCGTTCTCGTCACTGTTGTCGTCTGTCACTACTCGCACCAGGACCAGTCCACTCACCCCGAACACTCTCTCTCTCTCAAGCAACTCACACGCAACACCACTCGATCGGTTATCTCTCTCTTAGCACTCTTCATTTTCAACTCGATAATTGGTTTTGTTATTGGCTCACTAACCTATTAACGCTTAATTTTGAGTTTACATGTTTCAGAGAAACAGAAAAAGTACAGAGCTTATACATGAGATGAGAGATGCATACGGTTGCGTTGCTGGAGAACGTTTATCCCCCGAATCCATGGCAAAGAGTTTTATGAAAATGAAAAACATGGTTGATGAGGTTGTTGGGGGTTCAGGTCAAGCAGCGGGGTCGAGCAGACCAGCCAATCCACTTACTAAGAGCAAAAGTCATGGAAAGAGACCGGCGCAAGCTTCTAACTCAAGAGAGGAGGAAAGTGATTACGAACAAGAGGAACCTAAGTTGCGCTCCGAACAAGCTCCCAGGAAATCTGTAAGACGGAAAAGCGCTGATACGAAACTAACTCCCAAGGAATACTACGAGCTGTTCCAGCAGTTGGAGTTCGCTGGAACAAGATATCCCCATGTTGAGACTTTGGAGGATGTTTAGTATCTGTTTGGAGGATGTTTAGTATCTGTTTAGAGGATGTTTAGTATCTGTTTAGGCTGTGCCATCTCGAGAGAATCATGAACACACCCAAAAACGGATATAGGGAGGAGACAATTCAGTTCCTCTGTACTCTGGAGACGCACCTGTATGCAGATGAGCCGGGAATGATGTCTGATGGAGGTCTGGGCTATATTACATTTCGCGTTCACGGCCAGTTCTACACTCTCACCTTCAGAACCGTCGAAGAAATGTTTGGATTTCCCAGCGGAACGGGGACTACGCCGTAGTTTGATCGGGACGAGATGTCTGCACTCTGGGCAACGATTGGGAGCACGCCCTCATTCACTTCATTAAAGACAAAAGCGCTGAACGTGTGAAGCCCAGTGTTGCGTTACTTCCAGAAGGCGGTCACCAATGCATTTTACGCCAAAGAGATTAAGGGATACATGACGAATGGCGAGCTTGAGATGATCGATATGACGCTTAAGGGACTCTCATTCACTCCCATGGATTGCACCACGCTGCAAGGTGACATATCCAACACTTCCGTCTCCCTCTACCTTATCAACTACATGATGACATACAAGAATTGGGTCTCGCGAGTCAGCATCAACCACACTCCCGGAGTGATGTGCATGGGAGGCGTAGTGACTTGGTTCCTTTAGCCTGCTGGTGTTCCCCTAAACTCTTAGTCGTACCCACCACGTTGGATTGACATCAACAACCTGCGATAGTTGCGCACTCTGGAGCGGGGTCTGAGACAGGGAACATCTACAAGTTTGTGCATCCTGCGGTCGGTCCCTCGCGATTACTCCTCCCTTGCATCGAGTTGACTTCAATCTTAGGGGGAGAGCATATCAAGTTTATCCCTTCCATGGATCTCTTATACAATTCTGATGCTGAAGAGGATCATGTAGACGTTACGGAAACATGCACCGAGCCAATGGAAGAGGACACAGAGGAATACTGCCCAAAGGAGTACCGCCCAGAGCAGTTCCACTTGGAGGAGTACTCGGATCCGAGAATGTCCAAGGGGGTCAGAGCAGCTCATCATAGACTCAACCTACTTCAACAATGGGGGAAGGCCAGAGACAAAACAGTGAACCGTTTCACCAAGACTGTCATGATCTTCATGCGTAAGTTTAGCTATTCGACCTCCACAACCGCAGTCCCTAGGTCTATCCCCGAGGATACCAGACCAATGCCAGGACGTCCTTCCGTGAACTTAGAGCGAGCACCTTCTCTGATTCCCTCTCCAGCACGTCAATCTTCATATGTGTCACGGCAGCGTCAGCCTACACCCGTCCCTTCAGGCTACTCATCGCATGAGTCTAGGGGGAGACAAAGAAGCGGTTCGAGAGGTTCCAGAGCCTCTTCTAGTTATCGATCAGCGCGTTGTTCTGCAGCTCGAGATGAGGTTGAGGTTGAGCAGCGAGTCGAAGCTCAGGGTGATCATCAGGGTATGCACGGGGTTGAGCAACAAATCGAACAACAAGGTGATTATCAGCCTACGGATGTGGTAGTGTTAGTCTCGGACCATGGTGAGTCTAGAGTCGACGACATGCAATGCGACAAGCAGCCGAACACTTATCAGAACACGCAAGCGGTTGAGCAACAAGTCGACCAGCCAGCTGAGACCACTCCGGCGGATTCCGAACAAGAGGAAAGACAGAGTCAATATCACGCTCCTCCTTGGGTGGGCACAGACAACTTCTTCTACTTCTGAGGTATTCCTACCTTCTCTTTGTAAATACCATTTCATTCCTACATCGTTTGTGTTATGATTCTCAAATCCTTCTCGAATTTCTCTTACACAGGAGACTGTGTAATTTAAGTTAGGGAGGGTTTGAGATGATGTATCTGATGTTGTGTTTTGTGATTCTTATTTCATATTTTTGTATCATATTATGTTTGAGTCTGCATTCACTTATTTGCATAGAAAAACCAAAAAAAAAAAAAAATCGAAAAAATTTCGAAAAATTCCACAAAAACAGAGTGTTCATGTAGTTTGCATTTGCATTTTAGGATTGAGTCTAGTGTTGTGCATGTAGGGTTGTTGCATTTAGCATAGGGGTTGATGATGATTGTAACCTTGTTAGCATGCTAGATTCAATAGGATAGGATCAAGGCCCTTGTTATTAGTTCTTTGATGCTTGTTGATTGAACTTGAAAATGTAAGATTGAAGCATGTTTTGAATTGATATCATTCCCTATCTACCTGAACCTAATCCTGACTTGCAATTATCATATGATGCATTGAAGTTGAACTCATGGATACCATACAGATATTTGGATTGTCTTTCACATTTTTTTTTACCACCCTTGTCAATCCAAGTGTCAGGCCTTTTCCGAGTTGAGCTTGTTAGAAAGTGTTAGGTTCTAACCGACAAGAGTAGGATCATGTGTAGTTCTAGTTCGCGTTATCCGGAGTAGTAGGACTAGGTGAGAACTCGATTTTGGGTATTGGGTATGGATTTGTGCAGAAAAGTAAAGAGGTAGAAAGTATTTAGGAGGGGGATGTGTTTACATAGTTTACAAGTCTAGTAAAGGATTTGGGGTTAGCAAAGTAAAAAGAGTTATTGGTTTTGGGCATAAAATAAAAAGATTAGACAAAGAAAAGAAAAAAAAATGCTTAAGATGTCTAGAGTCCCTAGAAAAAAAGCAATGAAAAGACAACGAACCATAGTGATAATAAAGATTTTCCAATCCGCTCGAATGAAAAGAAGTGAACTCCTCCTAAGACTAAATGTAAAAAGTTTGAGATGAAGTTTTTGATGAAGGGTAGAGATAGGACCAACTTCTGTTTGGAGTGTTCTTTGGGTAGACAGGGCGCTGCTCTTGTATGTATCAGTTGGTTTCAACATTTACCCTTCTCTTAAGCTCAACTCCTTTTCGTGAGAGAACCTTGTTCTGTATTGATAAAACCACTTGATGAGAAGACCATCTATGTCTCTAACCTTTATCCTAGCCAAATGAGTTCAATGACATTGCTTAGCGTGATTAACGGTTCTCTATTAATGAATGTTAAAGGGGATGATTGATAGGATTGCATGTGTAGATTTGAAATAAGTTCCTTCACCATGCATCATAGAACTAAAAACAAGGACCTTGATTCTAACTACTCTATTCAGCATGTTTTAGGTTCTGAGACCCCATCTTCACACCTCTCTTCCATACTTTGTTCTTGATAGTTTGCTTGAGGGCAAGCAAAGAATAAGTTTGGGGGAGTTGATATGTCTATATTTTGCATCTCCTTAGCCTGTATTTGTCATGCATTTAGCTAGGACAACTAGTCGTTTTACATCATTCTAGAACCTCTTTCGTACACTTTGCATGTTTAGGAAGTTTCTGCATCATCCTTGCATACATTGTGCATTTTGGAGTACTTCAGGTGTCTAGGAGACATTGGAAGCGCAGAGAATCGAGCCCTCCTCACTTCCTCAATCGAGCCCTCCACACTTCCTAAATCGAGCCCTCCTCAATTCCTCAATCGAGCCCTCCTCACTTCCTCAATCGAGCCCTCCTCACTTCATCAATCGAGCCCTCCTCACTCCCTCAATCGAGCCATCACTCGAGCCATCTGTACAGGGATTCAGCTTTTGACGTCTTCATCAAAGTTGTAGAGAATTGAGTCATCTTTCCAATACCGTTTATTTTAAGCCAAACGGAGGTGTGGTTCAAGAGTTATCATCGTTTTAGTGGATGCGTATACACCCAGCTCGAGCCACTTTCACCGACCATGCTCGAGCCATTTTCACTCACACCACTCGAGCCATTCCTACTCACACCACTCGAGCCACTCCTACTCACACCAATCGAGCCACTGGACGCACACGGACAAAATCGCGTATGCCAGGAAGACGCTCCGTCTGACATGCTTCAGGAGACTCCCAAACCGACGCTCTATCTTGTCGTTTTAAGTTTTAGGGATTCACGCGTTTTTACTATATATACATTTTGTTAAGTCTTGTTTTGGACATCTTAGTTTTTATCTCGTTTTGTTTTCTAAGGTTGACCTACCCACCAAAAACGTATTCTGAGACTTGTATTCCGATATCGTTGAGATTTATTGAGATTTTGCATTTGATTCCTTCTACAAAGTTGTTCATCTCATTTTTACCTATCTAAGAATTCTTTTTTCAATGATTTCTTTGTATTGTTGATGATGATTTTTGGATCTGAGTAGTGCGTTAGTTCTTGAGGATGGGACAGATTAGGTGGATGTTCTTAGTATGTAGAGTGTTTAAGCGTTGATTGTATGATTCCCTACTGGACTAGAGTAAGAAATACTAGTTTCTCTCTGATCAATTGGAACTAGGTTTGAGACATTTCCACACTCGAAAGGTGTTCGATGAAATGTCTGACCAACTAGTGCCAGAGACTTACATTCATAGCCTAAGAGATTAGCTTTCTAGGATGTTTGTTGACGTGAATGAACTTGTTTGTCATGCCATGCTTGATCATGTTTCTCTAGCGAGATCTAGGTTTGGAAGTGGTTGAGTCTGAATAGCTTATGTCAAGAGATTGGATTAGCTAAGTCGTAATGTTCATTGTTTAGGGATAGTTGCTTGTGGTATGTTAAACACTCTGTAGACTAGGATACTCCACCGACATCAATTACTCCCATCCTTAGTACTTTTATCTTTTTGATTGATATTACATTCCCGAGACTGTTTCATTTGTTCATGCTTAGAATCATTTTCGGTTTCACTTATTCTTGCTTGCTTCTTGTCATACATTTTCGTTTCTGTTTCTGTAATTCATTTCCGTTTTGTATTTTGGCCATTCTAGGATTGTTAGAAAAACACTCTTTTTGAATTGGCTTAACTTGTGACTTCTTGATTGTTAGCAACATCTCATTTGGATTGACACCTTAAGTACTACAACACATAAGGTTAATTGAACCTGCTAGGATAAGACACACAAAAATCCTAGTATCACTCATCAACGGAGAAACGATGGACCTGAGGATCCGGACTCAGCCCCTATCTCACAACAATCAAGCCATGTTGCTCAAGTTCCTGTTATGATTCAAGAGAATCAGAATCCTCCTCCCCAAAAAAATCGGGTCCTTATTTTGCCTTAGCCTTCCCTCATTTTGAACTATCGGGTAAAGAAGAGTCTATAGGATCAAATCTCGATGTTAAATCTCCTCCCAATGTGCAGTCTAAGTTTGAAGTAGAAGAGTGTTCAAAGAGGAAGCTGAAGGTTAATCCAAACAAGGAACTCCCAATGAAAAAGAGAGCAAGTTTGCCGGACCATGACAGAGAAGATACTCATCAATCACCTTATCCTCCTTGATCAGTCTTTTAGTTCTGTCAAGTTAACTTTTTGATGTGAATAGTTTTTCCCTTTATCTAGGCATGATGGCCTACGGTTTAATGATATTAGTTATGCAGTATGAAGCAGGATGTCACTGAAGAATACCAGGCTTAGTCTGTAGTTGGATTCGAAGTTAAAGTCATCTTAGCTCCTGTAATTTTTGGTGAAGCTCAAGTTAATTTCTGATTTTGATAGTTTTTACTTTTAGTTGTATGCTTAAAGTTTGATGTACCCTGTAACTCCATGTGTAATATTGTAAACGGCAGTTGACCTGATATCTTCTTTTTGGGCTTAATAAAATTACCCCTTTGTGGAAAAAAAAATGTTATATTTGTATAGAATGAGCTAATGTCCTAAAAGATTTATGTCAGTTTTCTTTTAACTTTTATTTTCATATAAAAACTATATTTCTTTCGTTTTTTCATTTTTTGTTGTTGGCATCGGTGGTCGGATAATATAAGGATTTTTTTGGCAAGATTTTATGCAAGTCAACTTTAGAAGTTAGAACATTTACGCCAAAATCCAAACACGTGGGATTTTCTGTATTAATTTTATTATATTATACCATTTGTTATTTATAAATCTTAGGAATTTATTTTCTCAACTTAATAATTTTCAGTTCAAACAGTTGGATTGTAAAAATAAATTTTTGCTTAAATATACAAGGTAATATTATATATAATATCAACACAAAAACCTAAAAGGATATTTAATTTTATTAAATATCTTACAAAGGAAATATATAATATACCAGAAAAATGCCCACAAAGGCATCATAAACAATTATGATGGTCACAATAAAACTTAATAAACAAAAAATAATGTAAATTAAACATGATAAGTAAAAGATAAACACTCGATTTAGGTTCTTGATGGAGATGGATGGAGATGATGAACTTATCAAATTATGATGACCAATACAATGACGTGAATTCACATATTTAGTAGAGTTTCTTCTTATCCTCACCGTAGTTTACTGTTTATTACATAATTTTTTTTGTTTTGTAAAGAGCAAAGTACATTATGATTTTTTAGATTTGCAAAGATCAAATTTTTTAAACTTGATCAAAAAAAACCAAATGTACATGTAAATATATGAGTAATGTGTGTATATTAAAATTTTAAACTAATAGAAGATACAAAAAGAAATAACGTACGTACATCAAAATAAAAGGTGATAGGGATTTGAAACAGCACCAACCTAATGAATATTTTGGTTTTATGTCCATTACTTGGTTGACTACTCAAAGACTAATAAGATTTTTAGAAATTTAATAAAATAGACATGTTAAACAACATTTGCTAACTTCAACCATGAAGAAGAAGTATAAACTGAATGTAAAGAAGATAGACACACTTTGTGCAAAAATGAGCCTTAGAAATATTCATTTCTGCATATGCTCTAAGTTTTAAATTAAATTATAAAATTTCATATAACAAAATTTATAAAATTATATGAAGTGACTTTGTTGTAAAATTTAATAGAGAAAATTGTTTTTTCTTTAAGTTTTGTTTATGCAATACTCCCTATGTCCCACAAAGATTGATGTTTTGGGATATTTTTTTGTCTCACAAAGATTGATGTTTTGTAAACTTCAAGAAGTAATCATTGAAAATATTAAAATTTTTGAATTGTTATTGGTTTATATTTTCTCTCTCTACCAAAAAGTAATTATAAATTAATTTACAAATAAAAACTAAAATTTTTCTTAATATGTGTGAAAGTGTCAAAATATTAATCTTTGTGAGACAGAGGGAGTAATACTTCAGTAGTATCATGAAAGTTTTTCAGTTTTTTTTCAAACATCATGAGACTTATGGTCACATTTCTAATAATAAATATACCATAAATTTTGGTTATGGTGTTTTGACTTTATTGTAAAATATAAACTGTATTGCAATTAATACATTAAAGTGTATCGTGGAAGTTACATTTTAAAAAATTAATACAAAAAGTTATTATTATGATTATTATTAAATATTGAAGTTATTTAAGAATTCATATTATGGCAATTCTATTTTTATGTCTTGAAATTATTTTAATTTATCTAATAAATAAATTGATCATACCAAAAAATGATATTTTTGAAAAAATTAAATAAATATCATATTTTATATCTTTAAATTATTTTAAAACAAAATGAATTGATAATATAGCGTAGAAAATTGTGAACTAAACATTGGAAAATATTTGACAACAAAGAAATATTATAATTTCATATTTTCATATCTTTATTTTATTTTAGATTGAAATTAATTGATCTTATTTCAAAATAAAATAAATTGATAATGTGATGTAAACAATTGTGAACTAAATATTGGAAATATCTTACAATATTAATAATATTATGGTAACTATATAAAATATTGATAAATGATACCTCATTAGAAAGAAAAAAATTAATTACTAAATAGATATTGAAAAATTATAGTTTATTTTTAGTATAAAATTATAATTAAATCTTATGAAAATAATGAATTTAAATTTTAGAAAAATAACACATGTCAAAATGTAACTTCTGTGTCCCAAAAATCACATGTATAAATGGACTTGGTTCAATAACCACCTACCCAAACCAACCGGTCTAATCGTAATAGACCACACCCAGTACACGTGACCACCAACACAAACAATTCACAATCACAACAATTAAAATTCAAGTTTAAATAAATTAATCAATATATATCGCCTACACCAATATGTATTAAACCATTCTTTTGGCTTAAAAATAATAAATTGACTATTTAAACAAACCAACTAAAAATAAACCGACTTCACTTTAATTTCCGATATAAACACAAATCATTTATATATTAATTTTTGAGACATAGGCGTTATAATTCTTCCCCTCTAACATGGACGACAAATATCAAAATAATAGAGTGCCACTTATTGAGAATGAATTTGAAATTATTTAAGAATTAATACAAAATATTTGAATTAAATATTAAAAATAATTTACCTTATTAGAAAATATATAACTCATAAATGGATATTGAAAAATGATAGATTATTTTTTTAGTATAAAAGTATAATTATGGTGGAGAAACTATTTGTGAATATGTCAAAGAATTTTACAAAGTCAAGATATATGAAAAAGGCTTTGGTACGAAAGCATTGATACCATTATGTCTATATTCCAGAGTTATGTTTGAACACATTGGGTGTATACTTATGGTTTTATAAAAGGTTCAGCCACATTATGCTGTATGCAAATCGTGACAAAGAAAAATCAAATATAAAATTGGACAATAACTGATCATATGAACGGTTAGCAAGTAAGACTACTCTTCGGAAAGCATCGTCAATCTCCCTTCTGCTATATTTTTCTTAGTGTATGGCGCATACATCTGAGTATGTAATAATTGTGTTCCAGTAATTATGTACGTTGTCTTTGTAATTATTTTTTAATATTAATGGAATTTTGATTTACAGAAAGAAAAAAAGTATAATTAAATCTTATAAAAATAATGTATTTAAATTTTAGAAAAATTGACACATGTCAAAAAAAATCGAAGACGCATATCAAAAAAATAAAATGCTATTTGTCAGCTTATTATAAATGAGTTTCAAGAAACCTTGCTTGCTTTATTATATAAGATACGTAATTAATTAGTCAAAAATCCGGTGTGAATATGACCTATCTTACTTTTAAGTCTAAACAATCATAAAAATAATTTTTAAAATTAATGAGAATCTTCTATATTTAATAACTGAAATAAATTCGATGATTTTGATTTTACTCACAATAAAATAATGACAACTATAACAATATTAAAAAAAAAAAAAAATCATAACAAATATAGTAAAGAAGACGTGTATAAAAACAATATCATAACCGGAGACCAAGAAGCACAAGAGACAAATTAACACAAAAGAAACTTAGAAAAAGACATATCCTTCATCCTCTCTTGTCCCTATGGAATCGCAAGTCTCAAACGCAGACGTTGAATCATTACAGTTGAATTTGATCAGCTTAGACAACACCAAAACCAACGGATCAGAACCCCTAACCTCAACCGATCCAGACCAGCCTCTGGAGATCGTGGAGAAGATCTTAAATTACAAGTTCAAAGATAAGAGTTTGTTGTTAGAAGCTTTCACCGACACTAGTTGCGACGAAGATTTTTCGAATGAACGCCTAGAATTTATAGGAGATACGATCCTAAACACGATTGTAACGATATATATTTTTAATCTATACCCTAGAGAGTCACCTGGTTCGATGACCAATCTCCGAGCCGTCAACGTTGACACCGAGAAATTGGCCCGAGTCGCTGTAAAACACAATCTCCATCGCTGCCTCCGCCATAAGAAAGCTTTGCTTGATAACCAAGTAAGTTACTTTCTTAAAACCCTAGTCAATATCATCTTTAAAAGCCTTAAAATCATCTAACTTTCCATTTATTATCTTCGATCATGTCTAAGTACAATTTGGTTGATTGAATGAGTAAACAAAAATATGAAAAAGGGATAAACATTTCATAAAAGCGGTGTAAGCTCACGTTACTTTTGTTTATAGGCAAGACAAAATTGTCTTATATATGTCAATATATATAACTTTTATTAATATCGATTTCAATTAATTTCTGATCCTGTTACATTCTCTACTATGTCAAAAAAAAAGTCAAAATAGTCTTTCTTTTACTTCTTTGAATTATTATGTTATATAGTTTACAATTTATTCATATTGGTTTGTGTTATCTATCGGATTAATGCATGCAGATACTGGAATTTGTGGAAGCGATAGAGAAACATCCAACAGTACACTCGCGTGGTCTTGTGAAAGTTCCTAAATCTCTAGCAAACATCGTAGAATCTACAATTGGAGCTCTTTTCATGGACTGCAACTCTATCGAAACCGTATGGAAGGTAGTAATTAACATACACATTATGTTGTAATTACATATCTACTAGAGTTGGGTTAACCGATTAATTCGATGAATTATTGGATATGTAGGTGATAAAACCATTGCTCGAACCAATAATACACTTGGACAAATTGCAGATCCACCCAGTGACAGAACTCTATGAGATGTGTCAGAAGAGGAACTTGAAGTTGGAAGCCAAAGACACTTGGCAAGAAAATAAACAATATTCTTTCTATATTCAGGATAAATTGCTTGGACGTGGAGAACATCGTATCAAAAAAGAAACTGCTCGTAATTGCGCTGCCAAAGATGCTATCGCCAATTTTTCTACTTTTTTTGGAGACCATTAAGTTATATATATAAATATTGTATCAAAAATTGGTTTATACATCTTTGTATTTGAATCAACTTGAATAAACAGAACTGTAGTCTGTCTGTAACTATGTCGAAATAGTATCTTATATAATAAGAGAAGGTTTTTCTCAACTTTTGCTTAGAACATGACATCTGGCTTATTATATAAATGACACATGTCCTTTCTTATTTTTAAAAGCCATTGTTTTTATATTTTTATATTGGGCCTAACAAAATAAGACCAATTACATGCCCAACAAATATAATTGATAGCCCTTACACTCATCAGGAAGATACGAACTAAATGATGTCGAATTCACCTGTACTTACCTTTTCACAGCCATCGTTCACAGCAGCTACCACCTCTGATATACCTTCACAAAAATCTCCTAATCTTTGGGTTTCTTTGGTTTAATTCTCCTACTCCACCACCAAATTCTAAATCATTTCCGGTTTAATGTCTGTGTCAAGATCCCGAACACCTATTTGAAGTTCCGAACTGTATGTAACATTAATCCTGTCCAAAATCATTTTCAAATTGTTTGGAATTAAATTTAAATGTTTTTAAAAAGGGGTTTAGATTTGCAGTACCAATTAGAATCATATGAACCATTATTATGATTACGTTATTTGTATTACTTATTATAATCTTTAAGGTAATTAAAGAATTCTATTGAAGTATATCCTTTATTTTCATCTTTACGTTTACCACCCAATTATAACGTAATGAAAAAAATACCAAACACCTATGATTTCATGGTCATTAACATTTCATTCCAATCCCTGATTACTCTCTCTCAACCATTGCATTAAGTTTTCTTTTAAATAACAACCTTTGACGACACTCACCTTCTCTCTCTCACACCATGAGTAAACCTAAAACAATACTCTACTCTTGATTCAACCTCCAACGAAACACACAACACTGGTATCAATAGGATTGTTGTTCAGGTCATCCATATTTGGGAAGTTCGAGACTTTCGAAGAAACAATATCTTACTTATTGTTCTTGATGAAAATGTCTCTTTCCTGATAAAAATGTATATTATCTCTATTATTGTTCCTCTTAACCCCTGATTTACCTCTGTTTTAACACTTTCATTTTGCCTTTGTTTCAGGATTGTGCTATACAAAGCTTCGGTCCTTCCTAATTGTGTGCCTAAGTTTCAAGATCAATTGGTTAAAGGCAAATTGTACATCATCAACGATTTCGATGTTGTTCCATCTTCCAACCGTTATCGTCGCACCAACCACAAGTGGAAAATTGTTTTCACGGAGAAAACGTCTTTGGAGACTGTTAAAAAACGACAATGCTCTATTGGCTTTGATTATTTTAGGTTCTGTACTTTTTCAGACTTGCTTGATATGGTAGACAAGGGTGAGGAGCTTCCAGGTAACAACCTATTTTGCACTGTTCGTATTTCTTGTCTCTTAGCTTCCACTTTGTTCTTCAGTATATGATTTATATCTATATTAACCCACTCACCAGATGTTGTTGGCCAAATATCCTTGTCTCGAACATTTGAAAACAAAGATCAGAACCACCATTCAAAGATAACTTTCACTTTAATACTGACTTGCATTTTAGAAAGGTATTGGTTTTGTTTTGTCTTTTTTTTCCCAGATTCGTTCTACTCTTTCTAAGTCTCTAACTGTGCAACATTTCTGGTGTTTATTGTAGTGGTGGCAACGTATACATATCTCTTCGGAGAGAACTTGCGGTCGATGCCCATGCCAAACTTTTAACCCTAAAAGATAAAACAGTTGTTGTCATTGCAACCATGTGAACCCACGAAAAGTTGGACGTAAGTGGATTGTTTTTAACGTCCTACTTTCTATTAAATATTAATCGGTTAACGTTTTATTGTTCTAAAACTTAAGACCAATGTATATGGGCCTATGAATGAATATAATGCTAACAATGGGCCATATATATGTATTCTTGACAATTTCAAAATTAGAGCATAGCTTCACAATTTCAAAATTAGAGCATGGTTAATAATACTGTATAAGATTTGATGTTTTTCATCGTCAATTCAATAAATGTGGGAAGCTAAATATTGTTGTAGTAACGTCCCATTATCGCCTTTAAATCCCAATAAATTAGCTTACATTTATATCAAAAAATCAGTTTCAATGTTTAGTCATAAATTTATATTCCAATCTCTTATTTCTCTTCATCTAAAATTCTATATTGTCCCATTAATTTTAAATGGCCAAATTCTGCTACTACAATGGCTGACTAGCTGGTTCTTTGATATGTATATTTCATGTGATTGTATTCTATTTCATACTTAAATTATTGTTATGATTCGAGGAAAGTTCTAATGTCTCTGAAACATTTTTCCTTTAGATCACATAAATGATTTGCTCATTGCACAATTCATTTTTAAATGAAAATAGAGGATTTAAGATCTCAGACAAGGAGCTAAAGTTTATGCAAGCATGTAAAGAAGTAGTCTGGACTGGTGGTTAGGTGGAGGAGAAAACCTTTACGGAATGACAAAACAATCAAATAAAAAATTTAGTTACTCTTATTTTCTCCTTTAAGCTTTTTTTCTATTGCCATATTGAGTAAGGTGTAATAACATTTTCTGTTTTATCTCAACGAGTTCTAAAGGTTAATTATGGTATGGAGACACCATGAGCCTATGTGCATGTACACTACGATATATTCATAAAGTCAAAACAATGCAACTTAGCCTAAGATATATATCACACAACGGTATAATTGTGTTAGAAAATAATTTTTGAGTTTAAAATTTAATTATACATTTTTTTATTTTATAAATTATTCTAACTTGGATATTTGTTAAGATTCTTACAGATAGAGAGACCTAAAGCTTAAAATAGATGATCAGATCTCTATTATTATATATATATATATATATATATATATATATATATATATATGTCGAAGGAAGACATAGAAGAAACAACGTTAGACGAGGTAATTTGTAATTGATTTCTGATATGGGACTTTGATTTCAACTTTCACTTATGTCTTCACATAACAACAAAATAAAGATGATGAAAATTTGCCTTAAACAATGCCGAAGTGAATAAAATCACCAAAAGGTGATCTTTATTTTATTATATTTTTGGTTTAAAGCCATTGAATAGGTTTTGAAGCTTGAAAGATTAGTATCATTTCCCTTCTTTTGTTAACAGGAAAAAAAAAGTGCTTTTGATGTTAGGGGTTACCAACAGTTAAAAGGGAAATAAATCATACATTATATGAATCTGAGGATGAAAAATGTGCAACATTAAAGAATATAATATTTATTTTATATCTCTAAACTTTATCATCATTAATAAAAGATTACTCATGTAATAAATTCAAAACTTAAAAATGATGGTAGCTCTCGGCTATTTCTGTAAGGCAACAGAAGAAACAACGTCCAAACAAGTTATTGTCGTAGTTTGAAAGTGACACGTATTAATATGACTATATGAGTCTATAATCTTTAGTTGACAAATTACGTCTTGACCAAGCATAAAATACAAAGACGATGATTATTTTCCCATACAGCTTGCATCAAGCATGAAGTTGTTTAAATATTGATTGACCATTTTAATGTTAAATATCATTTCAATGTTTACAAATATATTACATAAATCATCTATTTTGTAATCACAAAATTCGCCATGAATGTATTGCAAAATGGTTACATCGCAAAACAACATGTCCTAAAAGAGAATCAATCTAAGCTTTTAAACATTTTGTTATTCAAAAAAGTAAACATGACTAATAAAATCCATTATACATGAGAGTGTAGTTTAATTACTAAGATACATACTCTTCTCCTAAAAATTATATCATTTTTATCAATAAAAAGAAAATCCAATTAAGAAAGCAGAATACAGAAAGATGAAAATCTAACAGTTAAAAAAATTGCCAATAAAACAAATATGAAGATAAGCCCGTGCGTAGCACGGAGCAACTCTTAGTATATATATATAAGCAAATTAAGCACACCAAACTAAATTTTTTTTTTATTAAGACTGATCGACTAAAATCCATTAAATTCAAACCTAACTAACCATAACATCCTAATTATTAATTTCCATTGAAAAAAATGCTAAGAACTTTACCGGTATATATCGCTTTAATTTCCATTAAGGATGAGGCTGTTCACTTTTCTAGCATCTGCTCACGCAAAGGCCTGAAGATTTTACCGGTATAGATCGCTTTAATTTGTAAGATTTATTTCCATTTAGATGCTCTGTTCAGCAGCAAGAGCATCTTATTTATGCAGTTACATTATCAGAGGCGAAGCAATTAAAATTTTCTTGATACCTATGATATGAATAAGTCGCCTGGTCCGGATGGGTATATGGTGGAGTTTTTTAAGAAACTTGGTCAGAGATAGGACCCTGATTCCACAAAGACGAAGGCGAGGTACTGAGTCATCGAATCGAGTGTGGTTAAGAGTTATCCCACAATGACACAACGTACGAGCTTGAGGATTCGCATTGTTGGGTGGGGGCGAATGTCACAAGTAAGTTTACTTAAGAAGTATGCAGACCATAAATAGTAAAGTACTACGTTATAAAGGAACATAAAAGCAAAGCACACACTCATCATCATGCGACAAGCTAGTGAACTGGACACGTTAAGTAAACGTATCTTATCATCAAGTTAAGATGTATTAATACCTTCATGCGTGCACAAGTGATGGAAAGACAATGAGAGGAAACTTGCGGCGAACATCAATACCAGACGAGGTTTCAGCTAGATCAGGCTTATCATCTTCCCCTGGTCCGACCGTGACTCTCCAGTTGAACCGTTTCACAAGGTTGGCTAGTGTTAATTTGGACAAGACAACAGAAAACCCCAGTCCGGGGCAAACTCTTCTTCCCGCTCCAAATGGAAAGAACTTTGAATCATTACCGATAAAGTCCGAATTCGAACCAAAATGCCTCTCCGGTTTAAATTCCTCTGCATCATGTCCCCATATAGTAGGGTTTCGAAGAATTGATGAAGCATTGATTAGAACCTGTGTTCCAAGCCAAGTATATTACTACATATATGTTATTTGTCTTATTGGATTTCAAAATATATATATATGATATTTACCATTGTCCCTGCAGCAATATCATATCCCTTTAATTGGATGTCTTCAGTAGATATTCTGGACAATAATGGAGCAGCGGGATGCAGCCGTAGCCCCTCCTTGATCACACATTCTAAGTAGTCCATTTTTTCAACTTCTTTCTCCGTTACATTTGAGTTATGCACCGACACTGTATTAATCTCATCTTGTAGTTTTTTCATACTCTCTGGATGTCTCATAAGTTCTGTCATTGTCCATTCTAGTACTGAGGAATTTGTTAGTGTTCCTGCAAAAAACATATCCTGAAAGACCAAAGAACACTAATTTGTTTAGCATATACGTAACAATTTTGGGTTTAGTCCAAACTTTTACGAGGTTTTTATGGATCAGTGAACTATGTCATAATTACCTTGGTCCAAATCAAGTCTAGTTTTCAGTAGAAATACATTCGTTTCTATTTATACTAATATGTATTTCTACATGAAAAATAAATGCTTTATTTTTTTTAATGACATTATGTACTGTAAATTCATTATTCTTGAAAATATGCAAAACAAAAGGAATGGGTTGTGTTACCTTGAGGATGACTATTATGTCACCTCTGTCAAGTCCAAATCGTTTGGTTTGATCTTTTTGAATCGATAGCATCATATCAACAAAATCTGATGGCTCTTCGCGATCGGCATGTTCTTGCACCACGCTGTCTAAAAATCCATTTAACTTATTATTTATGTCTTCCATTTTATCATCTACGCCACTCATCCTATCTATCCATGCCAAGCTGGGAATAAAATCTCCGACAAAGAATTTGCCAAAGCACTCATGTAATGTCACTACTAAGTTCTTGATATCAATTCCACCTTCCTCGCTGTTGTATTTTCTTCCCAAGATGATTCTGCACATGATATCGTTGGTAAGAGTCATAAGCAGTTTCCTTAGATTTACTGATGAAGAAGATGAACATGCTTCTTCTAGCTTCTTTGTCAATACTTTTATCTCTTCTTCTCTTAGCTTCTCAAAGGACCGAACCATTTTGTTGTTCAACAGATGCATCATGCAAAGACTCTGCAAGTATCGCAAGTTGATATAGTACAATATATATCCATAGTAAAGATAAAACTACGTGTAACATACGAAGCACTTCTTTTATCCAAAAAAAAAAAATTATATATATATATATACACATAAATAAGAAGAACTTTCCTGTAAATTTTACATTTTCGTAATATGTCTAACCCGTTATTTTAAGAAATCTTATAAGAACCATTTAACTTATTAGAAAATTTCACAATAAATTCATATATGTACACAACATATACACAAACTAAATATCCCCTCTGTTTTATTTCAAATATCAAATTTATATTAGTTTTTAATATGTTGTGAAAATATATATATATATATATATATATATATATATATAGAGTAATAGATAGTTATTTTGCAATGGATGGAGTATTAGTTCCCAGAAATACATCAAATTAAAGCTCATACAAACCTATCACAAAACCTAATAGTATAAGTTATGGTTGGCAGGCTAGTCTAATTTAATTTCTATGATGAATCCTGCATTTTCAAATTGGAGACCGATTATATAAAATCATAACATATCGTATATACTCTGATAAAGAAGTCTATACGGAATAGTTTATTCAGGAAAAAAGGACCTTCATGTTCTTCCAATCTTCTCCGGACGGGGCAAAGATTATACCACGCCCACCTTTCATATATATGTCAATAGCTTTTGAATCCTGGCGGTTTGCAAATTTGAGGTCGTGTGTTTTCACGATGTCATGAGTAACTTCTGGACAAGAGACCACGAGAACAGGGACACGGCCTAAATGAAGGAGCATGAGTGGTCCATACCGGAGGCTGAGAGAATGGAGAGAGCGGTGAGTGTTGGGACCGAGCTGGTGGAGGTTTCCGATCACCGGAAGCGACCACCATGGAGATGGTGGTAACTTACGCTTAGTGGGGGTCATTCGTTTAAGGAGTGGTTTTAGGAAGAGAAGGGACAAGAAGGTGGCTAAGCACAAAGAGACTAATATCATTTCCATATTTATGTTTTGTTAGCACTTAGCAGTTGTGTGATTTGAGCATCTCTCTACTTTGTGTTTAATAAGGGACACAACACTCTCTTTATTTTTATTTTATTTTTTTGGACTCATTAATAATAATTCAAGACATGGATGGATCAATGTGTCTCCTCGGGTAAAGAGAGTGACGGTGTCTCTCATCGACTTCAGTCAACCCTCATCGTTCTCTGGTGTAGATTTCACGATTGATATATATCTGTATTTTCTCTATCTTTAGTATTTGTCAAGTGTCCACTGTGCTTTTGTGAAACGTGTGGATGTTTTGATCTCACCCTTTTTTCTCTCTAAAATGCACTATGTATACAGGAGTCAACAAACTTTTATATTTTTTGGCAAGAAGCTTACTACAAGTCAATAATGCGGTTATAGTGCACGTCATCAACCTTCTCTTTCAGATGACCCGCTACATAAAGTTGACGCTATACCTTGACTATTTACAATGGTTCACCGTTCACGTTTCGCTCAACATTTTCTCCAATCACAGTTTGCCATGTGGCAGCATTGATCTTATTTGAATTTTATCCACACATTGAATAAATTCAAGTATTCAACACAATTTAATTTATTTGTATTTTCATATTATTCATGTCATTAAATGTACTGAGCAATTGAATATTTTATCAACAGCTTTATAATCTATTGGAGTATGTGCATGGATATTGACTACCCGTTCTTCATAAATTTCGGCAAAGCTCTATATATGTTTGGAAAATGATAATGAAAATCATGAAACTAGTCAATTTTGGCAACAACAAAAAAAAAAAGGCTAATTGAAAATGGAAAAAGTACCTTGAACGTTTTATCATTTTCAAATATATACGTTGACCTTTAGGCTTTGGCTGTTGAAGAAATATAAATACTATATGAGTCTAACGCGCATTGGCGGAACCAGCATAAAAAATTAGTGGGGGCAAATCGTCGTAGGAGGGAGTCGAACCCCTTACCTCAAGAGTTTTTCAAGCCATTCTAAACCACTTTGCCACTTAAATAATTATGTCAAGTATAACATTTTATACATATTTCAACAGTTACTGGTGGCACTTGCCACCACCATCCATAACATTGGTCACACAAATTTGGAGTATCTAAATCATCGTTGAGGAGGGCATGTGATCTAAAATCAGATGACAATGAGGACATAATAATCTATATTATTCAAGAATGTATGGACCGAGAGATAGTATTGAACTTCACATAAGATTTGGTAAGATTTTAATCGGGTTTAATTTTAAGTAGAATTGTTGATCCTATTGCTAATCCAGCAAGCTCTCTGATCTGAATACAGACCAAGACCGAATTCACCAGTGGTGGGATTGGAGCGGAGGAGTGGGGATGAGCGATAAGACGTGTCTAGGTGAGAGCAGCAATCAATTTTCTGTTTCAGTTTTGATGTTTCCAGAAAATACAGTTTTATTTTTTCTTCTGAAATCGTTTGAAAAACTACCTCAAACGGTATGATTTTGCTAGACATTTTCCACAAAAAAACAAGGAAAAGATTTCTAGAATCATTCAAAATAACAATTTTTAAAAAACTGTGATATTTTGAATAACATTAGATTTTAATTTTTAAGTAACTTTTGTAAATCATTGATTTAATAACAAGAGAATGTATATTATTTTAAATGATTTTACATTAGTTTCAAGTTGAATAACATAGGAATTTAAATATTTTTTAAAAAATCATAAATTAAATAACAACTGATTTTAAGAATACTCTAAAATTTTCTAAAACACAAATTTAATACTCCCTCTAATTCTACATATATACTACGAAAGTAATATTTGAATTAGATTCGCGAGTGAGAACTAAACAGTAGTCCTACAAGTTTGGATTCGAGTCGGATTTGGATTTGAATTTTTAAGTCTTGTGATTTAAAATCTTTTTGGGTATTTTAAAATTTCGGTTTCAAATTCGAATCGGGTTCGGATATTATGCCCAGACATAGTTGAATCAGAGAGAATATATTTGATGATGTTTTTGATCTTAGTTAATAAGGATTAATCAAAATGATGGAAAAAAAAAAGGATTAATGGCTTGCAAGTTGCAACTCGTCATTGACTCCACATTTTGTTTTTTTCTATCTTATCTTTTTCACCCGTGTAGGCTACTTGCAAAATTTATTTGATTCAAGGATGCATTTATTGTAAAGAGACACTTTTTTGCTTTGGATATATTTTCACATTCATACAAAAAAAGAAAAAAAAAAGGATTAATCCAAATAAATACAATTATACAAACCACAACATGTTCAACAATATAAATCATATATTTGTATTGCATAGCTGACTTTGTAATCTTGTCTGGGCTTTAAGAAAGGCCCAGATCCTTCCAGATACTTTATTTGACTAAAACAAAGGCCTTATAAAAAAACACCACTCTGGCTTTTTCTTGAAGAAACAAACAAAGAGAAAAATCACAAAGTTCCTCTCTATTTTTTTTTGTTGTTGTTGTTGTTTCTTCTTCTACCTTGTACCTTGAGATTTCGAATCATCAGAAGAAGAAAAAATGGATTTCGAGCTTCGATCGGCGAAGGAGAAGCTTGAAAGAGAGCAGAGAGAGAGGAAGCAAAGGGCTAAACTGAAGCTCGATCGAGAAAAGAAAGCTAAGGAAGCTGCGATTAGGCAACGCGAAGCTATTGAAGCTTCTCAGAGAGCTAAAAGGCTTGACGCCATTGAAGCCCAAATTAAGGTCTCTATCTCTACTCTTACTACGACTTTTCATTTTTCTCGATTTGGGCATTTTAGTTTCTCCCTACGTTCTTTTGGATTCCTGGTAAAAAAAAAAAAAAAAAAATTAGGTTTCTGTAATAGTTTCTTGTTCGATCCCATCTCGAGTTGGTGGTACTAATCTTAGAACAGTGTGATTCTAATCTACTTCACCTGATTCGTATTTGTTAGCAAATGGGCTTTGGTTCATTTGTGTTATTATTGTAGATTTTGACCATTTGCTTGTTGTCTTGTGTTTAGGCTGATCAACATATGCAAGAAAGTTTAATCTCTGGAGATGGGATAGTATTTGAACGAGTCTTTCAAGCTGTGCCTTTTCAAGGAAATGGGGATAAGATTAAACTACCACCATCGTGTTTTACGGAGCTATCTGATCAAGGAGCTTTCGATAAAGGTCCTTTGTACTTTGAGCTCTCTGTAGCTGACCACACGGATAATAAAAAAACAACACACTCTGGTGTTCTTGAGTTTACTGCTGAAGATGGTACTGTTGGGCTTCCTCCACACGTTTGGAGCAACTTGTTCTCGTCACATGATCCAGTAGATGTTCCTTTGGTTGATATCCGTTATATCCGGCTACCTAAAGGCAGTTACGCTAAGCTTCAACCGGACAACCTTGGTTTCTCGGATTTGCCTAACCATAAAGCTATCCTTGAAACCATTCTTCGCCAACATGCTACACTTTCTATTGATGATGTTCTCTCTGTAAACTATGGACAGGTCTCTTACAAGCTTCAGGTTCTTGAGTTAAAACCAGCTTCAAGCATTTCAGTTCTGGAGACTGATATTGAGGTTGATATAGTTAGTCCAGATATAGTTTCAGATCAACCGAATCAGCGTGTGTTGAGGCCGCTTCAGTTTGGGCAATCTGAATCAGGAACAGTGGAAGAAGGGCAATATGATTACTATAAGTTTGCGATTGATGATGCTACTGTGGTTAAATTATTGGCTGGGAACATCAAAGTTATTGTAAAGCTTGATGTGGAAAAGGATGGAGCGGATACTGATCTGTACGTATCAAAACACCCAGTTTTATTCCCTTCTCTTCATCAACACGAGTGGTCTTCACATGATGTTGGTTCAAAGACGTTGATCTTGGGATCAAAGGAGAGAGCGCTGAGCTCAGGGACTTACAGTATAGGTGTATATGGCTTCAAAGGAATTGTCAAGTACCAGGTCTCAGTACTAATCCAAGAAACCATCGATGGAGCTAAGGTTGGGGAACGGGCTGTATCATCTTCGTCAGATGTCGATACAGTAGAGTGCAGGAACTGTAAGCATTCAATTCCAAGCAGGAGTATAGCGTTGCACGAGGCATACTGTAGCAGGCACAACGTTGTTTGTAAACATCATGGATGCGGCATCGTTCTGAGAGTTGAGGAGGCGAAAAACCATTTGCACTGTGAAAAATGTGGACAAGCACTGCAGCCAACAGAGATGGAGAAGCACTTGAAAGTCTTTCATGAACCACTCACTTGTGGCTGTGGGATAGTGCTCGAGAAAGAACAGATGGTGAGTATATATTGTTCTCATTACCTTGTTGTGCTCGAAAATGGTTAAGTTAACATGAGATTGTCATTTTGTTGCAGGTTCAACATCAAGCAAGAGATTGTCCTCTTCGTTTAATCGCGTGTAGGTTCTGCGGAGATATGGTGGAAGCGGGAAACTCTGCAGCTGATGCTAGAGACAGGATGAGAGGAATGTCAGAACATGAGAGTACTTGTGGTTCAAGAACAGCACCATGTGATTCTTGCGGTCGATCTGTGATGCTCAAAGACATGGACATTCACCAGATTGCTGTTCATGGCAAGAATAGCTAATTTGGCTCTTCTATTGATATGGATAAGAATTGATTATGATGTTGAAGGTATCAAAGCATCAAACCCATTTGTATTTATGGATATATCAATTTGATTCTTGAAAGTCACTATCCGAAACAAAAGATTATGTAGAGCCCAGAGATACCTCAAATGTCCAACTTTTGACTTACTATAATCGACGAAAAATTATACAACGACTCCAGAAAAGAAAAAAAAACAATGATGCTTAATGTGCAAGTATTATTACAATGGGGTCATGAGGAGTCACGACAATGATTGAGAGTGATTGTTTAACAGTAGAAAGTTTTCTGAAAACTATCATAGGGAGTAGCTGGGAGACCAAGTTGCTTGGGCGAGAGTTTGTTTTATGATTTCTATTTTCTTCTTTTAAGTCAACAACTTCTGTGGCTGAAAATAAGAGTAAGGAGGAAGAGATTTTGTACTTTGCAAGTTTACCAATATGAGTTTGAAACAAAAATTAAAACTAAAAGCAATTCACATATCACACCTCAAAATGAATATTACAATAATTTATATATATAAAGTTCACTTTACTCATTCTTGGTGCTGCCACATCAACCACATCGTCTTTAATTTTTGTGGACCTTACAAATTTTAATAAAGCTTTTAAACAATTATACAAATGACAAATTGATCCACTAGATTTAATCCAAAGTCTGTAGGTCCAGCACTATTTCATCCAAAATATGTAGGTCCAACACTATTTCATCCAAAATATGTAGGTCCAACACTATTTTTAAATCATGTGGATTCAACCTGATAATTATTCAATCCAAAGTTCAACGGTGTGAACGAAACTCTAATTTTATTATTTAACCATAAAAAATAAAAATAAAAAACGAAAGAAAAGAATAGAGCATTTATCCGATATATATAAAGTAAAATACTGAATTTGGAATAATATTATAACCTATTCATACCTAAATTTCTTTCATGTATCGTTTATGTTTAGTTCTTTTACATATATGTGCATCATATGGTTAAGACACATAATTATAAGATACAAATAAAATATTTTCTTAGCAAGAAGATAAGAACTATGATTAGAATCTCCATTGATCTTGTAATTATATATCATCATTTCTAGCTACAAAAACATCCACCTAAGCAATTTTTTACTTTAAAATTAATTTAAAATATTCAGTTATTAAAATATTCAGTTATCGCATATTTATGTTAATTATAATTAATAGAAAGTTTAAATAAAAATATAATTAGTAAAATAAATAAAATTTTAAAATAATAAAACAATACTATAATTTTTTATTAGTGGTAAATTTTCTATTAAACTGATCATAATTAAAATTATAAATGTATTATTGAGTTTTAGAGTGGAAGTAAATTTTAAATTTATAGTAGAATAAAAATAAATATGTAACTGTGTGTAACATCCGCGAACCAGATTTTGTGATTTAGGGAGTAGCATCGATCGACACCCTTGTGGCATCGATCGATACCACTAATTTCTGGGTTCGACCGGTTTGATTAATTGCCGAATTGGTTTGGTTTGGTTCAGTTAAATCCCTAATTCGGGTGTAAAAAGAAGGAAACGACCTAGGGTCGTGTTAGTTTGGTTGTTTCGCCGTTTTTGTAAGAGAAGGGAGAAGAGAAGTGTTCTTGAGTTTTGAGAGAGTTTTGGTGAGATTTCTTGCTGTTCCTGAGAGATCTAAGGCTGGGAAGGAGCTAGAAGCTTGCTAGGAGTGAGGGAATTCGTTCTTGCTGGTAAAAATCTTCTTGAGAAAAGGTGAGTGCTTGACCATGGTTGATCTAAGCATGAGATCTCTCTTGTTTTGTGTGTTTCTTTGCTGTTGTGTGTTGTTTTGTTGCTTGGGTTCGTTGCTTTTGTGATTCCCAGTGATTTCCGAGTTGTTTGAGTGAGTTTGAGACGGATTCGAGATGATTTGGGAGGAGAGTTCGACTTTCGGATTCGCGCAGATCGTGATTGCAGAGGAGGCATCGATCGACACTCAAGAAGCATCGGTCGACACCATTTTGAGGGGCATCGGTCGACACTGTATTGGCATCGGTTGACACCTTCATTTTGTAGCATCGATCGACACCGTTTGGCATCGGTCGACACTAGTCCTATCCGAGACTTGTTTTCCTGGTTTGATGTATTGTTGTGTGTTGTTTGTTTTGTTTAAACATGAGGGTCTCATTTGCTTGTGTGTATAACCTAGTAGATGGGAGGATGGCCTCACTAAGTATTTGTGATAATACTTACGCATCTCAATTGTTGTTTGTGGTGTGCAGGTAAAGGAAAAGTGTGATCGTGGAATCAAAGGCGATGAGGAGGAGGATGTTCTAGAGGCTTGATTGATTGTGGTCTAGCTGTTGTTAGGTTGCTAGATTAAGTCAATGGAACATTGTAGGATGTTAGCTGTTGGTTAATTCTTTATTTGATTTATGGTATTGGTTATTGGTTTGATTGTTGGAATTCTTTTGGTTTAATGGAATTTGTTTTATTTGGTTATCCGCAGTTATTGATTGATGTTAGGATGTTAGTGGGTATGGGACCACTAGTAAATTAAGGTATTAAAAAAAAAGGAAGGGTTGTTTCATTTTGGTATCGAGCCCTTACGGTTCTAGGTCTAGGGTTCATTGTGCTTTTGCTGCTGATGTTTAGGATTCCATGCTATGATTGATTGTGTGAGTTGGGTCAATTGTGTGTGGCATGAAGTCCTAGAACATCCTCTTCGAGCATGTTTTGTGATTCCACGGTAAGTTGTGTTTTTGTGTAGTAAAATTATTGTTTGCTTAGCCTTCTGTTCTTGTATGACACAGATGGTTAGAGGTGAGGTTGCTGCGGGTCGCGGGCGTGGTCGTGGTCGTGGTCGGGGTCGGGGTCGTGGTCGTGGTCGTGGTCGGGGACGAGGTCAGGTTCCTGTGGCCAGTGAGAGTGTGACCGAGAGCATGGCCAGTGAGGAGGTAGCGGAGTCACAGGCTGATCCTATTGTGTCTGGAGACCAGGCTGGTTTGGGTGACGGTGTTGGTCACGGTGTTGCCCCGGGTGTGGGGGTTGCAGCAGGAGGTGCTCCGGGCAGGGAGGATGCCTTGATGGACTTGCTAGCTCAGGTAGCTCAGGCTTTGCAGCGACTTCCAGCAGTTGTGCCGCCAGTGGTTGGTGGGCAGGATCCAGTAGTGCCGCCAGTGGTTGGTGGGCAGGATCCAGTAGTGCCGCCAGTGGGCGGTGGACAGGTTCCAGTGGTGCAGCCTGCAGCGGGTTTGCAGGCAGGTGTGCAGCCGGGAGCCGAGGTATTGGATGCTCAGTATGTTCGGATGATGGAGCAGCTGCGGCATGTGAGAGCAGGGTTTTTCTCAGGGAGTACCGATCCGAGTGTAGCGGATGAGTGGAGAGAGCGGATGGAGGATATTTTCCTTTCGCTTAGGTGTCCCGACCGGTACAGGGTGGATCTGGCAGTGTTTTACTTGTCAGGAGATGCACGTGTGTGGTGGAGGTCGGTGACAGCACGGAGGGTGCAGCAGGGTATGTCTTGGGGAGATTTTGTGAGGGAGTTTAACTCCAAGTATTTTTCCTCAGGAGGCTCTTGATCGCATGGAGGCACGGTTCTTGGGGTTGACTCAGGGAGACCGTACAGTGCGGGAGCTGGATGCAGAGTTCAGTCGGCTTGTGGGGTATGCAGGCAGGGCATGGGAGCCAGAGGCGGCTCAGGTGCGGAGATTTTTGTTGGCTCTGCTGGATGATTTGAGGACTCGGTGCAGAGTGAGGAGTTATACTACGAGAGCGGAGTTGGTTGAGGTTGCAGCTGGGATAGAGGATGACTTGAGGTTACAGGTGGTTGTGGTCAATTCTTCAGTGCAGCCACAGCAGTCTCAGCCGTCTTCTGTTCCTAGCAAGGGCGGCAAGCCTGCGCAAGGGCGAAGCGGAAGTTTGATGTCATGCAGAGATCGAGGCATGGGGGTGCGAGATGCTTTGGGTGTGGTAGCAGAGACCACAAGGTGACTAGCTGTCCTCAGAGGGGTGAGCAGCGGGTAGTGACAGAGCAGCGGGCGGTGACGGAGCCGCGGACAGATACTCGGGTGTGTTACTACTGCAGAGAGACGGGGCACATCAAGCCTCGTTGTCCCAAGTTGCAGCAGAGGGCAGTAGCAGTGTTGCAGGCTGGAGCTCAGCCAGGGATGCAGCACGGTGTGCAGCCGGTGGGTTGGATCGAGCCGACGTCTCAGGTGTACTCGACTCAGGAGGCCGGTGGCACTAGTGCAGGGGTGATCACAGGTATAACTTATGAGATTCGAACTTAGTCAATTCAATAGTTCAGATTATATTTGTTTTTGCTTGTGGTCAAGTGTTAGGTTCTCAACACATAAGGTTTGTGTAGGGACCTTGTTGGTGGGCGGGTTTAAGTCCCATGTTATGTTTGATTCTGGAGCTTCTCATAGCTTCATTACTACGGAGTGTGCCGAGAGTGCGGGGATCAGAGGGGATTCTGGAGAGCATTCAGGAGTTGTCAGAGTTGCAGGAGGCAAGTTCCTGAGGGTTATTGGACGAGCTGGAGGAGTTGATATTCAGATCGCGGGAGAGTCGTGGCCAGCGGATTTGCTAATCAGTCCAGTGGAGCTATATGATGTCATTCTTGGTATGGATTGGTTGTATCGGTATAAGGTGCATTTGGACTGCTATCAGGGTAGAGTGGAGTTTGAGCGTCCAGGAGGGAAGTTGGTTTTTTAGGGTATTAGGCCGACTTCGGGGAGTCTCGTGATCTAAGCCGTTCAGGCGGGGAAGATGATCGAGAAGGGCCGTGAGGCTTATCTGGTTACTATCTCTATGCCAGAGTCAGTGGAGAAGTCTACGGTTAGCGGTATTCCGGTTGTGGAGGACTTTGAGGATGTGTTCCAGTCATTGCAGGGATTACCACCATCTCGGTCGGATCCTTTTACTATTGAGCTGGAACCGGGGACGATGCCGTTATCCAAGGCTCCTTACAGGATGGCTCCAGCAGAGATGGCAGAGCTGAAGAAGCAGCTGGAGGATTTGTTGGGCAAGGGTTTTATCCGTCCTAGTTGTTCACCGTGGTGAGCTCCGGTGTTGTTTGTTAAGAAGAAGGATGGGAGTTTTCGGTTGTGTATTGACTACCGGGGTTTGAACCGAGTTACTGTGAAGAACAAGTACCCTCTCGAGGATTGATGAGTTGTTGGATCAGTTGAGGGGTGCTACTTGGTTCTCCAAGATCGATTTGGCATCAGGATATCATCAGATTCCTATTCATGAGGCAGATGTGAGGAAGACAGCCTTCAGGACGAGATATGGGCACTACGAGTTTGTGGTGATGCCGTTCGGGTTGACAAATGCGCCAGCTGCGTTTATGAGATTGATGAACAGCGTGTTCCAGGAGTTTCTGGACGTGTCAGTCATCATTTTCATCGACGACATCCTGGTATATTCTAAGAGTCCTGAGGAGCATGCAGTACATCTGAGAGCTGTATTGGAGAAGCTGCGGGAGCAGAAGTTGTTTGCTAAGCTGAGTAAGTGCAATTTCTGGCAGCGTGAGATGGGGTTCTTGGGTCACATTGTTTCTGTAGAGGGAGTTTCAGTGGATCCAGAGAAGATTCAGTCCATCAGGGAGTGGCCGAGGCCGCAGAGTGCCACTGAGATTCGGAGTTTCCTGGGGTTAGCAGGTTACTACAGGAGTTTTGTTCGGGGTTTTGCGAGTATGGCTCAGCCGATGACTAAGCTTACAGGGAAGGATGTCCCATTTGTGTGGTCACCAGTGTGAGGCAAGTTTTGCAAGTCTCAAGCAGATGTTGACTACCACGCCGGTGTTAGCACTGCCTGAGCAGGACGAGCCTTATGTTGTGTATACGAGCCTAGAGTGGGGTTGGGTTCGTACTTATGCAGCAGGGAAGGTTATAGCCTATGCTTCGCGGCAGTTGCGGAAGCATGAAGCTAATTATCCTACTCATGATTTAGAGATGGCAGCAGTGATCTTTGCTCTTAAGATTTGGAGATCCTATCGTATGGTGGGAAGGTGCGGTGTTTAGATCACAAGAGTCTGTACATTTTTACTCAGCCTGAGCTGAATTTGAGGCAGAGGCGTTGGATGGAGTTAGTAGCGGATTATGATTTGGACATAGCTTACCATCCTGGTAAAGCTAACCTGGTTGCAGATGCCTTGAGTCGGAAGCGGGTGGCTTCGGCTCAGGAGCAGGATATGGAGGCATTGGTAGGTGAGATTAGTGCATTGAGTTTGTGTGCTATCTCACAGGAACCTTTGGGTTTAGTGGCAGCTGATAGAGCGGATTTGTTGAGCAGAGTGAGGTTAGCTCGGGAGCGATGAGGGCTGATGAATGCCTCTAAGGCTGCGGGTGCGAATATCAGGTTTCTGCTAATGGTACTATCCTTGTGCATGGTCGGATCTGTGTGCCCAAGGGTGAGGATTTGAGGCAGGAGATACTGAGAGAGGCTCATTCGAGCAAGTTCTCTATTCATCCAGGGCGACCAAGATGTACCGTGACCTCAAGCGGTATTATCACTGGGTCGGGATGAAGAAGGACGTGGCCGACTGGGTGGCGAAGTGTGATACTTGCCAGCTGGTGAAGGCGGAGCATCAGGTTCCTGGTGATTTACTTCAGAGTTTGCCTATTCCTGAGTGGAAGTGGGATTTGATCACGATGGACTTCGTGGTGGGTTTGCCTGTGTCGAGGACGTTTCATGCTATTTGGGTCATTGTGGACCGTTTGACTAAGTCTGCGCATTTTCTGGCCATCAAGAAAACTGATGGAGCAGCGGTTTTGGCCAAGAAGTACGTGAGGGAGATAGTCAGACTGCATGGTGTGCCTGCTAGTATTTTGTCGGATAGAGATTCCAAGTTCACCTCGGTGTTCTGGAAGGCATTTCAGGCAGAGATGGGCACGAAGGTGCATATGAGTACAGCCTATCATCCTCAGACGGACGGTCAGTCAGAGAGGACGATCCAGATTTTGGAGGATTTGTTGAGGATGTGTGTGCTGGATTGGGGTGGTCATTGGGCAGATCACTTGAGCTTGGTGGAGTTTGCTTATAACAACAGCTATCAGGCTAGTATTGGGATGGCTCCTTATGAGGCCTTGTATGGGAGGCCGTGTCGTACACCCTTATGTTGGACTCAGGTGGGGGAGAGGAGCATATTTGGTGCAGATTTTGTTCAGGAGACCTCGGAGAAGATTCGGGTTTTGAGGCTGAACATGAAGGAGGCTCAGGATCGGCAGAAGAGCTATGCTGATAAGAGGAGAAAGGATCTTGAGTTTCAGGTTGGGGATAGAGTGTACCTCAAGATGGCCATGTTGCGGGGTCCGAACAGGTCATTGACAGAGACTAAGTTGAGTCCGAGGTACATGGGTCCGTTCGAGTGGTTGAGCGGGTGGGACCAGTGGCATATAGGCTGGAGTTGCCTGAGGTTATGCGTGCGTTCCACAAGGTATTTCATGTGTCTATGCTGAGGAAGTGTCTTCACGAGGTGATCAGTTGTTGGCTAAGATTCCTGAGGATCTTCAGCCTAACATGACTTTGGAGGCGAGACCACTGAGGGTGCTCGAGAGGAGAGTCAAGGAACTTCGGAAGAAGAAGATTCCTTTGATGAGAGTCCTGTGGGACTGTGACGGAGTAGAGGAGCAGACTTGGGAGCCCGAGGCGAGGATGAAGGCAAGGTTTAAGAAGTGGTTTGAGAAGCAGACCGCTTGAGCTTGTCTAGCCGGGTCCGAGTTGTAGTCCATGGCTGGAGCGGGTACGGAGTATTCCAGCCCATCTCTCTTGATATTTGGTCGCTTAGGGGTGGTTGGTTGTGCGACTAAGTATCAAGATGAGGTGGTGCCCGGGATGCGGGTTGATGGCTCCGGTTATTGTATTTTTGGTTTTCTGATGTATTTTCGTTGAGATTGTAAGATTATGACATTTTAAGATTAATAAGATGAGTATTTTTTTTTCTTTATGTTGACTGTGGTTGTCATGGGAAAAGAGAAATAGCTCGGGTTTCTATTTTTGGAAAGTTTCCATAAATAGGAAGTTTCCACAAAAAGAAAGTTTCCAGAATTAGAAAATTTTCTAGAAAGGAAAGTTTTGTGGAAATATTGAGGTAGATCTAGCCGGGAGATACTCGTTAGCATCAGTATTTGTTTTGCTCTAGGCCATGTGGGCCTAACTCACGTGATACCGATAGCTCGATGGACTTTGTGGCCAGAGAGTGGGAGTGGTATGTTGCTTCGGATGACGATCCGAGAGCGCGCTTGAGGGTGACGACCCAAGAGCGGGATATGTGAGCTCCCTGGATACCGTAGCTGTGAGCCGAGGCTCGGCAGTGAGCCGGTATGTCTCGAGGTTGCGACCCGAGCGGGGATGTGTGTGAGTGACTTCCTGGATGCCGTAGCTTAAGGCGGTTGGCCTGATAGCGAGCCGGCATGATTCGTTGGTTGCGACCACGAACGGGAAGCACCGAGTTGTGAGCAAATAGTGTTATGATGCGAGTATATTGGCTAGAGGAGACCTCGAGGGTCGGAGGTGTGCGGGCTGTTGCGACAGTGGCACGGGAAACCTTGGCTGATGGTGTATAGTCCGGTCTGGGGACGTGCGGGCCGTGTTGACGGTGGCACGAGGGTCCTTGGAGGATGGACGGTATTGCGGGATTCGGGGACGAATCCATATTGGTGGGGGAGAATTGTAACATCCGCGAACCAGATTTTGTGATTTAGGGAGTAGCATCGATCGACACCCTTGTGGCATCGATCGATACCACTAATTTCTGGGTTCAACCGGTTTGATTAATTGCCGAATTGGTTCGGTTTGGTTCAGTTAAATCCCTAATTCGGGTGTAAAAAGAAGGAAACGACCTAGGGTCGTGTTAGTTTGGTTGTTTCGCCGTTTTTGTAAGAGAAGGGAGAAGAGAAGTGTTCTTGAGTTTTGAGAGAGTTTTGGTGAGATTTCTTGCTGTTCCTGAGAGATCTAAGGCTTGGAAGGAGCTAGAAGCTTGCTAGGAGTGAGGGAATTCGTTCTTGCTGGTCAGAATCTTCTTGAGAAAAGGTGAGTGCTTGACCATGGTTGATCTAAGCATGAGATCTCTCTTGTTTTGTGTGTTTCTTTGCTGTTGTGTGTTGTTTTGTTGCTTGGGTTCGTTGCTTTTGTGATTCCCAGTGATTTCCGAGTTGTTTGGGTGAGTTTGAGACGGATTCGAGATGATTTGGGAGGAGAGTTCGACTTTCGGATTCGCGCAGATCGTGATTGCAGAGGAGGCATCGATCGACACTCAAGCATCGGTCGACACCATTTTGAGGGCATCGGTCGACACTGTATTGGCATCGGTTGACACCTTCGTTTTGTAGCATCGATCGACACCGTTTGGCATCGGTCGACACTAGTCCTATCCGAGACTTGTTTTCCTGGTTTGATGTATTGTTGTGTGTTGTTTGTTTTGTTTAAACATGAGGGTCTCATTTGCTTGTGTGTATAACCTAGTAGATGGGAGGATGGCCTCACTAAGTATTTGTGATAATACTTACGCATCTCAACTGTTGTTTGTGGTGTGCAGGTAAAGGAAAAGTATGATCGTGGAATCAAAGGCGATGAGGAGGAGGATGTTCTAGAGGCTTGATTGATTGTGGTCTAGCTGTTGTTAGGTTGCTAGATTAAGTCAATGGAACATTGTAGGATGTTAGCTGTTGGTTAATTCTTTATTTGATTTATGGTATTGGTTATTGGTTTGATTGTTGAAATTCTTTTGGTTTAATGGAATTTGTTTTATTTGGTTATCCGCAGTTATTGATTGATGTTAGGATGTTAGTGGGTATGGGACCACTAGTAAATTAAGGTATTAAAAAAAAAAACGGGAAGGGTTGTTTCACTGTGTATTATTGAGTTGTTGAATGGAAGTAAAAATTTAAAATTGTGGTAGAATAAAAAAAGTTCTGTAATTTATTTATAAAATTTTAAACAGGAAAAATAAAATTAAAAGTAAAATATTATTTTATAACATATCAAAAAGGAAAAAAAATTGATGTTTCGTTAATTGAATCAAATGCTTCTAATCCAAATTTAAGTATTGAAAGGTAGTAATTAAAGAGAAAATAGTTATAATACATCTTGAAAATCATTTTACAGTCTAATATGTGTTATGTGTGATCCAATAGAAAGTGGAAAAAAATAGAGGCCAAAAAGAGTGCATCATTAGTAATGACGAAAGTTAAAAGTGTTTGAAAATAAATTAGTAAAACTTGAAAAGATAATAGGGAATACAAAATCACACATGACTAAATTAAAATCTCTGACATCTCATTAATCGTGTGATACGAATGAGTTTGTAGAAAATTAAATGACATACATTATTAAATAGATTATTAGATTTCAAGTCGGGTTTAACAGTTTGGCCATATAATCATAGAAAGTAGGATAAGATATGCACTTTCATGAATTGGTCGTTTATGCTACGTTGCAATTATTTCGATGGGTAAAGCAAGCTCGGTAAAAATGTTATAACGATATGATATTATATTTTACCTTTAAGCAATATTCATGAGATTCGGTATATTCAAATTTATACAGAATAATGTTATGTTATTATCAATATCTAATCATAAATAATATATACAATTAGAGCAATAATCGATCAACATCAAAACCTTTAAAAAATGTTTTAATGAAATATATGAATAAAAAATAAACTCTCTTAATGATAAAAGATCTTGAAGTAGTCATCAATATTGTTTAATTTTCCTAATATTACCACATGACATATATTTATAAAGATTTACTCTCAAAACTTTGAATGATTATATTCGAGTTTAAAAATTTATATTAATAAAAAAATATTTAAATTAAAATCCCGCGCTTGCGCGGATACAAATTCTAGTATACTATAAAATGTCCCTTCAATTCCTGACTTAGTTTACTTCCCACCACGTATTAATAGTGCTACACTAGCTAATGCTAATTGTGCTATAACCCAAAACATCACATGCTAATTTCTTGATTAGTTCAAGTGGAATCAGATATTTCTTCTGGAAAGCAGTAAACGAATATCAAATTAATAATTATTATGGCTATGGAACATATTTAAAAGAGTAATTGATAGCTGAAAATATATTCCACTGTTAACCTTTAACACCAATATACACTACAAAACAGTAAAAAGTAGAAAACATTCTTTGACATTAGTTTCAAGTTTATATTCTCTTTGACGCAACTTTAACACAACAACGTGTGAAACGACGAACAACGCAAAAGATTGGGTTTTTACAAACATCCAACTCTTTAACCTGTGGTCTATTCTATGTATCAAATTAGTAGATCTCATCATTAGATTTTTTTTTTTTTTTTTTTTACTACGAAAGTCGAATGATAATGTGGAAATGACAAACGCGTTTTTGGACAACTATTACAGAACACACCAAACAAATATTACAAATAACGAATCTAAAATATAAACGGCTCTATTTACATTATCTTGAACATATCAGGTAAGCAGTTTGTTTTCTATCTAAAGTTTATATCAGAATATACCTATAAAAATATATCTTTAACACACAACTTATTATAAACGGCTCTACTTACATTATCTTGACTCTTGAGCATAATATATTCAGGTCAGTTTTGAATATTTGGAATAAAGGGGTTTATGATCTATTCAACTATTTTAGAATTTTGGTTTGGTTCGAGATATTTTCAGTTCAGTTCTAGGTACTACCTGAATATAAATTTTAAGAAAAATGGTTAAATTTAAATAAAATTTGGTACAATTTTGACATATATAGCTAAGAACTTTCAAATATTTTTTGTTATGTCGAGTATTATGGTTATTTTTGTTTAAAATAATTGTTATGTTTGGATTTAAATTGTAATTTTAAATAAAAACTAGATATTAAGTCTCAATATAATTAATATTTAGATATATAATTATTTTTTAGGTATTTCGGCTTGTTCAGATAAACATTTGATTTTTGTTTCCGTTCAGATTCTTCGTATACATATAAGAATTGAGGATTGGTTCAGATATTTTATTGATTTTAAGTTCGGCTCGATTCCTTGTTTTATCAATTTTGGTTATATGATATTGTATTTTTTTTTATTGTCAACCAAACATTAATAATTAGAAAATAATTTCAAGATTGGTTGTCCAAATATATTTATATTAACATTTTTGAAGTATATTTTGGTTTATGCTTTTTAAGTTTTATTATTTAATATTTTTTAACAACATTAACCCCTAAAACAATTCCATAAATAACACTACAAAGAAACTTAAATACTAAACTTTCTTAAATTGACCAACATTTATTGCCATAACATTTTAACAACATCTATACATTCCGATTTTTCCAAAAACAACTCTACCCATTACAGTTTTAACCCATTAAATCTCCAAAATTATTTTTATGGATGCTAGAATCTCTCAAATTTAAATGATATACAACATATTTTCCATAACAAAAGTTTACAATATCCATAATTATATTAACATTAATAAATTTTCTAAACCGGAAATCCAATTATAAAATGTCAAATTAAATATGTTGAAAACCCCAATATAATTTGGTTTATTTTTTATTTTTTGAGGAAATGCCAAAAAAAAATTAAAATTCTATTAATTATCATAAACTATATATATTGACATGGAAAAATTATAAACTATAAAAATATGCTAATTTGGTAAAACAATTAACATAATTAAACTTGATAAAAATAGTTATTTCAATTTTTTTACGCAAAAACTTATTTTGATTTTGGTGAGACGGGTTGACATTAATCTCATATAGGGAGTTAAGTGGAATTGTTTTTTTTTTAAACACTTTTAGATGTGTACCAGAAGATAAATGTATTACTAGACTGTTGGGCATAATTTTAGTCATGTAAATTGTAATAGATAAATTCTATTATGATTATGATATATTGTGTAAATAATAGAGAATTATGCATTCTCCAAGAATATTGGGTCAGTGCCGGCCGAAACGGTGAACGTTGACTCAATCCCAGCCAAACGGTGAGCATTGACTCAATACGGGCCGTAACGGTAAGCAATGAGTCAATACAGGCTGCAACGGGATATGGCCACCAATATCGTTAAGAGAATATTCGAGTCTATCTCTTGAGGAGAATATTCAAAACGACCTTATCTCATGTAGAGGCGGTTACTCAAGCCCAAATCCCATGAGGATTAGGGTAAAGAGACTTCTCTATAAAAAGGGAGCGAAATCAACACAATAGGGGAGGAAATCGAGAGCAGAACAAGAGACCCAAAACACAGCCACACGACTCAATTCCAAAGCATTGCTAGGATTACTCGTTGTGCCTTAAACTCTTGTATTTGAGCTCGATACTTTGATCAATAAAAACGACTATTCAACATCTGTTTCTTGTTTCCGTAGTCTCTAAACGAATCGATTATTTTTGCCCAAACAATTGGCGCTAGAGAGAGGGGCAGAGTAAACTACGTGAGATGACAGGAAGCGGAAGTGATACGACTAATGTCGAAGCGACTGTCGCCGCTCAACTGGAAGCTCTGACTGCCAGGATGAACGAGACGGTGCAGAAGCTGACGCAGATGGAGGCCGATAACGCCAGACTACGGGAGGAGAACGCTTCGCTGATGACAGCAGGGAGAGTTTTTACCGAAGCAAGCTCTAGGTTTCGCGGCGTGAATCGGATGCAAGACCTTAACTCAACGCCTAGAACCAATAATCAAACACCCACAACGGATGATGCTCGGCTGGAGACTCCTCGTCAG
Source organism: Camelina hispida (assembly GCA_023657505.1). Lineage (NCBI taxonomy): Eukaryota > Viridiplantae > Streptophyta > Magnoliopsida > Brassicales > Brassicaceae > Camelina > Camelina hispida. Next base: position 23,218,869 of record CP094635.1, on the reverse strand, counting down.
GATGTAAACGGCGGAGGAAACCCTGAAACAAGGCAGGCACGTGAAAGCCTTACCCGAGAAGACAACTTGGATCAACAAGGAGTTGTCAACACACCAGGCATAACAGGAATCGAACAGGAGCCATATACCAAGTCATCTGAAGCCGCTTACTTGGAAGCTTTGATCACAAAACGACTGGGTGCAGTAGAAGCTATGATTCAACGACTACCGGGAGTGGCTCCACCGATTCGAAAAAGCAACTTGCACTCTTATGCTGATACACCGTTCTCTGATGAAATCGCACTCACTGAGATGCCGAGAAAATTCATGCTACCAACAATGAAGATGTATGATGGAACATCCGACCCGGATGACCACATAGCTCAATACAAACAACGAATGTTCACGACGGCTATCCAGAAAGAGTGTAGGGAGGCGACTATGTGCAAGGGTTTTGGCTCAAGTCTCACGGGGCTGCGCTTCAGTGGTTTATCAACTTGCCAAACGGCTCAATAAATTCGTTTGCATCATTGACAGATGTTTTCGTTGAACAATTCGCAAGCAGCAGGAACCTCGAAAAAACAGCAGATGATCTGTATGAGGTGCGACAGAAGAGAGATGAGTCATTACGTGCCTATGTGGGACGATTCAACAAGGAGAAGGTGTCAATACCGAGTTGCAACATGTCTACTGCCATATCGGCATTCAGGAGAGGTTTACTCCCAGATGGCGACTTATACAAAGAGCTAACCAAATACCAATGTAAAACGATGGAGGATGTACTCTCACGTGCATGGGCTCAGATCAAATGGGAAGAAGACTCGGCTTATCACCAACGAGGTTCGCCACGGTCTGACCGCGTTGTGAGAAACGAAAGGTCAAGTAGGGATGACAAACCTTACCAAAGACCTAAGGACGAGAACACTAAGAGTGGAAGAAGGAACACGCATCGACCATTGAGCATAGCAGACGACTTGAAACCCAGATCATCAACATGGCCAGATATCAGTAACCTTTCAATCTCGCATGCACACTTAGTCGGTGTACTGAAGGAGATGGGTGATAACGTGAGATGGCCTCCAAAGATGAAGGCACCTGACAACAAGCGGAACGCCTTAAAGTGGTGTGAATTCCACAATGATCACGGTCATAGAACAGAAGATTGCATCTCATTGAGGATGGAAGTGAATGAGCTGTTGAAAAAAGGATACTTGAGAGAATACTTGTCTGACAAAACCCGAAATCAACTGGATGGCGAAAGCAATAAGCAAATCGCGATCACTGACGCTCCGCTTTCACCTCCAAAACATGATCGAGTTATCAATGTTATCTCTGGAGGATCAGAAATAAGCGGGATCACTCATTCAGCTGCAAAGAGAAACACTAGAGCTGTCAAGAACCCTCAAAGCAAAGGGAATGCTACACAAAGGGACATGCCAGCATGCACAATAACATTTACAACCAATGAGAGCAGCATATCAACCCCGCATCACGATGCGTTAGTCATACAATTGACAGTGGCGAATTGCCTGATGAAGAGGATATTAATCGACAATGGAAGCTCAACCAACATCCTTTACATGCAAGCATACAAAGAGTTGGGTCTTGACAATGAAGGACTGACACGAAAATCTATCCCATTAGTGGGATTCAGCGGTGAGGTCAAACAGAGTATTGGTGAAGTGACACTTCCAGTATATGTTGAGGGGGTTAACAAACACACGAAGTTTTTGGTAGTGGACTGTGCTTCAGCTTACAATGCTATTATGGGGCGACCTTGGATTCACGACATGGGAGCCATCCCATCGACTCTACACCAAATTATCAAATTTCCCACCCCATGGGGAGTGAAAGAGATTGGAGGGGAACAAGAGAGTTTTACGCTCATGTTATCAGACTACCTTAAAGGGTAAAGGTCAACAATTATAGCAATTACGAAGTCATTGAAGTTCATGGGTCAGGAGCTTATAAGTTGCAAAACTTAAAAGGAGAAACTCTCCCCAATAGCTGGAATGCCCTGCATCTGAAAAATACTACTTTTATTGTTTTGGGTTCTTGGTTTTTGATTATTTATTTATGGTGTTTTCAAGTTTTCCGAGGATTAACACTGCATGTCTCAAGTTATAGACAATGGTTTTAATAAAACTGAGCTCTGGTCTATGTGACCTGCTTTTCAACAAATTACGCATTGAAGTCATTGATACATGGACATCTGAACAATACGCTCTCTACAAAAACTGGGTAATCACCTGAAACGCGAAACATTCACTACAACTGCCTATTAAAGAGACGTCGCTATAGGAATGTAACAAATCTGGAATCCACCTGATGGTCGGATTCGAATTTAGCAAACTTGACAGCAAAACACTTGCTAACAAGGAATGAGCTATGAAACACTTTAATTGGGTCACGAACCCGTATCATGTCGCCAGCATGACATCAACCTTTTGCTTGTGGCAAATTTGTTAATGTGTAACCAATTCAAGGAATTGGTTAGGAACCACATTGTCTATTGAAAACCAATATAGAATCAGTGTGTAACCAATTCATGAAATTGGTTAGGAACCACATCGTCTATTGAAAACCAATATAGAGTCAATGTATAACCAATTCAGGAAATTGGTTAGGAACTACATTATTATTTTAAAGGCTAATGTAGAGACAATGTGTAGCTAGTTCAAAAAATTGGTTAGGAACCACGTTGTCGTCTTGAAGCCAATTTATTGGCTAGGGACCACATTGTCTATATAAAAGCCAATGTAGGGTCAATGCATAGCCAATTCATGAAATTCTAGTAATGTTCACTATGATTACATATGCGTCCAATAATAAGATCACTATGACAACCTACATACGACAATGTTCTACTAGAACTAGAAGACAAAAGCTAAATAAGTTATAACGAGGGGAGAAAATAGTTGGTCATGGAGCAATGGGTTCTGAGTCATCCAGCCTGGAGTCAACCTGCTCTTGAGCTCCAATCTGAGCAAGGGAATCCCCGAAAGTAGGTGGAGGCATCTCCTTAAACAGCGCCTGACTCCGCACGGTTTGGTACTGTATATCCACTTCACCTAGATCCCATTTCTTATGCTCCCCCAACAGGCAATCACGCAATGCCTCCCATCGAGCTATGATGGTTGCCCCATTCAAGTAGAAATCCAGCTCATACTTTAGGACCTCAATTCGCTTCTTGAGAGAGACAATCTCATCTTGAAGCACTTCCTTCTCACCAAATGATCTCTCATTGTTGGCTTTAAGGTCAATTATGGCCTGGTCACGTTCAACCAATTTGGCGTCCAAAGTCGCGATGTCACGGTTCTTGAAGGCAATGGTCTCGTGAGCCGAAGCAGTTTTTGATTTCTCATTGCTCAACTCACGCTTCAGACTCTCATTGATTCGATGCTCAGAAGAAAAATTTTCTCAGCAAGATGAAACAAAGACATCGCCTGCAACAGGAAAAAAAAAACAATGAATGGCCAAAACGGCTAAGAAAAAGAAAGAATGGATGTTAGAACAGGAGTTCCAGCCTCATAACTTAATAGGCCGCAACCTAAAATACCTTGAAGAGGTCAACGAAAGTATCATCAACATTGGAGGCAGTCCCGACAGTGACTAACGATTCAAAGTCATGAGCGAGAATTCTAGATTTCAACTCTTCAGCAACCAAAGAGAAAAAGACTTCACATGTGAAGAGAAGAAGTGATGTGGCAAGCTCCTATCAAATGTGAAGCAAAGAGAAGTCCACGAGGACTTAATGTAGAGTAATCAAAATTAAGAGCACTAAAGAGTGCATACATCAGTTCTAAGAGAGTGGGGGTAAACTCATTGATTTGATGCTCCAAGAATATTGGGTCAGTGCCAGCCGAAACGGTGAACGCCAAGGAGTGCATACGTCAGTTCTAAGGTACGTTATTCAATTTGTCATACGTGAAACTTCTATAGTTATGCCTTAGACTACACTACTCTCTAAATTCTTATTAAGAAAATAGAGAGTGGGGGCAAACTGTTGGGCATAATTTTAGTCATGTAAATTGTAATAGATAAATTCTATTATGATTATGATATATTGTGTAAATAATAGAGAATTATGCATTCTCCAAGAATATTGGGTCAGTGCCGGCCGAAACGGTGAACGTTGACTCAATCCCAGCCAAACGGTGAGCATTGACTCAATACGGGCCGTAACGGTAAGCAATGAGTCAATACAGGCTGCAACGGGATATGGCCACCAATATCGTTAAGAGAATATTCGAGTCTATCTCTTGAGGAGAATATTCAAAACGACCTTATCTCATGTAGAGGCGGTTACTCAAGCCCAAATCCCATGAGGATTAGGGTAAAGAGACTTCTCTATAAAAAGGGAGCGAAATCAACACAATAGGGGAGGAAATCGAGAGCAGAACAAGAGACCCAAAACACAGCCACACGACTCAATTCCAAAGCATTGCTAGGATTACTCGTTGTGCCTTAAACTCTTGTATTTGAGCTCGATACTTTGATCAATAAAAACGACTATTCAATATCTATTTCTTGTTTCCGTAGTCTCTAAACGAATCGATTATTTTTGCCCAAGAATATTGGGCCAATTGTTGATTATTTTTGAAGCCAAGAATATTCCCGGTAGCGTATTACTAGACTATAGATATACCACACGGTTAAAATCTTGAAAATACTACAAAAATCATATACTTTGAATACTTATATCAAATACATATAGAATTACATTTTTAAAATTAATAAAACAATAATAAAATAACAAATAAATATAATATAAATTTTTAGTTTTTAAAATTAAAAATATTGTCTTGCGATATAAATCCAAGTGGTATTGTATTATGTAAGTTTGTTTTATATTAGAAAATTCCTAAAAATTTATATTTTGACAAAAAAACCAACATATTAAATACGGATAATGCATACTAAATCCAAATTTATATGTTGGCAAAAAGTAGATTCGGACCCACTTTTACAATTTAAAAGCAAAAAAAAAAAATACCTCGTCACCTTCACAAATTATTCAGTTATCCACCCAAAAAAAATCAATTAAGAACTCGGAAAAATATCAAATATAGTGGTTGTGAATTGTAATATATCACGAACATGTTCACACTTGCTAAAAGAAAAGAAATAACCGTTTTATTTTATTTGGAGGGTCCATCAACTTTTACATTATACACGTATTTAACACATTACCTTTTATTCAAAATCAAGAAAACCCAATGTAATCATAGATTCATAGCCACTAGTTTTACGCACCGGACTATCGACAAATCAAATAAAAACGTTACCAGACAAATTCCAAAAGAAAGAAAAATAAAACTGACTCCCCATCTACTGTTGTTTTTCTTGTCATCATCTTCTCTCTTTTGGGGTCACGGTTTTGATTTACTCTTTAGTCACTATCATAGCCACGAAGAGCATCTTCATAAATACACTGAAGGCTCACGTTTTGCCATGTCCTCCTTAACAAGTTTTTTTTTTCTTCTCTCTTCACACCTTCACCGTCACGGATCCATTTAAACAATAAATTCGCAGTAATGTTTTTAGTCGAATGAATCTTTGAACATATTTTCCTAAAAACCCGGCAAAGAAAAAAACTGTTTTTTCTTCTTCTTATTTTTCTTCTTTTTGTTCTTCCTCTGTCACTGTTCTGTCTTCGACGGTTTGGTCTGAAATCTTTTTCTTACAAGAACAAGAAAGCTTTGTCTTTTAGCTCTTTTAGAAGGTAACTGAAGTGTGAATCTGGTCTTTTTCTTTAATTTACCAAAAGCTGGATACTTGTTTCTGTTTTGGGATGCTCTCTGTGTGACTGTGACAGATTGGTTCTTGTTTCTGTTTTGGGATGCTCTCTGTGTAAAAACAAAAAACAGAGCAAGTTGCGATTGATTTGCTTCTTTTTTTTTTTTTCTTTTTGATATTTCTGACCTCAACTTGCAAAGTCTGAATCTGTGTTCTTCTTCCTTTGAATCTTTTTTTCTTTCTTTACAGGAGAAGAATAGTGTCTTCTTTCACCGTCGCATGGCTACAATAAACGATATTGGAGTAGCAGCAGCAATCAATATAGTGACAGCATTCGCTTTTCTCTTAGCTTTTGCTATATTCAGGATTCAACCAGTAAATGACAGAGTCTATTTCCCTAAATGGTATCTCAAGGGATTAAGAAGTAGCTCTATACAAACCGGTGGCTTTGGAAGCAAATTTATCAACTTGGACTTCAGGTCCTATATTCGATTCCTTAACTGGATGCCTGAAGCTTTAAAAATGCCAGAACCCGAGCTCGTCGATCACGCTGGACTTGATTCTGTTGTCTACTTGAGGATCTACTTACTCGGGTATATATACATCCTATATGTATCTCCCTAAGCCCTCTTGTTTTCCTCCTGGTTTTTAAGACTTCTGAGCCATGTGGAAAAATTTTGCAGGCTCAAGATCTTTTTCCCCATAGCTTGTGTTGCTTTTACAACAATGGTGCCTGTTAATTGGACAAACAAGGGATTGGACCGGTTAAGGCATTCTAATATAAGTTTCAGTGATATTGATAAACTCTCTTTGTCAAATATACCGAATGGGTCACCTAGGTAAGAGATACTTCTCCAAGTTTGGTGGTTTTTATTCTTTGTTCCATATGTTTTACTCATTGGATCCTCATCTACTGTAGATTTTGGATGCATTTGTGTGTAGCTTACGCCATCACCTTTTGGACATGCTTTATCCTGAAAAGAGAGTACCAGAATATAGCATTAATGAGGCTACAGTTTCTTGCCAATGACCAAAGGAGACCTAACCAGTTCACTGTAATAAAACTTTGAATCTTTCGATGCTCTTTTGAGTTTTACTTGTGATTAAATAAGTTGTAAACCTGTTTTTTCTTACTGATGTTAGGTGCTGGTAAGAAACATTCCTACAGATCCTCATGAATCAATCTGTGAACTTGTTGAACACTTCTTCAAGGTCAATCATCCAGATCACTACCTCACTTTCCAGGTAAAGTCATCTTCAGGTTTTCTGATATCTCCATCCTTGACTCGATTTCTCAGTTGATGATTCTTGATCTGCTTTAACTCAGGCAGTCCATGATGCAACCAAACTCTCAGAATTGGTTCTGACGAGGAAACAAATGCAGAATCTGCTCGATTACAATATAAACAAACACATGAGAAATCTAAATAACAGGCCAGTTGTTAAGGTAAACTCACATTTGCAAATCACATAAGCTTACGTTTCTCTTCTGTTGCTCTCTTAACACTCATCTCCATGTCTGCAAGTAGATGGGATTTCTTGGCTGCTTTGGTGAAGAAGTTGATGGAATCAAGTACTACACGTCTGCCGTCGAGGGTCTAACCAGAGAAGTAAAGCGTTCAACTTAACTACTCTGTGCTATTGTTTTTGTTCCCCAACCTCATTTGCAACATTTAATAAAACTTTCTTTGGATGTTTTCAGATCTCTGAGGAGAAACAAAGATTAAGGACCGGTACAAAGTCCATAGTTCCAGCAGCTTTTGTATCTTTCAAGAGCCGTTGGGGAGCAGCGGTTTGTGCTCAAACTCAACAGACAAGAAACCCAACAGAGTGGATAACCGAGTGGGCTGCGGAGCCTCGTGACATCTACTATGACAATCTGGCACTGCCATATGTAGACCTTAAGATAAGGAGGCTCATAGTCGGCGTAGCATACTTCTTCCTCACCTTCTTCTTCATGATACCAATAGCATTTGTACAGTCACTCGCCAACATTGAAGGCATAGAGAAGGCTTTTCCTTTCTTGAAACCCCTTATAGAAGTGTATGTCTCTGTCTATCTCCCTGAATATATCAACCTGATAATCCCCTCTGCCCGGTTGATTGATTTTCTTACGTTGCTTGGTCTTTGTCGACAGAAAATTGTTAAAGTCAATCATCCAAGGTTTCCTTCCTGGAATCGCTTTGAAGATCTTCCTCCTTTTCCTCCCAAGAATACTAATGCAAATGTCCAAATTCGAAGGTTTTGTCAGCACATCCTCATTAGAAAGAAGAGCCGCATCTAGATTCTATATGTTCCAGTTCATTAATGTTTTCCTTGGAAGCATAGTCACCGGGACTGCGTTTCAACAGCTCAACAGCTTCCTTAACCAATCTGCAAACGAGTACGTTCTTTAGACCCTCTCCTTGCCTGGATTCACCGGGAAATCTCATATCATTCTGACTTTTTATTTCTGCAGTATTCCAAAGACAATTGGCGTCTCGATTCCAATGAAAGCGACCTTCTTTATAACATACATAATGGTGGATGGGTGGGCAGGTGTTGCTGGGGAGATACTAAGGTTGAAGCCGCTCATAATCTATCATCTAAAGAACTCCTTCCTCGTGCGAACTGAGAAAGATAGGGAAGAAGCAACTGATCCTGGAACCATAGGATTCAACACCGGTGAGCCTCAAATACAGCTTTACTTTCTTCTCGGTCTCGTTTATGCAACAGTTAGCCCCATCCTTCTTCCCTTTATCCTCGTCTTCTTCGGCCTGGCTTACGTAGTGTACCGTCATCAGGTGAGATAACTGAACCTTCTACATCCATTTCCTCCAACGTTCGAGTATCGTTAAGTAACAATGAAGGCTTCGTTGCAGGTAATAAATGTGTATAACCAAAAGTATGAGAGTGCAGGGAAGTTCTGGCCTGACGTTCACAGGCGTGTTGTCACCGCACTGATCGTGTCACAACTGCTCTTGATGGGTCTTCTAAGCACTAAACATGCTTCTAAGTCCACTCCTTTACTTCTTGTGCTTCCGTTGCTGACCATCGGGTTCCACATACACTGCAAATGTCGTTACCAACCTGCTTTTGTCACATATCCTTTGCAGGTTAGTTAAAACTTAAGAGACAAAAATAACTGGGTATTTCTAGTAGCTTTGAGTAAAATGTGTAAGCTTACCTTTTCGATGTTCCGAGCAAAAGCAGGAAGCTATGATCAAAGATACACTGGAACGCACACGTGAGCCAAATCTAAATCTCAAGGCTTTCCTTCGAGATGCGTATGCCCACCCGGAGTTCAGGGTTGGAGAAAACTCTGACCAAGAGATGGACTTGGAGAAGGGGAGGTCTGACAAGTCACCAGATTTAGTTGCCACAAAGCGTGGCTCATGGAGGAACACTTCTTTGCCTAGCAAACACAGCTACACAAATTCATCTTGATAGTTGCTTTGTTATACCTCCAATGGTGATTCTTTTATGTCTTAAAGAAGTTTTCCCTTCATTGGAAAAATGTACATAAATCTTCAGGTCAATACCATCTACGATTACATTGATTTCACTCGAATATGTTCTACGATTACATTGGAGGTGGGGATATGATAGCTATAAATCATCAGGTCAGTGCCATCTATGATTACATTGATTTCACTCGAAAATGTTCTTCCCGTAAGTGTCTAGAAGTGGCTGAAGTGTTTTACGTCCATCAGCACGAGCAAGAAGTTGACGCAGCCTGCATTTAACACCTTCGTTTGGGGTAAATTTCCTATCGAGCATGCTCTCAAGAAGCAGAACTGCATCTTTAACCTTGTTCTCTTCAAGGAAGCCAGATATAATAGTGTTAAACGAAACAGAATCAGGTGAACAACCCTTTGGCTCTAATTGAAAGAACAATGCTCTGGCTTCTGATAGCATCTTATGTTTGCAGAGGGCATCAATAATAATGTTGTACGTTACGACATCTGCCACCAATCCCATGTTTGGGATTTCACCAAAGAGTCTCTTTGCTTCCTCCAGCTTCCCATTTTTTAGCAGACCACTGATGAGAGCATTGAACTGATATATGTCAGGAGAATGACCAGACTTCCATATTGCATTGAAGATTCCTTGCGCGGCATCTAAATCCCCAGCTAGGCAAGAAGCGCGTATTAATGAAGTGTATGTATAATTGTCTGGCTTTAGACCCTCACATGTCATTCGTCTTACAATGTCAATGGCTTCCTCTATTTTCCCATACTTGCAATAGCCACCGATCATTATATTGTACGTAATGACATCAGGCACCAAACCCTTGTCCGGGATCTCATCAAAAAGTCGCTTCGCATCAGCCACTTTTCCATTTTTCATCATACCATCGATGAGAGCACCGAACTGGTTTATGCTTCGAGTATGACCAGTTGCATAAAAGATTTCTTGGGCGAAGTCCCAATTTCCTGCCTGGCTTAAACCATGTATTAGCGTCGTGTATGAAGCATCGCACAGTCTCTTCCCCTCACGTTCCATTCGTCTTAACAGTCTTCTTGCTCCTTCTAAATATTCTTTTTTAACCAAACAGTCAATGAGAACACTGTACTGTTGTATGCTTGGAGAGCAGTCAGACCTGCATATTGCATCGACGACTTCTTTAGCGACTTCTGAATCTCCAGCTTGGTTAACAACATGGATTAATGCTGCGTATGTATAAATGTCTGCTTTCAACCCTTTACAATCCATTTCTCTTATAAGTTGGACAGCTTCCTCAATTTTCCCATTCTTACAATACCCACTGATCATTATGTTGTAACTAACAACATCAGGCCTAACGTCACGATGCCTCATCGATTTGAACAATTCAGTTGCGTCCGTAAGCCTACACCCTTTAAACATACCATCCAACAGAGAGTGATATGTTTCTACGTTAGGCTCCGGACCTCGCTTGATCATTGATTCATATATATCAATCGCTTCATTCACCTTACTGACTTTGCAAAGACGATGTATCAAAATATTATAAGTGTAAACATCAGGTGATACACCTTTACTCACCATTTCCTTAATCATCTCTGTAACATCATCCCACAATCCCGCTTTGCTTAATCCAGAGATGAAAGAGTTATAAATGAACAGATCAGGAGAGATCCCTTGAGCAATCATCTCATCGAAATATTTAAGCGCCTCGTTAAACCTCCCTGAGCTACTCAGTGCAGTAATCATCATCCTAAAAGCCAAAATATCAGGAGCAACTCCATTCGCAGTCATCTCTTCAAACACTGCCATAGCTTCGTCGAGTGACTTGTTCCTAATGAAGGAGCCGATTACGAAACTGTAGATAACCACATCACTCTTAAAACCAGAAGCAATCATCCTTCTATGCAAACTTAGAGCAGTACCAGTCTCGCCAAAGTCACAGAGCTTAACAATAAGACAATTATAGAGAGAATCATCAACCTTAACACCTCTCTGAGACATTTTATCAAACACTTGAAGTGCATCAATCACTCTCCCTTGAGTACACAAACTAAGCACCAAACTGTCAGCTGTTACCAAATCAGGCTCAAACCCTCTTTTAATCATATCGCTCAGAACACAAAACCCAGAATCAAATTGCTTCAAATGGCGAAACACGTTAATCAAAATATTCAAAGTACACAAATCAGGCTCGATAATAACACCCTCCTCGTGTCTCAACATCCTCTTATACATCGAAACCACTTCCTTAGATCCTTGAAGCTTCATCATTGAACCGAACAAGTGATTGAAAGTGTCAATCAAAGGTATGGGTTTTGTCTCCAGAAGCTTCTCGAAGTAAAGCAGAGCATCTTCAAGGTTTAGTTTACCAGTCTTGCATTGTCGGTACACCTGAAGTTCAAGGTTGCTTCTTTTGGTATTCGATTGAAAAAAGGAAGATAGTGACGAGATTAAGCGACGGCAAGGTTTGGCTCCTCCTCCGACGTTCGTCGGAAGATATAGGCGGAAGAGCATTTTGGCACTTGTTTGAAGTTGATTTGTTGTGTGACTCTATTCTGTTCGGTTCCTGTTTTGTCCTTCCAATTGTACGTAATCAGAGTCGCCGTTGTCGTAATTTCCGACAAAACTCTGAAGAATATCAAAGCTTTAGGTTTTGAACTTTTTTCTTTGCTCCTTTAATTAAAAGTTTTGAGAATGATTTTTAGTGTTAGTTTTGAATTAAAAAGCCCATTTTCCAATTCGAAATTTTTTAAAATATATCTATATATATATATAATGTACTTTAAGAAAAAATTGAAAACTAATTAAAAAATAAAATATTGTTGCAATAGAATTAAAACTTAGGGTGAGTTATTAGAATATTGCATAAAAGCTTCCTTATTACAAAATTAACATACAATTGTTTGTAATGAGTAGACTAACACATTGTACCTATACTATCCCTTAAACTAGTGTTGGGAAAAAACGTAATTACGGCTAATGCCATTAGAAAAAAAAAAAACATTGGAAGTTGGGACTAAGTCTACCGATCCTTTGATGGTAGATTTATACACTTGGACTGATTAAAGGTGTACGTCAGATATTTTTGGTACACTTAGTTGTAGTTTTGGTACACTTTTCGGTCACTGTAGATGGAATACTTAGTTGTAGTGTTGGTACACTTATCGGTGGACGTACATGAAATCGATTCGGTAGATTAAGTTGGTAGAGGAATTTCCCTTTGATGATAGACTTTTGTTTTTAGCGCGTGTAGCGGCAAACATAAAAGGGTGGGAAGATATTTATGGTAGACTAATGGCCTGTTGCGACAGATTTTTGCAACAGCCTTCTCTCCTTACAGATATTTTTGGTATACTTTGTTTGTTTTTTGAAATAGTTTTCGTAGTGTTGTGGTAGGCTTCTTGTCCGTGGTAGATTTAGTAAGCAAGATTGACAGCTGTAAAGTCTTACCAGAATAACAAGAATTTGTTTGAGCTGGCAAAGACAGTCTAGCGTTGCGATAGACTTATTGGAAGAAGATCTAAACACCTTTCCTATTCTTCTGATCTATGGTGTTCATGTAATAAAGTTTGTAGCAGATTCATCAATCGTGTTCTGTTTGTCTGTCGGAGCAAACGTCTTTTTCCTACTCAGTTTCGGAAATCTTTCCTCTGGGTTCATCCATGGAATAGCAAGATATCGCTATTGGAGGATCTATATAACTCACTTTTTATAGGTTTTTAATTTAGAAATCAGATGTTAAGATGAAAATCTATAATAGTTGAGTAAAAACCCCACAAGTGAAACCAAAAAAATAGACATAAGTCGTGAAAAAATCAAGTGAGGCAGGGAAAATTAGGGTTTTCAATCGTATGTTAGAGGTAGAAGACGAGGATATTCTGGTAATTTGGGTTCATTAAACCTAAAATCGAACATGTACGTACATATAAACGTGTACGTACATCTGCATCTTTATGTGGAGGAGAAAAATCATGTGACACTGTGCCGCAAGAGACTAAAATCTAGTGATATTGTCATGTTCAGAGATGTTATTGCTCAAGATTACTACTTTCAAATGTACTACGACGATCTCCCCTTGTGGGAATTTGTTGGTAAATCATAGGGAGATTATCTTGGTCAAAAGGAGAAGCTTACTAAGTATTATTTGTTCAATCACTTGAAGTTTAATGTTCTGTATAATGCAGACGAAGTTGTTGAAATCAACAGTTTTAGTAATCCGAGTTATCTGGTTGATATATCGGAGAACACTGAGATTGATGTTCATTTTCATACTCAATTACTTGGAATTTGACTTCATACGGTCTGCGACAAGAATGAATAAATACTCCCAGGCGTCGCTTCATCCTATCAGCCAGAAGATTCACTTATTCTCATTTCTTAACTCTATAACTGTTGTTGTGTTGTTAGTTGGACTTCTTTTTTTGCTCTTCGTGCGTCATCTCAAAAATGAACTAAGAAGGTGACAAGTTTTTCTTAGGAGACTTTTCTTTTTTTCTGTAGTTTAGCATATGTGATGATAAAAAAATTATCTTTTTGAGATAATTTTTCTTTTATGAGTTTCAGTTGCTCGATTGGAGATGAAGAAGAAAAAAAGGAAGTGGGTTGGAAACTCGTACATAGTGATGTATTTAGATTTCCTCGGAATATCTCAGTTGCTAAATCTTGTAAGTTTCTACTATAGAGTAATACATAAGCTAATTTTATCACACAGTGGCTAACTATGATATTTTAGTGAAAACCCCAGTAAAGTTTTGTCATGGCATTTGAGATACATATTATACATTTGCTTAGTTATTGACAACTTGTTCAAGTCAATCTTACATGATGATACATTATGTTTCCGTTTATTGGGAATACTTACGTCCTGTATCAAGATGAATGGTGTGTTAATATTGTTCCATGTCTCTGACTTGTTTTTCATCTTCAGGATTATTGCTCTATTTGCACTGGCCTTCACCGGTTTTCTATACCGTACAGTCGTGGAATGCTGTTGACTTCTCTCGTCATCATTTACACTCTAACATCAATAGTGGCTGGTTACACATCTGCTTCTTTCCATAACCACTTCGAGGGAAACAAACAGGTGATTAACTTTTCAGATGCCTTACCCTTACTTCTGCTGTTCCAGAAACGTTCGTGGTTCGTATAACCTTAAACATTAGAGCATTATTGTCATTTTTAGAAAAGGAGGGTTCGTCTTGCTGGGATTCTCTACCCAGTTCCTTTCTTCATAGTAGTTTCGGTTCTCAACACTGTGGCAATTACGTATGGGGCAACAGCTGCACTCCCGTTTGGCACAATAGTCATCATCATACTCATTTACACTTTTTTTGAATATCCCATTTCTCACGTTGGGAGGAGTTTTAGGTAACCGTTTCGGATTATTAGAGTTTCAACCTCCAACAGCTGTTAAAGAAACCCACGAGAAATTCCACTTCAAAATTGGTATGTAGAAAGCTGTACCAGGTGTTTCTTGGAGGCTTTGTACCTTTCAGTGCAGTAGTTCTCGAGTGGCACCAACTCTATGCAAGCTTGTGGGGATTCAAAATATATACCTCGCCTGGAATGATGCTTTTCACATTCCTTGTGCTCATCTTCTTGAGTGCGAGTGTCGGTATTATCTTGACCTACATTCAGCTATCCGGTGAAGATCATGAATGGTGGTGGAGGTATGTATTCTTTTACTTTACTGCGTTCTTTTCCATCAAAACATGTGAATTTGATTTAGACTTAGGTAACGTGAGAAGCCATCACAGAGTGTACAATGAGTATCTTACTCAACCGGTCATAGTATACTTTCCTTTCAGAATCATTATCCAATTTCCAATGGTTAAACGAGTTTATGATAATTGTTTTGCAGATCAATACTGTGCGGAGGAGGGTTCACAGCAATCTTCATGTATGGGTATGGAGTAATTTTCTATCTGAGGTCTGACATGACCGGGTTTCTGCAGCTGAGCTTCTACTTGGGATATACAGCTCTGTTATGTTACGCTCTCTTCTTGGTTCTTGGAACCATAAGTTTCTTGGCTTCTTGGATGTTTATTCGCCACATCTACCGTTCTGTCAAGCTGGAATAACTCCCGAGAGCTAAGGGGTCCTCCTCTTTTCGTCACAACTCATCTCTATATTTGTATCTCTTGGTATTAGTTGTTGACTCTTTCATGTTTTTTATAATGAATTGAATATGATCTTACTAGAAATACAAAAGCAGATACAATTTTGGTGTTCATTCCACAGAGTTAGTCTCATATCATATCAACATTCAACAGCAAACTACATTACTTAGGAGTTACATATGCAACACAATAAAGCATCCAAACACACAAAATAACTATTAAGAGGAAACATCAGATTTCACTTGCTTCCTATATAGGGTTCGTGCGAATGGGTGGCTGCACAGCTCCATCATTATCCTTTGAATCCGAAGCACTAGATCCCTGAAACTCAATCTTCATGCTTCCAGACTTGTGTTCATCAGCAGCCACTCTTATTCTCTCTGGCGCTTCTTCCTCGTTATTTATGTGCACATCATCTTCTTCTTCTTCTTCTTCACTGTCTTCTTCCTTGTCGCTAACTTCCACTTCATTGTTGCCTCTTCTCTCAACCGCAGAAGACGAAGTTTCCCTTTCTCTGGCAGTTTTCTCTGTGAGGATCTTGAGAAGCTTCATCACTTGTACCGCATACATCAATGCAGTTAAAGGGTCTGCCATCTACACACAAATCCAAAACAGAGCCCATCACATTTCACAAGATGTAAAAACACTACTTCAACTCCATGACAAAAACCATTGCAAGATATCTCAACAGTGGAACCTCCAAAGTTGCATTCAAATGCTAGTTAAGTGCCAAATGAAAAACTGACCTGAGACATGTTGGGTGCAAAGACCAAAGCAAGGTTACGAGAGTTCATCTTATTAACAAGCTCAAACTGAATAACATCAGCCATAAGATTGATGGCCCAATTGAGAAGAGAATCTTCATTTTGAGGCAAGAGTCTCACAACCTTGACAAATATATTTGTTTGTGAATATCTACGAATATGAGAATTTTGTGATTCTTACAGAAAGTGCTAGATCAAGCATAATAGGAGAATTTTGTGATTCTTAAAGAAAGTGCTAGATCAAGCATATGAGAACTTACGAACAAGCGGGAAAAACAGAAAAGCTTTGATACAAGGTAGCGTCAGTAACCTCTGGACTGAGATCTCCAACAAAAATGTTGAAATGGGCTGCAACTCATGAGAAACAAAAGCATTTAGCATCCCAAACAAACAAACTGCAAATCTTGAAAAAAATAAAAACTTACTTGAAGTCTCTTCCCTCTGACCAGTGGCATATGCCCAATTGACTTTGATAGGCTGTCCAAACCTGAGAAATCAAGTATTATAACATAAGTGAAAACGTCTGAAGAAATAATGAAAGAACAGAACTATGAAAATTGTTCCTTATAGATGCCTTAAATTCAGAGACAATATAGCCAGAGTAGCAGATCAACGGTCAAAGTAGTGAACAAATCCATATGATGACTGAAATCAGAAAAGTACATTTTTGTCAGTGAATCCCTTTTTTAGTAAAGTTGAGAAACCAAATCTAAGCAGAGCAGCAAGTAGAGTTTTCCTCAAGCATACAACTAGGCAATTGTTTTGTTATGCTCGTCTAAAAAAAGAATCCCACTTTAAAAGATGGTCACTTTCACAATCTTAACACAAAAAAAGTAGAAAACAAAAGGTGAATTTCGAGTCTATCTACCTTATCCTTCCTGATGAGTTTACTGCTTTCAACAGGGCCAGTGCTAGTAACAATCTCTTGAAGCAGAGGCTCTGTGACCTGTGTATGAATGTTTCCAACATACCTGCCAAATGATTATAGGATTTAAAACATAACCTCAGAACTACACCTTCAAAACAAAGTGATGCTCAAAAACCAATTCACTCACACGCTACGGCAAGTACTGGGATCAAACCTAGGAGGAAGGTTTCCACTTGGAACAGGCTGTAACTGCAAATGCCCCAAAGTATGAAAAAAATATGAAAAGGGATTGCAGCAAAAGAAGAAAAAAAATCATTCCTTTTCTATCACCATGACAGAAAACAATCTTGAGACGGTATATATAAGCTCAATTTGGTAATGACCCAACAAAGAACTAAAAACAAAAGACATCATCAACAGATAAAAGAACGAATTGTTAGCCTGGCTACAGATTTGGAAACCCTAGCCTTCCCGTTCAATCAAATCATAAAAGGGAACACAAAAGCTACAGCCCGTTGGAATGAGCCATAGCTTCAAAAGATGAACACAAACTAAACCCGACCCGGAATTAAAGGACCCATGAGAGAGACGATAGTGTAGAAATGGAATTAAAAAAAAAAAAAAAACTTTAACAACTCCAGTTTCGACCAAAATTAAACACATCGAAGATGTAATTAGGTAGGGAAAAAAAGATTCAGACGAAGAAGAAGGCAAAAAATAAAATAACCTCTAATCTGTAGGAGTCGACGAGACGATCTTGAACAGATTCATCACCGGAAGCGGAGGCAAGAGCTTTGTCGAGGACTCGATGCTAAGGGAGATCAGAGAGGAATCTGGGAGCGATGAGATAATCGAAACGGCGTGGATCTGAATGGAGCAATGAACCGAAACGGACCGAGTTAGGGCATGTTTTCTCTCCGTCGTCATTAGAACAAACCCTCTCTCTTTTTTTTTTTTTGTTGTTGTTGTCTCTCTTTCAGGTGGTGAAGAAAAGAAGAGTGTCTCTGCTTATTATTCATTCTTCTAAACCAAAATCTAGTCATTGAACAAATCTCTCCAAACACACCTAATGAATCAATTTAAGCAAAGATGAGTTTTTTGGATTTTAAAAAAAATTCACCTTTAGATCTGTAACAAGAATATGATTTCTTATGTTTAGATGCTATGATTTTGTCTCGAAGAAGATGAATCAAGGATTAATTTGGTCTTTTTTCCAACCAAATTTAATTAGAAATAGTATTACTGTAATAAAACACACAACTCAGGTATAGAAGTAATTTGCAAACTTTTATGTGTTATTCTAGTAAGTCGAAAATCTCAACGTGTTAGTCTAGTAAACCTACTTTTATGTAATATTTTAGGTAATTTCCCTAAAACTTATTGCAAAGAAAAACCCAAAATTTTCCCATTCTATTTAAAAATTATTATTTTTTCAGCAAAATCTAAAACCCATAAACAAAAATACAAAGATTTTAAAAGCCAAAATCCAAAACCTTTTTTTGTTTGTTTTTCTCGTCTGATAGAAACCAAATAGTGTTTGAAACACATAACAACAACCATGAGAAAAATATAAACCCTACGATTAAATTAAGCTTCAGCCTTCAGCAAGCATATTTATTTGATCGTGAAGCCAAAAAACCTGTTCAAGTGCCAAATAATATTAAAATCGCAATAACGTTAGCTACTTTTATTAGTGAACACCGCTACTTGATGACAAGTACGAATCCAAAACTCATTTACAAACAGAAAAAGAAAGAAACAAACAAACAAACATTTTTAAGATTCGAAAGTCTTTGTTTTTTAATGCTTTAATTTTTGCATTAGAATTCAAACTTTAGAAAGAAAAAAATAACATAAAATAATAAACTCATATCTAAAATCCATCTACCATGCTTCACCAAAAAAAGAAATTCATATCCATCCTCCAAGTTGTTCTTTAAAGTTGAAAGGTACTTTTTAAACAAAAAAAGGAAAAAAAAAAAAAAAAACATCTACCAGTATGATTCTAGCAGATTGTAATTGTTGTAATTTGGTAAAAGAGTAGTAGTTACTGAGATGAGGGCAAGATTAGGATTATTGAATATGGTGTTACCAGTTGACAACTTGACATGATGGTGCATAATTTGGAAACAATATCATAAAAGGTATGGTGTCTCGATCGGAACCAATTATAGCGTGAGTACAAAAATATAGGTGAAGAATCTATCACTTACTTGGGACCATATGTTAATGTTTTTGCGGATTTTGTAGGTGTGAGAACCTTCCTCAGTCTTCTCTCTCAGTTATTACTTTTTAGCATAAGCCTTAATGAAATTAAATCTCCATATGCTCGTATATTCGAGAAACGTAAATTCTCGTGTCTTTTGAGTCGTGAAAGCAAATCATTACGTTGTTTTACAACATTTCATGATTTCAAAGAACGATTTATTTTTTATTTTATCGAAATAATGTTACAATCAAAGGATTAACGCCACATCTGAAACATTGTAATCATATAATGTAACCAATATTGATGTTTCTTCAAAATACTATGAATGTTTGTATTTCTTCACATATACTGGTCAGAATACTATGAATCCAAAACCTATTTAGAAAAAAAAAAAAAAAAACATTCAATGCCTAAAGTCTTTATATGTAATATGCTTTAGTTTTTGCATTGGATTTTTAAACTTTCAGGAAAAGAAAAAAATGTAAAATCAATAAACTCTACCTAAAATCCATCTACCAATAACACTCTTTAACAACTCTCTCTGTTAAGTTCTCTCGGTAAGTGTGTTTGAGAGCTTTTTGGCAATTAGGTTTTCCTTCGCGTAGTTGTAACATCCGAAAACTAAAATGTGTATTTTAGGGATGGGTGTCGGTCGACATCAATGGTGATGTCGGTCGACACCAATAAATTATGGTTCGACCAGATTGACTTAATTGTCGATTTGGGTCAGTTTGGTTTAAGAAAAACCATTGAACCGAGATATTTAAGTGTTTTGTGGATAGAAAGGGTTTAGGAAATTTTGTTTTCTCGCCGCTTAGAGAGTTTTGAGAGAAAAGAAAGAAAAGAGGTGTTCTTGAGGTTTTGTGAGAGATTGAGAGATTTCTTGGCTGTTCTTGGGAGATTTGAAGCTAGGAAGATGTTAGAAGCTTGCTAGGAAGGTTGGATTCGTTGATGTTGGTCAGAATCTTCCTGTAAAGAGGTGAGTGCATGACCATGGCTTATCTAAGCCTGAGATTTCTTTTCTCTTGCTTGTTTGGTGTTATTTACGGTGTTTTCTTGCTTGTTATGGTTGCTATAGGGTTCCTACGGATTCATATGGCTTTGGAACTGAGTTTTGGACGGATTGGAGATTGATGGGAAGCGAGATTCGACTCTCAGGTTTGAGCGGATCGCGGTTGCAGAGTCAGGGTCGATCGACACCAGGAGGGTGTCGGTCGACACTAATGAGCAGCATCGATCGACATTGTGGGGTAGTGTCGGTCGACACCAAGTGCCAGTGTCAGTCGACACTTGGCTGGTGCCGGTAGACACCTCCCTTCCAGCGAGACGATACTTGCTTCCTGGTTTGTATGTTTTGTTTGTTGATTGTTTTGGACATTGGGATCTCAGTTGTTTGTGTGTATAGCCCAGTAGATTGGATGATTGCCTCACTGAGTGTTTATCAAATACTCATGCATCTTAATTTGTGTTTGTAGTGCAGGTAAAGGCAAAGTGTGATCGAGGAATCAAGACAATATTGAGAAGGATATTCTAGTGGCTCGATTATATGTTGTCTGGCTTCTGTTAGGTTGCTAGATTTGGGTCCATAGAACATTGCATGGTTGCTGGTTCCTTGTTTCATGTTGTTTGGTTATTGGATAATTGTTATGCTTTAATACTAGTTATTTATTATTGGATATTTATTGGATATTGGTATTGTTTATTTTCCGCTAATTGGTTTGGTTGTGGTTAGGTGGCTAGTGGGTATGAGAACACTATTCTAGAGTATTTATTATTATAATTATTATTTATTATTTATTATCTTAAAAGAAAAAAAATGGGTCAGGTGCTTTTTAGTAGTTTCGCCGGAGATTGGCCTCACGCCTGTCACCGAGAATTTCCCCTTCCTCCCTCCTCTTCCTTTCTTCGTCTGACAGCTTTCTTTCCATCTTCCCGATATCGGATCCCCCAAACCTGTTGGTTCCTTCGGCATCATCTCCGCCAGTCTCAATCCCTAGATCTCACCGCTTCTTCCTCTGATGATGTTTCAGATCAAATCGCTTTGCTGTCGTCTTCTGCTCCTCTGAGTCTCCCTGTTACCGCAACGCCGACGCAGGCAGAGCGGTTTAAAGCCTCTCTAAGAAACCTTAGAAAGATGGACTCACCCGTGATTCTAGAGGATGGAATTCCGGTTGTCCAAGCACCAGCCTCGGTTCTCTTAAGGACTGCTGACCAATGGAAGGGTCATATAGTAGCTCATTTCCACGGGTTGATACCTCCGTCGTCTAAGATTTACTCAGATCTGAACCCGGTTTGGGGTAAGTATGGGAATATCATCGTTCGACTAGTCTCAGATACCTTGTGCCTCATTATGATTATGTGCGTCAAAAATCGTGATTGGGTCTTGCAAGTTGGATATTGGCAGGCTAGTAATTGTGCGTTTAGTGTCTATATGTGGTCAGTCGACGCTTCTCTGCAAGTTCCAAAGCTCACCACGGTTCCAACTTGGCCGGTGCTGCATAATGTGGCCCTTCAAATGTATTCTTTCTCTGGAATAAGTGTGATTGCAAGCACGATAGTGGAGCCTTTGCACACGGTAAAGTCGAGGTTGGACCCCTTCTATATGGGCAATACTAAAGTTAAGGTTGAGATCTCATTGGAGAACCTCCCCCCCCAACTACTATAATTGTTAGGGATGAGCAGATGAACTCGGTTAAGGTCTCATATCCGAGATTGCCTCCAAAGTGTTGTAATTGTGAGCAGTTTGGTCACTACTGAAACCAATATCCCATTAGGTTCTATGGAGTCTACCCCCAAGCTAAAGACGAAGGAGACTCCCGCTTAGAGTCTGTTCACCTGGTTATCATTATCTCAGAATCGGCACCTTAAGAGGGACTTACAGTTGTTTCAACTGCTCGGAGGAAGCAGCGAGTGCGTAGTAGGAGTTCCCCTCGAGGTGATAGAGTGGAGAAGCAAAAAAAGGATCTTTCTCAGTTTGGTTCTCCTCAGGATTTAGTGGAAAGTTGGTTTAAGGAGAGATTGGATCGAAATTCTTTGGATATACATAAGTCAGAGACGATTCAGAAGGACAAGGATATTTAGGTTGAGGTGGGCTCAAGAAAAAAGGGTAAGTCCATTAAACCACAGTTTCCCTCCAAAAATCAAACTCAGGGGTCGAGTGTCAGGCAGGTTTTGATCCCTAGGGCATTGAGTGTGAGAAAGTTTGCTAAGATGGAGAGTAAAAAGCACTCTGGTTGGAAGAGGAGTGAGGATCCTTCTCAGACAATGAAGCCATGTCGTGAGAAATATAGGATTGTGTCCCCTGATTCAGGTTCGCAGTCTAGTCGGGGTAGTTCCCTGGTTAAGACTTGCTAATTCCGTAAAAGAACATAGTTCTACCTTCACTTTTGGGTTTAATGATGACGAAGGTTTTTTGTTGGAATATTAAAGGTTTGATCAGCTTCTCTCGTTAGAGATTTATAAGAAGTTGGGTAAATAGAAACAAACCGGTTCTTGGTAGTATTTTGGAGACGCATGTCTTGGAGGAGAATGCAACTCAAGTTTTGCTGGCATCCTTTCCAGGGTGGAGAGGAGAACATAACTACCAGTTTGCGAAGAATGGCAGAATTTGAGTTGTTTGGGATCTTTCTATTTCGTGTCATTTGTTATTATAAATCAGCTTAGGTAATATTGTGTGGAGTTTTTGTTCCGGATACTAAAGAAAGTTTTGGTGTGGCCTTTGTGTACGGTTACAACACGGTGGTTCAGAGGAGGGAATTATGAGAGGATATTTAAAAAATTGCTCAGAATTCTCCTGCGAGAGGGTTGCCGGCCTTTGATGGTTGTTGGGGACTTTGATCAAATCCTCTCAACTAATGAGCATTTCTCCATGTTACCTCACCCATTGCCTCTCACGGGTATGTCAGAATTATCAGAATTACCATTGGCGACAATTATTTCCTGAATCTTTGGTGGTTTTTAATCCACCGGGGGACTCTGATCATTCTCCGGCACTTCCTTACAATCAGAACCGAGGTGTATATCAGTGCTGGAGAATGATCGGCTCCGGTTGCAGGGAATAAGAAGACATTCAAATATATTTTTATCTTCTCCAAAAGCTTTGTTTAAGTAACAGTCATTTAAAAGAATATATGGTTTAAAAAAACACTGTTTAAATAAATACAACGTGAAAGATAAAAGGATAGCGTGTGTTACAATAATTCAATAGCACTTTGATTTTGGTCGGATATGATGCAGATACGGTGGGTGACGGAGAGAACAGTTCTTTTGGCTCAAATGTTTGGTTTACCAAGATTCAAAACAATGTCCTTTGATTATGGCCTTGATTGGAGACCTGAAAAAAACGGAACTGAAAAGCAATAGCTCAAAAGCGCTTTTTGTCCACCAATCAAAAAAAACAAAAACGATTTGTGTTTTCTGAAAAAAAAAATTTACACTTTTTTAGGTGAAAATATACACTGGACCGCTATTCCATGCAAGAAAAATGAATTATCCAGCGGTTTTGGGAAAACTGAAATGAGCAGTGGTCAAAAACTTTTTTTTTCTTCTTTCTAAATTTGCTATATATAGGTTAAATTTATATTTTAAAAGAAAAACATATAAAAAGACAAATAAAATAATTCTTAAACTATTTTTCATAGATTAATTATTTAATTTATGTATACCTATAGCTAATAAATTATAATCACACTTTTGTAGAATTTCAAGGCATCCATTAAAAATATGTTTCTCTATATTTTGAAATGTTGATTAATAATACAAAGTGGTACTGTAGTTTAAAGTTGATTCAACTATTCTTTGAATTCAAAAATTTCTTACTAATTTTATTGTAATAAAAGTATAATTTAATAATATCTACAAAACATTTACTAATTTATTCATACAAATATTATTATAATAGTTAAAGTATATAAATCCGTTTTCTGTCAAAAAAGAAGAAAACGTATATAAATCCATATAAGATATAATTTTATTGATTAACACAAAATTAAATTTAATAATTTACAATTATACTAACTATTAATATATGTTTTAACATATATATATATATATATATATCTATAATACTTAATTTACATATGTTTTGTTTTTTACCAGTTAAAATTTTTATTGTGGATTGTTTAATAGATTAAAATAAAATTATTAAAATTTTGATTATACAATTATATGTTTTTAATAAAATGTACCGCAAATTAGTTTTCACCAATCAACCATTATTGTGCACCGCTTATTTGTATGAACCGTACTTGTCCTGCTGTTAATCCGTACTGCACTGTAAAACCGCTTTCTTTGCACAACCAAATACACGGTCACCATTCAGATCCTATGTATCTGGTAATGGTGGGGATTTAAAATAAAATAAAAACGGAATGTAGATGGTAATGAGCGTAATTGTAATAATTTTCATAGAAGAGAAAGAGCACTACAGTACCTCATGCTAATTGTTAATGTCTGTATGTATTTTCAACTCATGATGCCTCCCTACACTACATGTCTCCGTTACGATGTTTACCTAGGCAAGGAAAACTATGTAATTTGAACCTCCTAAAACCACAGCCACTGAACAAATTTTGGTATTTTCTTAATTATGTTCTGGTTTTATGTTATCTACTGCATATTCCCATCTAAAAATATGTGAAAAAAATAATTTATAAAAAACTACAACATTCATTATAAGCTTTTCAGCTTTCATTGAAAACTCTTTGAAATATACCAATATGACTATGAGTCTGGTTAGAGATGTGAGGGCAGTATTATAAGGATTGTTCATTGTTTCGGTAGATTATTGACAATGATTCGTTTTCTAGGGCTTAATTTGGGCTTTTGGTAAAGAGTTACTACTTGAAAGTTTAACCAAGTCTCTATGGTTTAGTCTATTCTTTTTGTATTGTCATACATTGACCACTCCACCACTCCATGGCTCTTGGACTGTTGGACAATTGAGTATCCACCGTTCGTACATTTGGTGAATTATTACTCTTGTAGACTGTAGATATTTAAAGATTCCTTTCTAGTCGTCTATCAAAGGGTGTGGCTTCTGTCCATTTTAAAGACTTCAAATGTAAAACAACGTAATATGAATGATTGACTAGTGAAATGTACATTATATGATTATATTGTTTCAGATGTAACCAATATTGATATTTCTTCATCATGCGGTGGTAACATGGCGTTTCTTTCTTTCTTTTTTGGACAGAAGCGGTAGTTATAAGTTAGATAGACACGTGTTTTATCGATCTTTTGATTCTCGTCCACACACTGATTTTTTGAGAAAAATCTTCTTGATACCTTAATTTAATCAAACCAAACAAGATAGAGATCTTCATGGTAACGTACGTAGCATGGCCACAAATTTCAATCATGTGGTACCTAGAAAAGATTCGACATAGAGTTTAAACAACGCGCCGACAAATTAAATAAGGACATATATGGCTTTGGCCTCCATCAATTTTTCCAATAGTTAGTCTTTTTTTTTTTTTTTTTTTCGGTTCCAATAGTTAGTCTTAACTTTCTTTTATTTGTTAGGGTCCCGACTATTTTTTATTTGAGTACCAACTTTTAGCTTGAGTATGGAGTTTGGAAAGTTGGACATTGAATAAAATGAGAATTTTATACAAAAGTTGTTCCCTCTAACAAAAAAAATTGGTCAATTTTGATCATTGTCATAGAAGTTATTTTTCCCATTTGATTTTTCTTATAATCTACTACCATATACTGTAGTGATTTTTAAAGGTTACAAAATTTTTAAATCATTTATATTTAGTCCAAAAACAATTTAACCATAACTCTGAATCGTGAGTTTTATGAATTATACACATATATGATTTTTAACCATACTGATTCAGGCCTCTGCCTAACAAAAAAAGAAAACGTAATCACAGTTTGGAGTTTGATTTTCTTCATACAGCAGTCAAGCTCATATTCAAGGTTTTTTTTTTTAATATTTATAATCACACTTCAGAATTTGGTCAAGTAGTACCCCAAATACAAAAATATAAAATGTTATAGAATTTTCTAAATGAACTCTCAACATAAAAGTCTTTTAAAAATAGTTCATTAATTATATAATACAAACATATATGTCATATTGTCATGCGCAAGAAAAAATAAGCACTTTTCATTTTGTCTGCGCGATCGTGCTTTGAGAAATATTGTATGAAAAATACACTTTAAAAACGTTTTGTCCTAGAAATGAAGACTATCTTAATGTTAACACCCCCCTTAATGT
This sequence comes from Camelina hispida, assembly GCA_023657505.1. NCBI lineage: Eukaryota > Viridiplantae > Streptophyta > Magnoliopsida > Brassicales > Brassicaceae > Camelina > Camelina hispida. The sequence goes on along the minus strand of CP094635.1, from coordinate 23,192,534 downwards.
ATATGCATGCATAAGCTTGTTTTTAAAAACAACGGAGGCCCTAATCATCATCGCGTTGGTAATCAAACTATCAATGGTTACGCGATTGTTCCCGTTCACTACTTGCTATGTTTGCATTTGCTTTGAATCAATGAAATAATTCACATTTTTGAAAGAATAAGAATTTATTTTATCAAGTATATTGTAAAATTTAAATACAAACGCCGATTAACATAATGTATATTAGCTCACATCCAAATTCAATTTACATCTTTGAGTAATAGTGTTATTATACTCTAACTAAAAAAACCATTAAAATTTCAACTAGAATAGTAAAAAACTTTAAAACAATTCATCCTATATATATGATATATTAATTTATTGTTTGGATTAAGCCATTTGGCTGTAAACTTGACTCAGTTTCCATTTTCTTCTCCAGATATAATTTAGGTTTGTTTTTGGCTGTAAGCCATTTTATACATACTATGGTTTCCGTTTTGGAAATAGAGTCCATATTTTATAAGGAACATTTGATTTTCTACGGAAATATAATGATGTTTAATAGTAATGAAATTCAAATATACAATGAAAAAGAGTCAAATATTATACACAACAGAAACAATATATAATACAGATCAAAATAAATAAACAAAAGTTATTTACGTAAGAGTCCACAAATAATGCACGTAATCCATCTGGTAATGGTATACAGAAATATAACTACATGTTATCTCTTTTTATTTATATCTCCCTAGATACATCTACAGCCGCATAGAAATAGAACACGAAGAGATAATTTCTAAAAAAATTATAAGCTCAACTTAAAGATGTTGTTGAGAACGATGGCGGCTGCTTCCCCACGGCCACCACCATCAACAACCCTAACATCACAGCAACCGTCACCACCGTCCCCGTCGCAGCTTCCCCTCCGTACAATACCGGGATCGTACGGTTGGCCGTTGGTTGGACCATTATCGGACCGTTTAGATTACTTCTGGTTCCAAGGGCCCGATAAGTTTTTCCGGACAAGGGCAGAGAAGTACAAGAGCACAGTGTTCCGTACAAACATTCCTCCGACGTTTCCTTTCTTCGGCAACGTTAACCCTAACATCGTTGCCGTCCTCGACGTCAAGTCTTTTAGCCATCTCTTTGATATGGATCTAGTTGATAAAAGAGATGTTCTTATCGGAGACTTCCGGCCTAGCCTCGAGTTCTACGGCGGCCTTCGAGTTGGAGTTTATCTCGACACCACCGAGCCAAAGCATGCCAAGGTTCGTACAAACGTTGCTTTACTACTATTAAACATATGTGTATATAACTAATTAGTAAGGTAGCAAACAAAGTAACGATCTATATATATTTTTGTAGAAATTTAGTACTCTATTGGTTGATTGTGGGAGCTTTAAAATAATACTAATTAGATTTGAGAACTATCGACAGTGGAGGAGATTAATATAGTTCTTCTCATCTCTAATTAACCACAAGAGTCTTTTCCAGTATATTATATATAACCCCAAATTCCAATACTCTATTTGACAGAGATTATAGATTTACACAAACAAAAAATAAAATAAAAAAATTAACCCCAATACTCTATTTGACAAAGATTATAGATTTACACGTAAGAGATGAATAATTTTAAGATCCACCGTTGTAATTGAAGAGATGTAAATTTTTTAGAAACCATTTTTAAATTAGTTTCAAAACTATCGAACCTAACCTAACTAGTTTTTTTATATCAAAACCTAATCTAACTAGTTATCATTAATAAAACCTCAAAAAAAAAAAAAGGTATGCAGTAGTACTATATGTTACAAGCTTAGCAGAGTAGAAACAAAAGTATACGGTGTCTTTGTCAATATAAAAGAGAGGGAAACCAACTAAAATGTGCGCTGTTAAAAAAAAACAACTAAAATGTGTAAATAATAGAAAGACAAATTACAAGAAACAGCTTTTTTCTTGTAACGTTTTACATACAGAAGAAGCAGTTTAAGTTTGGCGTTTTCCACCATTCCTTAAAACAACTTAGGATTATGTAATCGATGAACAGTATAAATTTTGTTTTCTTATTCACAATGGAACATATAATATTATTATTTATTTATTCACATGTATTTAACTATATATTTATGGTGTTAAATAACGTCTTACATGTATTTTTACACTCAGTTAAAAAATTACGCGATGGAAACACTAAAACGAAGCTCAAAGGTATGGTTACGGGAGCTTCGTTCGAACCTAAACACTTTCTGGGGAACAGTCGAATCAAAGATATCCAAAAACGGCGCCGCTTCATATGTATTCCCGCTCCAACGTTGCATCTTCAGTTTCCTCTGCGCTTCTCTCGCGGGCGTTGACGTTTCCGTTTCGCCGGACATAGCTGAGAACGGTTGGAAAACACTCAATACTTGGCTTGCGTTACAAGTCATCCCAACTACTAAACTCGGCATTCTTCCTCAGCCGCTCGAGGAGATTCTTCTCCATACTTGGGCTTACCCTTCTCAAATAATCGCCGGAAACTACAAGAAGCTCTACGATTTCATCGACGAGAACGCCGGAGATTGTATCCGGTGCGGTCAAGAAGACTTCGGGTTGACCCGAGAGGAGGCTATTCACAATCTTTTATTCGTGATGGGGTTTAACGCTTACGGGGGTTTTTCAGTCTTTTTACCTTCTTTGATCGGAAGGATAACCGACGACTCCGGTTTACAGGAGAGGGTAAGATCCGAAGTCAGGAGAGTTTGCGGATCCGGGTCGGATCTTGATTACAAGACGGTTAACGAAATGGAGCTAGTTAAATCCGTGGTCTACGAGACGCTGCGTTTTAGTCCTCCGGTTCCGTTGCAATTCGCACGTGCGAGGAAAGATTTTAAGATAAGCTCACACGATTCGGTTTTTGAGGTTAAGAAAGGTGAGCTTCTCTGTGGCTATCAGCCAATCGTGATGAGAGACGGTAATGTTTTTGACGAACCGGATGAATTTAAACCGGACCGGTATATTGGTCAGACCGGATCTGAGTTGCTTGATTATCTTTACTGGTCTAACGGTCCACAAACCGGTACGCCTAGCGCCGCGAATAAACAGTGTGCAGCTAAGGACATGGTCACTCTCACGGCCAGCCTGATCGTTGCCGATTTATTTCTCCGGTACGATTCGGTTACCGGTGATTCCGGTTCAATTAAATCTGTTGTGAAAGCTACGTAAGTGGAGATTCATTTGTGGTTGTTATGTCAATTAATCTTCAAATCTTTTATATTTTTGGAGTGTAGACCTCAAAATAATCCGAACATATTTTATTTTTACAAATTTTATTTATTGATGTATCATTTTAATAAATGTTTTGTGATTTTTGTAGACTTTTAATTGAATGAAAAAAAAAAAGTTGTAACATAGCGTGATTTGATTGGTTTGGAAACAAAGTTTGATTCGTTAAAATTTAATTAATCCAATCCAACAAAATCATTAGAAAATAAAAGAGAACATTTTATTATTTATAGAGAAGCACAAGATAAGCTATGGATGAGCTTCATTGAATGGTTTAACCATTTCTCAAGAACGTATTGCTTCACCTTCCCCTCGTCATCTCCGAATACATTGCACAATGCCTTGACGTAGTATTGTGGGAACTTTCCATTCACTTTCACGTAGTACACAATGATGCGTCCTTCATCTCTACAGATATTGTCTTCCATAGCGTCGGAAGGAGAAGTTTTGGGCTTATTCATAGGGGAAGGAGGGAGCGATCGTGCTATATTTCTTCTTATGCAATCTTCTAGAGGGCTCTGCTTAGCTAATGAGATTGTTATAATCGAGAGGAAAGTTACAAAGAAAATGATGATGATGCTCATGGAAGTCTTCATTTTTTGCTTTTTTGGCTTCGCTTTGATGTTCTAAGAGAAAAATGAGAATTGCATATATATAATAGAGATTAGCTGAGAGGCTGAAACTGTAAATTGTTAATTAAGACTTTAAACTTGTTTTACATTAACTTCATGTTTCATCCGTTTTAACTTGTACTTTTATTGATTTGCATTAACCTCATGGCGTTTTATTAACAAGTGGCTAACACATATTAAACGTCGGCAACAATCTTGAGAAGGTTTTTTCCTAACTTTACATAACGACATTTGGCAACATATAATTTCGACACTTGTCTCACTTTTTAATTATTAAATTCTTTTAATTCATTTTTCTCAAAATTGTATACATAATTTTTCATATTCACTAAATTTAAATGATATTTCTATACTAAAACATATTTAAATGATATTTCTGTACTAAAACATATATTGACATTTATGCAATGTCATTTTAGTAATTATATATAGGTATCATTTATCAATATTTTATATAATTACCAAAAATTATAATTTCCCTTAGGTATCATTTATCAATATTTAATATAATTACTATTACATTATAATTTTGCAGATAAGAAAGAATTAAAAATTAATATTATAATCTTGGACAAAATAAATTTATGATAATTAGGGATTTAAATATTAATATCATAATTTTGAAAAATTTATGTGATGATTCACTAAATTTAAATGATATTTCTGTACTAAAAATATATTGACATTTATGCAATGTCCTTTTAGTAATTATATATAGATATCATTTATCAATAATTTGTATAATTACCATAAAATTATAATTTCTCTTAGGTATCATTTATCAATATTTTATATAATTACCACTACATTATAATTTGCAGATAAGAAAGAATTAAAAATTAATATTATAATTTTGGATAAAATAAATTTATGATAATTAAAGATTTAAATATTAATATCATAATTTTGGAAAAATATAATGTGATGGTTATTAAATTATTTACTAGTTTTAAGCTATAAAAATATTATAATATTATAACAATTATTTGTTGACAAAAAAATTATCATATTTGTATCATAGTTTTTGTGTCAAAAGATCAAATCAGTTTATTTTAAAATAATTTCAAGATATAAAACAATATGATATTTGTTTTTAAAAGTAATCATTAGCACAATTTATTGCATATTAATTCTTTAGAATATAACTCCCATGATGTTTGAATAAGAAACAAACGAGGATAGTATCCGCGCCGGGATTGTTTTATATTTTGTTTTTATTTTTATTATTGTTAGATAATTTTCTATGGGTTTGTAATTAAAAAATCATTATTAATATAGTTTTTGACAATGTTCATCGGTAATATTTTCGTTTTAGGTTTTTGTTATTATGTGTTGCTAGTTTTATTATTGTAATGAAAATGTAGATTAAAATCATTTTTTGTATCCTACTATATTAATTGGGAAGTACAAATATGAAACTAACCTTAAAATGTGTAAAAATTTACATTCACTTGCCATTAGAAAACTTAATTAATTAAATAATCTTTATTAATTATTAATAAACAAAAAAAATTGTTGACATATCAAATTAAATTAAATCTACAAAAGTAAATAAAATCTAAACTAATTCGTACTTGGAAAGAAAAATTATTAAAAATTTAACAGCTAAGATTTAAAAATATAACCGAATAAAATCTACAACTATAAATTTTTATCAACATTTTCTACCAGTACAGATTAATTTTTTTTATCAAAAATTTAATCGAATATAATTTATATTACTTCTGTTTAATAGCTTAATTTTAAAAATTAATAAATAACCTAATAACAAAATAAATTATTACAAATTTTCATCAAAAAAAATTCAACCCGTGATTTTCTATGGGTTAATACCTAGTTAGGATGTATTGAAAGAAAATATTGTTAGTTGTTTTGTTTTATTTAATCAATTTTGGCGTTTGATATTTTAATGTTTTTATCAACACCGTGGAGATTTTTAAGTATTTTTTGTTTAATTTTTTTTTAAAGAAAATATAACACAGAACACGAACACCACAGACACCTGTTTCACCGAAAAGAAGATTGAAAAAAAAGAAATTAAACAAGACGAAAATCAAAATCGATTCATCTTAGGGTTTTAGAAGGAAACATGAAACGATACCTCTGACTTCTTTCTCTCTTTAGCTCTCTCTCGCTCGTCACCATTATAATCGAACCCTTTCTCTCTCTGTCTGTCTGTCTCGCTCTTTCTGGTTGGAACACGAACACACAAGACCAGTTTCACCCAAAAAGAAACAAACCCATTAATTAAGAGCAAACCCATTAATTAAGAGCAAACCCGTTAATTAAGAGCATACTCACAGGAAACTAAGCTCAACAAAATCTATTCAATCAAATTCTTTCATACAATTATTTTTAAGCCCACTTATTTAAAAAACTAAACCGAACAAAATGAGGTCAAAGAGAAAAAGTGACATGGAAAAAAATAGATTTATTTTAGGTTAAGACATGTTGAGTTGTATTATTTGAAATGTTTTTATTGGCTAACAATTTTACTGAGATGTCAAGCTGAGAAGAGCCTAAAATGCTGAGTTGTCAGATGAGGAGAACAACACATTTTAGTTTTATTGTATTGATCTTTCATCATATGAATACACTTTAATGTATTAATTGCAATACAATTTGTGTTTTATATAAAAAACATAGACAAAACTTATGGTATATTTATTCTTTAAAATGTAACCTTAACTCCCATGATGTTTGACCAAAAAAAAAAACTGAAAAACCTCTCATACTACTACAAATTTATCTATAAATAGCTAGAAAAAATCTTCATCAAACATCATATTCTACCTTTCACATAATTTCTAAATTTTGTAATATTTAACTTTTTTTTCTTTATGTGATATTGGTAGGTTTTGAAATAAATAAGTTGAGTCAAAATTTTGGAGCATATATAGAAGTCAATATGTGAAATATGGTTATTCATTAGAAAGAGTAAATGAAGAAGGCCTTAGGAACATTGACTACATATAAAGAAATACATATAAAGTCAATATGTGAAATATGGTTATTCATTAGAAAGAGTAAATGCATTTTATTTTATATGTAGTCAATGTTCTTTTTCCCAACGTTAAAAATATTTGTACGTCTTGATTGTGCATGAAAACATGAAGAGTTCTATATATTATGGGATACAGACTAAATATTTTAAAGTCACCTTTCATATTAACAAAAAATCAGTTTAATGTTTAACTAATTAATAGTCATTCATTTTAAGGGACTGAGAATACTTATTTAAAAACAAAACAAATAACAAACATAAGATAATTTATCGGAAAAAAATATATAATTTTATATATTTAAATAAATCTAAAATATGTTAAAATTATTATAAAGTTACGCGAGTTTACTTTTAGTATTATCTTATATAATAAAGTAAAAAGCCACTAAAATTTTGTTTTATTTCTTCTTATACAATCTTCCATAGGCCTTCCTGGCTAAGGAGATTGTACTAATCGAGAGAAAAGCTACAATGAAGATGATGATACTCATGGAAGTCTTCATTCTTTGCTTTTTGGCTTCTTTTTATGCTTTAAAACTAAATATTCACCTGCAGTACACCGCGAGGCTATTTTTTAATAAAAAATATAATTTTTTTTATATATAACTAATGTTTAATTTGTATTTATTAAAAATGTACAACCTTACAAATATAGATATATTAATTAGTATAGAAATTAGAAATTATTTTGTTAGTAGTATAGAATTCCTACGTGTACTAAAAGTATGAATGTTATATCGACGGCTAATACTTAACTATGTATGTTTTGTTCATAAATTTATAAAAAAAGTAGATGTTATATTCATAAAATATAAACAAACCAATAAACTAATGGACTTGTGGTTCAACCGGTCCAACTAATTGACACAACAACCCGATAGACTTCCGTTTCATCTTCCAGTCCGGTTTTAAAAACATTGTCGTTTATTGATTAGGCCGATTGTTTAGGAAATATTTCTATAGAAAAATATTATTTTGTAAAATTGGAAAGTTAATATTAATTAAATTTATTTTAAACTTAATATTAATGTTAAATGGAGTGGCTTCTATTGTTTTGGAAATTTTATTAGGATGAGAAATCTTGTTTCCAAAAATTGAAATTTAATATTAATTAATCAAATGAAAAATAAATTAATAATTAATGTCAATGGCATACTTGTAAATAGATATGAACTCTAGGATTTATTTCATAAATGTCTCCAAAAATGTAAATGTATATATAGATATAAAAATGTGCATGTACATATATCTATACTAGTATTTTTGCAGCAGTTTTTGCTCAAAGATACTTTTTGGAAAGTTTTTACATTTAATGCATTGACTTTAATATTAGTTACCAAAACTTCAAAATTAATTACTGGTAAGATTCAAAAAAAATAAGGAAATCTTTCTACCTCATTCAAACATCCAAATATATGATTCCTTTTCATTTTTATTTGAATTTATATTTAAATTATTTTGAATTATTCTATAATACGTTTAGTTAATAAAAATTGTGATTTTTTCCTCCATATGATGTAATACAAAATTTTAAAACGGATATATATTACTCAATAGATGAATAAAAAAATACGGGTACAATATCCCACATCGTTTTAAAAAATTGGGCAATGATTCAGAGTCATACTATAAAAGAGACCAAAATGATTCCGAATACAAATGAGTAGAAAGCTTGATTTATCAGGCATTTAAACTTTAAAAACTTTTATTTGGTTTATTACAGTTCTTTATTTTAAAGATTTTTAAAAGGTTAAATATGAAAAATATTTAAAACTTTTAAAAAGTTAAATATGATAAAAATTATACCGTAGATACACAATAAATATTTAAAATTAAGATGATATATTGTGAGTTAAAATATCTTGAGACGGGTTATATAGCGGGATGGATTTTATCGATATTTATATAAATTAAAAATATCATTAATTCGGTGTTACAGTAATAAAACATATTTTCATTATTTTATTAACATTGTCGGTATCAGAGAATAGACATATCTAATTTTTTTTTTTTTTTGTCAACACATATCTAATTAAAATGATTAAATAAATATTATGTAAAAGATAAATTATATTGCGGTATTATATGATTTATTTAACCATTATTATATAATTATAATATATTTAACCAACAAATACAATTTATAATTTAAATATTTTAGTTATAAATAATTTTGCCCCGGCAGATCCTAATCTAATCTAGTACGATAGAGATTAGCTGCCTGAAACTGTGAATTGTTCATTAGGACTTGAAACTTGTTTTACATTAAGTTTCATGTTTCATCCGTTTTAACTTGTACTTTTACATCAACTTCAAGAAGTTTTATAAACAAGTGACAGAGAACACATATTACATGTCGGCAACAATATTATTATTTATGATAACTAAGACAAATGTGAACATGGTTGGGGTCCTTAGAAAAGTAGTGTGTCTCGATTAACACCGAAAGCAAAACACTGTCTAATTCATAACTCTTTGTTTTTTACTTAATCGATAAGATACTTTTTATAAAATCAGAAGAAGAAAAAACACACAATTCAATCTCGAGACTGTATCAAGAAACTTCAAGATAGGTAAAAATGAGTTTTTTCAGATCAAAGACTTCAAGAAATGGATCAAAACAATCTTCGTATAATGGACAAGAACAAGAAGACGCCATGTACTCATCGAACAGAACAGTGAGTGATGAAGTGTTACTAAAGATTGATGGATGCAGAGCTCATCTCATCGACGGATCCGAAGCGGTGGAGCTCGCCGCCGGAGACTTCGAGCTTGTTCAAGTTTTTGACAACGGTGTGGCTTTAGCTATGGTCGTGAGGATTGGAAACGACTTACAATGGCCGGTGATTAAAGACGAGCCAGTGGTGAAACTCGATTCACGTGACTACCTGTTCACGTTGCCGGTTAAAGACGGAGAGCCACTTAGCTACGGCGTCACCTTCTTCCCCATCGACGAAAACGACGTCGTTTTCTTGAACAGTGTCGAGTTGTTGGACGATTTCTTGAGAGAGAACTCGTGTTTCTCTTCTTCCTCGTCTTCTAAATCTTCTTCTTCTTCTTCTTCTTCGGGTGTTAAGAATGGAATTGATTGGAAAGAGTTTGCGCCTAAGGTTGAAGATTATAATAATGTTGTGTCTAAAGCGATAGCAGGAGGTACAGGGCAAATCATTAGAGGGATGTTTAAATGCAGTAATGCTTACACTAATCAGGTTTTGTAACTAATCATTAAATTTTTCTCCCAAGAAAATAGATTAGTCTCAAATTCTGAATATTGGGTTTTGTTTTTTATGGGAGAACAGGTTCATAAAGGAGGTGAGGTTATGATTACGAAGGCTGAGAAGAAGAGTGGTAAGTCGTCACAAAAAAATGCAACCACAAACAAGAATCAAATCAATAAGAACCTTCAACGGTATGATATAATTCGCATAAGAATGATTCTTTTTTAAGGGTGTTCAATTTAGATTTTAGTTTAGAAAAATAGTTACCAAATTATTTTGGTATTAGTCGCTTTGGTACGGTTCTAAATTTAAGAATATTTCTAGTTCTTTGTATCTTTATCTCCTATGAACCATAAACTTTGTGGTGGTAATACATATATAGAGTGAGGAGATTGTCGAGAGCGACCGAGAAATTGAGCAAGACGATGTTGAATGGTGTGGGAGTGGTGAGTGGCTCGGTGATGGGTCCAGTTGTAAAGTCTAAGCCAGGGAAAGCTTTTTTCTCAATGGTTCCAGGGGAGGTTCTTTTGGCTTCACTTGATGCTCTTAGTAAGTTAGATTGATTGCTTTTGGCTTCTGACTGACACTTGCTTGTATAATGATAATACAAAAAATAGTTTAATTTGATTTTTGAAAATTAGATAAACTACTAGACGCTGCTGAAGCTGCAGAGAGACAAACTCTTTCTGCTACGTCCAAGGCTACTACCAAAATGGTTAGCGAGAGGTAAGTTTCACTTTCAAAGTCCTCAATTTTGCGTCTACGTTTAATTAACAAAAATAAATTGTTTAGATTTAAAGTTCTGATTTCATTTAGTCTCGATGGTTTGTTTGCGTTTATTGCACCTACGTTTTAAATTTAGTGTGAATGTCTCATAAATGATATTTATAACATGGACAGGTTGGGTGAGAGCGCAGGGGATGCTACGAGAGATGTGCTAGGCACGGTGGGACACGCAGCCGGGACTGCTTGGAATGTCTTCAATATCCGCAAAGCTTTTTCTCCTTCCTCGTCAGTCACATCCGGGATCCTAAAAAACGCTTCACGAAAGTGATCTTTGTTCGATTCTTATCATTTGTTCAGCGTTATGTATGTTTTCGGGTGTGGAATAGTATAGGTAAAAGATTAGAGATTAAGATAAAATGCCAAAATGTGCGAATATGTAATCTTAGTACCCTATACCCTATCAAATATTCGTCATGTGTTTTAATGACATTAAATCCATTTGAAACTTATGTTCAAACTAAAAGTAGAGTCACTGGCAACCCAGTCCAACAAATAAAGTTGGGACTTGAAGAAACACTCAAGCCCACTTTAGTGTGCCTTCTTACTTTGGTCTCAAACAGTAACAACTAACAAGGAAAATGAGCTTCTCCAATGTGCTCTGCAACGTACGGTGGTCTCTGGTTTTACCTCACCAATCTTGTGTAACTAATGATGACACTTGTCAGTCATCAACCAACCTTTGTAATCATTAAGTTATCATGTCTCCTTCTACATAAGGATAAGCTATGTAATCTCTATGATCTATCAATGCATAAGTATTATCGAGCCGTCTTTTACTCTGTTTTATCTTGAGCTACTGCTCTCGCTTTCATGGTACCGAGTCTTTTTCTTCTGCTCCTCTTTCTATCTCTCAAGTTGTGACTATCAAACTTACTGAGTCCAACTATCTGCTATGGAAGACTCAGTTCGAGTCCTTTCTCTCGCCACAAATGCTGTTCGGCTATGTCAATGGCTTAATCTCTCGACCTGAAGCTACCCGCTCTGTTACTGGTGCTGATGGAGTCACCATAGAGCCAAATCCAGAGTTTACCAAGTGGGTTCGAAATGATCAGCTTTTCATGGTATGGATCTTTGGCTCTCTGTCTGAACGTGCCTTGCGTGTGGTTTATGGTATGCAATCTGCACAAGAGGTATGGACTGCTCTTGCTAATAAGTTTAGTCGAGTTTCCACCACTAGAAAGTTTGAACTTCAGAACCGCCTGCGTGCTTGTATCAAATAATTATACTTCTTATTTATTGTCAGTGATAGGTTTAAGCTCTAATGATCAGTAAAACACTTGCAAATCCATTAGCAAAGGGAGTTAAGAGTAGTGTGTTACCGTTCCTTATCACTGTACCTCTTCCGAGGCAAAACCATCCTTCCTTTAGGATCACTCCTGAGTTATAAAAAAAAAAAAAAATTATAAGTTTATTTAAGTCTCGATTATTTGTTTGTGAGGATTATAACATGGACAGGTTGGGTGAGAGCGTAGGGAAGCCACAAGAAGTGGCTTAATCCTCAAAAACGCTTCCTGAAAGTAATCTGTGTTCAATACTCACATCGCCGATCAGAGTTATGTATTGGTTTTGTGTTTTGATTGATTTATAGCCATAGGCAGACGTATTATAATAACCTAAATGTGCAAGTATGTAATCTCCTCAAACAAAGAAAACCCTTTTCTTTACCGAAATGTGAATCCGTGTGTCTAAACAACACACAAGACTCAAATATATCTTCTTGAAAGTTAAAACTAATTAAGACTTAAAAAAAGAAAAAACTTCCTACCAAACTCTTCGACCCAAAATCAAATCCTGAAATTTCAATATATCAAAGAAAATATAATTGAGCTCGATCTAGTTAAAGAAAAAAAACGATGATCAAGAAAACAGTTGCAAATCTATCGGCAAAGGGAGTCACTAGTGCAGAGCCTCCGTTCCTCTTCGCTGGTCGATGAACCATACCGACGCCTCTTCCGATCCCATGACCACCTTCTTCTTCTCCATGGCCGCCACTGCCTCCAACAGCATGGCCTCCTCCTTCAGAAGCATGACCACCTCCTACACTAGCATGGCCTCCTCCTGCACTAACATGACCACCTCCTACACTAGCATGGCCTCCTACACCGTGAGCGCCTCCTACATGAGCATGGCCTCCACCTCCAGCGTGAGCGCCGCCTCTGGAAACCACAGTGGTACACTTGAATAGAAGTAAAGTGATGATTAGGAGGACGGCGTGTTTCCCGGCATAATTGGTAACATAGGGTGCTCCAGTCTTCGTGATTCTCATGGTGGTAATATGATCAAACATACACCTTCATCAAAAAAAAAAAAAAAAAAGAAGTTATCAAAACATTAAACATACATGCGTGTTCGACCTTATAGATTTGATTCTTAATTTGTGTTACCTTAAAACGAAATAAAAGAATTTGTTATGGTGGGGTGAGATGCTTTTGAAAATATATATATAGGCAAGATTCATGAAATTATTGTTAATTTTTTTGCTACTTTTTTATTGTCTTAGGATAAGTTGTGAATAATTCTAAAATATACTCTTTGTTTTTATCTTTCCTTTTAAATATGGATAAAATTATCATTACCCTAATGAATGTAAAGTTAAATTTTCACAAAAACCTCACATGTTGTTCTTGTACGAGTATTACATAATTTCATATGTTTTGTAAGTAAACAAAAGGCAAATTTCACATGAAGCATAGTAGGCCTAAAGCATAGCATGCGAAAATTGCATATAAAATCCATTAAGTAGGTGAAAAAAAATGCACGAAATGATTGTAGCTAGCTTGTATATATATATATATATCTATTGTTAAAACCCACACTTTTTTTTTTTTGAATATAAAACACTTTCATCAGTTTATTCTTAACTTAGTAAGATGAGATTAGCATAATTGAGATTATGCAATATGATTATTAATATTACTAGGACTCAGAACCCTGTGATATCGCGGGGGAAGTACTTTAAAAAAATTAAAAATTTTAAAATTATACGTTATGAAATTATTTGAATGTAATAGAATAGTTTGAATACAGAAAAATTAAATATAAACTGTTATTAAAAATACAACCATCAAAATGAAAACTTATAACAAAAATTATTATGTAGAATAGACGTAACTTTGCAAAACATACTGTTTAAAATATTATAAATATAAGATATTTTTATGAAGAATTATGGTAAAGAATAAAATTAAAAAAATTATTATGACAAAATGATCCTAATTGAGAATATTGAACTAATGGTTGTAATGAGTAAATGTATTTTTCTATTAAATAATTATAATTAAAAATATATTTAATAATAAGTGAGACTGTATCAACGAAAAAATTAAAATTAAAATACACAACTCTTAAACACAAAATAAAGTAAATTTTAAATATTAAAATAGTTTTTAACAAAAAAATTACGATAAATAGACGCAACTGTAAATTCTATATTAAGTGTTCTTAAATTTCTATATTACTATAATCATTTATAAAATTTTAGTTAGATTATAGAATAACGTTGAATATTATATATTAATATTCAAGATTCAACAAAATAAGAAAAAATTGTTTCAACAAACGATGATTTGTTAGTTATTAATAAAGAGACAAATATATATAAAGTTCAAAAGATATGACTATTTAAATAGACACACCTATTAGAACGATAAGTTGTGATGAAAAAATATGAATAAAATATAGTGAAAGACACAACTCTACAATGAACAAATACAACTGTTTGAGTTTTAAAAAATAATAATATAACCATTTTTTACAAAAAGTATTACGAAAAGTTGCAACTGTTGTTCACATTTATTCAGTTTGTTATTATTATTTTTAAATATTAAAATATTTTTTTTATCGAAAAGTTGCGATAAATAGACGCAACTGTAAATTCTATATTAAGTTGTATTAAATTTCTTTATTGATATAATTATTTCTAAAATTTTAGTTAGATTATAGAATAACATTGAATATTAGATATTAATATTCAATTATTTAGATTTCACATAAAATGGAAAATTTGTTTCAACGAACTTGTTAGTTAATGATGAAGAGACAAATATAAAGAAAATTCAAAAAGCATGACTATTTAAATAGACACACCTATTAGAACAAAAAATTGTGAAGAAAAAAATAAATAAAATATAGTTAAAAGAAACAACTCTACAATGAACAAAACAAGCTTTTTACGAAAAGGTATTACCAAAAGTTGCAACTGTTGTATTTGCTGTTGATTATACCTACAACTCATATAAACTGCTTTTAAATAGAAGACATCTTTATTACCATATTCAAAAGTCAAATCCAAAAGCTCACTATATAATCCATCTAACTCTTCGAAAAAAAATTCTAGGTATTTTCATTGAATTTTTATGTATAAAATTAAGTAAAAGTTGTAAATTAGATTCATCATACCAAATTTTTTTTGTTAAATCAAGAATTGGAGGAATTTCTTTACTTTTAAAAGAATAAGTGTTAGAGAATAATTTAGAGAGCTGTAAAAACCATTGAGATTGAAATTTTATATTATTTTGTTTCATGACTGATATGCTCAAATTTAACCCTGAGCTACTCTCTCAAATTAAGAGATCAATTGTAGTACTTAGGGATCGAATCCACAAGAACTCTAGATTCACACAATAGACTTATTACTCTTTTAATTATGCTAAATCAAAATATAAAATTTAAATAGCAATGCAAAAACAGAAAATAAAGGAGTTGTATATCAATAGGAATAAACGCTAGGCCTAGGGAAATTCTCAGAAAATCATGGAAAATCAGATCAATTAATTAAACTAGCAGGATTCAATAATTAAGCACCGTTCTTGGACTGTAAACACAATTATAAAATAAATCAGTTCTCACTGCAAATATTATCTAAATTTTAAAACCAGAAAATCCAAATCTCTTTGCAAAATTCAAGTTAAAAACCAGCAATAAAATCAGGTTTAGATAAGTTCACAAAATTACTAAATCAAATCTCTTTGCAAGAAGTAATTTTGCTCACCAAAGGTTTTTATCAGGAAAATCAATTATATTCTCATATCAATTAATAATCCTAAGATCTAAATCCAGATGACTAATCAAAGATCTAGCATTAAGAACAACCTATGGTGAAGAACAAGAAAGATAATGAATCCTAAATAATAACAGATCTAATAATCCATAAAATCCTTAATGAGAAACCCTAAACCTAACTAGCAGATTTACTCAGACATAATCAATGAAACACAAAAAATCTTCTGAATAAATTGCATTAAGAAAGAGATTAAAGAAGAAGTAGAGGAGTTCTGAATCTTCTCTGAAGGAGTCTTGATTCTTCTCTCCAAAAGCTCTCTAAAAATCTCACAGGGTTTTGCTCTCAAAAGTTGCAGGGAAAAATAAAGCTTAGGTCTAAACAATGACCATAAAAATCCTATTTATATTCCTAAACACGGCCAGGGACCAATGATGCAAATATGGAAGACTTTGGGGCAGATTTGTAAATCTTCAAAACTTGTGAGAAAACTTCCAATTCTGACTTTGGCCTAGCATCGATCGATGCTATCAGTGTGTCGATCGATGCACTCTCTAAATTTCGTCTCCCAACTTTGTAGCTCAGCCTCAATGCTTGATTATGCTCCAAATCTTCATATTTAGCTCCATTAAGCTCCCATCCATGATAATTCCTATAAAGACTCAAAAAGACTCTAAAAACACCAAAATACTCTATAGATAAGACTTATATCATGGCTAAAAACACCTAAAAACCATGATATATCAACTCCCCAGACTTAGCCTTTGCTTGCCCTCAAGCAAAACATAAACTTCATCTGTAAAAGAGGTTTGAAAATGCAGGAACTCATTCTCTTTTTAAAGTAATGCCATGATCATCCAAACCTTAATCCACATGCTTAGCAGATAAATCCAAATCGAACCACCATGTACTTCTCCGTTGACTTTCATAGCATCCCAAATTCAAACCAAATTCCACTACTTCCTCCATTAAGCCTTCATTGGTGGGTCTCATCAATTTGATCAATATCAAGAACCTTCTCCGTACAAGACTTATCTTTTACCACATGTGGTACTCTTTCTCTCCCCCAGACTTATTCTTTTTATTCTTTCCTTAGAGCTTTGCTTTGTTTTTTTTTTTATTTTTTTTTTTTCTCAAAGTTGTAGGCGAATAATGGGGTCATCGGTAATTTACCTACCCCTCGCTTCCAAGCTTTGTGTGATCATTTGACTCAAGAGTAGAATATTGAGGTCACAGGTAATTTACCTACCTCTCTAAACTGATCAAAATCATCTCATCTTTTATTTTCTCTTTTTTTTTTTTCTAAACAAAGCTCTCAGGAAAAATATTTTAAATTTAAATAAGGGAGAGGAGTACCAAATCTTTTTTTTTTTTTCTAAAATCTTACTTGTCAGGTATGAACAAGGAGTCAAGCTCTATGAAAATCAATCTCCTTGATGAAGTAAAAAGAAAAGTACAGAAATTACCTCAAGCTTTTATGGATTCTGTAGAAAATTGGATGTTTCTGGTTCACTAGTCAGCCATTGGATTTTTCATTAGTCGGATTTGTGGATTAAATCTGCAGCATTAATCAACCAAGGCAATACACTAAAAAGAAAAATCATAGTTCCCAACAAAATTTTGACTCAATAAAACCAGATTTTTTTTTTTTTTTTTTTTTTTCTTTTTTTTTTCTTACAAAATAAAAATGTAGTTAGTAACTGCCTCCCCCAGACTTAAACAACACTGTCCCCAGTGCTATCAAGTAAGAGATTGGCTAATAAAATAAAAATAAATGAAAATCAAAAGAAAAATGAAAAAGAAAAACCTACCAGTGGGTTGCCTCCCACTAAGCGCTTGTTTTCAGTCATTAGCTTGACTGTGTCGGATCTCAGGCATCCGGTGGATCGGAACATGGCAATGAATGCTTCTGAGAGGATGTCCTCTTCATCCAAGGTGGTGTGTATGCAGCAGATGAATGAGGTCTACAAGGGACATGAAGAACATGACCAGGGCGGGACTTAGGTATGGGTGGCTTTCTTTTATGTCCTGCAAAATCATCAACATAAGAAGCAAGCGCTCTACGACAATCTCGTGGCTTGGTTAACTGTGGGTTCTGGACTGTGGAATGGTGAGATTTCAGCTTTACAACTGGTCTAGGACTTGCAGGTAAGGATCCAACGCGAGAATCTGTGGTTTTGGACAAGTCCGAGCCGACTCTGGAAGGTGTGTCGATCGATGCAACAGCTGCATCGATCGATGCAGTGCCTGCAACTCGTGTTTCTTGAACTTTTCTGCAGCTTTCCTCAGCAATCCGTGTTTCCAGCACAAAAACGTCATCTACCAGCGACTTGTCATGCATCAGAACCTCATCATGATCTCTAGTACTAATTAGATGATCTTCACTCCAATCTTCAAGCTTAACAGCTTGCTTGCTCACTTTCTCAACAATCTCCAACTCTTTGACATACCCAGCAGTAATGTCTTCAGGAAGCTCTATTAGTGGATCATCATCAGAAGCAATCTCCACAGAAAATGTCTGGCCATCAATAGTGGGAGCTCTTCTCAGCTTGTCCATCTCAAAGTTCATAACCAAATCTTCTACATTCAGAGATATGTGTCCCTTCTTAACATCAATGATGGCACCAGCTGTAGCCAAGAAAGAGCGTCCTAAAATGAGAGGATCATTAGGCTCTTGGTCATATTTCAATACCACAAAGTCAGTGGGAATCATGCAATCTCCAATCTTGATTGGAACATCTTCCAAGACACCTTCAGGAATCCTTCTGGATCGATCAGCTAAGATAAGGGAGATCTTAGTTGGCTTGAAATCTGTCATCCCAAGTCTCACAACAACAGAATGTGGCATCAGGTTAATACTAGAACCAAGATCACAGAGTGAATGAGGAAACCTTCCTGTGGAGATAGAGCAATCTAACACAAAACTTCCAGGATCTGGTAACTTCTCTGCAATCCTACTCTGAATCACTGCACTTACTTCCTTAGAGACAACCACCTCCTGCTTCTTATCCTTCTTCCTCTGTGGAGGCTGCTTCAACAGAATTGAGCTAACATCCTTTGTAAGAAGTGCTCCTTCCTCAGGACTCAAACCATTGGTGACCATTCTCTTCACATATCTCTTAATACTAGGAGAAAACTTGACAGCATCAATCAAAGGCATCTCTATCATCACTTTGTCCAATATAGCCTTGCATCTAGCTTCTTCAATCTCCTGCTTGGACCTCCTAGGCTTAGGAAAATGAACCTTAGGCTTGTACACTCTTTCAGCAACAGGAATCGGAGCTTTCGTGACTCTCTTCTCGGTCTCGACGTTGCATCGGTCGATGCTGTCTCTCAAAGTCAACCCTTCTACGACCACTGAGGGTTGCGTCGATCGATGCTTAGCAGCTGCATCGGTCGATGCTAAATCAAGTGACGTATTGTCATCTCCTTCCTTCACCAAAATCGCATTACAAGCATGCTTGGGGTTCTCAGTTCTTCTAGAAAGAAGTTCCTCTTGTCTTTTAACAGACCCAGCAGTCTGAATCACTTGATTCTCTAGCTTCTTGACATGAGTGTTTAGAGCTTCAAATTTCCCAGTCAGCTCAGTGTAAACAGAATCAATCTTTCCATTGAAGTCCACTGTTAACTTCTGTTGACCTTGAAGAATCTGCTCAACCATTGATTCCATCTTGCTCTCTGAATTGGGTGGAGGGAGGGGTTGGTAAGAAGAAGATCCATAGGTCCTTGTGAAGTTACTGTTTGGATTTCCTGTGAAAGAAGTCTTCTGACCAAATCTTTGATTTTGGTACCCAGCTCCATATACATAGTTGACATCTTCTGTAATCTCTGGCTTTGGCTCAAAAAGCTCAACATCTTCAGCAAAATGGACAGACTTCTTTCCCACAAGAAGGTTATGCACTGTATCCAACTTAGCATTCACTGTAGCAAACTGATTTGAACCATTGCCTTCATGTGCTCTTCTCCGCTCTAAGTCTGCATTCTTGGTGCTATTACTTGATGCTAACCTTTCAATCAACTGTTCAGCCTCATCTGGGTACCTTGTTTTGAAGTTCCCATCACTAGCAGCATCCAAAGCCATCTGATACCTCCAATCAATACCACTGAAGAAGATACTAATCAACTGCACCTCTGAAAACCCATGATGTGGACTGTCCCTCTGGTATGCTTTGAATCTCACCCAAGCAGCTTTGTAAGATTCAGTAGGACCTTGTTTAAAGGTGGAAAGCTTGATCCTGAGCTCATCAGACATCGCATCATCATAGAAATAGTTCAAAAATGCCACCTTGATGTCATGCCAGGTTGTCAGAGATCCTGGTTTCAGCTGCCTTAGCCAATGGGAAGCTTCCCCAGAAAGAGAGTAGGGGAAAAGCTTGCAGCAGAGATAGTCCTCAGTGACTCCATTAGCCTTGATGCTTGTGACTATGTCCTCAAATTGTTCAATGTGGTCTAGAGGCTTCTCATTTGGCAAGTTCTGGAATGGTCTTTGTCCGACAAGAGCGAAGTAGGCAGGCTTCAGCTCAAAATCATTCCTTGGGAATAGAGGAGGAACAATTGCGGAACGGTTCTCATAGAACAAATCTGGCCTGTTGAAGTCTGCAAGAGTCTTGACAAGCTCCCCATTGTTGTCCCGTTGCCTCTGAACATTCTCCGCATCGGCTCTGGCATTGCATCGATCGATGCCATCGTTGCGTCGATCGACACCATCTGCATTCCCATCGGCCACGACGAGTTCTTCCTGAATAACCCGTCCTTCAGCATCAAGTTTCTGGCCTTGCTCGTTGCGCACATTACCCTCTTGATCCTTCAAAACCCCAGCCTCATCAGGTCTCAATATGATTATGTTGGCCATCTTTGCTGATTTGGCTGCTTTTGTGTTTGCACGCTCTAGTTGTCCTAACTCTTGGTTAGTAAGCTTAACAACTGGACCAGTAGGATTTTTCCTGGTGCTAGGCTTAGGCATGTACCTGAAACACACAAGAGAAAAGAAACAAAAGCGTGTGAGTAAAACAGAAAAAGAAAAATTTAGACAAAATCAAAGACTTTGATCTAATGGTGAATCAAAAGAGTTCCCCGGCAACGGCGCCAAAATTTGATATGCTCAAATTTAACCCTGAGCTACTCTCTCAAATTAAGAGATCAATTGTAGTACTTAGGGATCGAATCCACAAGAACTCTAGATTCACACAATAGACTTATTACTCTTTTAATTATGCTAAATCAAAATATTAAATTTAAATAGCAATGCAAAAACAGAAAAGAAAGGAGTTGTATATCAATAGGAATAAACGCTAGGCCTAGGGAAATTCTCAGGAAATCATGGAAAATCAGATCAATTAATTAAACTAGCAGGATTCAATAATTAAGCACCGTTCTTGGACTGTAAACACAATTATAAAATAAATCAGTTCTCACTGCAAATATTATCTAAGTTTTAAAGCCAGAAAATCCAAATCTCTTTGCAAAATTCAAGTTAAAAACCATCAATAAAATCAGGTTTAGATAAATTCACAAAATTACTAAATCAAATCTCTTTGCAAGAAGTAATTTTGCTCACCAAAGGTTTTTATCAGGAAAATCAATTATATTCTCATATCAATTAATAATCCTAAGATCTAAATCCAGATGACTAATCAAAGATCTAGCATTAAGAACAACCTATGGTGAAGAACAAGAAAGATAATGAATCCTAAATAATAACAGATCTAATAATCCATAAAATCCTTAATGAGAAACCCTAAACCTAACTAGCAGATTTACTCAGACATAATCAATGAAACACAAAAATCTTCTGAATAAATTGCATTAAGAAAGAGATTAAAGAAGAAGTAGAGGAGTTCTGAATCTTCTCTGAAGGAGTCTTGATTCTTCTCTCCAAAAGCTCTCTAAAAATCTCACAGGATTTTGCTCTCAAAAGTTGCAGGGAAAAATAAAGCTTAGGTCTAAACAATGACCATAAAAATCCTATTTATATTCCTAAACACGGCCAGGGACCAATGATGCAAATATGGAAGACTTTGGGGCAGATTTGTAAATCTTCAAAACTTGTGGGAAAACTTCCAATTCTGACTTTGGCCTAGCATCGATCGATGCTATCAGTGTGTCGATCGATGCACTCTCTAAATTTCGTCTCCCAACTTTGTAGCTCAGCCTCAATGCTTGATTATGCTCCAAATCTTCATATTTAGCTCCATTAAGCTCCCATCCATGATAATTCCTATAAAGACTCAAAATGACTCTAAAAACACCAAAAGACTCTATAGATAAGACTTATATCATGGCTAAAAACACCTAAAAACCATGATATATCAATGACAAAAAAAATGAAAACAGTTCAAACAGACAAATATATATAGATTTCAAAAGATACGAATATTCGAATAGACACAACTCTACAATGAACAATTGCAACTTTACAAAATAAAGTGTAACAATGAACAATCGCAACTTTTTGTAAAACATACAATTTAAATTTTCTACTGATTTTTTTAGAAAATTATCCAAAAGGTAAGATTGAAAAAAATCACAACTTTTAGTGGCATTTATTCGGATTGCTATTATATATAGAAGAATTTCTTGACTTTTAAAAGAATGAATGTTAGAAAATGAAAGGACCGACCTTTTTTTTTTAATAAATAATAAATAATAAATATAATGATAATAATAAACTACAACTAGTGGTCCCATATCCACTAGCCACCTAACCACAAACACATTCAACAGCGGAAATAACCAACCAATATCCAATAATAATCCAATAATAAAATATCACCAATATCCATAGCATCAACAATATCCAATAACCAAATAACAGAAATCATAGAACCAGCAACCTAGCAATGTTCTAATGACCCAACTCTAGCAACCTAGCAATGCCAGACAACATAAAACCGAGTCCCTAGAACATCCTCCTCTTCATTGCCTGGATTCCACGATCACACTTTGCCTTTTCCTGCACCACAAACACATATTGCAATGCATGAGTATTTTATAAACACTCAGTAAGGCAATCCTCCCATATACTGGGCTATACACACAAGCAATAGAGTATCAGTAATCATCACCCAACAATCAACACACGACAATAACCAACCAGGACTTAGCATCGACCGATGCCACACATGCATCGACCGATGCCAAATGGAGAAGCATCGATTCATACAGAAGCTGCATCGATCGATGTAAGTGTAACTTGCATCGACCGATACCCAGTCTGCATCGACCGACGCATGCTCGACGCACAAGAAAAACCCTAAAGTTCATCGCGCCGTCCTCGCACTTGCATCGACCAATGCAAGGTATGCATCGATCGACGCAACGTCCAGCACCGTGATTTCCCTGAAGCTTCTCGCCGGATTTCGTTCCTACAACCACAAAACTCAATCCCAAGCCACAAGAAAGCTTCCTAACGTCCATAGCAACAATCTAATACGTCTAACAACAAACAACAAGCAAATCACTGAATTCTCTAGCTTAGATAAGCCATGGTCCTGCACTTACCTGTGCCACAGAAGAACTAAACCTCAAACACTCAAGAACAAGCCTCTAGGAAGCTCTTACAACGATCCCAGCTACAGATCTCTACAGGAACGTACCAAAACTCCAAGAAATCTCCAAGAACTTCCAAGAACTCTTTCTCCCTTCTCTTTTCGCTCAAAAACGGCCACACACGTCTAATGAGACAAAAGGGACGACCCTAAGGGTTTTCTCTTCTTTTCTTACCAAAACGCAGCGTTTGACTTAAGTCAAAACGCAGAGAATTGAGCTAGCATCGACCGATGCTACCACTGCATCGATCGATGCACACCCTAAACCGGGATTCTGGTTCGCGGGTGTTACAATTCTCTCCCACCAAAATGGATTCGTCCTCGAATCCCGAACACCATCAGCCAAGGACTCCCGTGCAACCGTCTCCACGGCCCGCACTCCTCCGACTGATCTACAGAAGGTCACCTCTGGGCGATAGACTCACGCTCCAGGCGTCATTTGCTCTCGACTTTTGGACTTTCCTTTTCCTCATAGGCCTAAACCTTGAGTTTCATTGGCTCCTCATCAGACCTAAGTCTGCATGCCAATGTTGGCTCCTCATCGGGCCTAAGCCCGCATGCCATAATATATACGGAAAAATCCAAACTCGTCTCTCGGGTCGTCACCCTACAACGCGCCTCCGGACCGTCATCCGAAGTCGATATACCAACCATACTCCAAAGTCACAATGTCTCCGAATATGGCAGTACTAGGAGAACCAAAGTCCTCCAAGAGTCGCGAGCAAAAAATTCTGAACACGTCTGAGTCCTATCCCTATCCAGGTTTCCCTCCCGTGGCTCGCGTAAAACATCTCAATGTCTTACCAACCACATATCCCCTCACTGGAATACCTCATGACCACATAAGGATCATATACCTGCCACAAGGGCCGCCACAAAGGCCAAACAAAATGTCCTAAAGAGGACCGCCACCAAGGCCAAACAAAATGTCCTAAAGAGGACCGCCACCAAGGCCAAACAAATGTCCTAAAGAGGACCGCCACCAAGACCAAACAAATGTCCTAAAGAGGACCGTCACAAAGACACTCTGGCTAAAAAGCCCGCCACAAAGGCCATCTGTCCCGAAGGACCGTCACAAAGACACTCTGGCTAAACAGCCCGCCACAAAGGCCATCTGTCCCGAAGGACCGTCACAAATACACTCTGACTAAACAGCCCGCCACAAAGGCCAAACAAATGTCCTAAAAAGAACCGCCACCAAGGCCACACAAATGTCCTAAAGCGGACCGTCACAAAGACACTCTGGCTAAAAAGCCCGTCACAAAGACCACACATTGTCCAAAAAAACCGCCACACACGGGCACAGTGACTCAAAAGTCCGCCACAAAGACCACAAAAGCCCCCTCCAAGGCTTCCCACCGCTACAATGGACAAATTCTCTCTCCCAAAAAACTTTCCATAAATAGCACTTTCCATTTCTGGAACCTTTCCACTTTAGGAAACTTCTAATTCGGGAAACCTTTCCCAAATCCCGCCTCACGGAAAACTTTGTATCCCGAGCACCACCTCATCTTGTTACTGAGTCACACAACCAACCACCCCAAGCGACCGAGTAACATGAGAGATGGGCTGGAATACTCCATTCCCGCTCCAGCCACGGATTACAGACAGAACCAGACTAGGCAAGCTCAAGTCGTGGTTGCTTCTCACACTACTTCTTAAACCTTGCCTTCATCCTCGCCTCAGGCTCCCAAGTCTGCTCCTCCACACCATCACAGTCCCAAAGGACTCTCATCAAAGGAATCTTCTTCTTCCGAAGTTCCTTTATCCTCCTCTCGAGAACCCTCACTAGTCTCGCCTCCAAAGTCATGTTAGGCTGAAGATCTTCAGGAATCTTAGCCAACAACTGATCATCCTCACGGAGACACT
This sequence comes from Camelina hispida, assembly GCA_023657505.1. Classification (NCBI taxonomy): domain Eukaryota; kingdom Viridiplantae; phylum Streptophyta; class Magnoliopsida; order Brassicales; family Brassicaceae; genus Camelina; species Camelina hispida. The sequence goes on along the minus strand of CP094635.1, from coordinate 23,167,236 downwards.
TCCGCAACATAGACACATGGAATACCTTGTGGAAAGCTCGCATAACCTCAGGTAACTCCAGTCTATATGCCACTGGTCCGACTCGCTCAATCACTCTGAACGGACCCAAATACCTCGGACTCAACTTAGTCTCAGTCAATGACATGTTCGGACCCTGCAACATGGCCATCTTGAGGTACACTCTGTCTCCTACCTGAAACTCAAGATCTCTCCTCCTCCTATCAGCATAACTCCTCTGCCTATCCTGAGCCTCTTTCATGATCAGCTTGAGAACCCGAATCTTCTCTGAGGTCTCCTGAACAAAATCTGCCCCGTACATGCTCCTCTCCCCCACCTGAGTCCAGCATAACGGTGTACGACACGGCCTCCCATACAAAGCCTCATAAGGAGCCATACCAATACTCGCCTGATAGCTGTTGTTGTAAGCAAACTCTACCAGGTTCAGGTGATCTGCCCAATGGCCACCCCAATCCAAAACACACATCCTCAGCAAATTCTCCAACGTCTGGATCGTCCTCTCAGACTGTCCATCTGTCTGGGGATGATAAGCTGTACTCATATGCACCTTAGTGCCCATCTCTGCCTGGAAAGCCTGCCAGAACACCGAAGTGAACTTAGAATCTCTGTCAGACACAATGCTCGCTGGCACCCCATGCAATCTGACTATCTCTCTCACATACTTCTTAGCCAAGACCGCTGCTCCATCAGTCTTCTTAATGGCCAGAAAACGTGCTGACTTAGTCAACCGGTCCACAATGACCCAAATAGCATCAAAACTCCGTGACACTGGCAATCCTACCACAAAATCCATGGTAATCATATCCCACTTCCACTCAGGAATGGGTAGACTCTTCAGTAACCCGCCAAGAACCTGATGCTCAGCCTTCACTAGCTGACACACATCACACCTCGAAACCTAACCCGCTACATCCTTCTTCATCCCGACCCAATGATAGTACCTCTTGAGATCACGGTACATCTTAGTCAATCTTGGATGAATAGACAGCTTGCTCGCATGAGCCTCTCTCAGAATCTCCTGCCTCAACTCCTCATCCTTGGGCACACAAACCCGACCATGCACCTAGATAGTACTATTATCTGAGACCTGATACTCTGAATCAAGATCCTTTGAGGCATTCACCAGCCCCAAATCCTTCTCCTGTGCCAACCGCACTCTACTCAGAAGATATGCTCTGTCAACTGCTTCCAAAACCAACAGTTCCAGTGAAACAACACACAAGCTCAAAGCACTGATCTCCCCTACCAGAGACTCCATCTCCTGCTCCTGAGCCGAAGCTACCCTCTTCCGACTCAGAGCATCTGCAACCGTGTTAGCCTTACCAGGATGATAGGCTATCTCCAAATCATAATTCGCCACAAGCTCCATCCACCGCCTCTGTCTCAGATTCAGCTCAGGCTGAGTGAATATATACTTTAGGCTCTTATGATCTGTAAACACCTGTACTTTTGCACCATAAAGATAAGATCTCCAAATCTTCAGGGCAAAAACTACAGCACCCATCTCCAAATCATGAGTAGGATAGTTGCCTTCATGCACCCACAACTGCCGCGAAGCATAGGCAATCACCTTCCCATGCTGCATCAGAACACACCCCAAACAAACTCTAGATGCATCCGTATAAACCACATAGGGTTCTCCCTGCTCAGGCAAAGCCAACACTGGCGCAGTAGTCAACATCTTCTTCAGGCTTGCAAAGCCTTCCTCACACTCCTCTGACCAGATAAAAGGAACATCCTTCCCTGTCAACTTAGTCACAGGACGTGCTCTGCTTGCAAATCCCTGCACAAATCTCCTGTAATAACCTGCCAATCCAAGGAATCTCCTGATCTTTGTGGCATTCTGCGGTCTAGGCCAATCCCTAATAGCCTGAATCTTCTCTGGATCTACAGAAACCCCCTCTGCAGAAATAATGTGACCCAGAAAGCCCATCTCACGCTGCCAAAAACTACACTTGCTCAGCTTAGCAAACAACTTCTGCTCCCGCAGCTTCTCCATAACTGCCCTCAAATGCACTGCATGCTCCTCAGGACTCTTAGAATAAACCAGGATATCGTCGATGAAAATGATGACTGATACATCCAGAAAATCCTGAAATACACTGTTCATCAATCTCATAAACGCTGTTGGTGCGTTAGTCAGCCCGAAAGGCATCAACACAAACTCATAATGCCCATTCCTCGTCCTGAAAGCAGTCTTCCTCACATCTGCCTCATCTATCGGTATCTGATGATAACCCGACGCCAGATCCACCTTAGAGAACCAAGTAGCACCCCTCAACTGATCCAACAACTCATCGATCCTAGGAAGAGGATAGTTGTTCTTCACAGTGACCCGGTTCAAACCCTGATAATCAATGCACAACCTGAAACTCCCATCCTTCTTCTTCACAAACAACACCGGCGCTCCCCACGGTGATACACTAGGACGGATGAATCCCTTACTCAGTAAATCCTCTAGCTGCTTCTTCAGCTCTGCCATCTCTGCTGGAGCCATTCTATAAGGACCTTGGATAACGGTGTCGTCCCGGTTCCAGTTCAATGGTGAAAGGATCCGACCGATATGGTGGTAATCCCTGCAAAGACTGAAACCCGTCCTCAAACTCCTCCACTACCGGAATACCGCTAACCGTAGACTTCCCCACTGACTCTGGCATAGATATAGTAACCAAATAAGCCTCACGGCCCTTCTCGATCATCTTCCCAGCCTGAATGGCTGAGATCACGAGACTCCCCGAAGTCGGTCTAATACCCTGAAAAACCAACTTCCCTCCTGGACGCTCAAACTCCACTCTACCCCGATAGCAATCCAAATGCACCATATGCCGATGCAACCAATCCATCCCGAGAATAACATCATATAACTCCATTGGACTGATAAGCAAATCCGCTGGCCATGACTCCCCCGCGATCTGAATATCAACCCCTCTAGCTCATCCAATAACTCTCAGGAACTTGCCCCCAGCAACTCTGACAACTCCTGTACGCTCCCCGGGATCCCCTCTGATTCTCGCAGACTCTGCACACTCCGGAGTAATGAAGCTATGAGAAGCTCCAGAATCAAACATAACGTGGGACTTAAACCCGCCCACCAACAAGGTCCCAACACAAACCTCATGTGTTGAGAACCTAACACTTTATCACAGGAAAACATAAAATTTGTACCTACTAAAAACTCACAAAGTTAAGTATCAGAAATTATACCTGTGATCGCCCCGACACTGGTTCCACCAGTCTCTGCCGTCGTGTAAGCACGTGGCGTCTGCTTAATCCGTGCCACCTGCTGACCTCCAGGCTGCACCTGCTGTAACGCTGCCACTGCTACCAGCTGCAACTTGGGATAGAAAGGCCTGATGTGCCCTGTCTCCCTACAATGATAACATACCGAGGCCCTGCCGTCGGAACACTCCTCTTGGGACAACTAGCAACCTTGTGATCCTTGCTCCCACAACCGAAGCAACCCGCACCACTCAGCTTCTGCGTAGCCTCCCACTTCCTCTTGGTTCCCTGGGCATGCCTACCGCCCCTGCTAGAACCACCCTGCTGCTGAGCCTTACCAGGCTGAGCTACAAGAGTAACCGACACTGACTGTGCCCGAATATCCTCCTCAATCTCTGCTGCTGTCTCAACCAGCTCTGCACGCGTAGCATAAGACCTCCCTCTACAATGAACTCTCAAATCATCACGTAGAGCCCTCAAAAACCTCCTGATCTGAGCCTCCTCAGACTCCATTGCCCGACCCCCATAACAAAGAAGTCGACTGAACTCCAAATCCAGCTCCCATACTAACCGTGTCCCCTGAGACAACTGAAGGAACTGCACCTCCAAATGATCCAATGCCTCTCTAGGAAAATACTTGCGGTTGAACTCCAAAACGAAGTCAGCCCAAGTCATCTCCCGCTGCACCCTCCTAGCAGCCACAGATCTCCACCACAACTCAGCATCACCACTCAGAAAGTAGACCCCTATGTCCACCCAGAAATCCTCAGGACATCTCAGAGTATGGAAGTTACGTTCCACTCTCGTCCTCCACGCATCCGCAGCAGTAGGATATACACCTCCTGAAAACTGCTCAGTGCGCAACCGACCCATCTCTGTCAACATGCTGAGATAACGAGCATGGGCCCCCACATCCGCAGCCGCTGGCTGCCGCTCCTCCGCCACCACTGGTGGCACTACCTGAGCCTGAGCCGGTACCACTGGTGGTAACCGCTCTAACACCTGTGCTAGCAAAGCCGCAATGTCAACACCAGGGACTCCACCCGCTGGGGCTCCCACACCCGGGACCCTAGCATCACCGGCCACTGGAGCATCAACACCGCCCCCTCCGGCCACACTCACAGAATCCCCCGGTACTCCCTGCGACTCGCCAACACCCTCAGCTTTCACACTCTGGTCCTCGGTCTCACTAACCACTGGGGCTCTGCCCCTACCACGACCATGTCCGCGACCACGACCGCGTCCACGACCACGACCAGCAACAGCATCCTCTCTAACCATCTGCACTACCATGAACAGAAGGCTAAGCACACAATTTCTAATTAACACAGAAATAAAACTCACCGTGGAATCACAAGTAGGCTCGAAGAGGATGTTCTAGGACTCCATGCCACACACAATTGACTAACTCACATAATCAATCAAGACATGCAACCCCAAACATCTACAGTACAAAGCCTAGTGAACCCAAACCTAGAACCGTAAGGGCTCTGATACCAAAATAAAAGGACCGACTTTTTTTTTTAATAAATAATAAATAATAAATATAATGATAATAATAAACTACAACTAGTGGTCCCATACCCACTATCCACCTAACCACAAACACATTAAACAGCGGAAATAACCAACCAATATCCAATAATAATCCAATAATAAAATATCACCAATATCCATAGCATCAACAATATCCAATAACCAAATAACAGAAATCATAGAACCAGCAACCTAGCAATGTTCTAATGACCCAACTCTAGCAACCTAGCAATGCCAGACAACATAAAACCGAGTCCCTAGAACACCCTCCTCTTCATTGCCTGGATTCCACGAACACACTTTGCCTTTACCTGCACCACAAACACATATTGCAATGCATGAGTATTTTATAAACACTCAGTAAGGCAATCCTCCCATCTACTGGGCTATACACACAAGCAATAGAGTATCAGTAATCATCACCCAACAATCAACACACGACAATAACCAACCAGGACTTAGCATCGACCGATGCCACACATGCATCGACCGATGCCAAAATGGAGAAGCATCGATCGATAAATAAGCTGCATCGATCGATGCAAGTGTAACTTGCATCGACCGATACCCAGTCTGCATCGACCGACGCATGCTCGACGCACACGAAAAACCCTAAAGTTCATCGCGCCGTCCTCGCACTTGCATCGACCGATGCAAGGTATGCATCGATCGACGCAACGTCTAGCACCGTGATTTTCCGAAGCTTCTCGCCGGATTTCGTTCCTACAACCACAAAACTCAATCCCAAGCCACAAGAAAGCTTCCTAACGTCCATAGCAACAATCTAATACGTCTAACAACAAACAACAAGTAAATCACTGAACTCTCTAGCTTAGATAAGCCATGGTCCTGCACTTACCTGTGCCACAGAAGAACTAAACCTCAAACACTCAAGAACAAGCCTCTAGGAAGCTCTTACAACGATCCCAGCTACAGATCTCTACAGGAACACACCAAAACTCCAAGAAATCTCCAAGAACTTCCAAGAACTCTTTCTCCCTTCTCTTTTCGCTCAAAAACGGCCACACACGTCTAATGAGACAAAAGGGACGACCCTAAGGGTTTTCTCTTCTATTCTTACCAAAACGCAGCGTTTGACTTAAGTCAAAACGCAGAGAATTGAGCTAGCATCGACCGATGCTACCACTGCATCGATCGATGCACACCCTAAACCGGGATTCCGGCTCGCGGGTGTTACAGAAAATAATTAAGAATGTAAAAACAGTTGAGATTTAAATTTTAGTTGATTTTGTTTCATAGCAAAAAAAATGAAACATATAATCATTTCTAAAATTTTAGTTAGATTATAGAATAACGTTGAATATTATATATTAATATTCAATTATTTATATTTCACATAAAATGGAAAATTTGTTTCAACGAACTTGTTAGTTAATGATGAAGAGACAAATATAAAGAAAATTCAAAAGACATGACTATTTAAATAGACACACCTATTAGAACGAAAAAATGTGAAGAGAAAATATAAATAAAATATAGTGAAAAGACACAACTCTACAATGAACAAAACAAGTTTTTTACGAAAAGGTATTACCAAAAGTTGCAACTGTTGTATTTGCTGTTGATTATACCTACAACTCATATAAACTACTTTTAAATAGAAGACATCTTTATTACCATATTCAAAAGTCAAATCCAAAAGCTCACTATATAATCCATCTAACTCTTCGAAAAAAACTCTAGGTATTTTCATTAAATTTTTATGTATAAAATTAACTAAAAGTTGTAAATTAGATTCATCATTCCAAAATTTTTTTGTTAAATCAAGAATTGGAGGAATTTCTTTACTTTTAAAAGAATGAGTGTTAGAGAATAATTTAGAGAGCTGTAAAAACCATTGAGATTGAAATTTGATATTATTTTGTTTCATGACAAAAAAATGAAAACAGTTCAAACAGACAAATATATATATAGATTTCAAAAGATACGAATATTAGAATAGACACAACTCTACAATGAACAATTGCAACTTTACAAAATAAAGTGTAGCAATGAACAATCGCAACTTTTTGTAAAACAAACAATTTAAATTTTCTTCTGATTTTTTTAGAAAATTATCCAAAAGGTAAGATTGAAAAAAAACACAACTTTTAGTGGCATTTATTCGGATTGGTATTATATATAGAAGAATTTCTTGACTTTTAAAAGAATGAATGTTAGAAAATAATTGAGAATGTAAAAACAGTTGAGATTTAAATTTTAGTTGATTTTGTTTCATAGCAAAAAAAAAAATGAAACATATAATCATTTCTAATATTTTAGTTAGATTATAGAATAACGTTGAATATTTTATATTAATATTCAATTATTTATATTTCACATAAAATGGAAAATTTGTTTCAACGAACTTGTTAGTTAATGATGAAGAGACAAATATAAAGAAAATTCAAAAGGCATGACTATTTAAATAGACACACCTATTAGAACAAAAAATTGTGAAGAAAAAATATAAATAAAATATAGTGAAAAGACACAACTCTACAATGAACAAAACAAGTTTTTTACGAAAAGGTATTACCAAAAAATGCAACTGTTGTATTTGCTGTTGATTATACCTACAACTCATATAAAGTGCTTTTAAATAGAAGACATCTTTATTACCATATTCAAAAGTCAAATCCAAAAGCTCATTATATAATCCATCTAACTCTTCGAAAAAAACTCTAGGTATTTTCATTAAATTTTATGTATAAAATTAAGTAAAACTTGTAAATTAGATTCATCATTCCAAAATTTTTTTGTTAAATCAAGAATTGGAGGAATTTCTTTACTTTTAAAAGAATGAGTGTTAGAGAATAATTTAGAGAGCTGTAAAAACCATTGAGATTGAAATTTGATATTATTTTGTTTCATGACAAAAAAATGAAAACAGTTCAAACAGACAAATATATATAGATTTCAAAAGATACAAATATTCGAATAGACACAACTCTACAATGAACAATTGCAACTTTACAAAATAAACTGTAACAATGAACAATCGCAACTATTTGTAAAACATAAAATTTAAATTTTCTACTGATATTTTTAGAAAATTATCCAAAAGGTAAGTTTGAAAAAAACACAACTTTTGGTGGCATTTATTCGGATTGCTATTATATATAGAATAATTTCTTGACTTTTAAAAGAATGAATGTTAGAAATTAATTTAAAATATAAAAACAGTTGAGATTTAAATTTTAGTTGATTTTGTTTCATAGCAAAAAAAAAAATGAAAACAGTTCAAATAGACAAATATATATATATATATATATTTAGATTTCAAAATATACGAATATTCCAATCAACACAACTTTACAGTGAACAATTGTACATTTTCATAAATAACAGTTTTAATGATCCATCACGACTTTTTAGAAAATATCCATAAGGTACGATTGAAAAAACACAACTGTTGGTCGCATTTTCCAAAATGTACGATTGAAAAAACACAACTGTTGGTCGTATTTTTTCAAATTGTTATTATTATATAGAAATGTACGAATGAAAAACACAACTGTTGTATGCATTTTCCAAAAGGTACGATTAAAAAAACACAACTATTGGTAACATTTTTTCAAATTGTTATTATTATATAGATTATTATACCATTTCTGATTTCTGTTTTGGTCTTTTAATTGAAAGACTTAACACTAACAGCGTCGTTGATTTATTTATCATATGTATTTCATGAATTTTTTTTACAAAAACCGTTTTTCTCTCTCGCCATAGGCGATTTTCCCCATACCACCGTTCCATAGTAAAACTCTCTTTTTCAGTGCTTTTGGCCGGCGTCGGCTTCTCCGGCGTCGGCCACCGTTGCTTGCTTTAATCAGTTGTTTGTACTTCTTCTAAGTACTGTACAGTTTTAGATTTTCAGTAATTAAAATGGCAGATCGAGATTATCAAATCCACGCAAGTTGCCTCTTCGCGTCGATGGTGTTTCAGGGACTGAGTCCGTCATCTAGTAAACAGACTCCGGCCGCGTCATTGGATCCATCCTTGATTTGGTTCATCTGTCGGTTCATTGGAATTTCACTAATCAGTATAACAGATTTATCTCATATCTATTGTTGTTCCTTCCATATAATGTCGATTCAAAGGAATCGTGATGTCTTTCTTTATAGAAAGTTTGATTCCGGAGTGTTCGCTCGCTACCTGTGGAGTTTCCGGGTATTAACCGGTGAATGTCCTCTTACCCAATGGTATGGAGGTTTTACATGGGTTTTTGATCCTGGAATCTATGGAGGAATCAGTCAACGTGATGATGGTGATCAACGTGATGCTTTCTTATTACCCTGGTTGAAATATTTCATAAGTTGTTGAATATATAGTTCTACATCCAAGGTGGAAACTTTCTTTAAGAATGGTGATGGTGATCACTTTTCATGGACGGAAGTCTTTCTTCTACCAACACGGGTTCTTTATTTTATTAAATTAATTTGTCTTTGGTATAAACCTAAACCCAAACGAGATGTGAGCGTGATGGGAAGGCAAAGGACGGCGGGTGTTTGTGATAGTGATGTTATCTCTTTCCCTCGGTTGGAAAATTCTACTTCTGCGAAAAGGGCGTTTATGATCATTAATTGGCAACGTTGCGTAAGGCGATTTCAGCATATCGTATTGAGTTTCAGAACACAAGAGTCATTTGAAGCAACAATTCTGTTTTTTATTTTAACAAAAGTAATGCGAAAAGCATTTTGGAGTTTCATCTATACGATGATAGCCAATTACGAGTATGTGAAGGAGGGATATAACAGATTTTTCTGTTAGCCTATAAGGCTTCCGATTGGCAAGCATGGTCAATTCCACTCTTTTACCGAAATTAAGTTTAATTTTTTTTATTTGTATCAATGGTTGTATATGAATGATTCATGTATTTTGTAAAACTCTTAATGATATAATATATTTGATTTGCCGAAAAAAAAAAAAAAAAAAAACAGCGTCGTTGATTGGAAATTAAGAATAACACAACGCGTTATTATAAAAACATCTTAACCGTAGATTTTGCCACGTGTATCTCGTCTCACTAGATTAGAGGAAAATGACTCGTCTCCTTCGTCAACACAGAAATATATAAATCGTATCTTTTTGTTTGTTCCCACAAAAAAATCAACCAGATCTGCTTCGAAGAGACTCGTCCGTTTACCCCAAAATCTTAGCCATGGAGAAACCGTACGGATACGCGAGCGTGAGCATGACCGGTATAGATCGAGATCGGAAGGATATTGATCTTGAGATGGGAGTAGGAGAAGCGACGCTTTACCCAGGGCTAAGCTACGGCGAGAATCAGCTCCGTTGGGGGTTTATTCGTAAAGTCTATGGAATTCTCTCCGCTCAGCTTCTCCTCACCACGCTTATCTCCGCCGTCGTTGTTCTTAACCCTCCTGTTAACGATCTCTTAACCGGATCTCCTGGGATTCTTCTCTTCCTTTGCATCGTCCCTTTCATCTGTACGTAGATCTCATTTGAATCTTCTTGTTATATATTTAGAATTTTTTTCTGGATGTGGTAATTAGAATTTTTCTAAGGTTTGATCTGAGATTTCTAATTTTGGTTAGGCGGATTCGTGTAGTTTGTTTGTGCTGTTGAGATTATAGAATTGCAATTCTTGGATTGTATGATTCATTTCTTAGTTTCTGCTGCCTAGCTTTAGGGAATTATATTATGGTTTCGAGATGATTTGAATTTCCTAGATGAGGTTTGCTTTGTTTGCTCTCATTTGGTGTTGGTTTCCTTGCTTCAATAGTCAGAACAGTTGTTTGGGAAGGTTCTCTCGGTGGCATCATGTGCAATTTGTGTTAGTATGTGCTGGAAGATGTTATTATCTAGCACAGTTCTGGAGCTGTATATTTGTGTTATTTTATACTTTTTGAGATTATGTATCGCTCATGTGATTGATTACTGGGAGATATTTTGTTGCAGTAATCTGGCCTCTTCACATTTACCACCAGAAGCATCCTGTTAACCTGATCCTCCTTGCCCTGTTCACTGTCTCTTTGAGTTTCACTGTTGGTGTCAGTTGTGCTATGACAGAAGGTTATTTCTATTTCCCTTTAATATCATCTGTTTGTTATTATCAATCAATCTTGTGATTCTTCGCAGTTCAATCCACTTCTTTACTTACCTTGTTGTCAAAGATCACATTTTGCCTTGAAACTGCAATGTGTTAATAGTCTAGTAACAATCTCTATATTTGTCTACGTATATTATCAGGAAGAATCGTCCTTCAAGCTTTGATATTGACACTGTCTGTGGTCGGGTCTCTAACCGCATACACTTTCTGGGCTGCGAAGAAAGGAAAAGACTTCAGCTTCCTTGGACCCATTCTTTTCACCAGTCTCATCATTCTTGTTGTGACAAGCTTCATCCAGGTCCGTCTTCCAAAAATACTCCCTCCTCACCACAGTTCCATACATATAGAGAGCCTTAACATTTTGTTTGTTATGATAATGTTGCAGATGTTCTTCCCTCTTGGCCCGACATCTATTGCCGTATATGGAGGAATCAGCGCATTGGTATTCTGCGGATACATAGTCTACGACACCGACAACCTAATCAAGCGTTTCACATATGACGAATACATCCTCGCATCAGTGGCTCTCTACTTGGACATCCTCAACCTCTTCTTGACCATATTGCGTGTGCTGAGGCAAGGTGACAACTGAAAAGGAAGCATAAGATGATGTTTTCAGTGATCTGCTTTATATAACTATAAAGCAGAACCCAATGCCTTTATGTGATTTACATTTTGTGTGTATATCTTACTTCTGTTTTTGAGAATTTAGTATATGATGACGCTATGTGGCTAAACGATTGTGTAAACAAAATCAAAGATGAAATTAATATGGTAATTTTGGCGGAATTTAGATGCCTTGCTCTTGTCTTATCAATCTAATATATACATTTTTCTAGACATTTAGCAAATAAATCTGAAGTTGATACTTATTGTAAACAAGGAATGCCATTAATATTAAATTTTAATTTAATAAATTATAAAATGAAATTAAAACCAAGATTTTGTGCAGAACAAAAATTCCTAAAATATCTCCTTAATCAATCAATGACTAATTACAATATCTCGTTAAATATTTGTTTTGTAAAATTCCTAAATATTTCATGAAATATATCCTTAATTCATTACAATATTTAATGCTAATAATAAAACTTCTAAAAAATAATATTTTTAATTAAAATTATGATTTTCCTATCATCTTTGTTTGATTTATTTGGTTTACTTGCTTTAAATCATCATAAAGTACATAAAACTAAAGTAACTATATATTTTTTTTTTTGCATTTTTCGTCATTTGAATTTTGAAAAACGTGTATGTTGTACTTAAGCAAAGACGAAAAATTGTGTTTGGATATCTAGCGGAATGAGTTTGGGTATACCACATGTTATATTCTGAATTTAACAATTTAAACCGGTAAACCTAAATAATATATAGATATAAGGGATATATATTTAAAATTTACAAAAATTAATTATATATATAGTTAACCTACAAAAAATATTACATTTTTATTTTATTTTTAAAAATATAGTTCCGCAGTGTGACGCGGATTAAAAACTAGTTATAATATTAAAGGACAACATTGATGATTCCAATTACCAAACGTAACATTTCAATTACCAAAGATTTACGTTTACTTTCTCAATTTTTACGACCTCATTAACTCAGAAAAAAAAAAACTCTTGCCCATTACAGACGAAGAAGATCATACAACCAAACTACAATCTCTCTCTCTCTCTGAAGACTGAATTATGAGAGGTCAGGATCGGATAAACAATACCTTACCGGAGGAACTAATCCTCGAGATATTCCGACGACTTGAATCGAAACCCAGCCGCGACGCTTGCTCTCTAGTCTGCAAACGATGGCTATCCCTCGAGCGCTTCAGCCGCACCACGCTTCGTATCGGTGCTTCCATTTCACCCGACGAATTCGCCTCTCTCTCTCGCCGTTTCCTCCATATTACCTCTATCCATGTCGACGAGCGTCTCTCCGTCTCCCTCCCTTCTCTATCTCCTTCCCCTGTAATGTTTTTCTTCCCCTCATCGAATTTGGGATCGGATCCGCCTTTGTTTAGGATTGTTAGTGAATTGAGTTGTGTTCAATTGATCTCTGACTCTACGATTCAAGATATAATTTGATCGAATCTGGATTTGAATTTGGTTTTGTTTCTCTACATTGATCTCATTTCTGGAGAATGTATTGATGCTAACAATTTAAGAAACTGGTCTTCAATTATTTTGCAGACGAGAAAACGTGGGAGGAACAGTTCGTCCCCTTCGTCGTCAAGTAAGCGTAAGAAATTGAATGGTAAGACACATTCTGCAGCTGAGAACGTCGAGTCTTGCAGCTTGGCTGATGCAGGCTTGACTGCTCTTGCCAATGGATTTCCAAGATTAGAAAACTTGAGCTTGATATGGTGCCCTAATGTTTCAAGTTATGGTATCTGTTCCCTCGCTGAGAAGTGTGCTTCACTTAGATCTCTGGATTTACAGGTAATTTAACCCCTCATTCGTTTTAGCTAAAAAAAAAAAATGATCTCATATGCTTAGGATGTGGTCTTCAGGGTTGCTTTGTTGGAGATCAAGGCTTAGCAGCTGTTGGAAAGTTTTGTAAGCAACTCGAAGATCTAAACCTGCGTTTTTGCGAAGGCGTAACTGATGTTGGATTTATTGATCTAGTTGTTGGCCGTGCCAATTCCTTGAAGTCCATCAGTGTTGCTGCCTCAGCTAAAATAAAAGATTTATCTATGGAAGCAGTTGGTTCTCACTGTAAATTACTTGAAGTTTTGTTTTTGGATTCTGAATGCATCCATGATAAAGGATTGATAGCAGTGGCTCAGGGATGTAACCGTTTGAAAGATCTGAGTCTTCAATGTGTTCTGCTGACGGATAAGGCATTTAGCGCTGTGGGAGACCTGTGTACTTCGTTGGAGCGATTGGCTTTGCATAGCTTTCAGCATTTTAGTGACAAGTTAGTGATGCTCCTTTTAAGTACCTTTGGCTTTTTTTTTTATGAGTGCAATCCAATACTTCTGGTGCATAATTTAACTGTTAGAGAAGTCAAGGGATCAGGAAAACCTCAGGCTTTTGCTCCTGTCTTTCATTACGTGCTTCTATTTATATGTTCTCTTGTCAAAATATCACGTGGGGGTATAAGACATGTAAAACGAAGCTGTGCTCAATGTTGGGCTGACTATATGAAGGACATGGAAGGATACTTGCCTTTGTATTATGGCCTTGTGTAGGATAATGTTTTACTTGATGTTATTTTGTATTTCAGGGGCATGCGGGCCATTGGTAAAGGGTGTAAGAAGTTGAAGAATCTCACTCTAAGTGATTGCAGCTTTCTGACTTGCAAAGGTTTAGAAGCTATTGCTAATGGTTGCAAAGAACTTACGCGTGTAGAAATTAATGGATGCCACAACATTGGTACCCATGGACTAGAGGCAATTGGAAAATCTTGCTCGTACATTTTCTTTCTCATTTTCTTTAGTTCTTGTTAACAGCATCTGAAATCACTATGGGCTGGATCATTGATCAAACCGTTATTTCCGGGTGTATGCAGGCGCCTCAATGAGTTAGCTTTATTGTATTGCCAAAGGATTGGTAATTCTGCTCTTCAAGAAATTGGAAAAGGCTGTAAATCCCTAGAAATACTTCACTTAGTAGACTGCTCAGGCATTGGAGACAATGCAATGTGCAGCATTGCTAAAGGGTGTCCCAACCTCAAGAAACTCCATATCCGCAGATGCTACGAGGCATAATCTCTCATCTCTTGAAATAAAGTATTCGTCCTAACTTGTAGACTTAGAAACTGTTATTTACGTTTTTTTTTTTTTTGTGTAGATTGGAAACAAAGGAATTGTAGCTGTTGGAAAGCACTGCAAATCACTAACCGAACTTAGTGTCCGGTTTTGCGATAAGTAAATCCTGCAACTCTTTTGAATCTTGTTTCTTAAACAGCACCGGGACAAAAGCTAATCGTGTGTTTTTGGTGTTATCCAGAGTTGGAGATCAAGCATTAATCGCCATTGGAAAAGGTTGTTCCTTGCAACAACTAAACGTAAGTGGTTGTAATCACATCAGCGATGCTGGAATTTTAGCAGTCGCCAAAGGGTGTCCTCAACTTACTCACCTCGACATTAGTGTTCTTCAGGTAAATAGACCCAGCCTTCTTGTCTTAAGACAAAAGTGTGTGTGTGTGTGTTTGTTTGTTATTGAGATCTCAAGCTTTGGTTTGGTCACAAAAATTCAGAACATTGGAGACATGGCATTGGCAGAGCTTGGAGAAGGATGTCCAATGCTGAACGACTTGGTCTTGTCCCATTGCCACAATATAACAAACACTGGTCTGAATCATCTTGTACAGAAGTGCACACTTTTGGAGAGTTGTCACATGGTTTACTGTCCAGGGATCACTTCGGCTGGAGTGGCTACTGTCGTCTCGAGCTGTCCACACATCAAAAAGGTGTTGATAGAGAAATGGAAAGTGAGCGAGAGGACAACAAGAAGAGCTGGATCGGTCATCTCTTATCTCTGTATGGATCTGTAGTTCGTCGTAATTTGAAGGTCGGTTTAGAAAGTTTGTGTTTTCTTATTAATAAAGTCATATCGTAGTCTGTTAAGACTTAAAAGACACAATTTGTTTTTTTTTTTTTTTTTTTGTGTGTGTGTTGTAAACTTCATATTTATATGTTTTTGTGAATTGTTTGTACATGGATGGAAAAGTCTTATAACTAGTATAAGATTTAATGCTGGTTTTGGTTTCATCCATGTGTCCGTCGACGATCTTGTTGGCGTGTCTCATTCTCTTGCCCCAAAGCTCAGTAGTGACGAAGGTAACGAGTAAACCCTTGGAAGCAATTAGCTTTCAGAGACGAAGTAGAGGGTTGACGTGGCCTTGTCCTTGAAACGACACGAGCATTACATGAGTTGATTCGGAGATGGAAGAGGTTCTAACACCATTCCCGAATTGGTTACCATATTTTTGGTGGATATATAAAAGAATGTCCGAATAGTATGCTTTTGGTAGATTTTCACATATGAACGTTTCTTTACTTTATATAAGCGTCAAAAGCATTTATATTCAAAACCTACTAATTTATTGGAAATTCTCTCTACCACACATCTTAACTTACCACCACATGTCTCTCAACCTGAAATGGGGCACAAGGTTATAGAATTGAATTGGAATAAGGTACGTCGTCGTCGTTTGTAAATGTTACTTTAAAAACGAGCCAACCACTCTCTCCAACATGATCAAGTATGACCACATCAATTGAGCTAAGTGGGCTAGCTCAATGCATATACAATTATCAGAATTAAAATTCAATTCTGCACAGTTTTTTGTTTGTTTGTTAATACATCAATGTGATAATGAGGCTTTTTCTATAATAAATGGGTGTAACTGCTTTTCACTTAGACAGATCGTGTATACACAGTCACACACTTACACAGAAATTATTAAAGGATCATATACTTTTATTACACAGTGGACTAAGAACCCTATCTCTTTTGTTCTGATACCAGTGATAATCCGGTACGGTAGGTAAAATGTAGTATGTATGCTTATTAAGCAACTAGATATATTTAATTTTATTTTTATTAATTAGTATATACCTTAAATTTACAAATATATTTTTGAATTGGATTTTCTTAATATGATATTTAAAAAAATGTTTAATATGTGTTTTTTATATATGGTTCTTAATGTTTGGACGTAAAATAAAATAAACAAAACATATTGGAAATTTTTTGGACTGAAGTAATTAAATCCCTCAAAATTTTGTTGTTTTGGATTTTATTGTTTTGTGATAAATTGTTAGGTTCTTAAAGCATCTCCAACCCTACTCTATTTTAAAGTCAATACTCTATTATAGAGTAACATTTGCTCTAACCCTACTCTGTCTCTTAATCTAAAATAGAGTAAATGGTAGGATTACTCTATATGCAACAATACATTTTTATACTAACTCTATTTTATATACATTGAAAAAAATTATGCTCTATTTTAGAGTAAAAAATAGAATATATATTGGAGATAATCTTAGCACACATGAGGTTTGTGTAGAGACCATCTATCAGACATTCAAAACGAAATTTGAGTATTGAAAATAGTTTACAAATATTTCTAGATAAATTTCATTTTTCCCTACATCTTTTCCAAAGCTTTAATATATGGATGCGGTGAAAACATATGATGATTCGCTAGATCTCTTTTTTTTTTTTTTTTTTTTTTTTTTTGGCAAACATGATTTGCTAGATCTCTATAACCAGAAAATTATTAGCGAAACTCATTAACCATGAAAATAAATAAATAAAAATTAAGTTTTAGTCTCAATCATAAAGAAAAATAATTGATAAATATTTATCTCTTTGCGAGTGGTTTTACAACTTTATATATTATTTAACTCAATCTTAATATTTGATTTTCTTTTTGACTCCACAATATATGTTGCTATGGTTTGATTTTCTTCAATTAGCCTCCTAACAAATTTCTTGTGAATTAGAAACTCTATATGAATGCTTAAAATGTGTTATACTTCTATGATGATCGGTTATTTATCGGTCCTTGTCTCTATTCTTATTCATTATAGTTTTTTAATTATCAAAAAAATGAACTCTTCAACATGTCAATTAGTGTAGATGGAAGGGAAGACAAAATCAGAAAAATTGATATCAACAATAGATACATTCCAATTATTTTTCTGACATAACTACATTTCTAATTTATATTAACTTATATCTAATAACTTTTTTAATTAACTATATTTGAACTTATAATATCTATATGTTGACTTTTCCATCAGATTTTGATGATTTTAAAATATGATATGTGAGAAAAAAATTTAGACCGACTCAAATTCATCCAATCAATAAACTAAACTTTTAAAACTTGAATTTTGTACTATACTAATGAGATTATGAATCTAGACAATATGTTTTACAAGGTAACAGAAGAATCACCAATGATCATTTTAAAATATTTACTCTCTAATCTTGTAATCACCCTTAATATAAATTTTTTGGAATAATGCATATTAAAATATGGGTCATGTCATAATTTTTTTTTGAAATATCTTACACTATATCTCGCATTAAATTTTGGATAAAATTCATGAAAAGAAAAATGTGTCAAATTTAATGTTCTTTTAAAGGTAGCAGAAGAATCACCAATGATTATTTTGAATAACTAATAAGTGTATTCACGATTTATCATATGCGCCAGTATGTACTCTCTAATCTTGTAATCACCCTTAATATAAAATTTTTTAGAATAATGCATATTAAAATATGGCTCATGTCATAAATTTTTTTGAAATATCTTATACTATATCTCACATTAAGTTTTGGATAAAATTCATGAAAAGAAAAATGTGTCAAATTTAATGTTTTTAAAAAGGTAACAAAAGAATCACCAATGATTATTTTGAATAACTAATAAGTGTATTCACGATTTATCATATACTCTAGTATTTACTCTCTAATCTTGTAATCACCCTTAATATAATTTTTTTGGAATAATGCATATTACAATATGGCTCATGTCATAAAAATTTATGAAATATCTTATACTATATCTCGCATTAAAATTTGTAAAACATTCATGAAAAGAAAAGTGTGTCAAATTTAATGTTTTTTAGATTATATATTATCTCTATTTTCTAATAACTTTAAAATAATTAATATAATTACCATTAAATTATTTTGTGAAACTATAGTTTTCTATTATTTCATGGGGTGATTAAGTAATTATGTTATTTTTATTTTCTTTTAGTTCATGCGTTTTTAAGACAGTCAAAATGTAACTTATAGAATATTAAATATAATTTAATTTTATCTGAGTTGTGTCTTTAATACAATATATATGATTACTGAATACAATGTGATAATTTAAATATATTATAACATAATTTCTATTTTTAAATTAGTCTATCATAAATTAATTTGGCTTCAATTTTTATTTTAAAAGTAGAAAAACTTTTTTTTTTTGTTTTAATTAGGTTATATGGTATATGCTTTCATTAGGAAGTATATTATATGTTAAAACTAAAAGTTTGAAGAAATATATTTTTGTAACAATGAAATTTATTATTTAAAAAGTAAACACCATATAAAATCTAAATAAAATGAAGTATATAAAAAGATGTTTACTTTAATATTAATGAAAAAGACATTTGTCACAAATATAAAGCACAAAATGTCGTATTGGCAAGCAAAGTTAGAAATTTTTCTCATATTATATAAGATTGTGGATATTAAAGGTTTAGTACCGTCGGTAGCAAAACCAAACTTCGGTTTTTAGTCCTCGTTCCATGGTATGTGTAGTTAGAAGAGGTCATGAACAAATTATATAACAAAAACTTACCTACTAACTTTATAACTCCAAATTGAAACCGGTGGACAATTTAATTAAGAAAAATCTATTTCTCATAATTATAATTTCTATATTTTAAAATATGTTACGGTCATTTAGCGAGTATATACAGTATACACATTAGTGTGATGTATATTTTTTTTGAATGTAATGTTAAATTATATTCAAAAGAAAATAAATATTTTTACAACTAGTGCAATAGTTGTTGATAAAATTTAATTTGATTCTACATCAGACTAATCTAAATCAGTTGAGATTGCAGCCAAACTTGATATGCTTCATCATAGCGTCGATCCCCCATTTTGCCAATTGCAATTAGTTGAGACTTGATCTGCTTATCTTCCCAATCAATAAGACAGTTAGACGGTGTTGATGTTTCCCCATGCCGTCGCCGATTACTTTCACGCCAGAGTGTGTAAACCACCACTTGGAAAACACATCGGCAAAGAAAACTTTCTACCCGTGAATGTTGCTGAATCGAGATAGAAGCTAGAATCGTCTCCCAGTTAGTCGTGTACTGTGCACGAAAGAGTCCTTTGGCCAAAGCAACCCACACCTCAATAGCATAAGAGCAAGTAAAGAACATATGGTTCCGAGTTTCTAGACCAGTTTGGCAAAGTACACAGGTACCATCCGCATCCCTATTCCAGCAAATCATATGATCCCCCGTTGATAGTTTATTTAGAGCCGCTAACCACACACAGAAGGAATACTTGGGCACCGCATGAGCAAACCAAACCCCTTTCTGCCAATCAACCGCGTTCGAAGTAGTGCGAATGTGATTCCAAGTGTCCTGAGTAGAGAAACCCAACTGGAACGTATCATTCCTTCCTTTCCAGTGCAGACTATCAGGTACATCACGTCGTTGTAACAGTTGAGTGTGCAGAGCATCTTCCATATCATTAAGATAAGGTAACCTATGTCTCCTCCGTCGATGAGTATCCCAAACTTCCGCTAAAGTGCTCTGTTTTGAAATCCCCATATCAATAATTCCACGATCCCCTCCAATATCCATAAGCCTGTTCATTGGAGATCAATTGTCATACCAAAAAGAGGTTTTCTCACCATTGCCAACCACCATCCTACACAGTGGCTTAGCCATATCTCGATACTTCAGGAGTTTTCACCATATCCACGAACCACGAGTCGTATTATCAATCACCGACCAAAAAGATTGATTCTGCAATAGGTTCATGTGAACCCATCGAACCCAAAGAGAGCTGCCTTATGATGCAAGACGCCACACCAACTTTAAGCAACCAACAATGTTAGCTTCTTTAAGAGATCGCAATCCCAGTCCCCCTCAGACTTTGGCTTGCAAACTGAAGACCACGACACTTTTTCCTTATGACTGTTCATTTCTACACCAGACCAAAGGAAAGCTGAACAGAGAGAATCAATTTCAGCTAAACAGACATTTGGTAACCGGTAGGCTGCCTTCCAAAAATTGCAAGTGCTCCAAAGGATCGAAGATATTAGATTTAATCTTCCTGCAAAAGACAAAGTACGAACTGTCCACGAACCAATCCGTTGTCTCAACTGTTCAAGCAAAGGAGCCAAGTCTGTGTTGATAAGTTTTTTGGTGATCAAAGGGAGTCCGAGGTAGCGGATGGGAAACTGTCCTTGAGCAAAAGAGAACCCAGTTGATATTTGATCAGCCACTGATACAGGAACACCAACCAAAAACAAAGTCGATTTCTCCATACTAATTTTGAGTCCTGATATTCTGGCGAATTCATCAAAAACTGCTACAATACCTTCAACAGAGCGCTCCTTCCCGTCCGAGAGGACCATTAGATCATCAGCAAAACTGAGATGAGTGAGACCAAGATTCTTACACCGCGGGTGATAGCCAAATTGACGTGCACCAGCTGCCTTATCCAAAAGCTTAGTATGATGTATATTATGCATCATGCATCTGTAAATGACCATATAATAAACTTTTAACTTCTAGGAACCTTTTTATAAATTTATTTGAGATTTTTCCAAAATTGTGGTATTTACGGAATACAACTTGTTTATACTTTATAGCATTTAATGGTTTTTTTATTGTCTTTGTTAATTTCCTCTTGTTTCGAATTACTGAGTTCACATGGCCTGGGCATATTTGGGTACCCATTTAGATTTGGTTCGGGTTTTTTTGGGTTTAGACCTCTAAGCCCCTTTTGGCTATGAAAACGTTTTTGGAAATGCCCAAACCAAAGTTTTTTTTTTGAGAATTCTACTCTATATCCAAAGTTTTTAAATATAAGATACCTACACACTGTGTGCAACTTGCATATTCAAACGTCTCACACATCAACAATGTTAAAACTTAGATCTTTGGTTTTGAAGGGAATAATTTTCGTGATTAAGGGATTTAAGTATGCGAGAGAGGGTTCGATTCAAATTATACATGTAAAATTATTGCTTTAGTGTGGTATATTATGGAAGAAGTTCATATGTAACTGATTTTAGAAATGAATCTCAATAATACGTTTCGGTCATATTTACAGAAAAAATACGTTTCGGTCGCCAGCTTGTGGAAGAATCGATGAAAATAATAATAGATCAACCTTTGGATTATTATATCATATCAAAAAGACACAAAACATGATAATATCATTTTTGAAATCTGTAAAATGTTGTGGTGGTTTAGGTTTACATCAACGTTTGGATATTTACGAAAATTTATATCACTCGTCTTTTCCGTTGTCTTTTCTTGTCACATGTTTCGTAAGAAACTTGTCCACAAACTCTCTAAAGTTCTTATCAGATGATCCACCGTAGGACACGGCAGTCTCCGCTTTCTTCTTCCACCTTTGAGCGTTTTCTCTCAGCTCTGCCGCTTTTCCTCCAACAGTGGCCTCAAGCAGCTTCTCCGCTACAACCTCCCTCGGAACAACATTCTCTTCGGCAGCTCCGCGGCCTAGTCTCACTCCTGTCTTGAAAACATCAACCAAGTACACCGCATCAGTCACTTGATCTCCCCACTGTGGAAAACAAACTACAGGGACTCCGGAAGTTAAAGCCTCCATTGTGGAGTTCCATCCACAGTGACTTAAGAAGCAAGCAATTGCAGGATGAGCTAACACTCTCTCTTGTGGACACCATTCCACGATTTTACCCTTTTCTTCGAGCTCTCGAGGCAAAACATGTGGAAGATGAGGTGACCCTTCTCTGGGAGGCCGAACCACCCATAAGAAGGACAAGCCAGAGCTCAAAACGCCATGAGCAACCTCCTCCATCTGCTCTTGCTTTAAGCAAACTAAAGTCCCAAAGGAGATGTAAACGATTGAGGATGGTTCTCTCGAGTCAAGCCACTCTATGCAGTCACTCGCTGGCTCAGAGATATCTCCCTTAACGTCAGAGCTTATGGTTTGAGCCATCTTGAAAAGTGGACCTACAGGGCTGATGATGGCTTGAGGACAAAGGTGTGACATGTGGTTGATGATATCTTTTTCTAGTTCGTAAAAAGTGTTGATGAAAAGATAGAAAGGCTTGTCGTTTACGAGTCGCTTGAACTGGTCTAATATGACTTCTCCGTAAGCTGTATAGGGAGACGAAGGGTGAAGAAAGCTTGGGATCTCGTCATGCTTGAACAATGGCAAGCAAGTGATTTCAACGTTGATGTCCGGTTCAGTTTTTGTCGGAAACTTAACTAACCGGTGGTGGTAATAGTAATAAGCCGCGAGACAAGCGCAAGACTGGACCCATAGAACAGCCGAAGGGATTTGAAGCTCCTGGGCCACGTCACATACCCACGGGACAAAAGCGTTGTTTATCAGACACGTCACCGGTTCCTTGTCATATCTCTTTACGAGATTCTTGATCTCTAGTTTTCCGACAGCTTCAAGGTGTGGTCGGAAGGTGTTGGCTCTTTTTTCGTGGTCGTCAGCTAAGCCGTCAGAGAAGAACTCGAACCGGAGGAAACCTAGACCGACCGGTTTGAGCACGCCGTCTTCAATCTTGTTGGCTTGACGCATCTTCTTCCCCAATGGCTCCTCTGTGGTGACAAAGGTGACGAGTAAGCCTTTCGAGGCTATGAGCTTTCCGAGACGAAGAAGAGGGTTTATGTGACCTTGGCCTGGGAAAGACACAAGCATCACATGGGTAAGACGACATGGTTCCATGGATCTCTATTTTCTTTAAGAAAACTAGAAACTGGTTTTATTATCTTTACGCTGTTCAATTTATGTGAAAATGCACCTAATACAAAATAATAAGATAAAGTAGCAAAACGAGCGGCATGCAAAATCGTACACGTCTTCTTCCTTGTCTTTTATGATCTCTTCATAGTATCTTGACGATCTCTAGAGTACTCTAGCTGTATGAGTACTAGTTTTATTAAAACTGTAAAACTGTTTTTACCGTATATGTAATGATGTTATAATTATAACTTAAAATTGTATAATTTTGTATGAAATAATTATTATACAAATTGTGTCATAAAATTGCATAAGTTTGTATGACACAATTTGCTTACAACAATTATATACACTCTTGTAAGCAAATTATTTGTTGTATGGTCAAAACACAGTAGAGGCTCTACTGCAGAGCCCGGTGTAGAAAAGTGTTTCATATTTTGGTATATTGTATATATTTTTTCAATAATTATTCAATAATTTTCAATAATTTTTTCTTTCAAATGTACGACTTCAAATTTCCAATCAGAAAATATAATTTTCTCCAAAAACATGATTCCACAACATTTCTGTTAAAATGCGATCTCGTAAATATAATCACTGTATTATAATGTTTATATTCACTGTATTATAATGTTTATATTCAGTGCACTACAACAAATATCTACATTGATAGCAGTAGAGAAACACTATAATATGCCATTTATAGCTTTTTCACAAACGCTATGTTTGATCACTGTTATCATAGATACCACACATACGATAGCGCTGGATATGTATACTATGGTAGAATCTTCTACAATAGCAGTACCGAAATGCTTTGTTATCATGTTTTTCTCATTTTTTAAAATAATCTTATAAGTTATTTTACACGCTATGTTAGGTACTTGTACCGTGACTATATTATAGCTCTAATCGAATGCTATTTTATATAATGTTGTGGTATTTTTTTTTCAAAATTTATTTAATTAGATTTATACTTGTATATTTCATAAATAATCAACATAAATAACTTTAATATTACATTAACCAAAATAAGTTTACATAAGTGCCACCAAGTCTTAAACAAAATAAAACTAACATTACAAAGAACAGAGACAATTACATGTACCCAAAAATAAAACTAACATTACAATAAAACTAACATTACCCATCCAAGCCTTTCTTACTTGTAGAGAAACCACTCTTTTAGCTGCTCACTTTGCCTTGGAACAAACCAATGAACAACCACTAGTTCACTTTGAATCTATGAAAAAGACATGTTCCACGTAATCCTCTCCATATGCATCTGCTCATATGAAATAAAAGAATCGTGAGAAGGCACAATATGCCATTAACCCTATAAGCACATAGCAATATGAGCCTTACATTAAAGACAAGATTCACAGAATGATAAGAATAGAGAATGACTGACTAGATTGTGACCTTTTTGAGGGTCTACACACAAGAATTCTGACTATAAGAAACACGTTCATAAACAAAGGAAGCAACTAATTACATGTTACAATCCCTAACATATAAGCCAAGTTTAGCATAATAATCATCAGCTGAAAGCTTGAATCAATTGTCATATATAACCAAACCAAAGCAAAAAAGAGAAAGAAAGAGGAAAAAAGTCTTATTCCTATAGAATTTTCTTGTTGGAAAACGACTAAGAGAAAACGATTGCAGAGACAAGTAAAATTCTAACAGAAAAAAATTGCAGAGACAAGTAAGATTCTCACCAGTGAAACTCAGAACACAAGAACAAAGTGTTTGTAGAATATTTGTTTATGTATCTCCATATTATATCCGTTAAAAAGTTTCTCTTGTAGTGTGCTTGTAAAGACATCAAACCTGTTACACTAGCCAATTACCAAATACACAATCATGAGTCGAAGTATTGAGATTCCAACTTTCAGAATCAGAAAGCAAAATCTATTATATGATCTATGAAACTAGTTACACGGATTCACATACCCAAGATAACCAGCCATAAGGGAAACACCTAACGGTATTTTCCCTTCACATACTTGAGAGCCTGGAGGCATTACAGATAGCACAAAAAGCAAAGAAAACAAACTGGGCAAAACTAGAATGGATACATCTCGAAGTCATGGCTGTTCTAAGCTTAGGAGCTGCAAGCAAAGAAACACAGCTTCAATATTGTTTTTTCTTCCACACCACGAACAAGACAAGGATAATGTTAAGTCACGACTTAACTCGATACAGAAATAGATAGGAAAGAGTAAGATAAGGAGAAGAATACGAGATAAGAGGATAGAAGAGGCGAGATTAGAAGATTAATATTGTTTTTCATAAGATAAGGAAACCCTACTGTTCAGGTTCCATTTAAATACAACTTCATAAGTTTAAAACGACAATGTATTGATAACTTAATAAAGTAGAACCCTCTTCTCCAGAACAAGGCTTCTCTCCACTTCTCTCTTCAGCCACTTTCACAGATCCTTTTCTTCTCCCACTGTCTTGCTCTCCTCCCACTTGTCCTCAACTTCTTCTTCATCAAGGCTAGAGGAATTCTCAACCTATCAGATAATAAACATATATCAATAATGCTGCTACCTTAATGATTCTAGCTCCAAATTCCCTCCACTTGTTCCTCTAACTCAGTTACTCTCTTCCAGACTATCACCAAAAGTGAATCCATGAACTCTCGCTATGCCTATGAGAACGCATACTACACTTCAGTCAATAGCTAGCTAGGAGCTATAATCCATCTACAACAAGAATGAGAGCAATCACATTGAGATGGGATCCCAGAAACCCAGAAATGAATCGAGTGATAAAAAAGGGTTTACTACCAAGGACAAAGATATTTGTATCACTGTTACCAACAAAACAAACCTTTGCGAATTTGTCACCACTCCTTATTCTTATCAAAGAGATATAAATGAAGCTTAAAGCTTTCACCTTTAACACACCATTAAAGCGTCCTAGAAGGCAACAATCTAAGACAAAGACTTTAAAACATCAACATGTTTAAAGACCCACGAATCTGAATTAAAAAAAGTCAAAAAAATATTGATTCAACAAACCTGAAAGATGCGACGCCATATCTAAAACAATTGGAGAGAGATCTTAGTAATCTCTACCTCCTTCCTCAGCGCAGATCTATGGCTGATCTCGTCTTGTCGTCGGTGCCTCGAGGGTAACACAAAAGGGCCAAAAGTTACGATATTGTAAATCAAATCTAGGGTTTACTGTAATGATCTCAGACCGCTGGTGTTGATTTTTGGAATTGGAAAATTTGGAAGAGGAAGAAGAATCTGAAGATTAAGATAGTGAAGAGGCACTGGAGGAAAATAACGATAGAAAACAAATGAGTGGTATGAGAGAAATTAGGTTTTAATCGGTAATAATCCTAAGTGTTTGCGGTATAAAGTGAATTATTTTGGCTAAGTATTGGCGGACAAAACGATTTTTGATTCCTACCTAGAGATTTTTTATCTTAGCGTTTAATACGTGCTATAATATAATAACCAAATTTACAAATCATCTTTAATAGCATTAGAAAAATGAGCTATTATCTAGTGCTATGAGTGTAGACTTTTCTTGTAGTGGTGGTCTCAGTTGGAGTCTAATTCGAGATGGGATGGCAGAAGTTTATGTATCCGACAATACCGACAATCATTCTTCGCGTTCTTGGTTGCATGTTTTCATTTGTGATAAACTGTGATTTGTTGAGCTAGAATTAATATGGTTATAATGGCGTGAATATTAAGTAGCTTGTGACAAGCTTAATTAAATATTAAGGGAAGGTATTGAAAATATTCAATGGTTAAGTTACTTAAACGGGAAAAAAGTTAATTGATAAGATCTTGGGTCGTTGATCATTGGGATTGCTGGCCTACGGGATTACTTATATGATAAGAGTTTAACCATTTTTTAATACTTTCCCACATTGTCGAAAAAGGTACAAACAAATACTATTACAGTAACCAACAATGCCTTGGACTAATTGTTTAAGTGCAGGGGTTAGATCCATATATTCCTTAATTCGGTTTTTGGTGGAAGGAATGCTTTATGCTATGTTATCAGAGATTGATCAAGACTGATCTTAGACTATGGGAGAGATCTAATAAAACCTTGTCCCAAACTTTTTCTAGTTAACAAACCAAAAGTATACTACTATTACAGTATAATTTTGGATGCAAAATAATTTGCTTTTCTCGAAGAATAAATACACTATGTCTTTTATTTTAACATTTCTAATTATTCATATCTTCTACCAGCATTTGTGAATCGAAAAAAAAAAATATAGGTATCCTATATATTAGTATTTTTATCCCTCAAAATTTCTTTCAAATCGTTTTAATCATTATTCATGCCGCTACCAAAAACACATTACACATATACCTAAGTAAAGTTACTATCATATTTGAATTGCATTGTCATTTGGGACATGTTGGATATGCACTTTGCCCCAACATTTACAGAAGCCTAAACAGAAGATCTTAGGAAGTTTTGGGCCTGAAGTTTTGGATCTGGCCCATCTGGTCGCAGGGGCAAAATCGTCATTTTATAGAGAGATAGAAGAAGTCCTAGGTCACTGGCCCACTATATATACCAAATGTCATTGTCAGAGCTGGGAATCCACTTTTTGGGGCAATTAGGGAGAGAAGAGCTATTATTTTCGTATTAACTGCGCTTACCTCTTTAATTGTCATTTTCTGTAAACCGTTCGATTAAATTCTACGTTAAATAAAAGGACCAGATCCGATTTATCACCGTTATTATTCATATCATCTATATTTTCGTTTTCATACATCAAAAATTTGGCGCCCACCATGGGGCTGAACGGAATCCTTTCATTTTGATGAAAAGAATTTGGAGACAAGGCGTTTTTGGAAAACCAGAAGCATGTCTCACACCGATCTCTCCAGCAATGAAGGCTTCGATTCTTCTGCAGCCCACGACGTGTGAACAGGACCGAAGCAGCTACGGGCGAGGACGCAACACTCACTGACCGCGCAGCCGTAGGCGCTATGCGCGTCGCTCCAACCAATGGCTTAGCCGTAGGCGCTACATCCCCTGTTCGTGAAACCACTAGTGTCAATCCAACCGACCGCGGAGCCGTAGGCGCTATGCGTATCGCTCAGACAAATGGCTTAACCAGTGGTGTTATCCTTCCTGATCGTGTAGCTGCTGGAAACGCCTCAAACAACCGCAAAGCTATGGGCACTACGCGCGACACTCAACCCCGTCGAGCATCCAGACACGTGACCATCAATCAAGCCGCGCTCGACGAAGCTGTACGAAGAACCCTAGATCGGATGAGCGGTCAAGCGGCGCAGATAGAATCTCAAGGACGAAGTGACCACGCAAGGCATCATAGGCGACAATCTGAGCCTCGACACGAACAAAATGAAGACGCACTGGCGCCACACACTCCGCGAGCTGAGCACAACACTCCGCGAGCTGAGCATAACACTCCGCGAGCTGAGCACAACACTCCGCGAGTTGAGCACAACATACAGCGAGTTGAGCACAACGCCGCTACCTTTCCGCACACGTAGCACAATGTAAATGGAAGGCCCTGTATCTCGTCGATCGTCGTTGGACCTAATGGCGAGCAGCCAAGGGTACATTTCCAGACCAACCAGATGCTCGCGGATCAACGTGTTGGGCCAAGTCAATCCGAGAATGCTGAAAATCGTGCACTACGGCAAGAACTTTAGCAGATATAAGCTCAGCTGAAGACGATTACGTCTCAGATGCACCGGGCAACAAGTGCAGCACCAGAGCTAGAAACCGTGCTGGAGGAAGCAAGACGCTCACCATTCACTGCAAGGGTCTCAAGAGTTAGAGTCGGGCACAATCCGGACAACAACAAGAACAGACCAATTCCATACGATGGAAAGGGAGACCCCACCGTCTTCCTGAAATCAATGACGATCCACATCAATCGGTTGTATTTCTCACCTGAGGAAGCAGAGTCGGGAAGCTATGAGTTGTTCGTCGAGAGTCTTTCCGGCGAACCGCTCAATTGGTTCTCCAGACTTGAGGCCAACTCGATCGATGGATACGAAGCATTGAAAAGCGCATTCCTTCAGCATCACCAGTGCTTCATGCGCACACCTGCGTCAAATGCCGACCTGTGGAGAATGTATCATAAGCCTAATGAGTTATTATAGAATTTCAAGGAAAGGTTTAAGGGTGTTGTGTCCCAACTCGCTATAAGTGATGATTCTGCAATCGGTGCATTAAAAAACACGCTCGCCCGTGGCACCAGATTCAAGGACGACCTAACAATCCTGCCCGTCACAAGTTTAGGCGAAGTACTTGCACGTGCGAACCGATATATTCAAGTCGATGAAAACAAAGATAAGAGGAATCTGGATCAACCGACTGCAGTAGAAAAAGTACCCGAAAAGGTCCCAAGCTCAAAAGACAAGGCTGTAGACGAGTACTACGAGC
Source organism: Camelina hispida (assembly GCA_023657505.1). Lineage (NCBI taxonomy): Eukaryota > Viridiplantae > Streptophyta > Magnoliopsida > Brassicales > Brassicaceae > Camelina > Camelina hispida. The sequence goes on along the minus strand of CP094635.1, from coordinate 23,137,527 downwards.
CGCGTCAGCACTACAACAGGGATTACGCCCGTGGTGAGAAAGGAAGGAAATCGATGATGTTCACTATCGATGGAAAAGAACAGCAGCAAAGTAAGCCTTGGAACAAATACTATCGCGAGTCCGACAATCCCGGTTTCAAAGGCAAGCGCCCATATTGCAAGTTCCACAGATTCAACGGACAGTCAACCGAAGAGTGCAAAACACTTCAAATGATACTTTTGCATAAGTACAAGAGAGGTGACGTCGATGTGGAACAAGAGCGGAGAAAAGTTAAGACACACAAAGACAACCAGTACTGCCTGGGAGACGAGCAGCAGCATGACAGGCAGCGTGAAGAGGAAGCTACAACACAAAATGACCGAGCATTTGCACAAAATGACCGAGCACGGGAAATCACTCGCTTACCCCCTCCCCCCAAACGAAATCACGATGCGGAAGAGCGCGATGAACCACCAGCTCCTCGCCGAAGGCTCAACATGATCATGGGCGGCTTGTCAACATACCGCGACTCTGTATGGTCGATCCACGCTTATTGCCGCGAATCAGAAACAAAATGCAGCTGGCCCTCCCATAACAACATGTTCAAAACATCCTCCAACCCCATTACGTTTACTGAAGAGGACGCACGCAACGCAAGTGCAAACAACGACCCGCTTGTCGTAGAAATGGTAATTGGAGAAAGCTCAGTAACGAGAATCTTTATTGACACCGGGAGCTCGGTCAACGTGATATTCAAAGATGTAATGATCCAGATGGAGATTGATCTACGCAACACAACACATGAAACGCAACCTCTGACAGGATTCAATGGAGACACTATAATGACTGTTGGAACCATCACACTATCACTCTACGTTGGCGACACAATGCAGTGCTTTAATTTTGCAATTGTGGACAAAACCATCGTGTACAATATCATTTTGGGAACACCGTGGCTTCACAAGATGCGAGCCGTTGCTTTAACTTACCACCAGTGTGTCAAGTTTCCAAACGCATACGGTATCTACACACTGCGCGTAAACCCTCTGATGGCACAGACTTGTTTCATCATCGAGAAAAAGATGCGGAATGCAAGGGCTTTCGTAATTCCTAAATCATGCACACCTCCTCTGAAGGAATCTGTACTCCAAGTCAACATCGATCTGTCCGACCCCAAGCGCTGCGTCGGAATAGGCGTCGAGCTACCAATGGCTCTGAGAGACGAGCTCATTCAGTTTTGCGTAAAAACGCAACGACATTCGCCTGGACGATTGATCATATGACCGGAATCGATCCCAGTATTACTAGCCACGAGTTCAACGTTGATCCAACTTACAAACCCGTTAAGCAAAAACGTCGAAAGCTCGGTGTAGAACGTACAACTACGGTCAACGACGAGGTACGAAAGCTACTTGATGCGGGATCAATAACTGAAGTTCGCTATCTAGATTGGCTGAGTAATCCTGTTGTGGTAAAGAAGAAAAACGGAACGTGGAGAGTGTGCGTCGACTTTACCGACCTAAACAAAGCATGTCGCGCATTGACCAGCTCATCGAGGCCACAACTGGAAACGAATTGCTATCTTTTATTGATACGTTCTTGGGCTACAACCAGATAATGATGCACAAGGATGACCGTGAGAAGACGGCACTTTCTGCTACAAAGTCATGCCTTTTGGATTAAAAACGCGGTAGCAACGTATCAGCGACTACTGAACCGCATGTTCCCAAGTCAACATGGGAGAACAATGGAAGTGTACATTGATGATATGCTCGTCAAGTCAGCTCAGGCCGCAGATCATGTCGCACACCTGAAGCAGAGTTTCGAGATACTCAACAAGTACATCATGAAACTGAACCCGGCAAAATGCACGTTTGGCGTTACTTCCGGCGAATTCTTGGGATACCTCGTTACGAAGCGTGGTATAGAAGCAAACCCGAAGCAGATCTCAGAGATCATCAACCTTCCATCTCCAAGGAATACGCGCGAGGTACAACGTCTTACGGGGCGCATTGCTGCATTAAACCGCTTCATCTCTCGCTCAACGGACAAGTGCTTGCCGTTTTACCAGCTCCTTCACGGAAATAAACGTTTCGAGTGGGATGAAAAGTGCGAACTAGCATTCAAGCAACTGAAGGATTACCTATCATCTCCGCCAGTCCTAGTAAAACCCGAGCAAGAAGAAACTTTGTATCTCTACATCGCCATCTCTTGTTCAGCTGTAAGTGGTGTGCTCGTCAGAGAAGATCGTGGAGAGCAGCATCCTATTTTTTATGTGAGGAAAACTCTCGACGGCGCAGAACTTCGATACCCGACTCTTGAGAAGCTTGCATACACGGTCGTGCGATGCGATGGGCGATGGATATTGTAGGTCCGCTAAAACCTTCTAACCAAAAGAAGTATCTCTTGATCATGACGGACTACTTTACCAAGTGGGTTGAAGCATAATCGTATGTCTTGCTCGAAGCGAATGAAGTCCAGAATTTTGTTTGGAAGAACATCATATGCAGACATGGACTCCCGTACAAAATCGTATGCGACAACGGACCACAATTCATCTCCTTAAGTTTTGAAGGATTCTGCGCTGGCTGGCGGATACGTCTAAGCAAATCAACTCTGAGATACCCGCAGGGCAATGGACAAGCAGAGGCAACTAATAAGACCATACTTGCTAGAATCAAGAAGCGCCTCGATGCCAAGAAGTGTCTATGGGTGACGAATTCAACGGCGTCCTTTGGTCTAACCGAACTTCACCGTGCACATCCACTGGACGAACCCCATTCTCACTCGCATACGGCATGGAGGCACTCGCGCCAGCCGAAGTGGGAATCCCGACTCTATGACGATCTATGCTCGTTCACAATCCAGAGCTGAATGACAAAATGCTGTGTGACAGACTCCTTTTTGTCGAAGAAGAGCGCGATCAAGCGTTTTTACGCATCCAGAACTACCAACAAGCTGCTGCAAAGTTCTATTATAAGAAAGTCAAGTCTCGCTACTTTGCCAAGGGTGATCTCGTCCTCCACAAAATCTACGAGAATACAAGAGAGCAGAACGCTGGAAAATTCGTCACGCATTGGGAAAGTCCTTACTTAATCTCCAAGGTAGTCATGCCAGGCATCTACCAGCTACTCGAAATGAATGACACGCCAGTCCCGCGATCCTAGAACTCCACCAACCTCAAGCGCTACTACCATTACTCTGTCAACTTCAAGCGCGTCTACCATTTAAAAAAAAAAACCAGCTCGCCACCGAGCATTTTTTATGTAATAAGAACTACGAATGGTTTGATCCCTTTCGAGGGTACGTAGGCAGCCTTTCACGAGGCGAGGCTATAACAGAAAAAATTTATAAATTTTTTCAAACTTTCAATTTTTACGCTGACGCCCTTGCCAGGTGCACAGTTCTACGTTCCGCATGAATGTAATAGTGAAATAATCCATACTTTACTTTGTAAAGAATAAAAAAGCCGAGTCCATACTCGCAAGCGCTCCACATGGGTGCCGTGGTGAAATAATCTACATCCTAACTTCGGTAAGGATTTGTAAGCCGAGCTCAGACTCGCAAAAAGCTAGCAGGGAGCGGAGTGAATAAGCCGAAGACCCCGACTCGCAAACTCTCGCAACCCTTGGAACACCCACAGGGTAAGCCGGTCATGACTGATCGCACCTAACTAGTACGACAAGTCCGTCTTGTCTACTCTCAGCGTTACGGGGAACAACATATCCGGGATAAACCAGGTGACGTTCTGCACCGCAATATATATACCCCGTAACGACAAAAAAATATTTCAAAAGCAACTTCATAAGAGAAGAAAAATTGGCTATAATCAACCATTGCGCAAATATCATCCAGAAGAAAAGTATAGAAGAAATCATCAATCGAGTTCACACTAACAAAAAGAAAAAAGCAGGAACAACAAGCAATAATACGAGGACATATCACTCGTTTGCGGCATCATCAACACCTCCATCAGTGGACTCTAGAAATGGAACGAGATCATCATCAGCAAGCAATGGCACCACAACCCCATTCACCTTCGCCTGGAACTCCTCTTCGCTAGTAGCAAGACGCGTCATCCTATCTTTGGAAATAGCGACGCCCCTCTTGATCAACGTTTGTAGACACTGCCTAGTTCCAGTCACTTGGCTAAGATTGAGCAAATGGGGCTGTTTCTCGCGCTTTGCAATCACATGCGTCCTCAAACGGTCAATACGCTCCTGATGCGCCTCGATCACGACAGCAGCATTTGCGCGCTCCTACTCTCCGTGCTCATCCCTCGCTTTCCTAAGTCGCTCTGACTCTGAAGTGAGCTTTCGCTGGGACTGTTTGAGTGAAGCCGTGAGCTCCTTGACCATCACTGTGTTTTCCTTGCTCGACCGCTCAGCCTGAACAAACGCATCTTGAGCAAGCGCGACCGCCAGTGAGACGGTTCATCCAGCTCATCGCCTAAGTGAACAAGGAAAATAATTCGATTACGGCTAAGACAAATGGGCATTAGAGCAAACTGAAGGATCAGATTCTAACCTGAAACTGCCGACGAACGGCTTCCTCGTACGTAGTTGGACAAGCCAAATCACCAGGGGCAGAAAGCGGAATGAAGTCACCATGAATCTTGCTGGCGAGGTCCGCGCAAGCTCGTGAATCGCCAGAGAACGCTTGGTCCTTCACGTCGTAGCGGAAGGAAAATGAGTGATCAACTCTCACGCAACCATCCTCTGCGTGATGAGGACGCCTAGAGCTTCTTCCAGCATAACTCCGAGGACTCGAGCGTGACGACCTCTTCCGGGAATGATCACCACCACCAGCTGCTGGAGCACTCCCACAGGTCACCGAAGAAGGCTTCTTCGCAGCTTGAGCTGCAGCAACCTCGACAGAACGAGTCCAATGACTAGGCTCACCCTCGAGAACAGGCATCTCACCATCCTCTCACTCCACAACAACGATCTCCGCGCCAGCCTTGGTGTTTGGTGCAACAACCTCGGTTGTGACAGCTGGCGCGTCTTTGGCATCAAACAAGTCAGCATAGCACGGCATCGGGCAGTCCCCCCATTTGTAATCCAATTTGCAAACCTGCAGAATAAATAGGAGCCTTAGACACGAAAGCACATAAATCTCGGAGACGAAGATAAGCCAACAAAATCTTACAAGTCTTGAGGTGTGAAAGAACGTTCGGCCACCGCAAAGTCTTACTCGTAAGAAAAGCAGCAGCTTTGTCAACAGTTCCCAAGTCGCACGCGGCAAAAGGTGGCGGATTACCTGCAAACATAAAACATACGGTCAGGAAACAGAGTTAAGAAAACCAAAAGGACATGAACCCAACTCAGCAACGGCTACCGGGAGTGAAGTTCCAGGCAGGAGGGCAGGTCGTGTTGGAATCTTCGACCGAGATGTCATTTATTTCAACGAAGAGAAACCGCCTCCGCCAATCGTGAATATGACTCTTGCCCTCGTTCTGTATCTGAGTTCTTTCGAATTTCTCGTATGTGGCCACGCGTAATCGTGAGACCTGGCTTATATCAATCACAACATAGATCCGAACTATCATGCGTAAATCGAGTGACCAGCTCGAAGAGGTCCGCGCTCATCTTGATGTCCATATAGGCGCCGATTATCTTAAGTCCCACCGCATTACGAATGGTGGAGATCGACAGTTGCGAGAATGAAATCTTCCGACTCGCACAGTAACTCGTCAAAAATTCTAGAATAGGGAACGATAATCCACACTCGGTAAAAAAGTCCAAATTGACGCAGAGGTGACCTGCCGGGCAGTCCCACAGACGTTCGTCAAAACTCGGTAACACAAGCTGAAGGTTATGTGGCGTTCTGAAGAGGTCATAAATGCAAGCTATGGACCTCTCATCGCATAAGGTCCTTCCTGCATCACGGAGAATGCGTTCCTTATCTCCTGTACGATCTCTGCAACGTCTCGGACTCCGTCACCTACAGCTAAGCCAGCAACCAGAGACATAGGAGCACACTCCGAGCTAGTGCGTTCTTGTTACTCGAGCAACTTCCCGCGCCGCTGACTTGAAGGATGTGGAATCAGACAAAGGTCCCGAGCATCGATAGGAAACATGACGTCAAGGTCCCAGACATCCTCCTCCGTAAGATCTGTCAAGACACCTCCTCCCTCCGACGGACCCCACCATGAAGGATTATCCGCTCTAGTGTCACCGAAACCTCCCTCCAGCGCGCGGTACTAATCATCTCCAAGCTCTTCCGGAACAACACCGAAGACATCATGTCCTGAAGCCATTGCGCGAGACCTTGCAAAACCAACCAAGCAACCGGTCAGTATTGGAGCGACAAACCACGTCAAAAACGCCATACTATTCTAGAAAGGTCGATCACACGCGAGACCTCGACTCATACGAGCTCGTCAGATTCTCCGCAAGTGGTGATCTCGTCAAATGGTGACCTCGCCGATCTGATCTCACCAAGACACAGAAAAGTCATGAACTTGAGCTCGCCAAGGTCCCATACGCTGCAATCTCGTATACCAGCTTCGAGCTCGCCACTCTCTAGCTCAGCAACTACTCTCTAGCTCCGAGCTCGTAACATTGACCTTGCACCCGTAAGGAACCTGTTGAGTCATCTCGCTTTACCTTCGCGTCATCATCACCGGCCCAGCGTCAACACACGCATTAGCACGTCCCCGTATCTAGACCTACGAGCTCCACCATCACGCTAAACCCAAACTCGCCAAGTCGAGCTCGCCCTAGTCTCGTACGCAAGCCCATGATCTCACCCTTGTCGTCTCGCCGCTAAAGATACGCGTTCCCATACGCAACTCTCATACGACCATGCCACCTTCGACAGGACCTCGCGAAACATACCTTCGAGCTCGCCAATTCAAGCTCACCATCTCGACCCTGCTACGACGTTGAGCACACCAACGTAGGAAGTCAGCAGCATCGTTCTGCCATCAAAAACCTTGATCTCGCCGATCGGACAAATATCAAACTCGACACATCATCACGCGAGCATGCTCCAGCATTCATGAACCACAACAACTTCGCCACGAGAATCTTGGTCTCACCACTTCGCCACGAGAATCTTGATCTCACCACTTCACCATGTGCGAGCTCGCCAATCTCGATCCCCTATCCCTCGCGTGAGCTCGCTAACCTCAGTCTCGCATAGCACGACCTCTGCATCTCGACCAGTTCAGCTCTGCATCTCGACCAGTTCAGCTCGGCCGGATCTCACCCGGGTCAGGCAGTCACGGTGAAACGACATAGAACTCGCCTTGCAATGGAGAAGCGGCGGCATAGAGCAGATCAGTAGGTAAGGCAAGGCCGGGACGCCTCACGGTCCCGGCGAGATCCGGCAGTGCAGCACGGATTCACCCGGCGGGAAGAAGGTGGCACCGGCGGAACAAACTGGCCGGTTCAAGCGGTGGCGAGACGGTGAGACAGCAGCACGGCATGGCGTGGTCGCGGCGAGAAACCATGGCCCTTACAAGCCAAAATCAAAAAAAAATTATAAAGTAAAGAGATAAGGGAAAGAGAGAAGAAATTTACCTTTTGGAGAGAAAAAGAAAGTTAGAAGTAAAAACTAGGTCAAGGAGACATATTTATATGGGGGGACCAGCGCGTTGACCAAGGTAAAAAGGAAAACCCTAGTTTTAAGGCTATCTCTACTTCCCGAGCCTCGAGAAACGTGCAGAACACGCAAAACTCATGTTTAAAGCCTAACTGACCTCGAAAAACGTGTGCAATACACTATTTATCCGGGAATCTCACGGACCTCGAAAAACGTGCGCAACGCACTATTCATCCTGGAATCTCCCGGATACCTCGAAAAACGTGTGCAACACACTATTCATCTCGGAACCCTCCAGAAGATGTCAAAACTCCTGAAATCTTTTGTTCTTCCCGCAAGGCGGACCTGTAGACGCGTAGTTGGATCCGACGGGCTCTAGCAAGCCATCGCACATCGGACTAGGGGGGACCATTGTTGGATATGGGCTTTGTCCCCAACATTTACAGAAGCCCAAACAGAAGATCTTAGGAAGTTTTGGGCCTGAAGTCTTGGATCTGGCCCATCTGGCCGCAGGGTAAAATCGTCATTTTACAGAGAGACAGAAGAAGTCCTAGGTCACTGGCCCACTATATATACTAGATGTCATTGTCAGAGCTGGCATCCACTTTTTGGGGCAATTATAGAGAGAAGAGCTATTATTTTCGTATTAACTGCATTTAGCTTTTTAATTGTCATTTTTTTTAAATCCTTCGATTAAATTCTACGTTTAAATAAAAGGACCAGATCCGATTCATCCCTGTTATTATTCATATCATCTATATTGTCGATTTCATACATCAACATGACATGTATAAGATTATAAGTCCATATATATGAGTAATACCAAAATCTCCAAATTCAACTATTTTCAACTCAGCTTGTAGAAAACGTGGCTCTCTTAAGCTCAATAATTGGTTACAGTTACAATGCCGACAAAAAATTACAATAATTGTAGGAAAAATTATTGTCAGCTATATGAAATGAAATAAGATTCTAAAATGGTTTATTTCCATGGGATGCTAACTTTCTATATAAGTACTGCCAATTTAAAGGTCGTGCTCATCATCGTAAAAAACAAATGCCACCAGCTTTAGATCATTTTGAGGTTCCACTTCTAAATCTTATTTTCTTCTTCAATCTATTTGTCAATTATTTTTTGCCTCTGTTCTCTTATGAATTTTTCAAACTATCATTTTCTTAACTAATGTTTTATTTTTGAATTTCTACTTATTTAATACATAGAGTAGAAGATATAAATTCCAACGATTAATATTTCATTATCTAACAGAAATTTCTCGTACGTCGAATGGTTCAGAATCGTCGGATTTACTAGAGCTGGCTAAGGTGAGCACGTGACGTAGTTTTGCAATGTCACTCTCTCACTGAATTTAAATTATAATCTTAATTCAGTGGTCTCAGCTGAAGATGGGATTTCACAAGTTTATGGGAAAATGGTTCTTTTTGCCAACGATGTGGAAGGAATCTAATTCGTAATGATGTTTTTTCTTGCATATGCAATGATGTTCTTCGGTATTGGACGATCGTTCTTCACGTTCATGGTTTACGCATGTTTTAATTTGTGAGCGAATGTGTGACATGTTAAGCTATAATTTTTTATGGTTGAAACGGCGTGATAAATATAATATTAAGTAGTTTGTGAATATTGTGCTCTTTAATTTGTTTATCATATATCACCTCTCTAAGACACTTCTAAGTTGTGTGATTCTTTTGCAATCTGTAATTTTAAGTTCATCCACTTTGCTCATAAACATTTTACGATCATGACTAGTTTCATGTTAGCTGAGCCTTAGATATTAATTACTAATGCTTGGCATAATCTTTACATCAACAACCTGTCAACAAACCCTTGAAAGTTCCTCTCATATGATCCTCCGTATGCCACGGCAGACTCCGCCGCCTCCTTCCACCTCCGAGCATTTTCTCTCAGCTCCACCGCCTTCTCTCCAACGGTGGCCTCAAGCAGTCGCTCAGTCACCTCTTCCCTTAAAACAATCCTCTTCTCAGCCTCTCCACGGCTGAGTCTCAATCCTGTCTTGAAAACATCAATTATGTACACCGCATTTGTCACCTGATCTCCCCACTGCGGGAAACAAATCAGGGGAGCTCCTGAAGTTAAAGCCTCCATGGTTGAGTTCCACCCGCAGTGACTTAAGAAGCAAGCAACCGCAGGATGAGCCAGCACCTTCTCTTGTGGACACCATTCCACGATCTTCCCTTTTTCTTCAAGCTCTCGAGGCAAAACTTGTGGCTCTTGGGATAAGGCTTCTAAGGGAGGCCGCACGACCCACAAACATGACAGCCCGGAGTTTAGAATGCCGTGCGCAATCTCCTCGATCTGCTCTTGCTTTAAGCGGACTATAGTCCCAAAGGAGATGTAAACGACGGAGGATGGTTCTTTGGAGTCAAGCCACTCTATGCAGTCACTAGCTGGCTCGGAAATGTCTCCTTTGATGTCAGAGCTTATGGATTTAGCCACCGTAAAAAGCGGACCTATGGGGTTGATGATGACTTGAGGGCAGAGCTGGGACATGTGGTCAATAGTGTCTCTTTCCAGTTCTTGGAAAGTGTCGATGAGAACAGAGAAAGGCTTGTGAAGTCGCTTGATCTGTTCTAAAATGATACCACCCAAACCGGGAAGCGGAGAGGAAGGGTGAAGGAAGCTAGGGATCTCGTCATGCTTCAACACTAATGGCTTGAAAGGGATTTCAGTGGTGATCTCCGGCTCGGTTTCGGTCGGAAATTTAACTAACTGGTGGTGGTGGTAGTAATAAGCGGCAAGGCAAGCACAAGACTGGACCCATAGAACAGCCGAAGGGATTTGAAGCTCCTCGGCTACGTCACACACCCATGGGACAAAAGCGTTATTTATGAGACATTTCACTGGTTGCTTCTCATATTTCTTGACCAGGTTCTTGATCTCTCTTTTCCCGGCAACTTCAAGTGATTTTAATAACAAATCTATGCCTTCGTATACAAATCCGTCGTCGAAGAACTCGAACCGGAGGAAACCTAAACCGACCGGTTTGAGCACGCCGTCTTGAATCTTGTTGGCTTCACGCATCTTCTTCCCCAACGGCTCCTCTGTGGTGACAAAGGTGACAAGTAAGCCTTTGGAGGCTATGAGCTTTCCTAGACGAAGAAGAGGGTTTATGTGACCTTGGCCTGGGAATGATACGAGCATCACATGAGTAAGACTAGACGGTTCCATGGAATCAACAAGAAATTGGTGTTATTTTCTTTACACTAATCCAATTTATGTGAACAAATAACAAAAGAAAGTGGCAAAATCGTACACGATCATCCTAGTACTTTATATCTCTTCGTACTATCTTAAAAGATCTCTATTATGAGTTATGACCATACATAATTTACAAATCCTTTTCCATTGGGTCCCTTCTTGTTATGTATGTTTGTTTTTACCGACGTTAGTTGATTCCAAACGAAATCTCTGAAGATAAGTTCTTTTTTTTTTTTTTTTCTTTTTAATGATTTTAGTCATGTTTGTTATATACTTTACAACTTTTACTATATAACAACCCGTGTAAAATAAAATAACTATTAAATAATTTTACTGTAATTTTTATTTATAAAATCAATTAAACTTATCGGTCAAATTATTATTTGGACTCTAATTTTTTTATTAGTATATATTTGTAGTCTTATTTAAAAATGTAAATTGTTTTATAATAATTAAGATTTAATCTTTATAAATTATTGTATCAATTGTATATTATCACACAATATAAACCAAGAGTTCTTAAAATTCATTAAAATTTGTTTACAAAAATTTAATTAAGGAATACATGAAATTAGAAAAAGAATACACTTAAGAGTTCAATTTTGTGCGTTATTTACTTTTTCAGAAAAAAGAATTTTATGTTAAATGTAAATATTATTAAAAGTTGAGGACAAATAAAAAAATAGTATTTCGAGCTTTGCGAATACGACACATCAGTATTTTCTGTGAGAATGATTCTTTATAAATATACTAGATAAGGGTCCGCACGATATGCAGGTTTAAAAATTGTTAAAGAAAATAAATCCTAAATCTTAAACAAACTTTTAAAAATATAAAAAGGAATTTTATTTCCAAATTAAATATATAAATAGTTTTAGTTAGCGAAAAATCATATTTGTATTTACCTTCATACAATTATTTATATTTATATATTTTAATATATTATAACAATTATTACAATAATCTAAAGCTAAATTATATCCCACCAAATTTTTTGCCAAATACTCATCATTACTAATATTATTATTGTCAAATATTAAAACATTTCAGAACTTATTCACAAAATATTTTACATGCAAAGAGTTCATCAAAGCAACATCTAATTACTAAGCATGTACAATTTTACTCTATGTTTTACCACTAAAAATTTGTTCTTACACCTAAAATTTTTTTATTGTTAAAGTATGCTTGTTATCACCACCTATAAAATATCTTCTGAACAAATTAAACAAATTTTATGTAGCTTTACTTTCATTTTGGCATAATTATAGTTAAGGATCGATGCATTATTTACTCCTCAGAAGTATATCGCATTGTACCAAAACTACTTAGAACTATGACTTCATCTCAAATATTCTCGAATTGTAAGTTCTTAACTTATTTCTACCAGAAGAAAAAGTTCTCATATATTTCTCTATATAGCTGGATTTAAACATGGTTTACGAATCAAATCCGATAGAAAACCACATAAATCAGGTTTGAAACCAATTTAAAACAGTTTACCGTTCCAACTTCCCAAAGTACAAAATACCTTCTCAATTACTCGGTCAAGCAATTTTTGTTTCAGTACCTGAATCATTGACATTATCCAGAAAAGAAAACTTTAGATTTTGACCAAATACATCAACCACCGACTAATCTTCGAAACTTATATTGCTACTAACTGTAGAATTACTTTGGGAACCTCCATCAGTGTCTCCATTATCGATTAATTTAGCAGGTTTTATATACTTTGATTCCATTTCATTGCATCTGATAATTTCCATTGAAGAACCTGCACAAATAAAAGATCCAAAATAGATCGGCAAAATTATATCAGAAAAAAAAAAATCAAAGATCAAAGATCAAAGCTTTTGATATAAACATGTAAATTTCTTGTAGATATAATGTTATTTTCTTAATTAGCTGTTCCTTTTACGTTTCAAAAATAATAATTCTTTTGACATAACTTATGTTATTTTTTTAGATTTGTTATTCACTATTTCTTAATTAATAATAATATACATGCTTAATGAATTATTATTTTTTGTTTATACATGTCAAAATCTAATTGAGAAAACACATATAATATTCTTAGTGTACAATGAAAAATATATTAGTTTTTAGAAAACTTTTTTTAGATATGAAGAAGTAAATTTTATGTAGATTTAATGTTATTATCTTAATTAGCTGTCTTGAAAAATAATAATTTTTATGTTATTATCTTAATTAATTGTTTTGGAAAATAATATTTTTGACACGTGTTAGCATCTCATCAGTATACTTGACACGTGTCACGATCTGCTGAGTTATTAATTTTGGTAACCAAGCTTTATATAATAAAATAATATTTTTGACACGTGTCAGCATCTCATCAGTATACTTGACACGTGTCACGATCTGGTGAGTTACTAATTTTGAGAACCAAGCTTTATATAATAAGATAAAGGATATTATTGAAAATGATTAAATACACCTCCTAATTAGGTTTGCAAGCTAGAACACTAATATATAAAATATAAAGGGGAAATGTTAAGATGGTTTAATATTATATATTTGTCAAATCAACTAAACATTCAAAAAAACCCCAAAGTTTATAACTACCACTAAATATAAAAGTTTCAGAGTAAGAGTTAACTTTGACAACATACCTCTCAATATATAAAGTTCCATCGGAATACAAGCTGACATGAATTTGAAGCCTTTTTCACACTCTCCAACTCCTCAACCATCTTAACTTTCTGTTTCGCTTCCAGGCGTTTATTGAAGGAAAAAGCTGCTTTCTTCAAATAAATTGCGTTCTTTAGGATATATTTCGTCACCTCTTTTCCATTCTCTTGCGAGTAGTAGTCTTCATACATAAATGTCTCGAGATGGAGTAACAAACATTCAGGAACATTCTTTGGCTGATTCCAGTTTCCCAAAGGTTGTTGTTGTGACTGACACAAACGACGAGAAAACACAAAGTATATATATGATCATAAAACCCCAAATTGAGTTGGATTTGCTAAATTAATATGAATTTACTATATGCTTACACCGACAAGCTTGAGGACTTGTAAATTAGGAGAAGTATTGCAATAGCGTTAGCAAATACACCAGTTAACTCTATATGTACGCATCTCCAAATACACCAACTGATAAAATATAATTTCAGTAGGAAATGTACTCTATACATATGAAAGCAATATTAGTAGAGGAACAATTAATGTGATAACAACTAAAATCAACTAAAGAATAATAATAAATAAAAAAAAACTTACTTCCAAGGCTGATAGCTCCAAGGAAAGATGTTTGAGTGAACTTAGTGATCCCAAGATGTTCGCATCATAGATGAAAATGGTTGCTTTAACCAACTCTGGTGCGTTCTCGATCAGACAAGACTCAAGTGCTTTAAACCCTTTCATCTTCAAGTAATTCAAAGAAGGGGCATTTATCACATAGTCCCCACTAGGTCTATCAGTGTAATTATAAATTGATAGTCTTTGTAAGGATGGCACCGCAATAGTGAAAGTCTTCACTCTGCTTAATGAATATCGATACACCACCAAGTTTTCAAGATTAGGACAGCCAGAGAAAAGGTTAACAACTGATTCATTGTCTTTGAAGTCCACATCATGAAGCTGCAGAGTTCTAAGGGATTTCAGACAAAATGAAGAAGGGACATCCATAAAAATCGAATACTTGAGTTCCAAGGTCTCTAGTGTTTCACAGTTATACAAGCACTTGGGAAATCTTAACGGTTCAAGTTGAATTTGAACATCCAGTACCAGCTTACGCAAATTGCGGGCAAATGCAATCCCAGTCAATTTTCTAACTTGTTTTTCATTTAATCTATTTAAAGAAATTGAGAGATGCAAACTCTGTAGAACCGGAGCTTTGTGTGAAAGCAAAGCCTTACGAACATTCTTTGAAAATGTCCCGGGTTCATGGCTGTGATAGTAATAACCGTAAGAATCAAACATGAGTTTAGGCAGCATTCTCCAATGAGACTGCCATTGTTTAGATAAAACACTTGTGGCTATGGCAACTTTTGTAGGAAGCAGAGACAATATCTCCAAAATCAAAGCTTCAGGCAACTCACTGATCCTGTCCTCATTCAAAACATCTTGGTTTCTAATACTCTCACCATCTCTTTTGCTGCCAAACAACATAGCAAAAGACAATAGTTGGCTTTGATGTTATGGAGATTATAATTACGGAATCCTAGAGCATTAAAAGAAACTAACCATCGTTTCATTGGTCAAGCTTGAATAGAAGAGTTTCTATGTGTCGGCTCTTTAACGCTTTTCCGACTTCCGAAACACAGACGATGCTTGTCGAATTCGATTGCGGTAGATGACAGAGGTGAGAGAAGAAGAAACTAGACGGCAGAGGTGACAGAGTTTATACGGTACGTTAGGGTTATGGTTTTGGAGGCAGAAGTTGCGGCGGTCGTTGGCGAGGGTTTTTTTTTTTTTTTTTTTTTTTTTCTTTTTATTCCACTTTTTTAATCGGGAAAAACGGAAATAAAAAGAATTATTCAAAAAGTAAATGTTTCTAGTAATCAACAATTATGTAATCAAAATTTATATGGACTTTATTTTTGAAAAAAAACAGAAGAAATTACTAATTTAAAAAAAAATCAAATTTTTGTTTTTAAAAAAAGTATAATATACATTTAATTTGGCTACAATTTTTGTATACTTTTAAGTATGTGTATTTTCAGTATTTTAATTATCTTATTATATAAAATTGGGGTTTTAAAGTTAGTCATTAACAGAATCATGACATTTGTCAAATATACTAATGAGATGTTGATACATGTCAAAAATTATTATTTTAGTTAATTAAGAGAATAACATTAAATCCACATAAAATTTACATATTTAAATCTTAAAAAAAATTCTAAATCAAAAAGGAAAATTAACAAAACTAATATATTTTCCAATGTATGCTAATTATATTATATATATTTTTTCTCAATTAGATTTTGACATGTACAAACAAAAAAAAATTATTAAGCATGTATATTATTATTAATCAATAAATTGTTAATAACAAATTTAAAAGAATAAGATAAGTTATGTCAAAAGAATTATTATTTTTGAAAAATAATAGGACAGCTAATTAAGAAAATAACATTATATCTACATAAAAATTATGTTTATGGTGAAGTGACCTTAGTGCAGCGGTATGATGTAAGTCCATTTGTAGGAGACACCATCACACCAGAGATCGAGTCCTGTTCTATACGAATGAAGGAATTTGGCTAATGGCCGGCCAGTTGTGGCCCAATGGTTGACAAAAAAAAATTATGTTTATGAAGTGACCTTAGTGGCCATTGGTAAGTCCAATTGTAGGAGATACCATCACACCAGGGATCGTGTCCTGCTCTCTAATGAAGGGATTTGGCTAATGGGCCGGCCTGTTGTGGCCCAAATGTTGACAAAAAAAAATATAATATGTTTATATCGAAAGTTTTGATTTTTGATTTTTCTTTTCCGATATAATTTTGCTGATCTATTGCGTGGGTCTTTGATTCGTGCGGGTTCTTCAATGGAAGCTATCAGATGCAATGAAATGGAATCGAAGTATATAAAGCCCGCTAATTTAATCGAGGATGGAGATATTGATGGAGGTTCCAAAAGTGATCCTACAGTTAATAGCATTATAAGTTTGGAAGATTAGTCGGCGATTGATGTATCTGGTCAAAATCTAAAATTTTCTAATCTGAGTAATGTTGATGATTCTGGTACTGAAACAAGAGCTGCTTTATCGAGTAATTGATAAGCGATTTTCAAATTTTGGAAATTGGAATGGTAAACTGTTTTAAAATTGGTTTCAAACCGGATTTATGTGGGTTTCTATCGGATTTGGTTCGTAAATCGTTTAAACCCAGGTATATGGAGAAATATATGAGAACTTTTGATTCCGGTAGAAATAAGTTGAGAATTTACGATTCGAGAATATCTGAGACGAGTTCATTGTTTTAAGTAGTTTTGGTACAATGCGATACTTCTGGGGAGTAAATAGGTCGTCGATCCTTAACGTGATTATGACATATGTCATGTTTTGGATTATTTATAAAAGTTTCTATTTTGTATTTGAATTATCTAAGACTTATATACACCATCGTGATTATAATTTTTGAATTTTAATTTTTATTATGTTATATTAACTTTTTCTCACTTTCTCAACTTTTAATAGGTTGGTCATAAAATCATTGTGATAGTAGATAATTTTCACCAGTTGTTCATCCAAAATATCTTTGGAGTAAAAAAAATTCATGGCTAAAGAAATTATGTCACAAAACAATTTTAGTAATTATTAGAACTATAATTATGCCAAAATGAAAGTAGAGCAACATAAATTTTGTTTAATTTGTTCTTAAGATATTTTATAGGTGGTCATAAAGAGCATACTTTAAAAATAAATTAATTTTGGATGTAAGCACATGTTTTTAATTGTAAAACATAGAGTAAAATTGTATATGCTTACTAATTAGATGTTGCTTTGATGAATTATTTGCATGTAAAATATTTTGTGAAAAGTTGTGAAACATTTTTAAAATTTGACAATAATTATATTCATAATGATGAATATTTGGCAAAAGTTTTGGTGGGATATAATTTAGCTTTAAATTATTGTAATAATTGTTATAATAAATTTAAAAATATAAATATAAATAAGTGTATGAAGGTAAATACAAATATGATTTTTTCTCTAACTAAAACTATTTACATATATTTAATTCAGGAAATGAAAATTTATTTTTCTTTTATTTTTAAATTCGTTTAAGATTTCAAATATATTTTCTTCAACAATTTTTAAACCAGCACATCGTACGGGCCCTTATCTAGTAAATATATAAGTCCTACTATTTTTGCAAATTTAATTAGACATTAAATTTTTAATACTGATTTTAAAATATTTATAACAGTAGATGTTAACAAAAGAGGTGCATTCTTTTAAAATAACAAATAATGTTAATTTATTTTGTGAATTTAGAATGAAATCTATAATAGTATAGATGTAATGAGAGTTATTTGCTAAAATGTGTCTCAAGCTCTCTCCCAACTATATCTACACATCTTTTTCAATAATGTTTTCCTATTAACATATAGGGGATAGGTATCAAAATTATTCTAGATATGCATATTTTAAAAATTTTTAAGCATTTCTTCACATATCATATTTCAGAATTAAGAAAAATTATTCATTAAGAAAAATAGTGTAATGAACGTCTAAAAGTAATCTTGGAAATAACTATTTTATTTTGAAATAGTTGTACTGTTATGATATAAACAAGTTTGGATTACATCAACAACATAAAATAGTTATTGACCAACTTATCTACAAACAAATCTTCTTCCACCTCCAAGTCTTTTATCTCAGCCCCATCGCCTTTTCTCGAACTGACTCTAACGGTGGCCTCAAGCAGTCCCTCAACGATCCCATTATACAGAACAACCCTCTCTTAAGCCCAATGTTGAGTTTCACTCCAGTCTTGAAAACGTTGATCATGTACATATCATATGATTCCCTTATGGCTAAAACAAAGAAGAATTATCTTCTATACGTACCACTTTCCAAATTAAAGCTATCCAAATTTACCTTTATATTTGATTATTTTCACAATTTTTTTTAATAATTAAGAGGTTATGAGCCTAAGTCCGTACAATATTTTAGACCAGTGATCAGAGTATTTTATATGGCTTTATTCCAAACATTACAAGAACCGACAACTTCTAAAGTCTTTACCAGTTGATCTATTGACACTTGATATATTTTCCTGTTTTTATTGTTTACGAATCTTTCTGTCTTTATTTCTCTCTCTTTCTCTATTCCTACAAAATCAAGATCTCACTTTAGAATTAGGACTTTAATCGAATGAGAACTGAGTTTTGCTGGAAGATTACATGGAGACTGCTACTGTGATGAATATTAAAGACGATATAATATGATCAGGTAAACGGATGCCGATATAAAAGATCGCAAGATTTATTTAGAAATAATATTACATATAGACAGTCGCAGAAGAATTAAACACGATATATGACAAATTAACAGATCCTAGATATAAGTATGTATGCATAATAAGTATAACTAGATCCGGACCCGCACGTACGTGCGGGGATGTTTTCAAAAACGAAGTTATTTTTTTTTTGTATTTTTCTGTAAATGTTTGAAATTGTGTTATAACTGGTTTAGACCAAAGTTGTTTAACTTTTAAGTTTTAAAGAAAAGAACTGGTATTCTTTATAGTTATTTGGTTAGAGTTTATAATTTGTTTATAGAGAATAAAGGAGAGTTACTGTAGAACTTTATAGAGCATAGGATTAAGATACAATTTTTTTTTTTGGGAAACAGATTGATTGAGCTACCTATAATTGAATAATTAGACTACAAATCCTATAATTTAAATCTATTGTATTTATTAAGTCCAACATAAAAGTTACGGGCTAACAATTATGTGTTGGGCTCGATTTAGTCCAAAACAATAATCTCTTTTTAATATCCAATAAAACAAAGTAACCGATTCACCAAACCAAAAAAAACAAAGTAACCGAGAAACATTGTAATTTTGTTCATACAAACTCACAGAAAGAAAAAGGGGAAAAAATTCCGTCAACAGTTCGACTGTAAGAAGCGAAAAGTTGAACCTTTTCTTCCACATAAACAAACTCAATTGAAACATCAAGCGACATCCAATTTCATCAATCATTGGCCGAATCTAGTGAGATCAACACTATGTGTGTTATTATAGTGTAAGGTAAGCAATTTCAGTTTCTTAATTTGTATTTTTGCTGGGTTTTTGATTTCTATCAGGTTTTCATTCTTCTTTTATAAATCTTGTTTTCTTGGAAGTAATCAATGGATCAAAATTGAGATGGGTAGTCCACGATCAACGCCCAAAGCAAGGTTCGCCATCGTTTATATATCAGGTTGGTAAACTTACTCAATTATCTGAAATTTGTTTTAGATGAAAATTAGATTAAGGAAATATCCAAATAGGTTTCTCAAATTAATCTCTAGATTGTAAGTATGATCACAGTTTTGAAATCCAAATCGAGATCCTCCTGTTTTTGATTATATTGCTTTGTCATATTATCTATGATTAACCGAGAAAATGATTAAAAAATTTAACCATCAGCTCTACTTCTATACTATTCTTGAATCCACAGACTCCTCCAATATCCAAATAAATAATCTTGAAGCCTTTGCGACATTTCTAATTTCTTATGTTGGTTTTATTTCCTTATAAAACTGTGTTGAACCGATTTTAGACAAATCTCAGGAAATAATAGATCCCAACTGAAAGTTCTAATAGATTTCGACATGATAGATAATGTAATGTTTGCCGAGATTAAACGATATAAAAAGAATGTATAGCAACTTAAACAATTTGGTTTCATGTAAGAGACATAATCCACCATTAATCATCACTCACGCCTTCACCAATACTTACCTGTAATTCAGCCAACCGAGAATAAGCTAAAGCAATATAAAGTAAACCATAAGTTCTAAAACTTAGTGTAAAACTCAAAAAAATACATACCTAAGTAGCATAAGTTACTCTGTGTCAAGAAATTGCCTATATGTTTTGAAAAACTTCTTTGAACACCACATTCATGGTTTTCTTTTGTGGTTTCCCATCTTTATCAAGGATTAGCACCTTAAGCCCTTTCTTAGAAGTAACTCTTGATAAAGCAACATAGAGCTGGCCATGTAAAAACATTAACTTCAATTATAGTTCCCTATAGTCAGGAAATAATATAATATTAGTCACGTAATCATATATATGGGTTTAACAAATATAATTAGATAGAGTAAATGAATATATTCTCACCTCAATATCTGCTAAGATCATTTCTAAGGTTCCCCCAGTGTAAATCGTATCCTGTTTCCACGAATGAACGATACGTACTTGGATCTTCCAACTCGTCTTGAAAGGTTTTATGTTAGCAAGACTCGTGATTCCATTGTTTGCAGCCATTTTCTGTATGAAGTGGTTACAGGATATCTTGTATTCTACGATATGAAGTGATATTGTTCTATGATATCTTGTATTCGCGAATTATATATAGCGGTACAGTACACAATTAATTTGTGAGTAATCACGCAAATAATTATGGTAAGTAGGAGTTATTTGATTTAATATTTTCTTGTTTCTTTTGGAAACATTACATCCGTCACTAATGCTAATTTGTTATGATTTCCTATTTAGAAATGCCTTAATTTGTGTGATTGAGACATAAGGATAGTTTACCTTTTTCAACATTAGTGATATACGAAATCTTGCTAATCTTTGATTTTACATAATTAGTAAAGGCTTAATTTGGGTGATTATAAAGACATAAATATATATTTATTTTCCTTTATTATTGGTATTCGTTTTTTTTATGGTAAACAATATCTTAGTAATTATAATAGTAGTTGATTTTTCTTATGTAGAGAATTAGCGTAATAGTCGATTTATTGGACCATGTATTTATTACGTAACTTGGTAATGAGTTATTGGATATTACACGTTTGGGCCGCTCGTGGTACCACTTAAATTCACATGCGGAGACTTATTTTTAGTGAAAAAGACTTTGTTTGTTTATACTATTAATTACTCTGACTCCGAATATACAATATACACAACCCGAATTAATTACACCCGGGTCAGGGAAGGATCCACGATTTTTTTTTCCAAATTTACTTATATGTCCTTCTTATCTTGTATGCTTTTTAATTTATTTAGGGTCATTTTATGTCATATATTCTTATGTTTCATTTTTGCCTTGAAATAGTGCTTCCCTTTTAATAGTATAGATGGGTTGTATAGAATTTACATTACATATGACTGCCCCAGTTAGAGTTACGCTTACTCTCTAAAGAACCACGACACTAAAAAAGCATCCTGAATTTTCTCCAAAATTACGAGTTTGGATCCAAACCCCCACAAGATGTTAGATGTCACTTTAATAATGAGAAATCCAATTTAAGTTTATATATATATATATATAAAGATCATGTCTTCCATTTCTCAATCATTGTTTTTTCTAAAAATTTCTCACAAATTAAAATCAGTTATTTCTTAGTAGTATACGTATTTCATAGAAAGCAATATTAATTCCAAGAATACAAATATTTTTAACCAGCACTTGTAGATTCTAATATGTTATATTTTAACATCAATTGAAAAGAAATGCATTAAAAATTAGAAAATCATTATGTATTTTTTTTTCATCAAAATGAAATTTTATTTTTGAATGCTGAAAATTAATACACATTTGTTCATATAGTGAAGTAGGCGGTTGAAAACAATCTGAATAAAAGTTACAATTACTACAACCAAATTTGGCCAAAAGATGAGTTGCCTTGTTACATGATCTTTTCTTGAAAATAAATTCAACATTATGAAATTTAGAAGCCCAAACTAAAATGTCTTGACAAAGACCATCAATTGATATATCAGTAGATAAACTATTCAGAATGTAATTAAGCTGTTCACAATCTCCTTCAAAAGAGATGGAAGTTAAGTCGCGAATCCACGTTTGTTGTAAAGCTACGAGAAGAGCTTTTTCTTCTGCCTCCAATGGTGAAGTTGCATTTGTTGGTCTTGATTCTTGAAGCTCCACATCCAAGTGAAGCATTTGAATTATCTCTGAGTATCCATCATGTTGTGGTTTGGTTTGTTTGAGAGTTATAACCTGCATCATAATTACATTTTGTGTAGAGTGGTGGTGGTCTGTCCCAAAATGCATTTATGTTTGTTGAATGTTTAACCCGTGATTCCTGTTGTGAACGATGATGCATCTTCCATTCTTGAACCTCTGCTTGTGCTCGAAGAACTATTGCCTCTACGCTTTCTGATATTGATTCAAAAATAAATTTATTCCGTGATTTCCAAATAGACCATAATAATCATAAGGGTAAGAGCTTGTCGTCTGTTGAGCTGGTAGGGTCTATTGAAGTACCTAGTATTGAAGCGAGATTTATTTTGTAATCACTAGAGCAGGTGATAGAAATCAAAACAATAATGTTAGAAATTTGCCATATTTCAGAAGCAAATGGACACATGAACAAAATATGGTTTATCGTCTCATCAGAATGAAAGCATCGAAGACAAATAGGATCTAAGTTCATTCCTCTGGTATTCAGCCGTGTAATAGTGGGGAGAGCTTTTGATAATAGACGCCATAAAAAATGTTTTATCTTTGGTAATATTGGTAAGGTCCATAAAATGTTTTTCAAACGGATAGAACCGTGTGGTATTAAGGGTCGTTCATCGTTTGAGGTAGATCATGTGTGGACAACCAATATCCCGAGCGAACAGAGTATTCTCCTGTTTTGTTATAATTCCATATAATTCTATCAGGTAAAACCAATTGTGGGAGGTAAGTATTCTTAATCACTTCATGGTCAAGAGGAGATACCAGGGTCTGAAGTTTGTCGTCATCCCATTGACGATAAGTACCATTGGTAGTAATCAAATCTTGGAGACATCCATTCATATTATCTTGAATACTGTTGATCGGTCGAGGAGGATGAGTATCAGTCACATTGTCTAGTCCAAACCGGATCGTATTCCCTTCACCCACAATGTGACGTGTTCTTTTTTAATAACATCTAGACCAGCCAGTAGGGATGCCCAGCCGTAGGACTGTTTATTTCTCTGTTTTGCGTCTAAGATGGATTCATCACAGAAATAACGAGCTTTCATTATACGTGCAAAAATACAGTTGGGATATTTTATGATTCTCCATACTTGTTTTGCAAGTAGAGCATCATTAAATTTTTCCAAATTTTTGAATCCAAGACCCCCTTCTTTTTTTGAATATTGAAGTCGTTCCCATGCAATCCATGGTATACCACTCTCTTGATTTCCTTTAGCCCACCAGAAACGCATAAGGATTGATTCAAGTTCATCAGTGATGCCTTTTGGTAGTTTGAAACATGACATGGAATGAACTGGCATTGAGATGGCCACATATTTAATTAAAGTCTCTTTTCCTGCAGGGGATAAGTATTTTGCTTTCCAAGAGCTTGTTATGTTTTTTACTCTTTCAATAACATAGTTAAACATTTTTTTTTTCCCGAATTGTTCTGGCAAGCCCAAGTATTTTCCTCCACCTCCATAGTTTGGTATTCGAAGAATGTGCTTAAGACGATTCTGTAGTTGGCCATTGACTTTTGCTCCGAAGGTAATTAAATATTTACTTGTGTTAATCTGTTGGCCTGAGTAATATTCATATACATCAAAGACATCTCTCAATGCTTGACAGATTCTTTGATTTGCTTGAATGGAAAATAAAGAGTCCTCGGCAAATTGCAGATGAGAAACTGTAGGTACTACATTGCCGATGCGAACACCTCGAATATCACCAGATTTAACTTTGTAGTTGATTAGATGGCTCATCATATCAGCAAAAATGATAAAAATATAAGGTGAGAGAGGGTCTCCTTGTCGAATCCCTCGTTCAGGTATGACTAAGCCATGTGGATTGCCATTATTAAGAATTGAATATCGAACTGATCATACAGTTGACATGATCCAACTAATCCATTGATCCAAAAAAATCAAAAAGTTGTAAAGCAAATTGAAAAAAATTCCACTCAACCCTATCGTGATGAAGAGTACTGCTGGCATCTAGAGAGCAGAAACAATTGGTTGAATGTATAACTTGTAGAAACTCGTGTTCTAGTTTTTAATGAATGCATAACCTCATGAGCTATCATAACATTATCAGTAATCAATCTACCAGGAATGAAAGCAGCTTGAGTGTCTGATATAATAGCATCTAATTGTCTCTTAAGGCGGTTTACAAGGCATTTTGAAATGATTTTGTACAAGACATTGCACAAGGAAATAGGTCTGTAATCTGATAGAGTATTGGATTGCTCAAATTTTGGTATCATGCAAACATTTGTATGGTTGATACCTGGCTTCATATAAGATGTTGCAAAGAATTCCTTGACCTTATGTCCTCGCCAAGACGTGGCCAATAATGTTTATAAAAACGGGCAGTAAGTCCATCTGGGCCTGGTGCTCTATCATTTCCAACGGAACTGATTGCTTCGAAAATTTCATTGGAAGTGAAATCTCTAGTTAAATCTTCGTTAATGCTTGCAGTTACCGTAGAAATGAAGTCTCCAAAGTCAAAAGGAGAAACTGAGATTCCACTTGAAGTGTATGTTTTTATGAAGAACTCTTGAGCATGCTGTCCTACTTCCTGATCACCTTGGAATATATTGTTGAGATCGTCTTTGATTGAGGTTATGTAGTTTTTTGCATACCGAATTTCAGTACTTGCTTGAAAATATACAGTGTTATCATCACCATAATTCAACCAATTGTTTCTGCTCTTTAGATGCGAGAAGTACTCTTCATCACAATATGCTTGAAGGAGATTTTGATGTATCTCTGGTAATTTCCGTCTTTGTCTTGGATTGAGGCTTTCCATTTCCTTGTTCAAAGCTGCCTAGAAGGTATTAATGCGGACTGATGCATTTAAATTGGCATTGTGTTTTCCTTTAGCCATAACGTCGACAGTTTGCTATTTGATCAGTTATAGAAGACCAGTTGTTATGTTTGCATGAATTCCACCCTTGTTCCACAACTTTGTCAAAATCATCAATTTGTAGTAATCGTTTATCAAAACGAAAGGGTTTGAACATTGGAGCAGAGGTGGTAATTATACTTATTAAGATCGGTTTATGATTGGAACCATTAAACTCCAAAAATTCTGCTTCAGCATTAGGATGTTCAGCTGACCATCGAGAATTCGCCATAGATCGATCTAAACAACACTTAATAGTATGGTTTTGTCTCTCTCCAACCCAAGAAAAACGATCCCTCTTTGATGGTAAGTCTTTCAAGTTACAAGATGAGACCATATGTCTAAAATCACGAAAACTCCAATCATCTCTAAGAGGGCCTCCTTGTTTTTCTGAATTATTGAGTATCTCATTGAAATCCCCTACTAGTAACCAAGGCTCCACTCTTGTTTTCCCCAACATTTCCAATTGTTCCCAGAAAAGATAGCGTTCACTTTGGACAGGATGTCCATATACACCAGACAAATAAAAGTTCATATTATTATAACCAACATGGACATCGATCATACGATCGTTCTGAGAGATACAAGACAATCTAACAGTTTTCATCCACATTAACCGCCACACCGACCATGAGGGGGTTGAGTAATAACAAAATCAAATCCTAAAACAGAAGCAAATTCACACACAACGTCACACCTATTTAGAGTTTCACATAAAAATAAAATATGTGGTTTAATAGTACGACATAAACGCTTTAAATGGGCTTGAGTCAGCAGCGCGCCTACGCCCTGACAGTTCCATGAGGCGACTCTCATGGAGGTGGTGGGGGTACCGGGCCCCCTGCACCTCTGTCCAAAGCAGTACCGGAACAATATCCCGCAGATTCAGTCTTCTCCTTCTTGCGGATGTGAGTCATCGCCATCATATCTTGATCTTCTTCCCATTGTTGGTAGTAACATTCCCTTGACTTCCTTTTTCCATTGGCAGCCACAATGTCTGGAGCTATTCCCTCTTTGCGTCCGTCCTGCAAATCAGATTGTGTAACACAGTTCTTACCATTTGTGAACTTAGCAACCAAGTAGCAAAAACGTTCCGCTGTGAGTTCAGTGTCCTCAAAGGCACTGGGAATAGAGGAGTCTTCAGAGATAATGAATTCCTTCTTTGCATTTATAAAATGCAGTCCCGAAATTTGAACAAAAGAGATGACAGTTTGGTGAATTGTGTTTGGTGTGGTCTTGTTAGAAGGGAGATTACCATGACCCTGTTGATTATTATCTCCAGGAGGATTAGGATCATCTGCATCCTCATCGTGTGGACCGTTGTCATTTGCATCATCATCCTGGTCAGGATCAAAGTTATCGGGATCATAGGGTGGGTCCTCGAAAGCAATAGAACATTCTTTGGCATTGTGTGTCAGGGAGCCACATTTGGTACAGAAGTTACGAAGCCTCTCGTACCGGAATTTCAAGATAGTGTTGTTCAAACCATCGAATTGAAAGTTGCGTTGAAAGCGTAGCGGTTTATCAATACTCCAGTTGACACATACCCAAAAAAATTCCACCCAATTAGCATTGTCGTCGTAGTCCACCGCAGTAACATAGCCCAGTTGGCTTCCAATGTATTCAGCCATCGCATTCGTCAGATACAGAATTGGGATTCCCTTGATTTGGATCCAGAACGTGATTATCCTTTGTTCGTCATCAGTGAGTTTGGGTACGACCCCGGCAAGCGTTCGTGAAACCCCATATCTTTGGCATATGACTAACCAAAGCCCAAAGATTTTGTTTCCTTGGGTTCGTTACCATGACAATCAGAGCAAAACGGTTCACCGAAGCGGCGTGTCCACATAGTTCAGTGGGGAGGGCGATTGGAGCATCTTCAATGCCCAAATTCAGATCTTGCAGAGATTTGCAAACATCACTCATTGTTACGTTTGGTAGTGTTAAGTGAAGAAGTGGAAGATAGGGAACAGGGGTTGGAAAGGGTTGTTGTCCGAAATCGACAATTTTATATTGTTTCCATGGCGGTTTCTTTCGGTTACTCCCCAAAAGATGAGGAGACAAGAAACTGCCACCAGAAAACGGTAACAGAAAGAAACCGTCGCTAATTATCAACAGAAAACTGTCTTTTAACGCTGGAATTATACTCCGAAAGGGAGAAAGATTAAAATCAGAAAAGAATTGACTATCACCCAGAAAATCATCTCTAGAGAGAGAAAATATGTTTTTCCGTTAAACTTCATTATTATATAGACTTCTAAAAGAAATCATTATGTAAAGAAGGATAAATACTCTCTCTCTTTCTTAAAGAGTATCATTATAGCATTTTCACATAAATTAAAAAAGTAAATAAGTTTTGTTTATACTCTCTTCTCTAAATGCATTATTTGTGAGTGGAATTCGCACGAAAGTAAACAAGATGACAAATCAAGCCGATTTAGAGAAGAATTTTATTAATGTTACAACTACATCAAACCGTTCGTAGTTCATATTACAAAAAATGGTGTTTTAGGTCTTTTTGTGGGAGTTTCCCTTGTATTTGGATCTATACCCTTTAAAGAGGTTCCTTTCTCCTTATATAAGAGGTAGTTAGTTTAAGACATGTTTTGCAGAAAAAAAGAGAGTTTAAGATATGTTTTTTTCCATATTTCTCTAGAGAGAATATGTACTTTTTCTAATTTGTTGTATATCCTCTTGGATCCGACCTTATTTTTTCCTTTTTTCATGTAAGGCGGTGTCAAAGTCATCGGGCTTACTATTCTGGGCCGAGTTATGGATTATTTGGTATATTCTTGGCTGAACCGGGTTAATCGGAGTTTGCTACATCACTCTCCTGCACACTAGATAATATACTATCTTTAATTAATAAGCTGAATAATTCCCCTCTGATTTTTTTAAGTTTTCATTCTAGGTTGGTTCACACATATAAAATATATATATATATATATATATATAATTTATTTATTATACACTTATTTGACTATTAAAATTCTAAAGTATGTAATTTTTTTTATTAAGGGTAAATGAGATAATTTTTAATTAAAAAGGGCATTGAAAACAAAAAATGACAAGTAAATTAAAATAAAAAATCATGCCTAGAATGACAAATAAAAAAACCGGAGGGATTATAGATAAAAAAGAAGTTTTTTCGTAAAAACTATATTGAAAATACAAAACAACGCTCTTTGTCAAACAATATAAAAAAACTTTGAAACAAGACTCTCCCTGAAACGGATGAAGTATAATATGGTAAAGACAGCACTGAAAACAACATTAAATCGAGACATTCTATCAACCAACTTGTCAACAAACTCTGAGATGATCCACTGTATGCCAAGGCAGACTCCGCCACCTCCTTCCACCTCCAAGCGTTTTCTCTCAGCTGCACCGCCTTCTCTCCAACGGTGGTCTCAAGTAGTCGTTCAGCCACCTCTTCCCTTGGAACAATCCTCTTCTTAGCCTCTCCATGGCTGAGTCTCACTCCTGTTTTGAAAACATCAATCATGTACACCGCATTTGTCACCTGATCCCCCCACTGTGGGAAACAAATTATGGGAACTCCCGAAGTTAAAGCCTCCATGGTTGAGTTCCACCCGAAGTGACTTAAGAAGCAAGCAATCGCATGATGAGCCAACACCTTCTCTTGTGGACACCATTCCACAATCTTCCCTTTATCTTCAAGCTCTCAAGGCAAGACTTGTGGTTCTTGGTAAAAATCTTCTGCCAGAGGCCGCACGACCCATACGCAGGACAACCCCAAATGCCGTGAGCAATCTCCTCGATCTTCTCTTGCTTCAAGTAAGCCACAGTCCCAAAGGAGATGTAAACGACAGAGGAAAGTTCTTTGGAGTCAAGCCACTCTATGCAGTCACTGGCTGGCTTAGAGATGTCTCCCTTAATGTCAGAATGTATGGTTTTAGCCATTGTAAACAGAGGACCTACGGGTTGATGGTAACTTGAGGACAGAGCTGCGACATATGTTCAATGGTGTCTCTTTCCAGTACCTAAAAAGTGTCGATGAGAACAGAAAAGGCTTGTTAAGTCGCTTGATCTGTTCTAACATGTTATCTCGCAAGTAGGAAAACGAAGATGAAGGGTGAAGAATGTTGGATAAATTAAGTTTGAAGTTATCCTATTCCTAAAGAAATTGTGTTCACATTGAGATAAGGCTTTGGTTTGTGTTAGGAGTTATCTAATACAAGAGGTTTTCTATTAGGAATAGGGATGGTGTATATATAAATAAGAGTGTTGAGTTGTGACACAACCTTAAGAGAGTTTGAGAGATTGAGAGCTTTAGTTTTTGAGGAATTTTTTTAAAGCTAAATAAAGAAGAGTTGTTCTTTAGTTTGATCTTTAAGACTTGAAAACAAGAATTGGTATCAGAGCTTCAGACGAGTTGTAAAAGATGGGAGATCTTACCGTCTCAACCATCACGCCAAAAGAAGGGAGAGGAACCAATTATCTCGTGTCCTATGCTGAATGCAACAAATTACACAGTATGGGCAATGAAGATGAGAATAGCGTTTTTAGAGTTCTTAAGGTGTGGGAAGTCATAGAACCTGAGTCTGCAACAGATACTATCTACCCTGATAAAAACAACATGGTGATTTTCTTAATTGTTCAATCCATACCAGAATCACTTACCTTGCAAGTCGGCGCACTTGACTCGGCTAAGACAATGTGGGAAGCAATAAATGGACGACATGTAGGAGCAGAAAGGGTGAAAGAGGCTCGACTGAAGACTCTTATGGCTGAGTTTGACCTCTTGCGTATGAAGGACACTGAGAAGGTTGATGATTTTGTGGGAATGCTAACTGTAATCTCAGCTAAGACAGCTGCTCTTGGAGAAAACAT
Source organism: Camelina hispida (assembly GCA_023657505.1). Classification (NCBI taxonomy): domain Eukaryota; kingdom Viridiplantae; phylum Streptophyta; class Magnoliopsida; order Brassicales; family Brassicaceae; genus Camelina; species Camelina hispida. The sequence continues at coordinate 23,107,398 of CP094635.1, read as the reverse complement.
GGAAGAATCAAAGATGGTGAAAAAGTTTTTGAAGTGTCTTCCAAGAGCGAATTTCATTGCATCACTGGAGCAAGTTTTGGATCTCAACACCACGAGCTTTGTAGACATTGTTGGATGCCTAAAAGCGTATGAAGAACGCATCTCAGAAGAAGAAGATATGCTCGAGGAACAAAACAAGCTGTTGTACGCTAATATGAAGGGACAATCAAACTATGCAAACCGTGATAGAATATCGAAACAGAGGACGCGGTGGAAGATCCTTCTATCGAGGCAGAGGCCATGGACGCTTCGGTGGAGGACGAGGCTCTAACGGAGGTCGAGACTTGACCAAAACAACATGTTTCCAGTGTGATAAGACCGGACACTTCGCTTTTAACTGCCCAGATCGTTTACTTAAACTACAGGAGACACATGAAGATGAGAAAAGTGAAACACAAGATGCTGACAAACTCATGATGCACGAAGTCGTTTACTTAAACGAAGAGAGATGCATACCAAGTAAGTATGAAACCAATACAAGGGATGAAAATATTTGGTACCTTGACAACTAAGCGAGTAATCACATGACTGGAGATCGGCGATACTTTGACAAGATCGATAGTTCTGTCAATAGAAAAGTGCGTTTTGGGGATGATTCTCGAATAGATATCAAAGGAAAAGGATCCATCTCTTTTACTGATATGTATGGCGAGCCACGAGTTATGACTGATGTCTATTACATACCAAACCTGAGAGTAACAATATAAGTCACGGGCAAGCCACTGAGTCAGGGTGTGACATAAGACTTAGGGGAGGAACTCTAACTATGCATGATCAACATGGGAAGTTACTTGCTAAAGCTGAGAGATCTTTAAATCGTCTCTACAAAGTATGAATGCTGATCAGAGATTCTTCGAGACTTCACTTCTCTTCAACAAGTGAGGCAAGCAGATGGCACGCACGATTAGGACATATAAACTCGGCAACAGTGAAATCTATGTTCGAGAAGGAGCTTGTTCAAGGAGTACCAGATGTTAATTTTGAAAATGAAATATGTGATTCATGCTTACTCGGTAAACAAGCAAGGCGAGCGTTTCCACAAGCAACCTCCAATCGGGCAAATATGATATTAGAACTGGTTCATGGGAATCTTTGTGGACCTATAACCCCAAGCACAGGAGCAGGAAACAGGTATATTTTTGTGCTTATCGATGATCATACACGCTATATGTGGACAGCTCTGCTAAAAGAAAAAGGGGAAGCATTCGGAAAATTCAAGAACTTTAAGCGAATAGTAGAGCAATAATCAGAAGAGCATATACAGAACTTCAGGACTGACATGGGTGGAGAATTTGTGTCAAATGAATTCAACACATTATGTGTTGAAGCAGGAATTAAGAGACATCTCACTGCTCCATATACTCCTCAGCAGAACGGAGTGGTTGAGAGACGGAATAGAACCCTATTGGAGATGAACAGAAGTTGCTTGAAGCATATGCATTTGCCAAACTATATGTGGGGAGAAGCTATTCGGCACTCAACCTACCTCTTGAATCGAATAGCTACAAGAGCTCTACAAGACAAGACACCATATGAGATGTATAGAAGTAAGAGACTAAACGTTGGACATGTACGAGTTTTTGGGTGTATTGGATACACCAAAGTAGATAAACCACACTTGAGGAAACTTGAAGACAGATCTCGAATGCTGATTCATCTGGGAACTGAACCAGGTTCGAAGACATATAGAATGTATGATCCGCAGAAACGGAAGATAGTGGTAAGTAGAGATGTGGTGTTTGATGTATCAAAAGGTTGGAACTGGAGTGGAGAAGGATCAGAATCTGAGACCAATGGCACCTTCAGTATGGTCTTTGGAGAATTTGGAAACCATGGGATTCAAGGTGAAGTGGAGAATGATGAAAATGCAGAAGATGTTGAAGCAGAACAAATAGTCGATAATAGTGAAAACAGAGGAATCGAGAACAGAGTCGAAGATGTTAGGATTGACACGGATACATCGGAGGAAGATACCCAAATACCTCTTCAAAGGTCCATAAGATCAACTTCAAGACCTAAATATCTTGATGATTATGTCTTAATCACAAATCAAGATTGTTTACAGCTTATGGAGGAATAAGGTGAAATGTTGCTCTTGCAACTAAATGAGGAACCTAGAAATTTTGATGAAGCGAGTGAGAGCAAGGACTGGATCATGGCCTGGGACGATGATATATTGTCTATAAATAAAAATCACACTTGGGACCTAGTTGATCGACCTGCAGGAACAAAGCCAATAGGCTTAAAGTGGGTCTTGTTGCTAAAGGGTATGTACATCAACATGGGATTGATTTTGAAAAAGTATTTGCTCCTGTTGCACGACTTGAAACCATACGACTTCTTGTCAACCTTGCTGCTTCTCACGAATGGGAAGTACATCACCTTGACGTTAAGACAACATCCTTCACGGTGAGCTAAAGGAAACAATTTACGTTGATCAACCTGAGGGGTTCGAAGAGGAAGGTCAAGAGAACAAGGGCGTGGAACAATAAGCTGAATCAAATCATGTATGAGTTGAATTTTAGAAAGTGCTCTAAAGAACAATCGGTCTATCGAAAGAAGGTAGAAGGAGATTGTCTTGTTGTGGCTGTATATGTCGATGATTTGTTTGTTACTGACACAAACAAAAACATTATTGATCGTTTCAAGAGGGAGATGGCAACAAATTTCGACATGAGTGACTTAGGTAAGCTCACATACTACCTTGGTATTGAGGTCTGTCAGCATGAGGAAGGTATAACATTAAATCAAAGGAGATATGCTCTAAGGATCTTAGAAGAAGCTGGAATGAAGGATTGTAATCCTGTGCATATACCAATGGAGTTGGGTTTAAAGCTTGACAAATCTTTGAAGGAAAAACCGATTGATGCTACTAACTATAGAAGGAATGTTGGATGTCTTCGCTATTTACTGCATACGGGACCCGATTTATCATACTGTGTTGGTGTCTTGAGCCGTTATATGCAGGATCCAAGAGAGCCACATGGAGTTGCACTGAAAAAGTTCTTGAGATACTTAAAGGGAACCGCTAATCTGGTTTAATGTTTGGTCGTGCAACCTCCAAGATACCAAGGATCTTAGGATATAGCGATAGCAGCCATAATGTCGACCCTGATGATGGTAAGAGCATAACATGTCACATCTTCTAACTAGGAGAGAGCCCAGTCACTTGGTGTTCTCAAAAACAAGACATTGTCGCTCTATCATCCTGCGAGGCAGAGTTTATGGCAGGAACAGAGGCAGCAAGACAAGCCATATGGCTGCAAGATTTGCTTGAATAAGATACTGGAGCACCGTGCGAGAGGGTTACCATTCGGATCGACAATAAGTTAGCCATTGCTTTGACAAAAAATCCATTGTTCCATGGTCGGAGCAAACACATTCATATAAGGTATCACTTTATCAGAGAGTGTATAGAGAATGGACAAGTGGAAGTAGAACATGTCCCTGGAGGTGAACAGAAGGCAGATATATTAACCAAGGCGCTTGGGAAGAGCAAGTTCAAGGAAATGAGGCATCTTATTGGCATGAGAGAAGTGGCAGAAGAAGACTTCAAACTTAGGAGGGAGAATGTTGGATAACTTAAGTTTGAAGTTATCCTATTCCTAAATAAGTTGTGTTCACATTTAGATAAAGCTTTGGTTTGTGTTAGGAGTTATTGAGGTTTTCTATTAGCAATAGGAATGGTGTTTATATAAATAAGGGTGTTGAGTTGTGACACAACCTTAAGAGGGTTTGAGAAATTGAGAGCTTTAGTTTTTGAGGAATTTTTCTAAACCTAAATAAAGAAGAGTTGTTCTTTAGTTTGATCTCTAAGACTTGAAAACAAGAATGGCTAAGGGATCTCGTCATGCTTGAACACTAATGGCTTGTAGGGGACTTCAATGGTGATCTCTGGCTCAGTTTCCGTCGGAAACTTAACTAGCCGGTGGTGGTAGTAGTAAAAAGAGGCGAGGCATGCACCAGAATGAACCCATAGAACAGCCGAAGGGATTTGAAGCTCCTTGCCCACGTCACACACCCATGCGATAAAATTGTTATTTATGAGACACCTCACTGGTTGCTTCTGATCATATTTCTTGACCAGGTTCTTGATCTCTCTTTTTCCAGCAACTTCAAGCGATTTCAGGAACAAATCATAGTCGTCATTGTAGACAAATCCATCGTCGAAAAACTCAAACCGAAGGAAACCTAGACCGACAGGTTTGAGCACGCCGTCTTGAATCTTGTTTGTTTCACGCATCTTTTTCCCCAATGGCTCCTCTGTGGTGACAAAGGTGACGAGTACGCCTTTGGAAGCTATGATCTTTCCTAGACAAAGAAGAGGGGTTATGTGACCTTGCGCTGGGAAAGATACGAGCATCACATGAGTTAGATTAGACGGTTCCATGGATCTCTATTTTCTATAAGGATACTGGTTTTATTTTCTTTACACTATCCAATTTTGTGAATAAATAACCAAAACGAGTGGCAAAATCATACACGTCTTTTTCGTAATAAACATTTTTTATGACCATGCATATCCCTTTCGGTTGGGTTCCATACCAAATCTCTGAAAACAATTTTTTTTGTAATTTTAGTTATGATTATTGTATTTTGCAACTTTTAAGGGTGTCAAATGATTCTACATATGCATATTTTTATTTCAATATTGTTTCACATATCGTATTTAATAAAAAACACATAATTCTTTATAAATACGAAACCTATGTAATCAACGTTGAACACATGGCTATGTAGATAGAGTTTAGGGTTTAGGGGAGGGTCTAGATAGAGTTTCAACACATGGCTAGCCAAGAGCAGAATCTTTTTAGAGTTCTAGTTTGATGAAATGAATCTTGAAAGTTTACGCTTCCATGTTTTTAAATTAATTTTTGCCATGAGACCATTTCAGCTTCATGAAAATGTTGTAAAACCTGAACTATCCTTTTAATGATATTTTAGATCTTATATATATATATATATATATATATTTCTTTCTTGAAATATTTATATATGAAAACTAGCAAAATCCAAATGCACTATTGACAATGATCAAAGGTCAATTAAAACTCAACGTGTACTTCACCACGATCTAGTGGTATCGTTGTAACACTTTAGGATCGAATCCACAGAGACCAAACAATTACACTATGAAATTATGTAGATTAAATATAGCTAAGACAATAAAGTATGTGAGTCGAATAACTAATTAAAACGGAAATTAAATAAGTTGTTTTGAATCAAAAAAGAAATATTGAGCACAGGAAATCTATGGGGATATAATTCTCGGACTAAGGTGGTAGATGGGGATGCGTTAAACACCGTTCTAGAACTCAAATCTCAATTGTAAAACTAACCTACTTCCACATCGTTAGCTATCTATGCAAGAATTAACTAGACCCTAAACTTCCGTTTGAATCTAGCAAACAGGCAAGCAATAAAGTTCAAGTTTGATATGTTCACAAGGTGCCTCAACTTCAACTTCCGTTGGCTAAGGTCCATCTTGCTCACCTAAGTTCTTTTCAAGCAACTCAACAACACTTTCGGTGCCACGATGAATTAAACCTATGATCATAAACTAGGTAGCTAATCTAGTTTAAGCTTTAAGAACAACAATAGATGAAGAACAAAATAGATCAACCCCAAATCTAACAACCTAAGTTTAGAAAATCATAATTCCCCTTTGAACCCCAAAACCCAATAGGTAAATTACTCAGATATGGAGAAGCAGAAACAGCAAATCAAAGGTGAAGAAAACATAATTGAATTGCAAAGAAAAACAAGAAATAGGGTTTAGAAATCTTCTCCAAAGTGTCAAGAAGGATTAGAGATCTTCTCCCTTCAGCTCTCAATACAAAACAGTCTCAGAAAAATAAAGCTTATGTCTCTGGAGGCTGAGCCTCTAACTTAAATATCAAAATAAAACACTAATAATCGGTTTAAAACGAAAAAGGAAAACTTGAGTTGGGTACGGGACTGGTCGATCCCGAATGCCGGATCAGCTGATCCTGGATGCTTTTCTCTGTTTGCTCCATCTGCTTGCTAGTCCGATCAGTCTTCACCAAATTGGCTTCAGATGCTTGTTTTCATCCCCAAAACACTCAGTTTCCTTCCAAGGTAACCTAGCACCTGTACAAACTCTCAAAAGACCAAAAAGACTATAAAAGCACACTTGGACCTAACAAAAGACTCAAAACAAGTGTAAAAACTATAGTTAAAACCAGAACCTATAAAATGCAGACACATCAGACAATCACATGGGTTATTTAGACCAGGAATGTTTGAGAGATTTTAGGCAGTTACGAGATTATAGATTTAAGTTTTTTAATTTTGGTTTTAAAATTTTGCAAATAAATTTAAAAACAAATGAAAAATTAGAAAAACAAATGGTTCGTAGAAGAAATCTCAAATCTTATTGAAGTAGGATTTTGGATTTTGTTAAGAAATTAGTAAAATCTTCAAGAATCTGGATTTCCTATTTTTTAGGGAAACCATTTTTTATAAAATCTTGAATGGTTAGAAAATCGATTTTTGAAAAATCTAAAACCAAAAACTATTTGAAAAACCACATGCGTTCAAAGCCTAATGTTCTTGAATTGATATAATTAAATCTATTATATATGGGCTGATCTAGAATCATAATTAACCCTAGGGCGCAATATATTAACATATAAAATTTTAATATAAAATACCACATAAAATTTATTAAAAGACATGTGAATGAAGTAAATTTATTTGATATGTTAACCAACCATTGGTTATATTATTTTATATTAACATAATTTCTTTAAACAGTGGCTAAAAAGAGGTAAAAGAAGAAAAATAGACTAATATGAAAAGCATATGTTACCTAAAAATAGTAAAAAAGGAAAGTATATTTAAAAATATCAGTAGGCCTCACAACAAACTAGTTGTTCCATCTCCAGTTCTCCACTACATATTATTACATAACAAACTTCAAAAATATCAATCTTGTATGGGGTATGTGCACCCTGGTACTTATTCACCTACGTAATATATATATATATACACAAATAATCTACACACATACATCAAACACCATACCTATAAATCATCATTTTCAGCGACAACGCAATGTTGCCTTGTGATGGAAGGCACATACGTTTCTTGGTAAAGAAAATAACTTAACTTACCGGGACAGCCCACATAGGGATCAGGGATGGTGACATGGTGTCTTCATAAAATGAGAAAGTGAGATCAGTAAACATGTCTGGTCCGATGTAGAGATGAAAAGGTTCGATTTTGAGACCGAGGACTACACACCATGCCAGATTTCACCTTGATAATGACATTCCAGTTAAATTGATTTTTATTAATATCATTTCCTATATAGTTGATTTTCTAAAGTTTTCTCACAAGTTAAAAAACAGTTCATGCTTACTTAGTAGGAGTATACATTAATACATATTCTATCAGTTACAAATTATGTGTTTTAAAAGTTAACAATAATTCTATAAATTTAAATATTTTTAACCAACATCTACTGAATTTTATGCTAAATTGACATTAATTAAATAGAAATGCATTAAAAGTTAGAACATCATTATGTAAATAACGATAAATATGATAAATATGACTGGAAACAAGTCAAACAACATCAAAACGACACGTTATTAATGTTTGGCATAATCTTTACATTAACCAACTTGTCAACAAACTCTTGCAAGTTCCTCTCAGATGATCCTCCGTATGCCACGGCAGACTCCGCCGCCTCCTTCCACCTCCGAGCGTTTTCTCTCAGCTCCACCGCCTTCTCTCCAACGGTGGCCTCAAGCAGTCGCTCAGTCACCTCTTCCCTTAAAACAATCCTCTTCTCAGCCTCTCCACGGCTGAGTCTCAATCCTGTTTTGAAAACATCAATCATGTACACTGCGTTTGTCACCTGATCCCCCCACTGTGGGAAACAAATCACGGGAACTCCTGAAGTTAAAGCCTCCATGGTTGAGTTCCACCCACAGTGACTTAAGAAACAAGCAACCCCAGGATGAGCCAACACCTTCTCTTGTGGACACCATTCCACGATCTTCCCTTTCTCTTCAAGCTCTCGAGGCAAAACTTGTGGTTCTTGGGATAAGGCTTCTAAGGGAGGCCGCACGACCCACAAGCAGGACAGTCCGGAGTGTAGAATGCCGTGAGCAATCTCCTCGATCTGCTCTTGCTTCAAGTAAGCCAGTGTCCCAAAGGAGACGTATACGACAGAGGATGGTTCTTTGGAGTCAAGCCACTCTATGCAGTCACTGGCTGGCTCGGAAATGTCTCCTTTGATGTCAGAGCTTATGGATTTAGCCACCGTAAAAAGCGGACCTATGGGGTTGAAGATGACTTGAGGGCAGATCTGGGACATGTGGTCAATAGTGTCTCTTTCCAGCTCTTCAAAAGTGTCAATGAGAACAGAGAAAGGTTTGTGAAGTCGCTTGATCTGTTCTAAAATGATACCACCCAAACCAGGAAGCGGAGAGGAAGGGTGAAGGAAGCTAGGGATCTCGTCATGCTTCAACACTAATGGCTTGAAAGGGATTTCAGTGGTGATCTCCGGTTCGGTTTCGGTTGGAAACTTAACTAACTGGTGGTGGTAGTAGTAATAAGCGGCGAGGCAAGCACAAGACTGGACCCATAGAACAGCCGAAGGGATTTGAAGCTCCTCGGCTACGTCACACACCCATGGGACAAAAGCGTTATTTATGAGACATTTCACTGGTTGCTTCTCATATTTCTTGACCAGGTTCTTGATCTCTCTTTTTCCGGCAACTTCAAGCGATTTTAATAACATATCAAGGCCTTCGTAAGCAAATCCGTCGTCGAAGAACTCAAACCGGAGGAAACCTAAACCGACTGGTTTGAGCACGCCGTCTTGAATCTTGTTGGCTTCACGCATCTTCTTCCCCAATGGCTCCTCTGTGGTGACAAAGGTGACTATTAAACCTTTAGAGGCTATGAGCTTTCCGAGACGAAGAAGAGGGTTTATGTGACCTTGGCCTGGGAAAGACACAAGCATCACATGGGTTAGCGATGATCCCATCTCCATCTCCATTTCCATTGATTTTTTTCTTTTTTTTGTAACTAAGACAAATTAGATTACTGTTGCCTTCTTCACACTATTTCCATGTTGGAATTATTATATTTATGGAAGGTTGGGTAGAGGCCTGTCAGCGGCTTACTTTTTATGTACATGTTTTTTTAAATTTCTGTCGATTTTATAGTATTAGGATAATTTTTATCGTTGTAGAATATTTAATTGGTAAACGCGTTCATAAGAAGAAACAAAATATTGAGGACAACAAACTATGTTAATAACTTTATTACAACGAGTGCTTATTGAACTATGATGGATGACTCAATTTCTCTGAAGCTAAGACTAAATTTACATTAATTAAACTTAAGATACGGTGTACACTATACCTTGGTTAATCCATAGATCGAGCGAGCCATTACGTGTATTAAAAAGTTTCTTTTAAAAAGAGACGTGTGAGAAAACAAAAGAAAAGCTAGAAAGAGAAAAATGATTTTTACAAATAAAGTTATACGTGCGGAGATCACCTACTTGATTTAATTTTCAACGATTTACCTGCCCTGATTATGATGGTATTAGAAATATAAACCACGAGATTAGCTTCCTTTCAAAGTCTTCTAATAAAATATATATTAAGGTGTTGATTAGTTTTCCCGCTAGTTCTCACAAAAGCTGTGTTTGGGTTGCTAGCAGTTAGAGCCCGTCATACACCGCTCTGTACCGTTTCCAACTGCTCCGAATAACTGAATTTTAAAAGCTGGTTCCCGCAAACGTTTGCAGTTACGGACAATTGCGATTAGGATATTAAAAAAAACCAACTATACATACAATATATATATCTTTTATATATATTAAAATATATTTTTTCCTATCTCTTATATATATTTATCATATTGATTTAGCTTTGACTATGTTTTTATATATATCTAGGTGATATTCATGGCTTCCCAACATGATCATTTGGCTTCGACTTACAAAGTAAGTTTGTTTATGGTTTTACACTATTTTAAAATTTTTGAATTAAAATAAAATGATCTGAATACATTATAAAATTTCAGAAATTTATGTGGTCAAAGGATACAACATGTGCTTTACTGCAACTGGTAATCGTGGAAAAAAAGAAAAAAAGAACCCACAAAAATATTTCTAAGTGGTATTCAAAAGCAATTTGGAATTGATTTGTGTTGGAACCATGCCAAAAATCATTTGGATGTATTGAAGAAAAATTATCATAATTATAAAACAAGCTAGAAGATCCATGATATCAAGCACGTGTTTTGCCATTTGTTACATTACTTGATGCAATTTTTGGTGATAGACCAAATGCATAAAGTAATAAACATTTCACTATGTAATTTATTTGTTTTTTTTTTGAATAATTATTGTAGTACATTTTATGATTTTTAGTTATTAATCAAGTTTTTGATGGTTTAAAATATTTATATAATATATATCACATTTATTATGTTTTAACCGCTATTACATCCGTTGGTCAACCAGTCGTAAAATTCTCGCAAACGCACTAATTTTAAACTGTTAAATCAGTCGTTTAAAACGCTTAATAATACCTGCAATCATCCGTTTCCACAAACTCCCACAATCGCAATCACAACCGCTGTATTTGAACCAGTGAAACCCTAAGAACTCTAGAGATAACGTTAACAGTTGACCAAAACCCAAAAATTAACAAGTGTGGATCAAAACACGTGATTATAAATAATTTGATAGAACTGTTGAACAGATCACTCATTATTTAACTGAGGTGAAGTTATTATCCGGAATATGATCCAATCTATGTTGATGTGATATTCATGAATCCGATCTAATTCGATACGAGACTTAATCGTGTTACCTTAAAAAATTTATTGAGATTCGGATTTGAATCCGAGTAACATGATTTTAAAAACTTTAGATATCTGGATCCGAGTATTTATCTATTAAATATAAATATAACATATGTTAAGTTCTAAAATAATAATTTCGTCAAATGATATCTCCATCTCTCTTTTCTGAATGGGCAGAGAAATGTTTCGGAAAGAATGGTACACACGATCGAGAATTCAGATATGTGTTTATCAGTTTATGGATATTGGATCGACTTAGTCATTTGACATAAAAAATTTGAATGTGACTTGTTTTGGAGTCAATGAAGTAATCATTTGTCTACTCGACATTTGATCATACATCATTTTGGTCGGAAAGTACTACACGCATGTGGACGTCCTCATATAGTCATACTAGATTATTTGGTGTCGAATCATGTAAGTTACCTGGGTCTGGTCCTAGGAAAGTTCATTATCGTCGTAATACTATATCAAATTAAAACCTCTGTATAACTCAACTCAAGTTTATATCCTCAAAATTTAAATCATAAACTCTCTTTGTTCTTAATTTATCTAATTTACCTTTTTTCTAGCGGAGCTTCCTCTGTTTGCGTTAAGAAAAAAAAAAAAAAAAAGAAGATAAAGAGGCAATATGGGATAAAAATTGCTAAAAATGGACAGTGTTGGATCAAAAAAACGATTTGTTTATTTTAGTTATTTAAGTCTTAGGTCATTAGTGCGTATACTCAAATTTAAATTATTTCAAAAGGATATGGCGTAGTAACTAAAAAGTTATATGAACGTATAATTATTAATTATATCGGGATAATTAAATTTTGTTTATAAAAAGTCATCAAAAGTTTAATTAACTAGTGGAATAGTAGTCAAATATATATATATATATATATATATATACCAGAAAGTTACCTACGTGAGTTATAAAATCAAATATTTTGTATGTAAAATAAATTTTATTAAATTATATATGAAATGTTCATGATATTATTTAGATATGCCTTGAAAAGAATTTAAATACATACATTTATAAGTTTATAATTATGAAGTGTGTTAAAAAAAGAACAATTTTCACATATTGCATAAAAATAAGTTTTGGTTTTAAATTTAGCAAATCATTTCTAAATTCTAAAAATACTAAAATAGCATCATGCTTTTAATCTTATACTCTAAATACTAAACCATATCTCTTCAAAACTATACCCTAAAAGTAAACCATTGGAAATGGTGTAAGCTTTTTTCGGTATAATGACGGATGGATTAAGGATTACAGGAAAATATACATGAGGTATGATTGGGAACTCAAACAATACCAATGCAATATAAAAGTAGTTTTGCTTTTGTACAGGTTAATCTACTATAATTTAGACCACTTTTAATGATTGACATATGTCTTTGATGAAAGTATTGAGGTTACAATATATGTGTGTATATATATATATGTATATATATGTATACATTAAATATTTTACAAGAGGTCTTTGTAATATTTTTTCGTGTAATGCAAAAAGATGTTGTAAAGTTTGAGAAATTATTCTAAGGAGACATAAAGAAATATGTGATTTTGACCATTTATATATGCATTACACGGTAAAATAAGGCTCAATCTTTTTATCAATATGCAAAGTAAAATATATTTTTGTAATGGGGATAAAGAACTTTTGAAAATGAAAAACAAAGCAAATTTACAAAAATAAACTTAGAAATATATTGTAGTTGAAGATCAGAGGACTTAAGAGGAGAAATTTAAGGGACTTACAACTATAATATTATAAGTGAATGTTCAAAGCCAAAGAGATTGTGCTTTAGGACTCAAGCATTAGGCTCATCTTCATCACTTAAGACTTCCAACTATAGTTTCAAAGTTAAAAAAATCACATTACAAAACAATGCAAAAACTTTAAATCATGACTATCATAAAACATAATCCTTTGACAAGACTCTGATGCCAAAAAAAAAAAACATTGACATGGCTTTGTAAACAATTTCTTCAAATAGTCCTAGAGAAATTAATCTGTTAATCATCATTTATGTTTTTTTTTTAAACTTCATAAGAAATAATATTAAAAAAAATACCATGGGAAATGATTGGGAAAGAAAGACATATAGCTAAACATTGTTTGAAGTTTGTAAGAATTTTATTGACACATTATTCTGAGTAATCACATTCATGGCAATAAATACAGTTATAAAGCATAATAATTGTAATTAATTTGGTCATATGCATTATTGCAACATGAACAATTTGAAAAAAATAAAACATCCATCCATAATGTCATAAAGATAATTGATTGAGAGAAGTAAATGTAAATCTAAAGAAACTGAACAAATAAAATGTCCAAAATTAAAAAAATGTGTGTAGACAAATTAGTTTTAGATTAGCAATAATGTGTCTTTTTATTTCATTAAATTGAAAAAATGACACATGTTAAAAAAATTAGAGGGGTGCCAAATGACAATTTCACACAACTCTACTTTATTATAGTTTAATATATAGTAAACATTGACATAAAAAATTAATAAAAATAGTTAAGTAATAAAGTTCCGGTTGCGATAAAAAAATAAGTAAAAAATTTATAAATCGTAAAAACAAAATAGAATAAATAGATTTTTGTAAAATAGATTACTTTTGTTAAATTATAGAGATTTTTGCTATGAAATAATACTAAATTAAAAAACCAAAAATAATTAAAGATTTGGTAGAGGAAGATAAATCTGAGTACTTCTATATAATAAATAATGTAATTTTTAACAAATTAAGTCATCAAAGAGAAATAAAGCAGGTGATAGAATTGATGATGATGTGATAAATGAGGGACAATCAACCATAAGTAAAACATTAATATCTTCTCAGATTATGTAGTTGATGCTTCGAAATGATGTCAAGTTCGTAGAAGTAGAGAGGCGTGGAGAAGAAAGAAAATATATTTAACATTTTTAATTAGTCATGCTGGCTAAGGAATGAGCCTATTCTTTTGGTTTCTTTGATTTCTTTGCTCCGTAGTCTTGAATTAAAATGGAAATGAGTTTATTTATGTTTTGTTGGCTAGAGAATTGAGATGGATCTATTCAAGTTTCTTTAATCTATAGTTGAATTAAATTAAGAATGAAAACATGTGTCAGCTATATAAGAAATTATGTGTCATGTTATTAGAAGAAATTGAGAAAAACGTTCTCATATTATATAATATATAAATATATTCATTATCTTTCCAGCTTCCGCAAACCAAAATACTAGGTATGTTGGTCAAAGATCCAAAAAGTGACTCGTAGACTTGGTTTGTGACAAAAAAAAAAAAAAAAAAAAAAAAAAAAATCCAACTATAGTTGGTGAAAAAGAAGATATTAGATATTATTAAACCAAAAAAAAAAAGATATTAATCATTTTTTTTCTTTCAAACGAGGTCCATGCATCCAGTTACAAATACTTAAGGGAAATGATAGAGGGGCGAGGTGTCATGTATCCAGTTTTAAATAATTACAATTAAAAAAAAATACTAAAAAAATGTTGCTGGATTGATTTTGTCAATCTTATAACAAGTCAAGCTCAAGTATTTTAAATCTCCCAATGTTTAACTGAAGATAGAATCGGTTTTTTTTTTTTTTAAATCAGTTCATCAAAAAAAAACCCTGTCAGATTTTAAATAATTCATTTTTTTATCTGAATGGTCGAAGTAATATTTTCTTGCCCTAATTGTCCTTATAAACTTACGAACCGCAAACTGTTGACAAAAAAAAAAACTGAAAAGAAATAAGAAATCGTAAACATCCTAGGTTTACAAACCGAACCGATTGTATCATCTTTTTCTTTTTCACATGGCTCCCTGTGGGATGGTTCCTTGATAATTTTTGAAGAACATCTAGGGTGTTTCCTCAGGTCGTGGCAATCATGAAGAATGTTTCCCATTGTGTACAAAGAATATATATTCGAAGAAACACATGCACAATTAATTATTTAGGAAATCAATAATTATCACTAGTTGGAATAAAATTGTGAGATATAAGAAACAATTTGGTATTTTACAAGTAAATAATGGTGGAGATATTCTAGGAGGCATAAGTGGTGGTTGCAAAATATCATCCATGTTAGCAAACAATATGCAGTTCAAAAGAGTTTAAGAAAATGACATGAGTATCCCATATCATATTAAGGAGATCTCTTAAGATTACAGAGCCATTAATCCAACAAAAACTTAAGCAAGTTGTAATCATATTGTAGTAGTAGAGTATAGAGATAGATATAGGAAAATAGAAAATAAGAGAGGAGACTGATGTTGATTCTCATCCTTGTTAGCAAAAACCTTGGGTGACAGAATCATGCCAAACCAAATATTATATAGCCCTTTTCGGCTCTTCCCTCTCTTGTGCCATTCATAGTTCTGAATAGGACTTCACTGAAGAGGCACTTTCTTTCAGCTCTTGGTTTATATATATAGCAGTGGAGGGGATTATTAGTACTTTTGAATACCCAAGAAACAAACTCACTGATACATGAGTACCACCATTACCACCTGTTGCCATCAGCCCTGATGCCTAAACACACATTGCACTTGTTTTACTGTAGAAACTAGGTTTCCACAATGAATTTGTTTAAGAGGGGAAACAAATTCAGCAAGATAATCTCTCTAGAAAATAGATCTAAACCTTAAAATTAGAAGTAAAGAAGAAGAACTCAAAGAAGTTAGGGTTTATTGCTAGAAGAATTCGGTTATTGTATTCGATTCTCGATGATATACAATGGAGAAGTCTCCCCTTATTTATACATGTTCGTAGATCGCTAAATATATTAACTTTCCTTAACGGACGAAGTGAAATATGGAAAACTGCCTTATTGCTTGAGTCGGCCGCCGCACCGAAGTAGAGGTTGATTTCCTCCTCTCCAAGATTACACTTCATCCGAATTGACCCTTTATGACCTAATTGAACCCTTAACCGGATTCCCGGTTAAATAGTCAATTAATATTTCTGGTTCAGCTCGGTATGTCGGGGGTGCCGAATCCCGCACCAACAATTAGTCCCCCCCAGTTCCGAATATTCGATATTTAATTCGAATGTTTTGAACTATGGAAAGAAAATATCCGATCTGAACCATAAAGACTTAATTGATTTTACCCGGATCTCCGCATCATTCCGCCGCGATTTGTTCGAATGACACGTGTCATTTACGTCACATCCGCTAGCCCGGAATTCGAAGAGTCGCGTAGGTTATAATTACTTTTCGTAGGGTTGCCGCCCACTCGATTCTATAAATACGCCTCTCCTCGCATCATTTCTCATTTTCCGCCAACTTCAACAGGTAATCTGCTCCAATCTCTCTCCTGCTTATTGTTGTTTCTATTTTTCTTCCACACTCTCCGAACTCAGATTATGGCAAGCACATCGGTACCCGTCTCTTCACCAGAAGTCGAAGGCGAACAGTTGATTCGTCATATTCCACGACGAAGAGCTCCCAATCCTGAACGTTCCGTGCAAGTCGGGGAATCAAGTAGATCGGCTTCCGAAGTCCTACCACACCTGGTTCGCTGTTCAGCAGGAGCTTCATCTTCTCAGGCGAATTCTTTGACGTCGCCGTCAGTTCGTCATGAAGAGGCAAGTACTGAACTGACTCAGGACGTACTGTCTCAAGAAAAAGATCGGTTCGCACCCCTAGGACTCTCGATCGAGGATATCGACCCCCTGTTCGACCATGAAGGACGAATAGGTGGCGAGAAAAGTTTGAGTTCGACCAAAACCGTGAACGAAATGCTGAACTCGTGCGGTTTGTTCAACAGCAACGTCACAATTTTGATCCCTCGAGAAGATCAACGTCCCTAGAACCCCCCGGAAGGGTATATATGCTTATACGAGGGTTATTTTACAGAATGTCGCCTCTTATTCCCATTCCCAGCATTAATATCGATCTACGCCCAAAGACGCAGAATAGCGATATGCCAGTTCGTACCCGGAGCCATTTGTAACTTTATGGCGGCACTCACCATAGCAGCCGAGGCCGGAGTCAACGTCGGAGTTCAGTGTTTTGAACAACTGTCCAATTTTAAGTTATCAAAAAGTCCGCATTGCTGGGAAGTGAATATGAGGCCGACACACAATTTCCTTCTCGGTAAAAGAGTGAGCAAATTCAAGAAATATATGGACCACTACTTCTTCGTCCGCGTCGATCAGTACTCACTCCCTGACCCATTAGGTTTCCAGCGGAGAGTGTGGAATGAAAATCCTGGTAGACTTATATTTCCTGTTTATTTTAACTGACTTCGGCACTTCTGACCAGTTTTAACTTGTTCTTGTCTTGCTTTCAGATCGTCCTTTTCCAGCAACGCGTCTAGCTCCAAACTATCTTCTCGTCAGAGACGCTCTACTAGCCGGACACAACCGTAGGTGGGAGTTTATTACTCGTATTCTTGTTGAGACAGCGATGGGCAAACCCCGGACGACATTCCCAAGTTTCGCGGGCTTGCTGGGCCGAACTGCAGAACCATCTGGAGTTCGTGTTGTCGAATCCGACAGTCTCCAGATCGTTTGTCGAGGACTCAGGCTGCCATTGAAGCCGATATCGATCCGTCTGAGGGTCGAACCTATGTCGATCCAATTGCGAACCAGACCGACATTGACCATGGTCAGACCTCCGAAGTAAATGTCGGCACGGTCGACGTCGCGGAAGGAGATATTCTTCCCGTGGCCCCTGAGAATGCTGATCCTTCGAACGAAGAACAGAATGTCCCGCAAACTGAAGTTGGAAAAAGAAGGAAGAAGAAGAAGAAGCAAATCAGAGAAAATGAAGTCATTGATCCACAGCCGATAGTGAACCGTAAACGCTCGGCCAAAGAAGCCGGACTGGAATCTGCTGATCGATTTCGCCTGGAAAGGAAAAATGATAAGACTGATCGCTTCTCCTATCATTACTTCGGCGACTACCCTCTGGTGACCAATCGCGAAGCCTCGGGCGAGCTCTTCCGAAACTTGAAGACCTCCAATCGAATCCTTCCGTCAGCGGATGAACTAGAGTTCAAGCAGGCGTTCCTTTAATGTCGCCGAGTACCATTTAATGGTAAGATTTATCATTTTGCTTTATTCGCTTACGATTTTAGCGGGCAAACTGACATATGTTCTCTGGATTTACAGACTGCCGCCAAAATGAACACGCTGACTCAATTATATGATAGGCGTGCCAAATCCAATAAGAAATCCGGATTGGAGCTCGAAAAGGTGAAAGAATGCGTGGAACAGATTCGTGCTGCCAGCGACGTTAAGGATGTAAGGATTAAAGAGCTCGAGGAACTTGTAGCGCAGAAAGATGGTATCATTGCCAGCTCCGAACAGAGGATCAACAAACTGAACTCCCGAGCGCTTACTCTCGAAGAAGAGAAAGCCGAACTGCAGGAATCATGCGACGGGTTGAAGGTTCAGCTCAACTTTGAAGTTAAGAGACTTCGGCGAGATCGTTGGGAGAAGGTGGAGCGAACAACGAAAAAGGCGCAGACGCGATTGGATAAGGTCAAGGCCTATCTACTCGAACAGGGGAAAGTGCGTCCCCTAGAAGACCTGCTGAACAAAGCTTCCGGGATACAAGAAGCTGTACAATATCTGATTGAGAACGGGGCCGTCATTCCCGAGGAATGAATCAAGGAAATTAACGAGAAAAAGGCCGAAGCCGAGGAGAATATCAGCGCGATCGATGTCCTCGAACTAAATGACCATGATCTCACCATGTCCCTGGATCAGCTCGGCTATGGATTTCCTCCCCCCGATACGACGGCTCCGGACTCCGTTGAACATCCGTATGGCTCTAACGCTGGAAGCTTCCAAGCGGATCTGACCGGTAGCCTAGATACCTAAGCCGCTTCTTTTTTTTCTTTTTTATATTTTTGTTTAGACTTCGTCTAAGTGTGGGTTTGAATGCCCTTGTAAAACATTGTCGACTTGTTCGGCCCATTTTCTCCTTAAGGATTTAATTACCGGAATTTTTCCTTTTCGTCACAAAAGGAAAACTGACTAATTCGGAAAATTTGCATTCTTACGGAAAGTTGCCAAATTTAAAAAGGGGTTTTACCTTCCAATACCTTTATAAATCTATCCAATGCTGCCTCTGGATTAACGTGCAAGAAAGTTTTCAATCACGACAATGTCAAGCTCGATTAGCAGCGTACAATCCCCGTTGGTTGGCAACGATGTGCTGACGTTCTCGAATGCCGAAGCTATCAAAAGGGGGTTGGCGTACTACCCAAACATCCGAGCTCCCTGGATGTTGATGTTCCGCGTCAAACCAGAAGAAAGACGCGAATTGGAAGAATTTCTTCACGAGGTGGAAGATCGCCACACGGAATACCGCGATAGTCTTGCCGCATCGGAACAAGTACAACGAGATCTACTATACAAACTTGAGATGCTGGAATCTCACCCAAATGATTGGATTAAGAATGGGTTTGACAAGATAGCTGCCTTGCCGCCGTGTCTCGCTGCGTACTGCAACGAATGCCGAAGAGAATCAGTTCGGAGGTCGACGCACACGGACCCGGCCTTGATTGGGGATTTTGTTCCAGGTAACGTTAAGCCGTTCTACATCAACCGGCGTTCAACTGATGCCGAGCTTGCCAAGGCCGATGCCTTTTTCTGTCAGGTAGCCCCTATCCTTTTTGCTTGCCTTATAAACGATCGAAATTCGTCTTCTTCATACTAACCCGTTGTTGACTTGGCGTATGCAGATTGAGGGTACGCACCAAGAATTGACTCAAGATCTTCAGTACTTTCATATGAAGAAAGGCAGAATCGATCGACGGCTGAAGACTTTTGAATCCGAGATTGCCCTACTCAAGGCGAAAAGGAAAAGGACTACTGAACTGCTTGACGAATCCGAACAGAAAGCCAGATCATTGGAGACTCACTCCGAGAACTGGGAAAAGACTGGGTTGCAGCTGCTATGGCCAATGCCAAAACGAGTCAAAACGAGCATTCGTGAGATTGCTGCGAATGGCGCTCCAGCTCGGAATTAGGATGTTCTATTTGATTATTAATAAAACCTAGCCACAATGTAACGGGCGAACTTGAATTTCGCTTAGAATAAAACTTTTGCAATAATAAGAAATTTGCTTTGCTATTTGAGCTTCGCTATTCTAAATAAAAAAATGTGTCAGAGGCGAGACGTCTCCCGGCTTACATCAGACAATTTTATATTAATTGATGGTAGAAAACATAGACTCGATCCTCAAAAGTTGTGTTTATTCGGAGAGCGAGATATTGGGCTCGGCTTATCTCCTTTGCTTTAGTTCGGATGTCGGACTGCGAAAATGTTCTCTGGGTTTGGCAAACCGTTCTGTCCGGACTAAAGTTTGGGTGTGAAATAAATACTCTAGGTTTGGCTTACCCCAAAAATAAAAAGCGGGTGCGGAATAAATACTCTGGGTCCGGCTTATCCCTACATAGGAAAGTCAGGTGCGAAGTAATAACTCTGGGTTCGGCTTATCCTGAAAGATAGTGGGTAGTTACACTAGCTGATCACCTGGCCAGGGTGTCAACGTGGGATGAGTTCGGTACGAACTAATATATTCTTAGTCCGGATCGAACTAAGGTATACATAGTGTATATATATATATATATTTTATTTTTTTATTTTAGGAGAATTTCCTTTTTTTCTTCTTTTGGAAATAATGAACGCGCTTCATTAAATGCGCCACACGGTCTTTGAAAAATATTCTCGGGACTCTGCGAAAATCACGCGGCACTTTGATTGGTGGATTTAGCGGCGGTTACTTTCCCACAACTCTTTATAAATAGGATTTGGGGAATCATTCTAACCTCCACATCTTTTGAAAATATAGAGATGGTGACTACTCGATCTATGTGGCTGAGACGGGCTCTGGAAAAGCTAGCCGCGAGAACGAGTGGTTCCGATCGAGCCAAATCATCAGATAATCCTTCCGCCCGGGAGGGCGTGGAGACTTTCCGAGTTTGCGCACCGGTCCCTCATGTCGATATGACGGGTGTAGAAGGGAGCCTTGTGTGTCAAGAACTCCGACGGTATTGGGCTCGCTTCTATAGACTGGGGGCTCACCTTATGGCGAGACGCCGTAGATTGGCCGAAGTCTGTCGGCTTTATCGTTTGGACGGGACTATTTGGGTCCTTAATGAGATGATCGCCGAAGGCTTCTTCTTGGAGAAGTGGCGTATGACTGGGCTGCGTGCCGCACGTGCGGCGTGTCAAGAGTTGGTGGCGAGTATGGAGGTGCCCGTCCTTTTCGAGGACGACTGTCAGCCCCTCGAAGACACCGCGCACCCGTTTACTGTGGATATCTGGGCCTACCGGGCTTCCATAGAAAGGCTAAGGCGATACGCCAATTTCCTGGAGTCGGCCGGCCCGATTTTCCGTGAGAGGCACTTGGTTGAGGGCCCGTGTTCCTTCTTGGAAGGCCTGTCATCGGGAGGTGTTGAAGTGCCGAGGGAGAGGCTGGAGACCCTGAGGCAATCTTGTCAGTTCTGGCGGAGTGAACTGGACAAGGTAACGGTAGAGGATCCGCTGGCAGACGATCTGTCAGGTCCGCGGCCTCCACTTCGTCTCCAGGAACAACCCAGACGGTGAAGGTGGACCGTTCGAAGTTCGGACGGTCTTTTTCTTTTCTCATCTAGGACCCTGAGTCGAAGGGATTTTCTTCCTTTGCGTCTCTTTTGATTGGTCAACGCTCCAAAGCATGTAATGGGGATTGACATAGTTATGTCGACGTTATTTTGATTGGAATTTTCAAACCGTGTAAGAGAATATGATATTTTGCATACCGGCTTGTCGCCGGTTTGAATATGCCTGAAAATACGAAGAAGTTTCTTCAACTGGAAAAAACTTTATTAATATATTAGCTGTATTCGCTTAATCTTCTGAAGATAAGGAATTGCCTACGTACCCCAAACTGGGGATCAAGCCAACTGTAGTTCGTATTACAAAAGAAAGATAAATGGAGTTCGGAATCCTGAAGACTCCTAGGTAGAGTCGTAACAACGACTTAGCTGTAGTAACGTTTCAGGTGGGCCGCGTTCCACGAATTTTTGATCCGTTCCCCGGCCATGGTTACGAGTTCGTAGACACCTGGACGAACTGCTCTAGATACTAGGTATGGACCCTCCCATCGAGCGCCGAGTTTACCGGCGTTTACTTCCTCGGTGTTCTCGAAAACTTCTCACAGGACTAGGGTCGCCTTCGTTGAAACACCGCCGAGGGACAGTTTTATTATAGTATCGAGCCGCTGCATCTTGGTAGTGTTGCACTCGAACCAAAGACTTGTCGCGCAACTCTTCGGCAAGGTCGTTGTGGTCGATCAGCATCTTTTCATTGAGTTCGGGGTTATCGACCATCATAGTTCGACGAAGTGTCGGGACTCCTGCTTCGGCCGGGGCAAGTGCTTCAAGACCATATGCGAGGGAGAAAGGGGACTGTCCCGTGCTTCGCCGCGGGGTTGTGCGATATGACCAAAGCACACCGTCTAGGTGATCTACCCATGCTCCCTTCCTTCGACCGAGACGTTTCTTGAGTCCGTCGACGATTGACTTGTTTGTGGCTTCAGCTTGACCATTTCCTTGCGGGTACCGAGGAGTCGAAGTGCTGAGACGGATTTGCCACTTTGTCAGGAAGCGTCTGGTGATCATCGAGGTGAATTGAGTGCCGTTGTCGGTGACAATCTCGTATGGAAGTCCGTGGCGACATATGATGTTCTTCCATATGAAGTTAGTCACGTCTAAGGATTGGATCCTCGTGAACGATTCTGCCTCCACCCACTTGGTGAAGTAATCGGTCAACACCAGGACATACTTCTTGGATTTGGATGCCGGTAGAGGTCCTATGGCGTCCATGGCCCAGCGCATAAAAGGATATGGAGCTGTCACGGTATTTAGCAGTTCGGCTGGGACATGCCGCATTGGTCCATGGCGCTGACAAGCTTCACATTTGGCTGCGAAACTCTCGCAATCGGCCATCATGGTAGGCCAATAGTGTCCATCCTTCTTGATTTTAAGAGCGAGTGCGCGTCCGCCAGAGTGGTTGCCGCCCTCGCCTTCGTGCACCTCCATCATGATACGTTCCGCTTCGTCCCGAGTAACACAGGTTAGGAACACTCCTGACGCACTTCGGCGATATAGTTAACCGTCCAATAGGATGTACCTGGCACTTCGCGTCTTCAGTCGTCGAGCTACCCATCGATCTGTCAGGACGATGCCTCCGGAGATGTAAAGTTTGATCTCAAGCTGCCAATCCTCCGGGGGTGTAGCAATGTCCGCCATATCTTCTATTGGCTCGTCGACTTCCATCGGGATTGGGTCGTCGTTGATGAGGGTGATCTGGCCGTCTGGATCAATGCTGGGAGCATCGTTGCATTCAATTGGAATGGTGCGCCGTAACTCAGGGTCGGAGCAGTTTGCCAGAGCTGCGAGGGCATCGGCGTATGCGTTCTCGTTCCGTGGGACCTTCGTCAGAGAGAAAGATGTAAATTCTCCGGATAACGTGCGGACCAACTGTCGATATGCTCCCATCCGCTTGTTTTTGGCATCGAATTCTCCGCTGAACTGGCTAACTACGAGTTGGGAGTCACAGAAGACCTGCAGGTGTTTGACTCCAAGTCCTTGGGCTTAACGGAGTCCTGCGAGAACGGCCTCGTATTCGGTTTCATTGTTCGACACTTTGAAATTGAGCTTTAACGCCTGCTCGAGGATTTCACTGGTGGGGGAGCGGAGGACGAGTCCCACCCCGGATCCTTGATTTGTTGACGAACCGTCGACAAACATTGTCCACTGCTCGATTGTGGGGGCGGGGTCGTCGAGCTCAGGCGATAGTTCGGTGATGAAGTCAGCTAGAACTTGTAACTTCAGACTTGGGCGAGAACAGTATTCGATATCGTACTCGCTGAGTTTGACTGCCCACTTTGCCATGCGTCCGGATTGGAGGGGGCTATGGAGGATGGTTCGGAGCGGTTGGTCAGTAAGCACAACGATAGAGTGCAATTGAAAATAGGGTCGCAGTTTTCGTGCTGAGACGATTATTGCAAGGGCCTGTTTTTCGAGCGTGGGGTATCGGGATTCTGCGTCGTTTAGTGCCTTGCTCGTGTAAAAGATAGGTTTTTGATCCCCACGGTCATCTCAGACTAACACCCTGCTGATTGCCGAACTGGAAACCGAGACATAGAGGTATAGTGTTTCGCCGTCCTCTGGTTTGACTAAAATTGGGTGGCAAGTCAGATATTCCTTCAGCTGGCGAAAGGCGATCTCGCACTCCTCGTTCCAATGGAAATCCTTATTTCCGCAAAGGAGTTGGTAAAAGGGGAGGCACTTATCCGTTGATCGGGCGATGAAACGATTTAGAGCGGCGATCCGGCCAGTCAGGCGTTGTACTTCTCGCTTGCTGGTCGGTGACGGAAGTCCCAATATAGCTTCGATCTGTTTAGGATTCGCCTCTATGCCCCGTTCGGTGACGATATACCCCAAGAATTCTCCGGAAGTTACTCCGAACGTACACTTCGTTGGGTTTACTTTCATCTGGAATTGATCCAAGATGTCGAAACACTCCGCCAGATGTTGGACGTGCTGTTCTGCGATCAAAGACTTGACCAGCATATCGTCTATATAGACCTCCATAGTTTTGCCGAGCAGGTCTGCGAACATCATGTTTACCAATCGCTGGTAGGTTGCTCCGGCGTTCTTCAATTCGAACGGCATTACTTTGTAACAATAGGCCCCCTATCCGTAATGAATGCCGTTTTCTCGCGGTCGGCCGAACTCATGGCGACCTGGTTGTACCCTGAGAAAGCGTCCATAAATGAAAGCAACTGGTTTCAAGCCGTGGCTTCCACGAGACGGTCTATGTGTGGCAAAAGAAAGCTGTCCTTAGCACAAGTTTTGTTGAGATCGGTGAAGTCCACGCAAACTCTCCACTTGCCATTTTTCTTTTTGACCACCACCGGATTAGCTAACCAATCAGGGTACTGGACTTCCATTATTTGATCAGCCTTGAGTAGTCGTTCGACTTCGTCTTGGACCGCCTTGGCTCGGTCCGGGCCCAGACGCCTGTGTTTCTGTCTGATCGCCTGTGGTAGTCGGGAATTTGAGGCATAGGTGGTAGGTCGATGGTACGGCCTGCATTGCGTATATCCATGGTACCCCCAAGATAGCGTTGTAGATCGGTGGTACGTCAACGACTGCGAACTTATTCTTCTTGGTCACTCCGTCAGCTCGTACTTGCAGCTTTACATCGCACATCGACATCTTCGCGACCCCATCATAGCCCGTAAGCGTTCGAGTTTCGGGCTTCAGTTGGTCTGGTGTGACGCCCATTTTTTCTAGCGTTTGCCAGCAGAGTACGTTGACGCTGCTCCCGGTATCAATCAGGACTCACTCGACGTCGAAGTCGCCTATTGAGACTTCGATAACCAAAGGGTCTGAATGGGGGTGTGGGATTCCTTTGGCATCCTCCAAAGTGAACGATATCGGGTCCGAACATAGTGAGGGCTCGCTCAGAGCTGTTTTAAGGGTGTAAACTTGTCATGCCCTCTTCTTCAATGCGCGGACGGAGTCTGCGTAGTCCTCAGGAGGACCAAGTATCATGTTTATTCGTCCACGGGGAGGGGAATTGGCCCGCTCTGGGTTTTGCCCTCTCAGTCGCTTGGGAGGGCCAGGCAGTTCATCTGCTTGGGGCGCTTCCTCTTGGTGGTTCGCGAGTGCTTGGTTGGCCGGCTGTTGGACTGCGTTGGGTGGTCCGTCGTGGCCTCGTCCGCCGCCTGCACCACGGCCTTGATTAGATCGTCCGCCACGCCATCCCCCTTGGCAACCTCTGCCTCCACGGGCGCTTTTTTGGCTGATAAGTAGCTTCGACTTCGCCGGAGAGATACTCATGTGTGGACGCACTCATGTGTGGAGTGACCGGGGTACATGTGAAAATCGCAGTAGAGTTCCTTCGGGTCAGACGATTGCTTTTCTTGATCATCCACCTCGGAGACTGCGTGGATGACGCCCTTTTTTCAATCCTGGGGTTCGTGGTGCTTGCGGGGTTCGTGGTGTTCGACCCGGTTTTTGGCCTTGGGGGGATGTGACGGTTGCTCGTCATTGATTTTTGCAGCTATTCGGGCCTCCTCCTCCTCGTCGAGTGCAAATCTGGAGGCTCGGTGTAGCGCGTCATCGAGGTCCTTGGGTTCGCGGATGTTGAGGTCCTTTCGTAAAGGTGATCCAGGGATCAGACTCTTTCTGAGGGCTGCCATTGCTGCATCCTCCGGGACGTTGACCTTTGTCGGCTTTTCTTTGAACCTGTTTAAGAAGCTAGCGATGGGTTCTCCTCGTTCATGGGCCATCTCCCAGAGATCCGAACTTGTCACCCCTCGTTCGATTAGGATTCGATAGTTCTTGAGGAAGGCCTTGGACAACTCGTCAAAGTTGTCAATTGAGTTCGGCTCGAGCCTCGTGAACCATACCAAGGCGGGGGCGGAAAAGCTATCCACGAACAGTTGACAGCAACCGGCGTCCCTTTGCTCTTCGGTGAACCGTGCTTTTGACATGGTCGCCATGAAGGATGTCATGAACTGGACCGGATCTTTGTCTCCCTGGTAGATCGGAAGCTCCAGCTTGACATTCGGTACGGCGGCTTGCGCTATCCGTTGAGTGAAGGGCGACTGCCAAGTCACTTCGACGATCCTATCGATTTCCGGAGCCGTGCTGATAGCTCGATAGAGGAGCGTGTTCATGCCACTAATCTGTGACCTGATTTCTTCGAGTTCGAAGCAAGGTCCGGAGTTCGCGTGGCGGGTGACCGGGACGGACGAGCACTCAGGTATCCGCAAGTTCGGATTTGTCGGTCGGGTACTCGACGTCGTCTGAGGAGGCGGATTCCTCCGCTCGAATTGTGCGTCCGAAAAGTTGAGACGGCGAGTGAGTCTGCCTAAGTCGAGTGACTGTCCAGCAGAGAATTGTGATGGGGTCGTCTGGGTTACGACGGCATCGACTCTGCGGTTGGTGTCGGAGATCATCTGGTAGATCTCTTTTGTCATGGAGCCGAACAAGATTTTGAAGTCCTCCATGGAAACGACCTGTGGGTTCTGGGCCGCTGGCGTGATGCGAACGGGGAGGTTCCCGCCCTGTGCGCTGAGCTGCTGCTCCGTGATGCGAGCATCCGCCTCGTTAGGGGTTTGTTCGTCAGAGGGCTCCGTGTCGAGGTTGACTGGCTCTTCGCGAGTTCGCCCTGCCTCCTGGCTGTTTTCCCCCTCAGACCTTACCCCGACAGGGAGTTTGGTGGAAGTTTCGACCAGGTTTGCCGTCGTGTTGACGCGGTGACGAGAGTACACGGCGATGACCGGCTGGTCGACGTGCCACTTAGTGTTGCGGCGCTATCTTGAGAGGGTGTGACGCCTGTGAGATCGGGCATGCTGGAAGTTGTGCGGTTTACTTCGGGGACTTCGTTGACGATGATAGACATTGTTGCAAGTCTAGAGACAATTTTCTCAGAGAGTACTTTTCTAGAGACGATTTGCGTCCCCACAGACGGCACCAATTGTAGAAACTAGGTTTCCAAAATGAATTTGTTTAAGAGGGGAAACAAATTCAGCAAGATAATCTCTCTAGAAAATAGATCTAAACCTTAAAATTAGAAGTAAAGAAGAAGAACTCAAAGAAGTTAGGGTTTATTGCTAGAAGAATTCGGTTATTGTATTCGATTCTCGATGATCTACAATGGAGAAGTCTCTAAATATATTAACTTTCCTTAACGGGCGAAGTGAAATATGGAAAACTGCCTTATTGCTTGAGTCGGCCGCCGCACCGAAGTAGAGGTTGATTTCCTCCTCTCCAAGATTACACTTCATCCGAATTGACCCCTTATGACCTAATTGAACCGTTAACCGGATTCCCGGTTAAATAGTCAATTAATATTTCTGGTTTAGCTCGGTATGTTGGGGGTGCCGAATCCCGCACGAACATTTACTTAATTCTTTTGTATCCTGATAACACCTTTTTATTTTATTTTTAAATATAAGTTAATTAAATAATATCTTATATAATATAGAGAAGGTTTTTCTCAATTTTTGCTAAGGAAATGACACTTAGCTTACTATGTTTCTGACACATATATTGTTTTTGTTTAGACCTAATGGACCTAATGAACTATAGTTTGGACCTAATTAACTACGGGCCCATAAAAAAAACCATCAACATTTCCTTCTTCCCTTCTTTAATCAGAAACATATTCAGCCCCAAGAATCTAGAATCACTTTATATCAGTTTGTGGTTGGTTTTATCTCGGAGCTATACCAACATTAAATTATATTTATAGGTTTAAATTCTTAGGTTTAATTTTTGTATTTGAATCTTATATAATTTTCACGGGGACCAGCGGAATCAAATTTAAGTAAGATGGTGGGATGATATTATTTAAGTAAATTAGTTTAAATTTTTTAAAAATTGTTTATACAAAATTTAATTTTTGAGCTTACTTTCTGGAAAATTACGTAAGAATGTGAGATGATTTTGATCTAATTCTATAATTATTTTGTTCGACTCACACTTATTATTTCAAATGTCATGGTATTTTGAATTACATAAAATTTATAAGTTTTCATATTAGGAATTTCATAATAAATTATAGACATAATCAATTATGTTTTGATTTGAAATAATACCATCATTTTATGCATTGTCTTATATCTACGCACTATTTCCTCAATTTTCTCTTTTGTTTATATTACTTCTCATTTTAACTTATTATTTTGAAGCACTTGCGAATTTATGATCATTAATATTTGATTTCAATCCCTTCTCTCTCTTAAAGGTTCAAACATTCTATAAAGTTTAGTTTTCTAAAAACAACATATTACCATACAAAACATCCTTTTTCAGACTATTATGAAAACTAAAATATCTACTTTCTATTATATCCTCGATTCAATCTCCAACGAACAACAAAACACTGGTAACAATAGTATCGTTGTTCGGATTATCCGTTTTTGTGAAGTTCCTAACTTTAGTAGAAATATTATCTTACTAAGTCTTGAATATTTTTTTCACAAATGTAAATTAATTTTACTATTGTTCATCTTTTGATGATTTATGCAATCATTTTAAAATATTTATAAAAGAAAATAAATATTCATGTGTATTTGACATTAAAAGAATTTTTCTATATAATGATGTTGGGCGGCAGATTCTTAAAGTTAGAGTTTATAACTCATCTACTATATAACCATATTATATAGTATTTAAACTTTTTTAATTTACATATTTGTAATATTTTAAAATTTTATAAGTTTATATATATTAATTCTAATATTTAAATAAATGTGAATCGAAGTTCTTTTTACGTTAAGAATCAGAGCTCACAGGTTTTGGAAAACAAAATGGGAATCAAATTGTTGTTTTCTTTGTTTGTAAAGGATTCGGAGATAGAATATTGATATGCTCAAATTTACCCTAGAGCTACTCTCTCAAATTATGAGATCAATACAGTACTTAGGGGTCGAATTCCACAAGGACTCAAGACTACACAATAAATTAAGCTAGGTCTAGGGAATTTCTCAGTAAATTACAAATTATTAAATCAATAAATAAATTAGGATTCAAACAATTAAGAACAGATCTAGAACTCTAAACACTTATATAAAATAAATCAGTTCTCACTGCAAATATTATCTAGATTAAAACCAGAAAATCCAAATCTCTTTGTAAAATTGTAGGTAAAAAAATCAGCTTTAAAAACAGTTAGATTGTTCACAAAATCACTAAATCAAATCTCTTTGCAAGAAGTAATTTTGTTCATCAAAAGGTTTTATTAGGAAAATCAATTATATTCTCATATCAATCAATAATCCTAAGATCTAAATCCAGATGACTAATCAAAGATCTAGCATTAAAAACAACCTATGATGAAGATCTAGAAAGATATTGAATCCTAAAAAACAGATCTAATAATTCATAAAAACCCTATAAAAAACCTTGAACCTAACAAGCAAACTACTCAGACATATTCAATGAAGAACAAAACATCATTCTGAATAATAAGCAATAGAGATTAAAAGAGTAAAAGGGAGTTCAAGAATTCTTCTCTACAAAGCAGTTCAGATTCTCTCTCTCCAAAGCTCTCAAAATCTCATAGGATTGCAGAAAAAATAATAATTGCTAGAAAACAACTTAATGGTTTGTAAAACCTAAAACTACTAATTATATGTCCTAAAATACGTCAGAGACTTGTGTTGCAAATATGGAAAACTTTGGGTAACTTTTGTAAAACTTCCATAACTTGGGTCTTCTTGCGGATAAACATGGTGTCGATCGAAGCTAAGGCAGTGTCCATCGACACTCCCTCTCTGTTCTGACTCCAAGTTCGTTTCTTCTGAATTGATGCTCCAAAATGATCCAAATTGCTCCATTTTGCTCTTTTCATGTCAAAATCCTAGAAAACCTGTAAAGACTCAAAAACATCCTAGAAAACACATCAAAAGACTCTAAAATACTCATTATATCATGGTTAAAAACCACAAAAACCATGATATATCAACTCCCCCAGACTTAGCATTTGCTTGCCTTCAAGCAAAACATAAGCTTAGACCTGTGAAAGAGGTTTTGAAAACTGGGAACTCACTCAACTGCACGATGATTCTTATTCGCACTCTTCATTTACCTGACTCAACAACTTACTTCTTATACTTAACCATGATAAGCATCAACATTCCTTACTCAAATCCCATAATCCTCTGGAATCTCTGAAATCTCCATTGTCATCTCATTAGTCAATATTAAAGCAAGTACAGGTGAGTTCTTACCTTGGTGTATCGATCAGTGGCATATGGACTCTTTTCAGGCCAAGACATTCTTCATACATCTCCTTTCCTCTCCCTTTTCTCATTTCCAATTTTTTTTTTCCTTCTTTTTTTTTAATCAAAGGTGTAAGCGAATACCGGGGTCATTGGTAATTTACCTACCCCTCGCTTCTAAGCTTTGTGTGATCATTTGACTTAAGAGTAGAATAATGAGGTCATAGGTAATTTACCTACCTCTCTAAACTGATCAAAATCATCTCATCTTTTATTCTCTTTTTTCTGATCTTTCTTTTCCTTTTTTTTTTTAAAGCATTGAAGGGAAGAGAGAGGGGAGACATACTTTGAAAAATTGCACTGTCTTGTATGGCCCGAAGAAGAAGTCTAGTCCACTGATTTCCAACCCCAAAGTAAGAGATTAAGTCCGGTTAAAATCCTGATAAAAGTTGAGACAACATTAGATCAATTCCTCTAGCTCGCCCAATCACTCTCAAGAACTCGCCTCCCGCAACTCTGACAACTCCTGAACACTCTCCAGAATCCTCGATGATCCCCGCACACTCTGCACACTCCGGAGTAATGAAGCTATGAGAAGCTCCAGAATCAAACATAACATGGGACTTAAACCCGCCCACCAACAAGGTCTCTACACAAACCTTATGTGTTGAGAACCTAACACTTTATCACAGGAAACATATACAATCTGAACCTACTAAAATCTACAAAGTTTAAGTACCAGAAAATATACTTGTGATCGCCCCGGCACTGGTTCCACTAGTCTCTGCTGTCGTGTAAACCCGTGGCGCCTGCTCAATCCGTGCCACCTGCTGACCTCCAGGCTGCACCTGCTGCAACGCTGCCACTGCTGCCAGCTGCAACTTGGGATAAAAAGGCCTGATGTGCCCTGTCTCCCTACAATGATAACATACCCGAGGCCCTGCTATCTGGGCACTCCTCTTGGGACAACTAGCAACCCTGTGATCTTTGCTCCCACAACCAAAGCAACTCGCACCACTCGGCTTCTGCGTAGCATCCCACCTCCTCTTGGTTCCCTGTGCAAGCCTACCACCACTACTAGAACCACCCTGCTTCTGAGCCTTACTAGGCTGAACTGCTGGAGCTACCGCCACTGACTATGCCCGGATATCCTCCTCAATCTCTGTTGTAGTCTCAACCAGCTCTGCATGCGTAGCATAACTCCGCCCTCTACAGTGAACTCTCAAATCATCACGTAGAGCCCTCAAAAACCTCTTGATCTGAGCCTCCTTAGACTCCAAAGCCCGACCCCCATAACAAAGAAGTCGACTGAACTCCAACTCCAGCTCCCGCACTGACCGTGTCCCCTGAGACAACTGAAGGAACTGCACCTCCAACCGATCCAATGCCTCTCTAGGAAAATACTTGCGGTTGGACTCCAAGACGAAGTCAGCCCAAGTCATCTCCCGCTGCACTCTCCTAGCAGCCACTGATCTCCACCACAACTCAGCATCACCACTCAAATAGTAGACCCCTATGCCCACCCAAAACTCTTCAGGACATCTCAGAGTATGGAAGTTACGTTCCACACTCGTCCTCCACGCATCCGCAACAGTAGGATCTGTACCACCCGAAACCCTCTCAGTGAACAGACCCTTCATCTCCTTAAGCATAGACAAATAACGTCCATGTGCTCCCACATCCGCAACCACTGGCTGCCGCTCCTCCGCCACCACTGGTGGCACTACCTGAGCCTGAGCCGGTACCACTGGTGGTAACCGCGCTAACACCTCTGCTAGCATAGCCGCAACGTCAGTACCAGGGACTCCACCCGCTGGGACTCCCACACCCGGGACCCTAGCATCACCGACCACTGGAGATTCAACACCGCCCTCTCCTGCCACACTCACGGAATCCCTCGAAACACCATGCGACTCGCCAATACCTTCAGCTGTCACACTCTGGTCCTCGGTCTCACTAACCACTGGGACTCTGCCCCTACCACGACCACGTCCGCGTCCACGACCACGTCCACGTCCCTGAACTCGACCAGCCACAGCATCCTCTCTAGCCATCTGCACTACCATGAACAGAAGACTAAGCAAAGAATTTCTATATAACACAGAAACATAAACTCACCATGGAATCACACAGTCGGCTCGAAGAGGATGTTCTAGGACTCCATGCCACACACAATTGACTAACTCACGTAATCAATCAAGACATGCAATCCCAAACATCACAACAGAAACCTAGTGAACCCAAACCTAGAACCATAAGGGCTCTGATACCAAAATGAAACGACTAACCTTTTTTTTTAATAAATAATAAATAATATATATACATAAATAAACTACAACTAGTGGTACAATATCCACTAGCCACCTAACCATATTCACAATCAACAGCGGAATAACAAACCAATAAATATCCAATAAACCAATATCCAATAAAATAATAACCAATATTAATTCCAATCACAAACTAATGATCCAAACAGCATAAACCAAATAACCAGCAATCCTAAACAATGTTCTAGGACTCAACTCTAGCAACCTAACAGAAGCCAGACAACCAAGCGAACCACTAGAACATCCTCCTCTTCATCACCTTGATTCCACGATCACACTTTGCCTTTACCTGCACCACAAATACATATTGAGATGCATGAGTATTTGATAAACACTCAGTGAGGCAATCCTCCCATCTACTGGGCTATACACACAAACAACAATGACTCCAAAGTTTCAAACAAGCATCAAACAAAACACACAACCCAGGAAATCAAACATCGTCTCGCTGGAAGGGAGGTGTCGACCGACACCAGCCAAGTATCGACCGACACTTGCCTTGGTGTCGACCGACACTACCCCACAGTGTCGATCGATGCCCAATTTGCTGGTGTCGACCAACACCAAGTGGTGTCGATCGACACTCCCTCTGCAACTGCGATCCGCGCGAAGCCGAGAGTCGAATCTTGCTTCCAAATCTCCTCCAAATCGTCCAATACTTGAAACCCAAGCCTTATACATCCGTAGGAACCTGTATCAACCAATCCCAGCAAGAAAAAACACACAAACAAGCAACAAACAAGCGAGAACAAGGGAATCAAAGGCTTAGATTAGCCATGGTCATGCACTAACCTCTTTGCAAGAAGATTCTGACCAATAAGAACAAATTCCCTCACTCCTAGCAAGCTTCTAGCACTTTCCCAGCCTTAGATCTCCCAAGAACAGCAAGGAATCTCACCAATCTCTCCCAAAAATCGAAATCTCCTTCTTCTCTCTATTTCTTTGTCAAAAACGGCCAAAAGGGAAGAGAAAGGTCGAGTTCCCCTTTTAAAACCCGATTTTAGGGTTTCCTAAGCCAACCACGCAAACCGAATGATTAAAAACGAACCGACCGAACCGACCACAATCAGTGTCGATCGACACCTCCTGTGGTGTCGATCGATACCCTCACCAAAATACCAAGAAAATGGTTTGCGGGTGTTACAATTCTCCCCCACCAATCTAGATTCGTCCTCGAATCTCGAACAATCATCAGCCAAGGACTCCCGTGCAACTGTCTCCACGGCCCACACTCCTCTGACCGATCTACAGAAGGTCACCTCTAGGCGATAGACTCACGCTCCAGGCGTCATTTGCTCTCGACTTTTGGAGTTTCCTTTACGCATAGGCCTAAGCCTTGAGTTTTTATTCGCTCCTCATTAGACCTAAGTCTGTATGCCAAATTTTGGCTCCTCATCGGGCCTAAGCCCGCATACCATAATATATAAGGAAAAATCCAACTCGTCTCTCGGGTCGTCACCCTACAGCGCGTCTCCGGACCGTCGTCCAAAGTCGATATACCAACCATACTCCCAAGTCACAAAGTCTCCGAATATGGCAGTACTAGGAGAACCAAAGTCCCCCAAGAGTCACGAGCAAACAATTCTGAACACGTCTGAGTCTTATCTGTTTGGACAAATTTTAACCGATTCGTACTTAGACCGTTCTACGGAATGAACGCGAAGAGATCTTTATAAATTACAATAAATCAATATAAACACCCATTGTGGGATGACCTTCTAAGCCATGGCTCTTCCTTCATCAATAATAGTTGCTTGATAGGGTTGTACCTTGAGTTTTCTTGGGTTCTTGACCTCTCCCTTTCACGCTTTAGGGACTCTTTCTTTATAGCCGCCACTAACCCTATTTCTAGCTGGGTTGGGCGTAGTCTCGTCGGTTGCAACCTCATGGGTTAGACTTTAATATAGGTCGGTCATACAAGGATTATATATTGAAAATATAACTTGTTTCTATCCTTGTATTGAATATCCATAATATATACGACCTCCACATGATATATAATCTTATCAATATAATATAAGACTTATCAATATGATATACGGTCTTATCAATATAATAGACCATCTATTAAAATGACTAACATCGGTTTAAGCTTACCTAACTGGGATATAACCGAGAGTGAATTTATTTTTCCCAACAGTTTGCCCCCTACTCTTCATTTTCTAATTTAGAATTTGGAGAGTAGCATGTCTATTAGATATGCTTGAATCTGTCGTTATTTCTAAATGGTGTCATTTCGACATGAGGCAGCTTTTCATTGATTGCTCATTCTAGCCACCCTTTTGCGTTGGAGAAGAGCACTGTGTGAGTTGACATAGGCGTTATGTCTTGTTTTGCAGCGTGGCAATAAGTAACATAATCGTCAACCTTCTTTTGTAGTTCGCACATTGTCTTACCTTTTAGTATTTTTTCCCGACGTTGGCTTCGAGTGATAATCATACGCTTATAAACTAACTCTAAAGCATGGAGCGGACACATTTGGTGTCATGTGTCCAGCCTTTGGAGCTTAAAATTGTTGTCACTCGTGTACCTTAAGTCTCTCATCGACTTGATAATGATTTTGCCCCAGCCACAAATTAAAGATATTTTCTTAGCTTCTTTTGTGTAACGTTTACTTTTAGGAATCTTTTTCTCAATGAACCAAACTAATTTGCACAAGCTTTGACTAGTCGATACCACTTGGCTTCACGTGGCTTATGTAGATGTTATTGTTCTTCCATTTATTTTCTTCCCCGCCATAATATTCCCTTTGATGTCTTTTTGAAGTTGTATACATCTTGTTTGTGTGACTCTCCGCATACGGAGTACGCCGTCACAGATAATTATTAAGAGTCATCTATTTTTGTCCAGTGAGTTTTTGTGGATTTCTTTAGTCGATATTTCAGATGAAAAATTCACATATACTGCAATGACATTGAACCTATATGAAGTTGGCTGCTTAATCTAGAAAAATATAGTTTACTTGTCGTTGAGGCAACCGCTTCTATTTGTGTGTTTGGGGAGTTGTTCTCCCATTACTTATCTTTTGTCTTTGTGTAGAACACACGAACCATAGCTAATTCGTTGTTGACTTTTCGTCTTGCATGTGCCCAATTATGTAAATTTAGAGCCTTCAACCTTCTCTTTTTTTTATGTGAGATTGATTTATTTTAGACCTTCATACTTGTCCTTGGTGGTCGCATTTTTTCGAATCGAAATTACATATGTTTCCACACCACAATCTTCTTTATGGCAGCTTTGTTTTGTCGACGTTAGGATTTCCCTTTCTCAACAAGTTTGCGACGCTATTGGCTATTTGTATCTCTTAAAAGTTGTTTTTCCTCTTAGCAGTCAATGCTTCTTGTTTCTTAACCAGGAGGCTTTGCGTGACCATAATCACTTCATATGTTGGGAGGCATTGCCTCTGATTTTCTTTTGTAATGATATTTCACATCATATACTTTTGAAGTGGACCATTATTGGCTTTTATTTATAGTTGGCTTTTGCTTCTTATAAATGATAAAGTTGGAAATTTACCATTACATCAGTTGATGAGGTATTGGTCCATGCTTTTTTTTTTTTCGTTTATAGCTCCCTGGCATTTTAAAGCAACAAGTACTTATGCTTTTCATAAGTAGCTAGGGATTGTCCCCTTTATGTCTGACACAACCAATTTCTGGTGTATTCTATAAGGAGGATTCTCCCTTCTATTTTTGATGCGACCATTGTCTGGTGCTTTTTTATTATAAGGTTTCCCTCTTAATTGAAACGTATTGACCGTGGTCGTTGTACGTTATGGCTTTACCAATGATTTGTTTATTAGTGGGCATTGTGGCCACTTGATTTAGGTACTTCCTCAATGGGTAAGCACCTTCCATTTTATCAGAGCATGCTTCCTCGTTACTTATCTTTGTTGGGAGACATCGCCTCTGATTTCTTTATATAATGAGCATTCAATGCTTCTTATATCTTACAAGGCTTTGCCTCAGCTTTTGTGTTAAGTGATCATCATCACTTTTTCTTTGTTTGGAGGCATTGCTCATTGTTTAATTATTTATTTTTGATGAGCATTATATGCTCATTGTATCTGAAGAGACTTTGCCTCTTAGCTTATGTTTTATTTTTAGTGACTATCGTCACTTTCTATTGTCGGAGACATTGCCTCCAATTTTAATAGTGAGCATTCTATGCTTCTTATGTTTTAAGAGGCTTTGCACCTTTGTTTAGTTTTTAGCAACCGTAGTTACTTTATTTCCACTAAGTCCGTGATTTTAGTCTGGCAATGATATTCATCGCAGTCATCTATACCAACAGCATCAACCATAGTCGCTGCTTGTCAGGCTTGTAAGTGGTGCTGCCTTTTATTCGGATGACATTGGCCATGGTCTGCAGGCTAAGGCCTTCCCTTTACTTTGTCCAGTAGTGATTGTTGTCACAACTTTTTTTCTTTTCTTTTGAGGCAGTGCCTTTTGATTTTGTTCAGTAGTTGAATGTCGTCATAATTCAAGCGACGTCTCGCTATTAAGTATATATTAAGCGACCATAGTCACTTCTATTTGCTAGGAGGCATAGCCTCTGTTTCCTTTCTGTAATGACCTTAGTCGTTGATTTTCTTTGGTCAGTGACCATAGTCATCATCATTCCTTGGGAGATTATTTTCCTACTGATTATTGGCGCTTTCTCTCAAAATATGTGACTATAGCCAACTTATCCTTTACGCAACTGTAGCCACATCTTTTTGTAT
Organism: Camelina hispida; assembly: GCA_023657505.1. NCBI lineage: Eukaryota > Viridiplantae > Streptophyta > Magnoliopsida > Brassicales > Brassicaceae > Camelina > Camelina hispida. The sequence goes on along the minus strand of CP094635.1, from coordinate 23,069,704 downwards.
AGCGATTGTAGTCAAATTATCCTTATGCAACCGTAGCCACATCATTCTTTATAGTGACTGTAGCCGCTTCTCTTCTTTTTATAGCAATCTTGATCTCTTTCTCTATTCTCAGTGACAGTCGCCACTTCTCTTAAAGACAAGTTGTGTTTTATTTCTTGTTAGTAATTGCGGTATAGCTACATTGTTTTAGCCAGATCTTTTCCAAGTAACTTAAGAGACAAGCATATTGCTTCAAGTTACTCGAGCTAGTTAGACCTTTGTTACAAGGCACTTAGCCTTTACCGTAGATGAACGTAGTCTTCTAGACTATTTTAGATGAGCACGTAGCTTCTGCTACCTTAGAGACACATCTATATTTATATATTGTAGATGCTTATTGCTAAACCTTATGTGATCTTACGGATCCCTTGTGCTTAAGAACTTAACTTTTTTATCAAATTCTTATACAATACACCAATATATTTCCAATGTGCATGCGTGCTTAGTTCTTAATATATAGTTTTTATAGGTATATACATATAGCTAAGCAACTAGTTACTTATTAGTGACAAGGGCTTGACTTATCTACTTATCTCATGGAGCACAAAGAAAGGATATAGATCCTAGATTTAAAACAACCATCATACTTAAGAAGAGAATTTATAAATGGTTGTCAGAAAACTTATCTTGATTTGTGCCATATTGGCCGTGTTTGCGTTGAAGCTTCCGAGCCGAAGTGATTTTTTTTCCTTTTCTTTTATCCTCTTTTGCTGATGCAGAACAAGCTTCAGTTTGATCTCCATAGAAAGACTAGTCTTGTTATGTGCGTGGAAGCCGTGGATGTTGGACTCTTTCCTAATATCTTCAACAGCAGTCCATATATAATGACTACTTGGATGTTGGAGTGACCGTGGTCACTGTTCTAGTAAAAGAACATTGCTCTATTATACGAGACTCTGCATCAGTTTTTAGAATACAGCTTCTCTCGTGACTTCATGTTGTTTTGCAATGCTTGCATATTTGCATTATTGCTAAACCATTGTTGCTTACGATTGTAAGAATATTTGAAGCTGCATCAAATAGTCATTAACTTGATACGTGTTTTTGTTTAATAAAATCAAAACATCTTTTAATGAAAATTAACCATCACACGTAATAAAAGTAATACTTATCTTCTTTTGGTGATTTTTGTTCTTCAAAAAATTTTCCTTAGTAGCTGACTTCGTCCTTGTGCATAATTATTATCTTACGTTGCTCGACAAGTAGGTTTCGTTATTGAATCAGGCTAGTTGTTATGAAACTCCAACGTGATTTTTCTTCTTGTATAACATTCCAGCGATTAGGCTCCGCCGCTCCGGTGCGGTGGGTGGTCTTTTGTATGTCGTGCCACCGTCAATATACTCAAAGGCTCAAGTGTGATCTATAATTTCACTTTACGCGTTTGTAGCTCTGTCCCCAATCATTAGATTCTCCATAGTCATAGTAGATCCATGATTTCATTAGCTTATCTTCGATCTTATATCAACTCATCCCGTCAAATATTACCTCTCCCATCGTTCATACTCAAGTAGTTAAAACTTTTCATGGTGCCGGTTTCAGGTTTCACATCCGATCCTTCAGGGAAAAGTCTCTTTGAACTGCCCGAGTCATGAGTTTTTTTTTCTTTTTTTTTTTTTAAACCCCAACTTGGATCGATGTTGATCCACGAGAATTTCCTAATAGTTGGTGGAGGTGAGTTGCTATAAACATATAGAACCTTGGCCCTTGGCCTGTGAGATTTGTTCCTCCACATCGTATTCTTGTCAATGTCGTTGTCTTGTCGTAGTTGATTTCTTTTTAGGGTTTTAGACTTTTCTAGAACTACTCGTTTGTAGTTGAGTGCTTATGCCCCCGGCCCGATCATTAGATTCTCCATCATCGTATTAGATCCTTGAGTTTATCAGCTATATTTGAGAACATATGAGCTGATACCGTCGTTAAACCATCTCTTGTAGTTCATACTCACGTAGTTAAAACTGCCCCTCTCTCTAGCGCCAATTGTTTGGACAAATTTTAACCGATTCGTACTTAAACAGTTCTACGAATGAACGCGAAGAGATCTTTATAAATTACAATAAATTAATATAAACACCCATTGTGGGATGACCTTCTAAGCCATGGCTCTTCCTTCATCAATAATAGTTGCTTGATAGGGTTGTACCTTGAGTTTTCTTGGGTTCTTGACCTCTCCCTTTCACGCTTTAGGGACTCTTTCTTTATAGCCACCACTAACCCTATTTCTAGCTGGGTTGGGCGTAGTCTCGTCGGTTGCAACCTCATGGGTTAGACTTTAATATAGGTCGGTCATACAAGGATTATATATTGAAAATATAACTTGTTTCTATCCTTGTATTGAATATCCATAATATATACGACCTCCACATGATATATAATCTTATCAATATAATATAAGACTTATCAATATGATATACGGTCTTATCAATATAATAGACCATCTATTAAAATGACTAACATCGGTTTAAGCTTACCTAACTGGGATATAACCGAGAGTTTGCCCCCTACTCTTCATTTTCTAATTTAGAATTTGGAGAGTAGCATGTCTATTAGATATGCTTGAATCTGTCGTTATTTCTAAATGGTGTCATTTCGACATGAGGCAGCTTTTCATTGATTGCTCATTCTAGCCACCCTTTTGCGTTGGAGAAGAGCACTGTGTGAGTTGACATAGGCGTTATGTCTTGTTTTGCAGCGTGGCAATAAGTAACATAATCGTCAACCTTCTTTTGTAGTTCGCACATTGTCTTACCTTTTAGTATTTTTTCCCCGACGTTGGCTTCGAGTGATAATCATACGCTTATAAACTAACTCTAAAGCATGGAGCGGACACATTTGGTGTCATGTGTCCAGCCTTTGGAGCTGAAAATTGTTGTCACTCGTGTACCTTAAGTCTCTCATCGACTTGATAATGATTTTGCCCCAGCCACAAATTAAAGATATTTTCTTAGCTTCTTTTGTGTAACGTTTACTTTTAGGAATCTTTTTCTCAATGAACCAAACTAATTTGCACAAGCTTTGACTAGTCGATACCACTTGGCTCCAAATTCTAAATTAGAAAATGAAGAGTAGGGGGCAAACTGTTGGGAAAAATAAATTCACTCTCGGTTATATCCCAGTTAGGTAAGCTTAAACCGATGTTAGTCATTTTAATAGATGGTCTATTATATTGATAAGACCGTATATCATATTGATATGTCTTATATTATATTGATAAGATTATATATCATGTGGAGGTCGTATATATTATGGATATTCAATACAAGGATAGAAACAAGTTATATTTTCAATATATAATCCTTGTATGACCGACCTATATTAAAGTCTAACCCATGAGGTTGCAACCGACGAGACTATGCCCAACCCAGCTAGAAATAGGGTTAGTGGCGGCTATAAAGAAAGAGTCCCTAAAGCGTGAAAGGGAGAGGTCAAGAACCCAAGAAAACTCAAGGTACAACCCTATCAAGCAACTATTATTGATGAAGGAAGAGCCATGGCTTAGAAGGTCATCCCACAATGGGTGTTTATATTGATTTATTGTAATTTATAAAGATCTCTTCGCGTTCATTCCGTAGAACTGTTTAAGTACGAATCGGTTAAAATTTGTCCAAACATTATCCCTATCCAGGTTTCCTTCCCGTGGTTTGCGTAAAACATCTCAATGTCCTACCAACCACATATCCCCTCACTGGAATACCTCATGACCACACAAGGATCATATACACACCACAAGGGCCAAACAAAATGTCCTAAAGAGGACCGTCACCAAGGCCAAACAAAATGTCCTAAAGAGGACCGCCACCAAGGCCAAACAAAATATCCTAAAGAGGCCCGCCACCAAGGCCAAACAAATGTTCTAAAGAGGACCGCCACCAAGGCCAAACAAATGTCATAAGACACATGTCAAAAGGAGATATGCCACATGTATTTACTATTTAGAAGACACATGTCAAAAGGAGATATGCCACATGTCAACTCCTAAAAGCAAGTTTTGTAGTGTTTTCTATTTTATTATATAAGATGTCTGTTATTTGAATACCAAATAAGATGTCTATTTTATTATGTAAGAAGATTTCATTATTTGTAAAACTAAAAAATCTGTAAGGATATGGACTAAATAGTCAGAAAGAGAATGTAATAATATATCTTTGATTTGTATCAATATATTTATATCAAATATTTGTCAAAACAGAAGATTAAGTTTTTAGTGCATTTAAATGATGCACTATTTTTTACTACATATGTACAATACACAAAAATTATTGAAACTTTTGGAAGATAGATAGTTGAAAAAAATAAACAAAATAAAAGAATAACATGAGCAAATGATAAGCAAAACATAAGCATAAATTAAAGAATGAACAAAAGGAATAGAGTCAGAGTTTCTTCTACACCATTAGAATCTATGTTGAAAGTTTGCTAACATTTTGACATTTGGCATCTTCTTTAGATGACACTTGTCATGTTTTATTAAACTTTATTTCTTTTAATATATGTCAAAGGTTTTTGTCAAACATTTAATTCTAGAAAAACATATTACATATATTTTCATACTAAATATTTGTTTCATAATTTTCCTATCTTCATATTTGAAAATTTATACAAAAACACATCAATAATGTTTCCTAATCTTGTAAAATAAAGTATGATTTTCATTAAACAAGTTCTAAAAAGTTGTCATTTGGCACTCTACTTATTCGACAAGCATCACTTTTTTTTAAAAAAAGTATTGCAATATATATATATATATATATATATATATATATATATATATATATATATATTGCTTAAAAAAGTTGCAATAGATTTGTTTAAAAAAAATTGCAGATTTCTTTTATTTATATTTTTGCAGAGTAGAGACACATTATAATGTACATTCTACATTTTTAGATACATTATAAGCTATATAGTTGTTGAAAGTTTTTTTCATTTTGTTTTTATTTTAATTTAAAAATCATGATTGAAAGGATAAATTAAATAGTTTAAAAATAAAATTCAAACAAATATGAGTAAAACTGATTATAATCTACAAATTTTGAGTGCATGAAAGTTTATTTGGATTGTTTTAAATTATAATATATATCTATATAATGTGAACTAAATACTTTACAATTTTCCTATTTCTCATTGAGTTACTTGGTAATTATATAATACGAGAAAGTTTTTTCTAACTTTTGCTTACATTTTGATATTTGACATCCTCTTTTGATCACACCGGTCATCCTTCATTTTAACTTTGTTTCTTTTATAGTAAAGATTTTCTATTTTCCCATTTTTTTTCTTGCATTAGTTAACAAATTTAATGAAATAATAAACCACCCAATTAATACTATAATTTAAGACAGGTAAACACACTACTCCACTAACTTTTGTCAAATGTATAAGTCAAAATTACTTAATGACTATACAATACAAATTAAGACTATGACAACCCATCCCGTGGACCCCACTAGCCTCCTGCTAGCTGCCTCAACGGACCGTCCTTGGACTCCGCTAGCGGGGGTCAATTGGTGACAGCATGTCCTGTGGGAAGGTTGTTAAAGGATGGGAACCAGGGTTCGAGGAACGCCTGACGCACCAATAACCTACTGGTGGATTGGGATATCCATAATGATGGGTTAGGATCGATGCCCTACAGGGCCAGCTTGGAGTCTATTGGGCCGGCTAGCGAGGGGCTAGCAGGGTCCACGGACGGTCCGTTGGGGCAGCTAGCGGGGGGCTAGTGGGATCCACGGGACGGGTTGTCACAAAGACACATAAATTAGAGAAGGAGTAAATGACCAACAATAAGGAACACAAATTTGGTATCTAACAGATATTTCAATGTATTAATAACTCTGAATTTTATAATTTTCAGTTTAAAATGAAGTCTTTCAACATTTTAATATTGTGCTAATATAAGTATAAATCTACTTACCTCTTCGACTCATACTGGTGTTTCACCTTTCATTTTTTATTTTAGTAAATCATTCAAATTGTTAAATATTCTTAAGATGGCTCAATTGCATATGTTCCTTTATTGTTAATCATCACCAAGATTAACAGCCTCAACATCATCATCATCATCATCCTTACTTACACCATCATCAACAACAATGTCAACAGGATGATCTTCTTCCTCAAGAGCAGCATCGCTATCATAACCTTCAACACAATTATAATCAGAATCTTCAAAATTGTCATCATCATCACCATCTTCATCAAGAGCTAAAACGTCATCAGTAGCTCGAGTTTCTCCTTCACTCTCAGATTCCACCTTGATCTCCTGGCTTTGCTCTGAACAACGTCTTACCCTTTTACACATGGTGTCACCCTCGTAGATACAGAAGTTGAAGTGCTGAGAGCCGTCAAACTCAAACTCCAAAAAATCTCCACCTTTCAGATATTCATCTTTAGCAATACTCTTCCACCCATTAACCACAACAAACCTCTCAACATCACCACTACATTTCCTAAACATCAATTCTCAAAAACTCCCAGAAATGCTTCTAACCTTTACAGTATTAGGAAAAGGCTTTGGTACAAAGCTGGTGAAAGAAATGGGTATTTCCTGCAAACAGATGTGAAAGTTTCAACCAATAGATAACCAGATATGAACATCTCGAAAAAAAAAAACAAAACCAAAAATAGAGTGAAGAGAAGAGTGTTTTTTTGTTTTACGAGATCATCTTCGGATTCATCAGGCAAGTACACTTTGAATAACTTTGGAAGATGATCATCCGCAGAATTAAACTTTAAATAGTCAATAAATAACACTATTATGCAATTTGATTTATTTTCTTAAGTATGATGATATAAATAAATTCAATTAAAAAAATAACAATGTATTTACTATTTAAAAGACACATGTCAAAAGGAGAGATGCCACATGTCAACTCCTAAAATCAAGTTTTGGAGTGTTCTCTACTTTATTATATAAGATGTAATGATTGCATATCTATAATGCTCACATAGTTTATGTGATCCCTATAACAATGAAATACAACCTCTCTTTTAATTTAGTTGTGGTTTTAGGTTTTCAATGAAAAATGTTTGATGAATATTCCAGTTTTATTCTTGCTGTTTTAAAGTTTTGACCAATGAAATATTTATAAAATATATTAATAAAACAGATAGTTTAATAGTTTTTATTAATTTGTGTAAGAAAACCTTAAACGACAAGTAAAAAACTAGAGAAAATATAAATTACATTTACCTAATTAATTTAAAGATTAGTGCATTTATCATCCAATAAAATAATAAATTTTCCATATACTCTTAACAACAATTTCTCAGATACACATTTTACTAACTTTCATATCTCAAATCTTACATAATACTCCCCCTGTCTCATAAAGATTGAAGTTTTTAGAGAATTTTCTTTGTCCCAACAAGATTGATGTTTTGAATATTTTTAATAAATTTTTGTTTTAATGATTACTGATGTTGTAGAGTGTATGGAGTGTAAAAGTGGGAAGATGGGAAAGTGAAAAAGTATTAGAAAAATAAATCATATATTCTCTCTATCTTAATATGTGTGTAAAATCCTAAACTTCAATCTTTGTGAGACAGAAGGAGTATATTTTATTTAATTAATATTGTTTTAACTAACAATTTTAAAATTACAAAAAATATCCAAGTAATATCCAATTTAATTAATATACTAGTTAGTGCTGGGCACGGGACAGGTACCCTTGAATTTTCTCAGACCCTTTACTCGTCCCGACCCTAACGGGTAACAGAAAAAATTTACTCATACTCAGACACTTAAATAACGGGTACCCGGAAAAATGGATACTCGGTAAAAAATAGTTGACCCTTCAAATACCTGATCCTTTATTATTATCCGGAAAAACGAGTAACCGATAAAAAAATGTCAATAATCGCAATAATAATTTTATATTCTGAAATTCGAAAAAGGAAAAATTCATAAATTTATGCAATATATAGTTCCAAAAATTATAAAATTACAAATTTTGAAAATAAAAATAATATATTAATTCATTTAGGCTAAGTTGAACTTAGGTTTTAACTTTAACTCTATAAATTAATAAATAATAATAATACCAAATATTAACGGGTATTTACGAGTCGGGTAGCAAAACGGGTAAAGGGCCGAGTAACGGGACGGGTATTGAAAACTAAACTAATACCCTATACTCGTCCTTTACTTACAAGTAATATAATTATAATACCATTTACTCAACCCTAAAGCTGTGGGTATCTTTTTTTCGGGACAGGTACGAGTCAGTAACGGGTCAAATAAGGGTAATGGGTATTAGTGCCCAGGCTTAGTAGCACTCTGTGCTACTAGTATATATATACTATAATGTAGTTCCAACGTAATATTATCCAAAGTTAGATTTCTTGGTTGACGTGGTTCAACCAAAAATCTCAATTTCTCTCTGGATGATTTCTTGATTGATTTCTCACTTACATTCCCAAAGTTTTCAACTTTTTTTTTTCTTCTGAGCGTCACCTCTTCTAATGGCTTCATCTGCATTTGCTTTTCCTTCTCACATAATAACCAAAGGAGCTTCAACAGATTCTTGCAAATCAGCTTCTCTATCTTCTTCTCGATCTTTGCCTAGAGAGCTTTCATCATCATGTCCGAGACCCAACAACAATTCACATGTAAGCTCACTTCTCTCTGCTTCATAGATGAATTATGTAGGAACTGTGAGATTTTGTTGTTACCCAATTGGTTAAATCTTGAATTGAAATAATGGGTTCACTTCAGTTTCGACACAAGTCAAACAAATCCGAGTCTTTTGCTATGTTAATTGTACTGAAATTGAGAGTGATGTTGTGATATTAGACCTCTCTTTCAGTTTCTAATTTCTGGAGAAAAATGACAGCTTTTGTTCTCCAGACCAATCATCTCTTCCAGTCTGAGATACCAATCTGCCAAAAACTCGTTAACCGATGACAAACAGGTAAAAATCATAACTTTGATTAAGCCTCACTTGTTTGGTTTAGCATCATTGTCTCTTTCAGTTTGGGGTTTCGTTTAGTAACAGTTTTGAGAATATTGTGCCAATGCAGAAAGCCAAATAGATGTTGGGGGTTTGATTGTTTTCTCAAAAGGCTTAATCTTTAATCTAAATACATGCTTGGTGTTTTTGATCTTGACACCGTTTCTTAAGGCTTGTGCAGTTGGGAGGAGGAAGAGCATGATGATGGGCTTACTCATGTCTGGTTTAATTCTTTCAGAAGCAAATCTTTCGACAGCATTTGCTTCAACTCCAGTGTTCAGAGAATACATTGATACATTTGATGGATACTCTTTCAAGTACCCTCAAAACTGGATCCAAGTCCGAGGAGCTGGCGCTGATATATTCTTTAGAGACCCTGTTGTCTTAGACGAGAACCTCTCGGTTGAGTTTTCTTCGCCTTCTTCCTCAAAGTACACGTCCCTTGAAGACTTGGGTTCCCCTGAAGAAGCGGGAAAGATGGTAGTTAGGCAGTACTTGACTGAGTTTATGTCCACTAGGCTCGGGGTTAGGCGCCAGGCCAACATCCTGAGCACTTCTTCTAGAGTTGCAGATGATGGTAAACCTTACTACCAAATCGAGGTAAGCTAAAGTCAGTTACCAAATTGCATCTTAATTTTGTGAAATCAACATCTCAGGGTTTTGGTTGTTTCAGATCCTAAATTGTGAGCCACAATATTATATAACGGCTTAGATTAGTTGCTAGTTGAGCTTGATTGCAGGGAGAATGTTCTTTGTGCCTATTGCTGAAACAAAGTATGAAGCTTTAGGTGAATTTAGACAGAACCGGACCATGGCATTGTTTCTTGTTGATTTAGAGTTTGCATAAGAAACCAATTGTTTTGTTGATCAATCACAATGTTGCAACTTGCAACATATCTTGATCAATCATATGATTAGTTTTCTAAATCAAACATGTTTTGTTGCAATATGTCTTGATCAATCACAGGGTTTCATAGTTGCATAAGATACAATATTTTCCTTCAGCATTTATAGTGTTTTAAGGGTTTGAAGTTGCAACATGCATTTATGCTTAGACACTATTGTATGACAAACCACATAGCTCATAAGCTACACATTAATGTGGTTTTGATTGATTTAAACAGGTGAACATAAAGTCATACGCGAACAACAACGAGCTAGCTGTGATGCCGCAAGATAGAGTTGCTCGTTTGGAATGGAACCGACGCTACCTAGCGGTTCTAGGAGTTGAGAACAATAGACTCTATTCATTGAGACTCCAAACACCTGAGAAAGTTTTCATAGAAGAAGAAAAAGATTTAAGAAGAGTCATGGATTCATTTAGGGTCGACAAGATTTAGAAGAGCTCACAACCAAAAAAAATATTGTTGCTGGTTACTTTGATTACCAAACAAAAATGATTTTGATTCATATATATTGAGAGATCTCATTCTGACATTGTTTTTTCTTTTCTAAACCAGTCGATAAATTGAACTATGCATCAATACATAAACCGGTTAACTAAAAATTGAGAAATTATTGCCCGGTTGTCACTAAACCGGTTAACCAAAATTTGTACAAAAACCCTCACCGGAGAAAAAGGAAGTAGAAGAAGAAGACGACGATGGTGGGATTTGAGAGCTACGTGGTTGTTCACAACATAGCAAAGCGTCACAACGTCGGCACACTAGCTCGTAGCGCCACTGCTTTTGGAGTTACGGAGCTGATTCTTGTCGGCCGCCGTGATTTCAATGCCTTCGGTAGCCATGGTTCAGCTTCACACATCCGATTCCGCCATTTTCACTCCCTTACCGAAGCTCGCACTTACCTCAAGGTACCAAATTAGGGAACTTTTCTTAATGGGTCTTATCATTACTGGATTAGGGTGTTTCAAAGTTTGAGTCTTTTTGTTTGTTTTGGATTCAAAAGGAGGAGAAAGATTGCGATATATGCGGCGTTGAGATTGCTGATGGAGCTGCTGCGGTTAACGCACATCCTTTTAAAAGAAGCACTGCGTTTCTTCTCGGTAATGAGGTAATCAAAAAAGATTTTGATTTTTTTACAAGTTTTAGTTAAGTTTGTGAACTTAGCATATGGATCCCTAGTTCTTTAGAAACAGTGTGCTTTGGTTACTCTGTTTGCTATGAGATTGTGATCTTTTTAGTCATTTTCATTTGTGGACAATGAGAAACCGGGTCGATAGATTTTTAGGGACTTCAGTGACTTAGATAATGGATCCCTTTTTTGTGATAAAAACAAGTGATCTTGTAGTCAGTTTCATCTGTGAACAATAATGAGGGAACAAGTAGATTACAGATACTTAAATGGTTTGAACACACAGTTTACAAATCCAGAAAGTTGTGTTAGTTAGTTATCTCAGAGTTAGTAACCTTTGATGATTGTACATTTAATCTGCAAATTGCTGATTTTGGCTTCAATGGTTTTGTGGTATCTGACATTAACCAAATGGTAGGTAATAATAAGCCTTTTAGATTTTAACTAATTATTACTAAGGGACCAACTTTGGGGATTTTGTAGGGATCAGGATTATCTCCCAAGGAATATGAAATATGCGACTTCTTCGTATATATTCCTCAGTATGGTTGTGGCACTGCCTCCTTGAATGTTACTGTTGCAGCTTCTATTGTTCTGCATCATTTTGGAGGTATTATGTTTTCTGTTTTTGGTACCCATTTTGTTGTGTGCTGTTTTAAGATTGGAAGAACATTTTGATGGATAGATAGCAAAGTTTCAAAGAATAGTCACTTGGTGCAACTGCTTAGTTATATAGGGCTTGTTCGTTTGGTTGACGCTGGCGGCTGCGGCAGCGGCAGCGGCAGCGGCTGCGTTTATGTTTTTAACCGCTGAATTGAAACAACGTTTAAAAATATTAGACGCAGGTCTTAGCGTTTGCCGCAGCGTCATGACGCAGGTACCTGCGGCAAGCAAACGAACAACCATACCTGCGTCTGCCGCAGCCGCAGGTACCTGCGGCAGCCAAACGAACAAGACAAATGATGATAGTGTTGGTTTCTTAGACATAGCATTGTTCTGTTACAGTTTGGGCTGGATTTTCTGAGCGTGTTCGAGATGGAAGCAAATTTATAGTGGCTGAGAGACCTGTTAGACAAGGGAAACGGAATATATGTGCTGGAACAGAAGAATCCATCATTGAAGAGCGGAAGTTGAAGAAAGAAAGTGCGGAAAACGGGTTTTTCGATGATAATGGAAATGGGAATGGAAGTTCATCATCTGACCTTTTGGATGGTTTGTTCCTTAACGAATAACTGTCTTTGAATATGAACACAGTTTCTTATTTGGTTTAAGTCCTGGACAAGATCAGGCACACCCCCTTGAATATATGTTACCAAGTGGAGTTAGCTCGCGCTCGTTCATTTCCTTGTTACCAAATCTTGTTTAGCAAGTAGGGAAAGCTTATACAGTACTCGAAGTTGTTTACTTGTTTTTGTTTGGTTGGTTTGCCTTTGGTATGAATGTGTTTGAAGATGGGTTCAGTTGATAGATCTCATTGCTCGTCTTACATTGTGATCTTTAACACTTCATTTCCCCTAGGCTCATGAATTGTATTTGTGAACAATGGTTTTATCTTTCAGGACATGTTTAACATGGGCAACAACAATGCCGCTCTTTCTTTTATTAGCAATTCAAAAATAATCACATGAAAGGAGTCAACTCCATTTTCTTTAAATTTGTTCATTTTCATGGAAAAAATTTATCAGAAACCAAAGCTTTTTTATTATTATTCACAGAGCAATCCCATCAAGTTTTCATCATGCAACAACTTGAGCAGCTGCGAGCCTTGCAATTGGAACCCTGCAACAACAACAAAAAGTCACACAAATTGCAATAATCAAAACACTTTTTTAACAAACAAATTAGAATATGACTGAGCAGTAACTAAATATACCTGAAAGGAGAACAAGAGACATAGTCAAGTCCTGCTTCAGCAAAGAATCCTACAGATGATGGATCTCCTCCATGTTCACCACAAACCCCAACCTGTTTATTATAACTGATCAGATCCAACATTCTGTTTGAGAGAATTCGATTTCGATTCACAAACAAAACTTACCTTGAGGTTAGGCCTAGCTGCTCTTCCTTTTTCTGTTGCCATCTTGATCAATTGCCCTACACCCTTCTGATCAAGAACCTGATCCAAATATAAAAGCAATGGCTATTAAGTTTTTATCCTTTGGAGACGGAGCAAATGACATTATATCGGTTATACCTCAAAAGGATCATTCTGTAGTATTCCTTTGGCGAGGTAAATAGGTAGAAACTTCCCAACATCGTCTCTACTGTATCCAAATGTCATCTGTGTCAAGTCGTTTGTCCCGAACGAAAAGAACTCCGCCTCTTGCGCAATCTGTCCAAAGAAGAAGGTTTCTAGTTTACTAAATTCAGCTTGAACGTGGTTATAAAGTGTCTAAAACAATGTACACTTACCTCATCAGCAATGAGTGCGGCTCGAGGGATCTCGATCATTGTCCCAACCTTGTAGCTCACAGTGTGACCTTTCTCAGCAAATACTTTCTTTGCAACTTTTCGGATTACATCAACTTGGTGACCCAACTCCTGTCATTATTAAAATGTTTTGTTTAGGACAAAAATCACAACTTCTCTCTTCATTGTGTCACAAGATGTATACATACCTGAGGAGTTCCTACAAGTGGAACCATAATCTCAGGAATAACAGTAACGCCTTGGTCCTGCATCGACGCTGCTGCTTCAAAAATTGCACGCGCTTGCATTTCCGTGAGCTCTGGATATGATATCCCTAGCCTATATAACGTACAAAACAACCGTTCATTGGATTGTTCTTTAGAAATCAAACAGTTCAACTGAGGTGCAAAGAGAAGTAGCAAGAAACCTGCAACCGCGGAAACCAAGCATTGGGTTCACTTCAGAGAGTTTCTCTATCCGTGACAAGACTTCATCTTCTTTCACGCCTGTTTCTGCAGCTAGCTCGTGTACAATGTTGTCCAAATCACCTTCCGGAAGAAACTCGTGAAGCGGAGGGTCTAACAAACGGATTGTAACTGGTAAACCATCCATAGCGCGAAAGATGCCTTCGAAATCTGAACGTTGGTAAGGTAGCAAAATGTCTAGAGAAGCTTTCCTTTGCTCTGTTGTTACCGCCATTATCATCTTTCTCACTGCTTTAATCCTATCTGCACCAAAGAACTTAACAACCAAACCAAAGACAACATGAATCATTTTGGAACAAAAAAAAAAAAAAAAAAAAACAGAACAAAAACATAAGATCAAGAACAGAGGAGTTACCATATGTTCAGTCCTGCAAAGCCCAATCCCTTGAGCTCCGTTCTTCCTAGCTGCAATCGCATCTTCAGGCGTATCCGCATTCGCCATAACCTTATTTGATTATCCACATTTTAGTTAAAAGAATGTTAAACAAATTAAAGGAAACAAGGAGACTCATAAACACACCTTGAGACGTCTGATTGCATCAGCCCAAGACATGAAGGTCTCTAAATCGGGACTCAAAGCCGGAGGAGCCAATGCTTGTTTCCCCACTATAACCTCACCGGTTGATCCGTTCATCGAGATCCATTCGCCTTCATTTATCGTCAAATCTCCAATCAATACAACCTAAAATTTCAAACCCTAACGTCAGAAACAATCGTCCACTAACTTAGATGACAAGTTTCTAGAATCAAACAGAAATTAAAAAAAACCTTATTGTTCTCGTCGACACGAAGTTCAGAGCAACCAGCAATGCAACATTTGCCCCAACCACGAGCCACAACCGCCGCGTGTGATGTCATTCCACCTCTCGCCGTCAATATACCTTCAGCTGCGTGCATACCTCCCACATCATCAGGGCTTGTCTCTGTTCGAACCAGAATCACGTTTTTACCCTGAGAATGCCAAGCTTCGGCTTCCTCCGCCGTGAACACAACCTGTCCAACCGCCGCTCCTGGAGACGCCGGTAAGCCTTTCGCCACCACTTTTTCACGGTACCCCGCCGGATCATGAAACTAATCCATCATACAAAAAAAACAAACATCTCTGTTTTAACCTCTAAGCCCTAAAAGTTTTTGACCTAATAAAAACCTTGTGTGCAAAGTAATTGAAACTTTTGAGTCCTATATATACCTGAGGGTGAAGTAGTTGATCAAGATGTTGAGGTTCCACCATTTTGATTGCAGAAGATTTATCTACAAGCCCTTCGCTTACCATATCCACTGCTATCTTCACTGCTCCTTTACCAGTTCGCTTACCGGCTCTACATTGCAGCATCCACAATCTCTCCTCTTGTACCGTGAATTCGATATCCTGAAATACACGTGTGAGACCTTGTTTAAACAACTAAATTTTTTTGATTAGAAGTATAAAGTGTTGTTTATGTCTACCAACCATCATGTCTTTGTAATGCCTCTCTAAGATGTCGCAGTTCTCTACAAGTTCTGCGTAAGCCTCGGGCATTACTCTCTTCATTGTGTCTAGATCTTCAGGTGTTCTTATCCCTGCAACCACATCCTCACCCTGTCCAAATGTAAGAAAATAAACTGTTAGGTTCATGAGCTTCTAATTTAGAACCGTTTAGTATAAAATACACTATTACTCAGTAGACTAAATCCAATGCCAAACCTGAGCATTGACTAGAAACTCGCCGTAGAGCTTGTTTTCTCCGGTGCTAGGGTTCCTTGTAAAGAGAACACCAGTCCCTGAAGTGTCCCCCATGTTTCCAAACACCATACACTGAATGTTAACGGCGGTTCCTTTCAATCCGGTAATCTGGTTAATGCTTCTGTACTTATTCGCTCTCGGACTATCCCAAGAATCGAATACCGCTTCAATCGCTAGCTCCAATTGCTTTTTCGGATCTGCGATATAATTGTCCCATCAAAAAAATAATGTAACTAAAAACTAATTACCATTACCTGACCTTAAGACAAAGACATATATAAAATGGAAATCAAACCTGAAGGAAACTCTTGACCCTTGACCTGTACGTAAACACTCTTGTATTGCTCAACCAGTTCTTTGAGATCGGCCGCGGTTAGTTCAGTGTCGTTTTTAACTCCTTTGCTCTCCTTCATTCTTTCGAGTTTCTCTTCAAACTTGGCGTGTGGAATCCCCAACACCTTTTTATTGATCAAAAGACTATTAGACAGGTTTTCTTGTCATGCAAGTTATCTACAATTGTATAAAAACAGAGGAGGGACTTACAACATCACCAAACATGTCAAGAAAACGCCGGAAAGAATCGTAAGCGAAACGCTCTCCGCTCTTTGCGGCCAAGCCTACGACGACTTGGTCGTTTAAGCCAAGGTTAAGTACAGTGTCCATCATACCAGGCATTGAGATCTGTACATTACAAATATCGATCAAAACAAGTCAATATTTATAAAACTATAAAAAAAATTAAATTTATTTAAGTAAAAATACATTCATCTTCTACGTTATAGTTCAAAATACCTAATAATTATGAGATCTTTCGACAGCCACAAAACGGTACTCTTCATTTTCTATCTACTACGTATATTTTAAAATTGTCTTCCAAAAAACTAAAAAAGGCAAAATGCCAAAAATTAACCAAAAGATATTTTGACTCTCACCTCCCAAAAAAAAAAAAAAAAAAAATCTAAAGCCTACGTAAAAATATCTTGTTCATCCTCAAAAGACTAAATAAACGTAGAAAAACAGTAGAAATTTAACATAAATTAAAGATTCTTAAATAAAAATAGTCAAGAAAAAAAATATATATATTGTAACTTACGGCGGCCCCGGAGCGAACAGAGAGAAGGAGAGGCTTAGAAGGATCGGCGAGGGAAGCTCCAATGTCACGTTCGATGAAGCTAAGACCTTCAAGAATCTCTTCCCATAAACCTTCTGGAAGCTTCTTGCCGGCGATCTGATATTGCGCACAAGCCTCCGTCGAAATGGTTAGCCCCGGCGGCACGGACAAGCCTATGCTCGCCATCTCCGCAAGATTTGCTCCTTTCCCTCCCAACTTCATCCACAAAATAAAATGATCCATTTTTAAAAATGAAGACACACTAATAATTATATTAATTAAAGATATGATCATATGATGGTTTTGGTAACATACCAAGGACTTCATGCCCTTGTTGCCGTCGCTTCTTCCTTTGCCAAAGGTGAACACCCGCTGCACCATGTTTTTTTTTTGGTTTGGATTGAGTTTAGATTGGAGAAATGTTTGTGCAAGTTCAAGAAGAGAGATATACGTATCTATATTTATACTAAAACAAAAATTAGATGGAATGGATAAATTGATGCTGTCGAAATTGCAAAGGTAAAAATTGATCAAATTTATCCAACCTAAATTTTGACATGTCATTTATATAAAAGCTAAATATAATGTTAGTATAATTTTTAAACTAAAACCAAAATAGAAATAATTAATAATAAACAAATTAATGAAAATATATTATTATAATCATCAAAAGTTTTATTATAGGATATAAAGTTTTGATTTCTATTTAGACTATCATTTTGAAGAGTATTAATTTTATATTGTAAAGATAATTAAATAGACAGTCGAAAATTGATACTCCCTCTGTCTCATGAAGATTGATGTTTTGAGACTTTCACACACGTTAAGAAAATTTTTAGTTTTTATTTGTAAATTAATTTATAATTACTTTTTGGTAGAGAGAGAAAATATAAACTAATAACAATACAAAAATTTAAATCTTTAAAATAATTACTTCTTGAAGTTTACAAAACATCAATCTTTGTGGGACAAAAATATATCCCAAAACATCAATCTTTGTGAGATAGAAAGAGTATTTTATAATTTTGTTGGAAATATAAAGCAACTTGTTTTCTTTTGCATGGTACGTTATCAAACTTCATTATTATCTTGTCAAGAGATCATTCCAAAATATTGCTACCTCGAAATGCTAAATTGTAATATAATTGACCAAAAATTAAAGAAGTTTCCTGTGGTGACTCGTCATAGATGTGTCAACCATATCTTATATCAGTCACACACTTGCTATCTACGCCTACCACACCATTCTTTTCTTTCTTCCCGATATTAGATTCCTTTTTTAACAAAATTATTAATTAGTTCTTGTCATATTAAATATAACAATCTCAACACATGAATTCTTTATGGTAATATTTTTTGAACTAACTAGCATCACATTTTTAAATATTTTAAGCCAAGAATTTGAGTGGCGTTTTTTTTTTTTTTTGTCGTTTTGGCCATTTGGAGATATTCACGTATTCTCTTTTGTACAATTACAAAACGTGGCATTGACGGCTCTACCAAGTGGCATAAGATTATTATTATTGGTCATATTGGTTTTAGGTGTCTCAAAAAAAATTTTATATATATTTTTATTATTTTTATAATTTATTATTCACCACCAATAAGAATATACTAACTGTCCATTTTTTCTCTCATCAGTGTTTAGGCACTAGGCAGAGACACTCTGTCTTAAAATTAAACTCTCTCTCTCACCTTCTTTTAATTTTATATTATTATTATTTTTTGACACCCATCCTCAGAGTATGTGGGATGGGAATGCTCTAACAATCTGAATGAAGCATATCAAAGTGTTCTTGGGATTCATTAAAGGTACATTTAACGGAAATTAGGCTAATGAACTTAGTGGAAACGTTTTTTTCATATTTTATTGGAATTATTTTTAAAATACTTGAATTTAAGCAGCTCATGTTTCCTACAATAATCTAATTAGAAAAATAGTGAGTATGGGGAGATTCGATATAGTGGGTGATGGAGATTCGAATCTCTATATCCACTATCCAATGTCATATAGTCATATAGTATTTTCGTCAAACTAACTTTAAACGCAGTGAATGTTGTTGTGATTTCAAAAATTTGTGAAAACGTATGATTATAGCGTTAAACATTATTATATATTAATGGTTATAAACGATATGAACCAACAACTGTGACAATGATTAAATCAAAAATTAGCAAAAAAAATTTGTAATATAAAATAATAGAAGTTGTTAAAATATTAAAAACTATATATTGTGCCAATATATATAAAAACCCGAACATAGTTAACAATAAAAAGCCATTTAGAAAATATTAAATAAATATATTTTATAGTGAACATAAACGATTATTCCTATCGGGAGAGAACCAATCACCATAACCGGTTTTAAACGCTAGCAATCATCACCATCCATAAAACTGTACTAGGTAACAATCCGTACAATTGTACGGGAATAAATCTATACAAATAAAGTTAGAGTTACGAGTAAAATTATTTTCTGGGATTTAAAATTCATTTGTGTAAAAGCAAAATATATAACTAATTTTTTTTATTTAAATTTACATTTATTTCAAATATGTTTCACCCATGAAATATTATACCAAAAATATTTAATTAGTCAATCTCTTATTCTTATATGTGATAATTTAATTTTTGAATTTTAAATATGTGGATAGTAATCAGATTTTTAATAGGTGAATAATTTTGGGTTTCGAAAATGTTTTAAATATAATAATTATATATTTTAATAATTAAATATGTTATAAGAATGATTCATATATATCTGAAAATTGAAATATTTGGTTAGATGTTTGATTTTTTAAATTAGTTAAAAAGGAATATTCTTTAATAATTCAATGGTACTTTAAATGTAAATATCTATAAAAAAAAGAGCAATAAATTTATTGATGTCTCGAGCTTTCTAAGGACGACACATCAGCATTTTCTTGAGAATGCTTCTCTATTAATATATAGGGGATGTTTGCGGGTGGTTGTGAGAGAACCGATCAAGTTAGACGCATATGTGTACCAAAATGATCTCATATGTGTAATCAGTTTGAACCGCTCTAGCTAAATTAGATTGCTAGGGTTTTTATTTTTCGTAGGAAGATTGCTAGTGTTTAAAGGAACCAATCAACATCAGCAGCTAGCCCCTCACAAGACGAAACTAATGCCATAATAGCGTAACCCGGTTTGGTGTTCTAACCGGGAGCATAAACCAAATAACTAATATCCGGTTGCCTACGGAACTCATTTAGACTGACAATATTTTAGCTGCTAGATGGTTCCACCCGATGATCGGTGATCAATATTTCTCCCAAGACTCTCACATCAGAACATAAACGAAACATAATGGAAGCCTATATATGTAAATAGGTTCACATGTGTCCACTAGAAACATCGAAAAGGAAAGACTTACTTTTTGTCCAATGGAAGCTGCCGGATCGGACACAGGGCTAAGGATGGCTCGAGCCTTTGTCCCACGATGTAAACTGGTTTTTGTAATGCTTAACCGTTGGTAATGGATTGTATCGGTTTTAGGGAAACAGCTTTGTCCATCACCTAACAACCAGTTTGTTCGACAAACCAGTCGGTTTTCGCCAAGATGATCCGTACGGTACACTCCATTTCCTTTGAAGAGCTCCGGCGTTGTCTTCACGATCATACTTGTCATTTTCTTATATAAAAAGCATAAATCACAAAAAAATATATATATATTGTATATACTTCCTTTGAAGAGTTATATAAGTTATAAAGCAGTGAGAAAAGGATGTATAAAAATAAGCGATGGTAGAAATGGCGGACGTTCTATAAGTTTCTTTCTCTGATCCTAATTTATTTCAATTTTTTTTGTTGGTTCTTATTAGTTACGTAGACTTTATGTGATCTCTTTTTTTTTGAGTATTTTGGGGTTTTGTAGAATTTTTTCTTTGGCGAGTGACGTGAGTGGACCGTGGACGAAATATAGATGTGGTTATGATTAGCCAATATGTCCCATTCCACGGTTGTTCTTCCTCTTTCTATCAACGACCATATAAGTGGCTACTATTAAAAATTACTTTCTAATAAAAATGTTATGTTTGAATGAGAACCAGCTTGAAAAGTTATGAGGTCATATGTAGTTTTTAACCACTACACCAATCTTGTTTGGCCAAATGATAATTCATAATTTGTTTTCCACAAGTAAGATATTAAGGAAATAATTGAGTTTGATGGACTACAAACCTAAACTGTTTGTGGTGGTGGTCGCTGTGAATGCGACTAGCCAGGTTCCACTGTTCCAGGAGATGGATGTGGCCACATCATTTATCATTATATATACAATACAAATTTTTTTGTATACTGTGTTGCAAATAAATAAAACATTTATATTAACTTTTTTTTTTTTGACAAACATTTATATTAACTTGTATATGTTTATATATATCCCCTATATAATAAAACGGAAGTACACAACTTCTTTTTTGTAGACTATATAATTTTTATAAGTTGGTTACAAAATAGGTTATACAATAAATATACGCTGATTACAAAAAAAAAAGTTTATAGATTAATTTGTGAATCTATGGGTTATATGAATATACTTAAGAATATCCCAAAGAATCTTCTTAAAAAGAATATTCCAATAATTTATACAATTTTCAAAATAAAATCTTTAGTATTTTATGTATCGTTACAAAATATATACTGTTACGCATAAAAATATATTGTTAGGTGTAAACAAAAATAAAATATTGGTCATTAATCACACTTAATCGTGATTTCGAGATCTTATTGAAAATAAAATCCTACCTAAACACGGGTCATATTAAAAACTTTCACCAAACATGTTCAAAAATTAAAATAAAAACAAACAACAAACATAATCATTTCTCATACATAAAATTACAAAATTAACAATATAAACTTACAAAATATGTATTTTTCAAGCCATCATATTAAGCGTATGATTTTATTGCGTAATGTTTTATTCAATTTTTTTTCAAAAAAACAAGCATATAAAAGGAACTTCAATCCGTGCTCTAGCACGGGTCCTAATCTAGTTAGTATATATATTACGCTAAACTTTAAACTCCCAAATCTTAAACGCTAAACCCTTTAAATTGATGATGCGAACATGACTGACATAACCTGAGAACATCTTCAAAATTTGGACCGGAAAAAAAGAGGGTTAGAAATTCCGAAGAATCTGGAAGCTAAGTGTCTGATACATTCATAAATGTTCGAGATAACCAAGGGATCTGAATGTTATGGGAGTATGTGGCTGTGTATCATGCTCTATCGAACTTTCTGGTGATTGTTTTCTTTTTGTTATCAGATCACTCCAAACACTCATAAATTGTGACGGTCACGTGGAAGATGTGAACGATCGAACACTTTGACAATATCCGGAGAGGTAACAAAATGGGTTGTAAATTTGTAATCTATCGTTTATAAAGTTGATAAAAATGTGAAAAAATTAGGTGAGATAGTTATCACTTAAGTCTTAACCATATTAAGATAGATGTCTATCGTTGATAATTATTTTCCTCGTTTTTCTATCTTAACAATAATAAGTCTCATTGTTTTTGCTTTTGTATTTTTCATAGTAATTGAAAGAATTTCATAGTAATAGACTTAACAATAATAAGTCTCATTGTTCTAAACTATTCAAACACTTTTTTTTTTGGCATATGTCATGATTGAAAGAGACAAATACAAATAATTGAGAAATAAATATGGAATTTTTATATTTAGTCTATTGAAATAAATGGTAAAAATACTACAAATTTTAGGCCTCAGTGGAAAGATCAATGTGATTGTTCTTTTATGATGAAGCTGAGATTGGTGACCCATCTATGAGCCTCAGTGTACTGAGCATTCTTGTGATTGTTGTTGTTGATACAATTTGATGCAGAGCTAGACTATTGAGCATCTGATACAACACCAAATTAGCAAAAGTCTCAAGTAACCACTGGAGAAGATTGTTCAAATGGAATTTCTCTTCTTTTTTTTTTTTTTTAGATAAGTGTTGAAATGAAAGGTAGAAATTTATTCTAATGAATGAGTGAGATTAAGGTATTAAGAGCTAAAATGGGCAAAGTTCTTTATCATGGGGTCCCTACTCCCTAGAATAACAATCCTTGTGGTGTGAAGTATTTGGTAAAGTTACGTTGAGATATTTTTTCATATTGTCGTCACCAATGATGTATGTATTGGAGTTAACCAAGTTAACCACCTATACCATGATTGCTTCTAAACTCACTTTAACCTTTGAGATACTATCTGAAATCTGGATATCAAATAATCTTAACATGAGAGAAGAGACTGCGTCTTGGAAGTACTTTAAACGAGATGTTGTGCCGTTCGCTGCTATGGTCGCAGTCGAGTGTACCACGGTTGGATCGAGCACACTGTTCAAAGCTGCTACCTTAAGACGATTCAGCTTTTATGTATTTGTGTTCTACTCTTATGTTGGTGCTACACTTGTTCTTCTTCTACTTTCCCTCATCTTTAGAAGGTACTTGGTCTCCTTGATCAGCTACTGTTGCCTGTTTCAAGAATATGAACTTATTTTACATATTCAGGTCAAGAAGTTTACCTTCAGCCAAGTCTCCTCTCTTCTTCAAGATTTTCTTACTTGCACTTCTCGGGTATTAGTATATCACTATGCTTCTTGATTTCTGAGCATTTTTTTCCGGTTTTGGCTGTCTACTTTGCTAACTTGAGGGTGAAACAGGCTCACGTCGCGGGTAGCTGGTTGTAAAGGTATAGAATATAGTTCCCCTACTCTTTCCTCTGCTATCAGCAATCTTACACCAGCTTTCACCTTCATACTTGCCGTCTTCTTCAGGTTCCACTTTCTTCTAAACCGGGTGATTCCATACTATAACGATACAAAAGATATGTTTTTGACACTGTAACACTCAATATAAGAAACGATACCAAAATATTTAGAAAATCTCAAGCCATTAACTGTGAGAATTATGGAGTAGTTGTACATGTAAAACCTTGCGGTAATGTTGGCCCATCCATTCTAGATATGAGGTTTGTTTGTAACTCTATCTAACTTAGGTGACTTGTTCTGCTTCCTTGGGTGACTCGGACTTTTAAAGGATGGAACAAGTAATGTTGAGAAGCTCTGCAACTCAGGCTAAAATCATTGGCACAATAGTATCTATATCTGGTGCTCTGGTTATTGTTCTGTATAAAGGCCCAAAACTTCTTGTTGCTGCATCGTTTACTTCATTCGAGTCAAGTTGGATAACTGGAGGTCTTTTGCTTGGTTTACAATTTTTGCTTCTTTCAGTCTGGTTTATACTTCAGGTATTACATAAACTTGAGCTGATTCAGGAAACAGATTTTGAATTTGTTGGTAACGCATAACATCATTGAGCTTAATTCGTCAGCTGTACATGGTGTCAGACTCATATCATGGAGATCTACCCTGAAGAAATAGCCGTAGTCTTCTGCTACAACTTATGCGCAATGCTCATCTCTGCGACAATATGTCTGATTGTAGAAAAAGACTTGAGTTCTTGGCAGCTTAAACCGGGGTTTTCCCTTGCTTCAGTCATATACTCGGTGAGAGACATCAAACCTCATAAGTTGAGAACTCTCTTAAGCTCAGAAACTAACACTCTGCTTCAGGGACTCTTTGACACATCATTGGGCTCAGTTATTCACACATGGGGTCTGCATGTGAAGGGTCCGGTCTACGTATCCTTGTTTAAGCCATTGTCTATTGCAATCGCAGTCGCCATGGCTGCTATATTCCTCGGCGATGCTCTTCACCTTGGGAGGTACCATATTTTTCAACTATAGTGTCTCTTTCTTCAAGAACATAAGTGAAAAAAAAGTTAGGTTTGGTACCATATTTATCAACTACTACATTTAATTTTGCATGCATCTGTGTGGTGTGCGCAGTGTGATTGGATCAGTGATACTAAGCTCTGGTTTTTACACTGTGATTTGGGGCAAAGCAAGAGAAGATGCAATCAAAACAGTAAGTGATTCTGAGCAGTCACTCTTGTTGCCTACACACAACCGAGATGATGAAACCTTATCATGAACTTAAGTTGGACACATGTATGTAGATCATCCCTGTTTATCTTGTATATATGTCTTACTAGGGGATTATCTATTAAAGATCCCTGTTATATAACTTATACAAACATATGATACACTTGTGAAAAATATAGATGAATATTATATAGTACAACTTGAAGAAGTGCTAAATTAAAACTGAAGTCTTATATATAATCAGAAGAAAAAGACAAAGGAATCGTCTAAATGAAAGATTTGGAAAATCCAATCTAATCAATTTTCATAGGTTTACTACAAAACCAATAATTATGGAAATATACGTAATACGTACATGGATGTAATTGATCATTAATAAGTATTTTGGTTCCACAAAAACTGTTGTCTCTCTCATGGAGTATTAATAATCTTCAGACTTCAATGGAAATTCTTACTAGTCTTAAACTTTAAATTAGGATACTTTTATTATTGTTCGAGTTACTAATTATATAAAGGGTAATATTAGTGAATGCCACAAATATAGAAAAAAATAAACAAAATACCACAACAACATTTTTTTATTGGAAAATACCATAGGGCCCACGTTTTTTTTGGAGTGAAAAGACATAATCACCCTTTTCTGTTTTGTTGTTAGATAGAAAGAGTGAAAGATTTGGTGTATTTTTTAAATAGCATGTAATATTTATATTTTACATGTTATATTGAACTAAATAATGTTTAATTGTAAACCCAAACCGACAAATAATCTCGTTTTAATTGTAAAATCTAAACCCTAACCATCTAATTTCGTTTTAATTGTAAAATCTAAACCCTAACCATCTCATTTGTGAACCCAAACCGACATATAATTTCGTTTTAATTGTAAAATCTAAACCTAACCATCTTATTTGTGAACCCAAACCGACATATAATTTTGTTCTAATTGTAAAATCTAAACCCTAACCATCTTATTTGTGAACCCAAACCGACATATAATTTCGTTCTAATTATAAAATATAAACCCTAACCATTTCATTTGTGAACCCAAACCGACATATAATTTCGTTCTAATTGTAAAATCTAGACCCTAATCATCTTATTTGTGAACCCAAACCGACATAAAATTTCGTTCTAATTGTAAAATTTAAATCCTAACCATTTCATTTGTGAACCCAAACCGATATATAATTTCGTTCACAAAACAAAAATTACATGCTATTTAAACAAATAACATGTAATATATGTAATGGGTATAAAAGTAATTGTATATGAGAAGAGAGAATACATTGTGGGTCCTATGGTAGTTTGTTAAATACTTATGAAAATTGTGGTATCTAGTGCATATTCCCTTATATAAAACCCTCCAACATCATTTAAGAAATTAAATTTTATTGTTTTTGTCTCTTCATAAGGGTCCAACAAATTAATAAATAGTCCTATCCCATTCTACACAGCTCACAAACTTGGCTTACCCCAATTCGATACCACACATTTTACCTCAAATCATATCACTCAACACAAAAAGCCAAACCATATGTGACCACATTCTCTCTATCCAAATCTATCAATCAAATCACAATATATCATAACATTACATAACCAGAACCGGAATCTTAAACCCCAAACCAATGAATTTTGACATAAGACAACGAAATTGTTTGGTTTAGACTCTGATTTCGGTTTCAATTTAATACCGGTTTAAACTGTTACATAACCGAATATAAAGAACTTTTTTTTTTTTTTTTTTTTTTTTTTGGTCAAAACCGAATATAAAGAACACAAACAAAAAAAAACGATAAAAACTGAAAAAAGATAATTAAAAGAAGAAAAAGAAAACACAGAAATCGAAAAATGTCAGAGGTTGAAGAAGAAGAAGTAGAAGAAGGAACAACAACAACAACAACAACAAGTGGTTCGAGAAGCTTCGATCTCCCTGACGAAGTTCTTCAAGTTCTACCGTCCGATCCGTTCGAACAGCTCGATGTAGCTCGCAAAATCACATCCATCGCTCTCTCCACGCGTGTCTCTGCTCTCGAATCGGAGTCGTCGGATCTCCGTGAACTCGTTGCCGAGAAAGACAGAGAAATCGCTGAGCTGCAATCTCACGTTGAGTCTCTCGACGCTTCTCTCTCCGATGCCTTTCATAAGCTTTCTCTCGCTGATGGTGAAAAGGTCCGCACCCGGTTTTGACCTTTTTTTTTTTTGGTTTTGACCCGATTCGTTTTTTTTTTTGAACTTTTTTGATTTGACAAGAGATGTTACAGGAGAATTTGATAAGGGAGAATGCTTCGTTGTCTAATACTGTGAAGAAACTTCAGAGAGATGTCACTAAGGTGAGTTTTTGAACTCACATTTCAAAATTTTGACTTGAGAGTCTCTTTTGTTTCTAATTTTGTGAGTTATGTGCAGCTTGAGGGTTTTAGGAAGACCCTTATGATGTCTCTTCAAGATGTTGACCAAAATGTAAGGAAACTTTAACCTCACTTTCTTCAATTTGCTCGAAGGTTTGAAGTATAAATTCATATCTATGGGTTTGAAACAGGCAGGAACAACACAAATCATAGCTAAGCCAACACCAAATGGTATAGTTCTTGTGAGGGTATTTTAGTGAAATCTTAGTGGTTATCTACTAAAATGGATGATTAATATTGTATTGTGGTTTTGTCATTTTTGTTTCAGATGATGATACTCCATTTCAACCTTCAAGACATTCATCAATGCAATCTCAAGCTTCTGAAGCTGTTGAACCAGCTGCTGCTACTACAACAGACAACGAAACCAATGATGGTATAGTGTTAATCTTGATTCTCACAAGCCACTAAAACTGTTGTTTGTGTGTCTGTCTTTTTTCTTTATTCACACATAAGTTTGTTTTGTGTTATATCGCAGCTCCTCCTAAACCGAGTTTATCAGCCAGTTTGCCAGTAGTATCGCAAACTGCTACGCCACGGCTTACTCCTCCTGGTTCTCCACCTATTTTGTCTGCTTCTGCTACACCTAGATCAACTTCGAGACCTCTCTCTCCTCGACGCCATTCTGTATCCTTCTCTACTACTAGAGGCATGCTTGATGATACTAGATCTTCTATTTCAATCTCAGAGCCTGGTTCACACACCGGTAAGTTCAAAAAACCAGGATTTTTTTTCTTGTGGCGCGGGTTTTGGGACATCACAATTGTTAACGGTTTGTTTGTTATTTGTGTTTTCAGCAAGAACTCGGGTTGACGGAAAAGAGTTCTTCCGACAAGTCAGGTAGAGAGACTCCTACCTGAAAATTCATACAAAACAACTATCTACAACATTGTCTGTAACATTTTTACATCTTGTTACTAAATCTTGATCAGGAGCCGATTATCTTACGAGCAATTTGGTGCATTTCTTGGGAATGTGAAGGATCTTAACGCTCACAAGCAAACAAGAGAAGTAAGTAGAATACTCTCTCAATCTTGTTTATCGCCCTTTGATCCAAAATTCTGATTTTGAATCGACTCGGGAATGTTTTTTGCTCTTCTTTTTCCAGGAAACGCTTAGGAAAGCTGAAGAGATATTTGGAGGCGATAACAGAGATCTCTACGTCATATTCGAGGGCTTGATCACACGCAACGCTCACTGAGTGCTTGATTCTTATGTTACTCAAAGAACATATATACTCGGAAAACTCAGGATTCAATCTGCAACATTCAATTCCTTTGTTTTCTTGGCGGTCAAGTAAGTCCAAGTGAAACTGTCAATTCGGTTGTATCATTTGTCTGTTGTATATCTATCTTATCTATCTCTCACATCTTATATAAATTATATTTCATCATCTTCAAAATCATCGTCCAAAATTTTTTATATATGGTGTGATCCCTAGAAACAGAGCAAGAAAGAACAAAAAAAAAAAAACAGAGTGTTATGGTAAACCGTTGTAATCCATCATCATGGTAATAACAGTCTTGTCCAACAATAAAAGGCACTAAGGAATATAAAATGGACATAAGCAGTACATCTCTGAGTCTGAAACTGAATCACATATGCTCATCGGCAAAAGCTTTGAGATGGTTAAAAGACGAGCCACCTTCTCTCACTGCCTCGGCTGCTAAATCCTTCCACCTTGCCGCGTTTACTCTAAACTCCTCCGCGTTCTCCTCCATCACTTCCTCAATGCACCGCCGTATCTCCTCACTCTCCACCACAACAACTCCTTCCTCGTCCTTCTTCTCCATCACTCTCACACCTGTCTTCCAACAATCTTCTAAAAGCTTCGCGTTCGTCATCTGATCAGTACACTGCGGAAAGGCCACCACCGAAACTCCCGATACCAAGCTCTCCAACGTCGAGTTCCACCCGCAATGCGTCACGAAACAACCAATCGATCTATGATTCAAAACCCTAAACTGATCACACCACGAAACCACCATTCCTATCTCATCGAGCTCTTCTCTGAAACTACTTATGCAATCTTCTTCCTTCTCTTGCTCATCTTCTTTGCTTTTGTACGACTTATCAGTAATCACCCACAAGAACGGCCTCCGACTCTGAATCAACGCCTTGCAAAGCTCCACAAGCTGTTTCTTGGTCAACACGGCAACCGTCCCAAATGAAACATAAAGCACAGACGAATCCGCTTTCGTATCCAACCACTCAATGTACTCACTTTGACTCGACGAACCCGTTCTCAAGGTTAATAACGGACCGATAGGGATAACTTCGTAATTATCTGGAACCGAGCTCATGGCTTCTGGCTCAAGCTCTTGGAAAGTGTTGATAAGGATCTTAGGGTTTGCTTCTTCCTTCAGTGACTCAATCTGTTCTCTTAACACCGGTAGAATAAACGCATAGGCGTTGGAAGGAAGGAGGAATGAGGGAAGATCACGGAGAGTGAGCAGTGGCAGAGACGGTAATTGAATAGAACCAGAAGGGTTATTAGCCATCTCTGAGATTGCATCTTCGTACCCGTTGAAGTAATGGTAAGAAATGGAGAAGACTGTTACAGGTTGGACCCAAAGAAGAGCCGAAGGAAGGTGAATCTCACGCGCTAGCTCAGCAACCCACGTGAGGAGGATCGTGTAAACCATGCAAGTGAAAGGCCGGTTTTGACTCCGGTTAGCTTCGATCAGTTCGGTTAGCGTCTCTTTGCCATGTCTTCTCATATCAGACATGAAGTTTGCGGTCGCGTCTTGAAGAGGCTTTTCGGAGGAAGTAGAGGATTTGTAGCCATCGTCGTAGCCGTCGGAGTAGGTAGCGAAGGTTAGGGTTTCGGGGACGTTTTCTTGAGAGAACATACGGCGGTTGTAAGCGGAGATCGGGGCGGCGTAGGTAACTCTAGCGCCGGAGATGGTTCCGGCTACACGTTTGGCTAGCTCGAGAGATGGGTTGATGTGACCTTGTGTTGGAAGTGTTACGAATAGGAAATGTGGACCGGCCGGTGACTTCCAATTATTGTTGTCCATTTTTTTAGTGTTACTTGTTAGTAATGACTAATGAGAGACAATAACACAAGAAGTTTGGATTTATAGAGAGAGATTGACTATACTGACACAGATCTAATAAGTGAAAATAAGTAATGTAACTTAGAAGACAAAAACAGCGCAAACCCGGACAACGCAATTTTGTGACGTTAGTGATGACGAAAATCTAAAATAAAGAAAGGTCGTTTGGATTCAATGGATCGTACAAACGACCATTTGGCCAACCCTACTTAAACTAGTAACAATAATATTTAACTAACCCCATATTTATATAATTAAATACGGTGGCTATATATTTGTAAATATAGTAATTTTAATTGCACGTGCTTTTCCTTGAAAAATAACTAAAATTTGGTACTCCCTCTGTATTTATTTAATTGACGTTCTAGGTTGTTTTGCGTAGAATAAGAAATTAAGTAACTTGACTATTTTAACCTCCCAAACAATAGCATAATTTAAAAATTGACTTTTGAGATATTCGAAAACGTGAGGATATAATTGAGATTGTTTTACAAAACTTACATTGATAACTGTGAACGACAAGTATTATTAAACAAGAAAATAAACTTAGAACGACAATTAAAACAATACGGAGGGAGTATATCTTTTAAACTAATCATGTTATATTGTTATTAGATTGGGACATTGGGTCTCCGGTCTCCTCCATGAGTCTCTTCATTGCAATGCTTTAAAATCCAGACCGGATCGGTTAAATCGTGAAACGCCAAGTGTTCCGATCCAGATCTCTATAATTAACCGGATATTTATAGACTCATATCATCTTAAACTGGAAAAACGGCTAAAATTCACGACTGAGAGGTTGAACCGACCCGCCAATTCAACCAATTTAAAAATCTTTGAGTTTTGAGACCTGAACCTCTTAGCCCACTTAGAATAGGAATTACAGTTGATACTGCTATTCATTGGCCTCTTCTTGTTTTTATTCGTTTCTCTTGACCAATGTGGGATAATCCGATAATATAGTAAACAAAGCATATTTTTAGTTTTCGTTATGTTTGTTACTTTTTCTGAAATGATTTTTATGTATTTTTGAACAATTAGGATACTTTCTTTTCTGTCACGTAAATAAAACAAAGATAAATTTTTATTTGATTGAAAAAGAGTTCAGTTTGTTGAATTCTAGCTGTCGAACTTTTATTTATGCACATCATGTTCATATATATATGAAATTAAAATTATTATTTTTAAAAAATAAAAGAAATATAAATTAATTGACTGGCGGTTCAACCTGTTCGACCAATTGACCCGGTGAACCAAAGACTTAATGGTGCAGTCTCCGGTCCAGTTTAAAAAAACATTGCGCGAGAGTCTTTAAGTTTAGCTATTGATTGATACATTGATAGACAATGTTCTCTTCCTGGACAAGTAGTAGGGGAAGAATAATTCAAACACATATATATTAAAGTGAAAGTGATATGTAACGAATGAGAACATTCAACTTACGTGAAAAAGTAGGTTGTTTGACATTAAATACCATAAGCAATATATAAACGATAAAGACTGAATTGACTCAGACAATCTTAAAAGCGGTGTTCATATCATCATTTTGTTTACCAAGTTTACGCACTAGTTTATCGTTGTCTCTTCGAATCCAAAGTCTTTAGAAACAATATATGCTGAATTGTAGGAACTGCACCAAATAGTCAAACAAAAAAAAGAAATATCCTAACAAAGAGAACGATCTGGTTAATTAGAAACAGTCGAAAATATGTGTTTGGCTACTAAAATGGATGGTTTATTGTATTGTGGTTTTATCATTTTTGCAGGTGATGATACTCCATTTCAACCTTCAAGACATTCATCAATCCAATTTTATGAAAAGACTATAAGAAAATGATCGATTCCTACCACAAATATCGTTAGGAAAATAGTAAAAACATGTATTTCTCACCGTTTTCATACAAAATAATTGGTAGCAAATGTTCTGGAGGAAATCGACTTAAGTAAAGTTCCTACAAAATTTCCTACTAAACATAAAAGTTATTTAATGAAATCAAATTCTGTATTAAATACATGAATATAAAACGAAATAAAAATAACCAAACTTTCACTCCAATATATTGTAAAATGGAACCAAGAAAGTATCATTTTAAAAGGGAAACTACGGAACTGTTATCTCTAACACCGAATCACATGTGCTCATCGGCAAAAGCTTTGAGATGGTAAAAAGAAGAGCCACCTTCTCTCACCGCCTCCACAGCTAACTCCTTCCACCTCGCCGCGTTTCCTCTAAACTCCTCCGCCTTCCCCTCCATCACTTCCTCAATGCATCGCCGTATCTCCTCACTCTCCACCAAAACAACTCCTTCCTCGTCTTTCTTCTCCATCACTCTCACACCTGTCTTCCAACAATCTTCTAAAAGCTTCGCGTTTGTCATCTGATCAGTCCACTGAGGAAACGCCACTACCGGAACTCCCGAGACCAAGCTCTCCAACGTCGAGTTCCACCCGCAATGCGTCACAAAACAACCGATCGACCTATGATTCAAAACCCTAAACTGATCGCACCAAGAAACCACCATACCTATCTCATCGAGCTCTTCTCTAAAACTCTTTATGCAATCTTCTTCTTTCTCTTTCTCATCTTCTCTACTTCTGTACGACTTATCCGTAATCACCCACAAGAACGGCCTCCGACTCTGAATCAACGCCTTGCAAAGCTCCACAAGCTGTTTCTTGTTCAACACGGCAATCGTCCCGAACGAAACATAAACCACAGACGAATCTGATTTCGTATCCAACCACTCTATGTACTCACTGTGACTCGACGAACCCGTTCTCAAGGTTAATAACGGACCGATAGGGACAATCTTGTAATTATCTGGAACCGAAGTCATAGCTTCTGGCTCAAGCGCTTGGAAACTGTTGATGAGGATCTTAGGGTTTTCTTCTTCCTTCAGTGACGCAAGCTGATCTCGAAAGGCCGGCAGAAGAAACGCGTAGGCGTTGGAAGAGGCGAGGAATGAGGGAAGATCACGGAGAGTGAGCAGTGGCAGAGACG
This sequence comes from Camelina hispida, assembly GCA_023657505.1. Classification (NCBI taxonomy): domain Eukaryota; kingdom Viridiplantae; phylum Streptophyta; class Magnoliopsida; order Brassicales; family Brassicaceae; genus Camelina; species Camelina hispida. The sequence goes on along the minus strand of CP094635.1, from coordinate 23,036,503 downwards.
GTAATTTAATAGAACTAGAGGGGTTATTACCCATCTCTGTGATTGCATCTTCGTAGCCGTTGAAGTAATGGTAAAAGATGGAGAAGACTGTTACAGGTTGAACCCAAAGAAGAGCCGAAGGAAGGTGAATCTCACGCGCTAGCTCAGCGACCCAAGTGAGGAGGATCGTGTAAACCACACAAGTGAAAGGTCGGTTCTGCCTCCGGTTATCTTCGATTAGCTCGGTCAGTGTCTCTTTGCCACGTCGTCTCATATCAGACATGTAGTTTGCAACCGCCTCTTGAGGAGATTTGTCGAAGGAAGTAGAGGACTTAAAGCCGTCGTCATGGCCATCGGAGTAGGTAGCGAAGGTTAGGGTTTCGGGGACATTTTCTTGAGAGAACATGCGACGGTTGTAGGCGGAGATCGGGGCGGCGAAGGTGACTCTACCATTGGAGATGGTTCCGGCTAGACGTTTGGCTAGCTGGAGAGATGGGTTGATGTGACCTTGTGCTGGATATGTCACAAATAGAAAGTGTGGACCGGTGGGTGACTTCGAATTATTGTTGTCCATTCGTTTAGTTTTTGCCTTTTGGGATGGTGTAGTTACTTTTTGAGTAATGAGAGACAATAATACAAGAAATGGTTTGGATTTATAGAGAAATTTGATTATACTGAGGCAGACACAGATCTAAGTGAAAAAGGAAAGTTTTAATATTTTAAAAAGACAAAAACAGAGCAAACCCCACTAACTAAACATTGGACAACGCAATGTTGTGACGTTAGTGATGACGAAAATCTCTAAAAGATAAAAAGTTCGTTTGGATTCAATGGACAAGAGCACACGACCATTTGGCCAACCATGCCTTGAATGTTGAATCATTCATTTTGAAAATAGTACAAATTAGTTTGTTGTTTACTAGTTTTGCGTATGATTTTTTATCAAAAAGTTCTTGTACATAATGTCATAGTGATCTATACTATTAAAAGTTAAGCATTTTTAATAAAAAAACATAGGGTTAGAGATTATTACAATGAAATACCACTCAAATTAGAATAAGGATATGTAATTCTTGAAGCCAAACATATTGATATTAATTGGAGACAAACAAATTGATAGCCCTTAGTTGTGTAATAGCCAAACAAAAATTAAATGATGTTAATACATAAAAATCGGGTGTAATTAAATCCTACCATAAAATCAGCATCCCTAAAAATTGTAAACTACTTTAATTCAAATCATTAGTGTTAAAATCTTGAATAAGGAAATAATCCAAACGTGTTTAATATATTTTTTAGCCGAAAATAATGTAATTATATAAAAACACAACATAAGGAAATTATAATAAATTCAAAATCTCATATATTTAATATCTACTATAACTACAAGATCACAATACTAAATAAATTGCAACATTTAAGAGATGCGAAATTCATGTATTGTTTACAAATCAGTATAATTTGCAAACTAATAACAAGGTAATATTACCAAATTATTAGAAAACCAGTGTTTTTCAAACAAATATCTATGAATCGGCCAATTTTTTTCTTTGTATAAATATTGCAGTAATCATCTTCAATTCAAAAAAAAAACTCTCAAATCTTTTTTACTCCAAAACAGAAACTTATTTTCAAAGGAAAGAGAACTTTGATTTACTACAAAATATCAAACCCAAAAAGTAAAACAGGATGTTCTTTATTTTTCTTTGTTAAAACCTTTTTTTTCCAGTTTAATCTCTCTTTTAGTATATAATTGTCTCTTCTTTTGCCTAATAGTGACGATGTGTTTATGTAGGGCTTGAAGTTCACATTGCTGGAGAACCATAAGGAGTTGCCTCCAGCTAATACAAGGTCAGAAGTTTAAACCTTATTATTTAGAGAGTATAATAGATGCTAATTTTCACAAAATATTCTAATGGTTATCTAAACTTTCTAAATATAGGTTAAGAACATAAAGGTTGGTGGAATAAGAAGACAATAGATACATGAAGGTACCAAAATATTAATGAATTTAATATTTTTTAGCCACACATGATTTTATAATACTTATGTGTATATATATGTTTGCAGGCGGTAAAAAGAACAAATGTTGTTACGACATATGATGTGAAAGAGAAATATGAAAAAGTTATTGATTCTAATCAATTTCACTAATTGATTTTGTTTAGATCAATGTTTTTAAATGTTTGGGTTTTTAGCATAACCCGGATCAGGATACTTTCCAGTTCACAGTTAAACCAGTTCGACCGGTCGGTCCGGTTCGGGTTTCAAAACAGTGTTTTAGATTTTATATATAGAGGAAAACATGCGATTTGTTTATCCATCCCCACATATAGCGTATATATGTGTGGTATAAAAAATCAAAATGTTACTAATATATTTTATAAAAAAATTTGAATTGTAAATTCACATTTTTGTTTCTTTTCATTTAATTTGTGTGCTATTTAAATTGGAGCGATTAAGCAAAACAAAACATATGGCTAGAATTGTCTATCCAAACTGATACGAATAAATAATCTTAAATCAAATTTTGGAAAGATAATTATAAATTAAAATAATATATGGAAATCAAATTTAATTCTACCGCATAAGTAGAACTTATCATACCAACTAAAAAGAAAGAATCCCCCTAATCTTCATGAACCATATAATGCGATTTTATAGAGTTTCGAATGGATAAATATCTATTTTACAATATTATTTCAAAAAATTGGGTACTTTTAAAAATTACAGAGTTTGAGACTATCAAAACAGAAAATAATTTTTTATCCGATCTCTTAAAACATATTTTATAGATCATTAGTGTCAGAAATTATGTTTGTAAACAACTTCTATCCAGTTTGGACAACTAACTTGGAGTTATATTTTAATTAATATTTGGTTAATAAAAAAAGACATATTTTATAGATTAGAATTTTGTTTTTGAAACGTCTGTTACCCATGAGTTTTGCAAATTCAGCAGGACGAATGCAGATATTGCTCATGTTGTTTTTGGAGAACCGGTTTTCTAAGAGTAAAAAATAGTAAAATTGTTACGAGGTAGGCCTATCAATGTGGGCCCCCAGCTAGACAATTTAGGAAATCCAATTTGGTTAATCTTTATAATCGTTCACTTCGGTTCACATTTGATTCGGATCCATCGTCGTGTTGATCCAAATGTTATGGTGAAATCAGTTTTGATCCAAAACCACAATTCTGAGATAGAAAAAACATGACATGTATGAGACGTGACGAATTTTTCTGTCCAGAAATAAACATATTATTTTTGCTTATTTTTTTAACTGTAGTTGTTTCGACTAATAACAAAGCAGATCTGATCCTACTTTTTGACTAAAACAAATAGAATATTGTACTGGTATGAGTTTAGATTATAAATGTTAATAATATTTGTTAAAAATATGTTTACAAACATAATTTCACACATACATAATATATTGTAGACCTGATAAATAATATTAATTTTTGAAATCAATCCCATACTTACGTGCGGATCTGAATCTAATATACAGATATTTAACGACCGAGAACATTCAACTTACGTGGAGAAGTAGAATTGTTTGACATTAATTTACATACGATTGAGTTGACTGAGATAGTCTTTACTCTTTAGAATAAGTTCATCATCCAATTCCGAAGTCTTAAAAAAATATGCTGAATGATAGGGATTGCACTAAATAGTCAAACTATTTTTTGCAAAGTAAAAAGGAACGATGGGGTTTAATTAATTATTGAAGTGTGAATGTGGTTAAGAAGAATATATATCTTTATTTTATTAGATAAAACTTGATTTTAAATCAATAATTCACAGTTGCACAATAAAAATTAATAATTCACAGTTGCACAAAAAAGATTAATAATTCACATGATCTGGTATATTAATTAAAAAAAAGAAACAGATCTTTTCAGACATATATATTTATATATTATAATTTATATATTTATATTAAACATTATTTTATATTTTTAGCTAAAAACCGAAACCAATAAAACAAAATTTAGATAGTTAATTAAACGTGTGTTGTGTGGTCTTCGGTGTGATCGTCGTTGATCTGGTATTTGTCGTTCCATCATCATCCTATGATATGTGGTTGTCACCGTGTAACTCCCTTTTGGTAGAATTTGAATCCGTACGATGTTCTCTCTAAAAGCTCTCTAAATTTTTTTTCGGATTTTGCTTTCAAAAGTTGCAGGGAAAAATAAAGTTTAGGTCTAAACAATGATCATATAAATCTTATTTATATTCCTAAACACGTTTAGGGACTAATGATGCAGATATGGAAAACTTTGGGGCATCTTTGTAAATCTTCAAAACTTGTGGGAAAACCTCCGATTTCGTCCTAGGCTATGCATCGATCGACACATATGAAGCATCGATCGATGTTGATCTCTGAATTCGTCTCCCAACTCTGCAGCTCAGCCTCAATGTTTGATTATGCTCTAAATTTTCCTATTTAGCTCCATTAAGCTCTTATTAAATTCTATAAAGACTCAAAAAGACTATAAAAACTCTAAAAAGATTCTATAGATAAGACTTATATCATGGCTAAAAAGACCTAAAAATCATGATATATTAGTAGTGGTGCGTTATAATCCGACAGCAGTAGCACGATTAACTTGGATTCGAGTTCGGAGGATGGTAGGATTACCGTCATTGTTAACTTCATCGTGCCTGCCTAGCTCAATGGTGAAATCGTGGAGAGACTTGTATGTAAAAGATCCCTCGAGACAAGAGTCTCATATAAAAATCAAAACTTTGAAATTTATACACAAGAGTCTCTTTCCATGTTACAAACTCTACTCAACATGGCTATATGGAAACCGATTTAACAAGAGGAGAAGTGGTGGTAATGTTTTAGATTCCACCAAAAAGTGATTTGGAGTACAATATGCAACATATGATTTGCTCAAACTTTTGAATGGTAAAGTCATATTTAAAAGAACGTGCACTACATATTTATGATGCAAATATCCCTTTTGACAAATGCATTAAATCGTTTTGTCGGTTTTATTTGTGAGCAAATTATAGTCCGTTTGTCTAAAATTTTGATAAATAAATATAAATTTAAGAATCTTCAAAAGATGTCAATATGTAAGATCAGTCGCCTATTCACATTCTTGAAAAATTGAGAATTTTGTTGTTTTGCTCTCGAGCAATTTTGATAAAGTTATCTAAATTTCGTATCTAAATTTTGTAATCCAAAAACTAGCCTCAACACGTAATGAAAAATATCAATTTGAAAATATAACATTGTAAGAGTCTCCAAAAGATATCATTACGTAAGAACTAAGATCAACCGCCTATTCACATTTTTGAATGAATTTTGTTGTTTTGCCCCTAATATATGCGGATAAAGTTTTATCCAAATTTCGTATTTTGTAATCCAAACACTAGCCGTAATCGAACATATCAATTTAAAAAATAACATTTTACCATAACATCAATTGAAGCAACAATTAAGGATGTCATTTTAGTTCACACTCTGATGTTTTTGTTAATTGTGTGTCAGCTCTTAATATTTTGATCAATATGTGTGTGTTTTTCTTTTTAAAATAAATATTAAATTTTATTGAACGAAAAATAAGAGCGATGATGACACAAACATAAATTATTACACTATCATTTTTTCTCCTGTAATGTTACACAAAATTTAAGAAAATAAATATCAACAAACAAGATTTGTTTCTTTATAAAAACTATATATATTTCCCTATATTGTTGATGACTCTTCTTTCCTTAAGATTTTTTTCTTTTTTTAATAACAAATGCTAATGTTGTTTAAAAAAACTTTTTACCAAATCACATTTGTTACATTTGCCTTTCCCACCTTTGCTACATTTGTTGTATAAACATTAGATAAAATAATTTTTTAAAAAAATTCATTTCTTATTAAAAGAAGATTTTGATAAATGAATTAATACATACAGTATGTACTAATGTACCAAAGCATATCAAAATCTATCCAAAACTTGGATTTCTAGGTTGACGTGGCCCAACCAAAATCTCAAGTTCTCTGCGGATGACGAACCATCTCAATATCTCTATTTTTTAATCAAACCACGGTTACATAAAATTCGTGACATGTAGTTGGCTTTCTTGTCGTTTTATTTCACCTCATTTTTTTTTTTTTTTAAAATAAGTCCCCATCTTTTTAACAGTTCTTCAACTCTCCTCCACCACCACCACCATTGTCACCAACACCACCATTTAACACACACTTTCGTTTTTAGTGGATTCTTCTAAAGCGCGTTTTGTTTTCACTGTTCTTGATAACATAAGTTTTCCTAAAATTATATTCTCTATAAAAATCTTACTTACATTCTCACAAGAAAAAGAAAAAAAAAAAGTCACCTTTTCTAATGGCTTCATCTGCATTTGCTTTTCCTTCTTACATAATCACCAAAGGTGTTTCAACTGATTCTTGCAAATCAAATCCTTTGTCTTCTTCTCGATCTTTGGTTACAGATCTTTCATCGCCATGTCTGAGACCCAACACCAACAACAACAACAATTCCCATGTAAGTTGAAATCTCTCTTCTCTTCTTCTCTGCTTCTGTGTTTCATCGGTGAAAGTATACTTTAGGAACTGTGAGATTTTTGTAGCTACCCATTTGGTGAATTAAAAAAATGGGTTTACTTTGTTTTTGTCTAAAGTCAAACAAATTGGACTCCTTTTTTTATATGTTAGTTTATTGAGATTTCAAGAAAAATATTGTGAAATTAGACTCTTTTCTAGTTCTGAATTCTGGGAACTGATTAGAGAAAACGACAGCTTTTGGTCTTTATATTATTGTTGTGACTTGGGGGTTTGTGTACACTTTACAGTCAAACAGAAAGGCAAAAGTGTATGCTTCACTTGCAGAGAAGGGTGAGTATTATTCAAACAGACCACCAACTCCATTACTTGACACAATCAACTACCCAATCCACATGAAAAATCTTTCTGTCAAGGTAAAAACTTATAGCTTCGGTCTATTTGGTTTTGGCTTTCTACAAAATTGTTGTCCCAAATTGATAGGATTGGTGGTGGCATGCAGGAACTGAAACAACTGTCTGATGAGCTGAGATCAGATGTGATCTTTAATGTCTCCAAGACCGGTGGACATTTAGGGTCAAGTCTTGGTGTTGTGGAGCTTACCGTGGCTCTTCATTACATTTTCAACACTCCACAAGACAAGATTCTTTGGGATGTTGGTCATCAGTCTTATCCTCACAAGATTCTTACAGGGAGAAGAGGAAAGATGCCGACTATGAGGCAAACCAATGGTCTCTCCGGTTTCACCAAACGAGGAGAGAGTGAACATGATTGCTTTGGTACTGGACACAGTTCAACCACAATTTCTGCTGGCTTAGGTAATCTAATCAATCAAATCCCTTTAGTGTCTTTGCCTTATCTTGTTTTGTCTAGACAGTAAACAAAACTGAATCAGAAATGTTGGGTTTACAGGAATGGCGGTAGGAAGGGATTTGAAGGGTAATAACAACAACGTGGTTGCTGTGATTGGTGATGGTGCGATGACGGCAGGGCAGGCTTATGAAGCCATGAACAATGCAGGATATCTAGACTCCGATATGATTGTGATTCTCAATGACAACAAGCAAGTCTCATTACCTACTGCTACTTTGGATGGACCAAGTCCACCTGTTGGAGCATTGAGTAGTGCTCTTAGCCGGTTACAGTCTAACCCAGCTCTCAGGGAGTTGAGAGAAGTCGCAAAGGCAAGTTTTTTTCCATTTCTTTTCTTGGATGGCAAAGAATCATGTTCCTTATGGAGTAGCGTTTTGTTGTGTATAGGGTGTGACGAAGCAAATAGGTGGGCCGATGCATCAATTGGCTGCTAAGGTAGATGAGTATGCTCGAGGAATGATAAGCGGGACTGGATCATCACTGTTTGAAGAACTAGGTCTTTACTATATTGGTCCAGTTGATGGACACAACATAGACGATATGGTAGCTATTCTCAAAGAAGTTAAGAGTGCAAGAACTACAGGACCAGTACTTATTCATGTCGTGACAGAGAAAGGTCGGGGTTATCCATACGCAGAGAGAGCTGATGACAAATACCATGGTAAATGGAAATGGATACCATTCTTGTTTAGTTCTTAAGAAAATGCAGTATGTATTGATTCTTATTTTTCTTTCAGGGGTTGTGAAATTCGATCCAGCGACTGGTAAACAGTTCAAAACTACTAATAAGACACAGTCTTACACAACTTACTTTGCGGAGGCATTAGTTGCGGAAGCAGAGGTAGACAAAGATGTGGTTGCGATTCATGCAGCCATGGGAGGTGGGACTGGTTTAAATCTCTTCCAACGTCGCTTCCCAACAAGATGTTTTGATGTTGGCATAGCGGAACAACATGCAGTTACTTTTGCTGCGGGTTTAGCTTGTGAAGGTCTTAAGCCCTTCTGTGCTATATATTCGTCTTTCATGCAGCGTGCTTATGACCAGGTAAGTTCAAACATCTTAAATTACTTTACTTTCTAATGAAACGTTTTACATAAGTAATAGAGTATATGGATGGTGGCCTTCTCTGTATAGGTTGTACATGATGTTGATTTGCAAAAGTTACCTGTGAGATTTGCGATGGATAGAGCTGGACTTGTTGGAGCTGATGGTCCAACACATTGTGGAGCTTTTGATGTGACATTTATGGCTTGCCTTCCTAACATGATAGTGATGGCTCCCTCAGATGAAGCTGATCTCTTTAACATGGTTGCAACTGCTGCTGCGATTGATGATCGTCCTTCTTGTTTCCGTTACCCTAGAGGTAACGGTATTGGCGTTGCATTACCTCCAGGAAACAAAGGTGTTCCCATTGAGGTATAACTTAAAATCTGATCTTCTCATAATTTTTTTTTCTCTTCCTTAACCATCTTGATCAGAAAAACAAACTCTTTGGGGGTATTTCAGATTGGGAGAGGTAGAATTCTAAAGGAAGGAGAGAGGGTTGCGCTGTTAGGTTATGGCTCAGCAGTTCAGAGCTGTTTAGGAGCAGCCATAATGCTCGAAGAACGTGGATTAAACGTAACTGTAGCAGATGCAAGGTTTTGCAAGCCATTGGACCGTGCTCTCATTCGCAGCTTAGCTAAATCGCACGAGGTGCTGATTACAGTTGAAGAAGGTTCGATTGGAGGGTTTGGATCGCATGTTGTTCAGTTCCTTGCGCTCGATGGTCTTCTTGATGGGAAACTCAAGGTTACTTACTTACTTACATACATATATATATATGTTCTGTCTTTTCAAAATCTATTGTTTCTAATTTGCAAACTTTGTATACAGTGGAGACCAATGGTACTGCCGGATCGGTACATCGACCACGGTGCACCAGCTGATCAACTAGCTGAAGCTGGACTCATGCCATCTCACATCGCAGCAACCGCACTAAACTTAATCGGTGCACCAAGGGAAGCTCTGTTCTGAGAGTAAGTCTGTGGCTAAAACATATAAACGAACATTCTAAATGCAACCGAAGGTTTATTCTAACTGCTACTGATCAAGGTTCCCGTCGAAAAGAAGTAGCAGAAAAAGTCCTTTAGCAACTGAGATGATTAAGAAAAAAGCAAAAACAAGGTTGTATGGTTGTGTAAAAAATTAGTGTTATGGTAAAATTTGTATTTTTTATTTTTGTAATTTTGTTTAGGGGTGTGATGAAGATCGAGTTGTACAATCATCTAACATGCATCTTGTAAAAATCAGTTACATTTCTTTGTGTATCTTCATTTAACCTTTGTGTGAGATGTCCGGTAGGAGTGATTCGAACGCACCAATCCGCTGACCTGGAATTTTTTCCGGTTTACTTTCTTTAACAAAAGCTCCAACTCCCAAGACCAAGACTCTAGTCTAAGGCATGGAAAGGCGCTATATGAGAAATTAAAGAGTTATCTGTCTTGTTAATTACTCCCTGAAAACAACTTAATTTTCTGTTTTATCTTTCATTAACACATCATTTCATTTGTTTTAACTTTTAAGTAATTAAAAAGCCAAAAATAAAAGATAAAAATTGAAAATTTGATTGATAAAATTGCATAGTAAATACAAAATGACAAGTAATATGAAACAAAAATTTAACTTTAGAATGACAAGTAAAAAAAAAACTGGAGGGAATAAGAAAAGAAAAGATACTATAGAAATTATGTTCTTGTCTAATACTCTTTTAGATTCGAATTAATTTTCGTTATAGATTGTTTGTTTCACACAAATTAAAACAATGGATAAATATTATATTATATCATTGCTTGACTATTAAAATTCTAAAGTATTTGATATTTTATTTATATAGTAAATGATGAATGAGATATTTTTTTCTATTAAAAGTGACATATGAAAACAAAAACGATAACTAAATTGAAACAAAAAAAAATAAATCTAGAATGACAACTATTTTGAAATGGAGGTTAACATTTCAGATTTTTTAAATAAGATGATTAAGATTATGTTTTTTAACATTTCATATTTTTTAAATAAGATGATTAAAATTTGTTTTTTTAATAAAAATCAATTTATGCAATTTTTACTTTGTAATGTGTCTATAGTCTATATCAAACAAACTTAATGTAGTGTAAATCTTAATTGAATTGAATTATTAAAAAAAGACAACACATAGTACCTTAATTATGCTCTTATCCCTCTTTCATTAAAACCGGTTTATTTTAGGATTATTATTTTTGCTTCATAAAGATGAATGTAATCAATTTTCTTTATTAGTTTATCTTTACCACAAAAACATAATGTAAACTTTAATTAAATTGATTAGTTCAAACAATAGAATAAAGTTCGAATTGATAAGAAAATTAATTTTTTAATATATGTGAATAATTTAAAACAAACAACTTAAAAAAAACTCACAGCCAATACATAGGTTAATATATGTGATATTATAGTTCATGCAATGCAATACTTGGTTTTTTGTCTCGAAAATGATATGAAACTTAATGCCACAAAACCTCTAAAAAGGTCTATTTTGACGTAACTACACATTACGAAATAGTACATTTGGCGTTGGGATTTTCATCACTGAACTTCATCAGAAACTTCTCCAATTCTTTACGCTCATCACTATTTGGTTCAATAGCCTTTGCAGCGTCTTCTGGAACAATGTCATCACCCTTCTTCTCACTTTTGACCACAACCTCCACGTCTTCACATGTTACTTTCTTGAGTTTTTTCAACAACTTCTCCTCGTTAAAACTTCCAGTGACCACAATCTTTTGGTTCTTAGTATCCGTCACACATGATGCAACTCCTAATAATCAATCATACATTACACAAAACAATTATCACAACATGCATGCAATTATATATACTTAAAACTAATTATTAATTATTCTACCTTTGAATTTGGGTATGGTTTCAGTCATAATTTTCGCACATCCGTCACAGTTATCCGGTATCTTGAATGCGACATCCCTAACAGTAGAACATATCGAAGAAGAGTGACTAAGAGAACTTTTCATAAACATGGTTTTAAGAATATAAACTACGCTGACCTGTTAGGACCATTTGCGGGTGAAAGCGGTAAGCAAGACAAACCCATCTTTTTTTTTATAACTTTATTAGCCACCAAACAAAAAAATTAAGATGGATCTTTTTTTTTTTTTTTTTTTTTTTTTTTTCTGCACAAAGAAGGATCTATTTATCGACAGCCTAAAACCCTTTATTATATATACACACACATTCATACAAATGCAGAACGCATAGACACGACAGACAATATTTTTTTTGAAGAAGTGCAAAAAAAAGAAATATATAATAGATTACCCAATCATTGATCAATACCATATATGCTTTTCTAGGTGTATAATAAATATTATAAGCTAATTTATATACACATTTTTTTTTTTGCATAGGGAAACATATTTTATAATATTATTAAGTGTTAAACAAGCATTTTATCAATATATTAAATTTTCAGATATCTTTGAAATTAGACCTCAAACATTTCTCAATTTAATTTCGTATTTTAGTTAGAAAATATTCTTATATTCTAACTTTCTTAATTCTTAGGCTTTCTTTTTTGTTTTTTTTCTGTTACTTGTGAATATTATTTAATTCATTTTTTGGCTTTAATATTTCTATATATACTAAATAATTGTGCTACAGTTGTCAAAGAAAACTATGCCATGTCATTTTCTGTAATGTTTTTGTCTAACAAAAGTTATATTGGTTTTAACCTATATATTTATCTATAAAAGCAAGATAAACAAAAAAAATCAGGAAAGGTAGTTAAATGATACTATCCAAATAGGCGTGAGCGTACGGATAACCCGTTTGGGTTTGGGTATTATCTGTTCATGTTCGGATAAATGGTTTTAAAGAAAATAGAATCTATTGGATAATTTTAGGGTTTTGGTTTGGGTTCGGATCGGTTGGTGATATATCATAGTTTTTATGGTTTTTAACCATGATATAAGGAGTCTTTTGATTTGTTTCTAGGATGTTTTGGAGTCTTTGCAGGTTTTCTAGGATTTTAGTATGGATGGAGCAAAGTAGAGCAATTTGGATCAGTTTGGAGCAATAATCCACAGCTTATCGGTTGGAATCAATCAGAGGAGATGGTGTCGATCGACACCTATATGGCATCGGTCGACACCCAGTCCAAATCGACGAGAGAGCCAAATTTGGAAGTTTTACATCTGCCCCAAAGTTTTCCATAATTGCAAATAAGTCCCTGACATGTTTTAGGACATATAAATAGTATTTTTAGGTTTTCCAAACCATAAGTTGTACTCTATCAAGTTTTATTTTTCCTTCAACCGTGAGAGATTTTTGAGAGCTATTGGAGAGAGAGATCTGCTTTGTAGAGAAGAATTCTTGAACTCCTTCTACTTTTTTAATCTCTATTGCTTATTATTCAGAATTATGTTTTGTTCTTCATTGAATATGTCTGAGTAGTTTGCTTGTTAGGTTTAGGGTTTTTCACAGGGTTTTTATGAATTATTAGATTTGTTTATTTAGGATTCTTTATCTTTCTAGATCTTCATCTTAGGTTGTTCTTCATATTAATCCTTGATTGATCATCTAGAATTAATAATCTAGGAAAATAAATTGATATGAGAATATAATTGATTTTCCTGATAAAAACTTTTGATGAGCAAAATTATTTCTTGCAAAGAGATTTGATTTAATAATTTTGTGAACAATCTAAACCTGATTTTATTGCTGATTTATTACCTAGAATTTTGCAAAGAGATTTGGATTTCTGGTTTTAAATTTAGATAACTAGATATTCACCCGCGGTACACCGCGGAGCTATTTTTTAATAAAATAATGTAATTTGTTATATATATATATAACTAATGTTTAATTTGTATTTCGTTAAAATGTACAACTTTACAAATATAGATATATAATATAGAAATTAGAAAGTATTTTGTTAGTAGTATAGAATTCCTACGTGTACTAAAAGTAGAAATGTTATATCGACCGCTAATACTTAACTATGTATGTTTTGTTCATATATTTATAGAAAAATAGATGTTATAAACATAAAATATAACATAAACCAATAAACTAATTGACCCGTGGTTCAGCCGATCCAACTAATTGACCCAGCAACCTAAAAGACTTCCGGTTCACCTTCCAGTCCGGTTTTAAAAACATTGTCGTTTACTGATTATGCCGATTGTTTAGGAAATGTCTGTGTGAAGAAAATATTGTTTTGTAAAATTAGAAACTTAATATTAATTAAATTAATTATAAACTTAATACTTAATGTTAAAGGAGTGGTTCCAATTCTTTTGGGTGATGTTTGATTCGAATTGCGTTTAACAATAATTTCCGATTATATACTGATAATCATGAAAAACCAAATACAAAATTTAGGGTTTATACAATTTCAAAATCGAATATGAATTTTGTAAGTTCGTTTTCGTTGAAGCAACTAAGCATCTCAAATTTAGGTTTTAATATGAATCAAAGAGACCTTACTCTCGAAATCTGTTTTTTTTTTTTTTTTAAGATGGAACTTTATCCCAAATTGACATAAAGAATCAATCACAAAGATAATGAACTCAATCTAATCCTTTCATAGGATTATAGTTTAAACACTCTTTTATTTTTCTAACTATGTTTCAGATGAAAACCTATCCTCAAATCCATGAAGATGCTGCATGGTCTAATATTGTTGTAGGATGGTCGGCAACGACACCATAATAAAAAGGTTGGTTCCCAATATTACTGAATTTAATTTATTAATTCAACCTCTCATAAAAATCGAGTAGGTAGGTTAAGTATACCCCAACGATTTGAGATCCTGAATATTCAGCTTTTCATTTCACACTGTATGAAATAAACTCCTGCAAAATCAGAACTGGATAAATTTTTAAAATTAGTGTTAAGAATGTATAATCTTTGAAGTAGGTTTAAATATGTTTCTATCTAAATTACATTGTTTTATGATTTCTAGTCCGGAAAAAAGCAAGGGTTTATTTCATGCAAGCAGCCAAAGCACAGGCATCAAACTCATTTTGTATAGATGATGCGCTGGTTTGAACTGACCACTGGAAATACTCAAGCTAACTGATCTCCACTCTTCGGAATGATCTTGTTTCCAAACCGGTTCATCAAGTCATTTTTCACGGAAGCGTGGATCTTTGTACCCTGAAATAACATTAGATTTGTTTAGTTTTATAAGAACTTGAATATGTATGTATACAAAATGGTGATAGTTTTAAAAAAATTATTTATACTCACTTCACTTGAACATCAGCGAGTAACATGTCCAAAGTTTCGCCCAATTTTGTTGTATACGTCTTCTAGGTATGAAGAATCCAAACTTGAACTGTCCATGAAATCTTCTAAGGCTTAACATCTCGGAGGAATGCCAAGGATACAACCATTGGCAATACTTTTTGTGTGTTTAGCGACTTTTAAAGGAGGAATGGTAAGTGTTTGATGATTTTCATAGTGAGTTTGATGACCATATTTATAGATGAATGTTACTTTAGGGATTAGGTAAAAAGGTATTAATGTTAGTTTTTTGTGAAAGCAAAAAATCTTGGATACGCTTAACAGAAAAGGATAGTTCATCAATTTAGAATGAATGATTTTTGATTTACGGGAAATATTCAATATATGACGAAGGATTGATTGAGCGTTGATTATGGAATTTTGGTTTATTAGATAATTATTTTTGTAGATTTTGTGGTGATTAAGTTTTGAAGATTTCTTTTTATTCTTATATTTTTTCGATTATACATGAAATAACTAATGGGCAAGGCTTTTTTGGTGGGTTTCGTACCGGCCGGTAATTCAGGTTATGTAATTTTCGGAAACAGATGGGCTTGGGCTTAGGTATTTTTGAGTTGTAATCGTCGAACCCAAACTTAAATTTTTACTAATAAAGACAGTGGCATGGTTGTAAATAAGTTGGAACTTCAGGAATTTTTTCATAAATGTTTCTGAAAATTTATATATAGATATTTGCAGTGAGAACTGATTTATTTTACAAAAGTGTTTAGAGTTCTAGTTCTGATCTTAATTGCTTGAATTCTATTTATTTTTTGATTTAATATTTCATAATTTCCTGAGAAATACTCTAGACCTAACTTTTTGATCCATTGAATTTACAACAGTTTTATTAAATATTTTGCATTGCTTTTCTTTATTTAAATCAATTTGTTTAGCATAATTATAAAACTCTATAATCCATTGTGTTTGATCTTGAGTCTCTGTGGAATTCGACCCCTAAGTACTGCATTGATCTCTTAATTTGAGAGAATAGCTCTAGGGTAAATTTGAGCATATCAAATTTTGGCGTCGTTGCCGGGGACTCTTTGATCTACCATTAGATTTGAGTTTTTAATTTTGTCTAAATTTTTCTTTTTATTTTCTACTTACACGTTTTGGTTTTTTTTCTTCTCTTTGGTGTTTCAGGTGCATGCCTCCTAGACCTCACACAAGGAGTAACAAGACTGGTCCTATTGTGAATCTTACAAACCAAGAGTTGGGAAAACTTGAGCGTGAGAACCGAAAAGCAGCCAAATCTTTGAAGATGGTTAACCCAATCATTCTGATGCGTGATGAAGATGGTGCTTTGAGGGATCAAGAGGGCCACTTGCGCAATGAGCAGGGCCAAAAGCTTGATGCAGAAGGCAATGTGATTGCTGAAATTGCTGTTGTCGACGAGCCAGCTGATGGTGTCGACGGTGTCGATCGACACCAACAGGGTATCGATCGACACCCACCTGCTGCAGACGGACATGGAGCTGCAAACCATATCCAAAACCCGGTTAGAAGACAGGAGAACAACCGAGACTTGATCAGGACCATTGCTGACTACAACCGGGCTGATCTTGTGTATGAGAACCGGTCTGCTATTGTTCCTCCTCCATTCCAGAGGAATAATTTTGAGTTGAAACCTGCATACTTTCAACTAGTTGGGCAGAGACCTTTCTCTGCTTTGCCCAATGAGAAGCCCTTGGACCATATTGAACACTTTGAAGACCTTGTGACTAGTATCAAGGCCAATGGTGTGACTGAAGACTTCATCTATTGCAAGCTCTTCCCATACTCACTTGCAGGAGAAGCATCTCACTGGTTAAAACAGTTGCTAGCTGGATCTTTGACATCTTGGCAACAAATTAAGGTGGCTTTCCTCAACCATTTCTATGATGATGCAATGTCAGATGAGCTGAGAGTCAAGATCTCTTCATTCAAGCAAGGACATGATGAAGCTTTCAAGGCAGCTTGGGTGAGATTCAAAGCTTATCAAAGGGACTGTCCACACCATGGTTTTTCAAAGGTACAACTGTTGAGTATCTTTTTTAGAGGGTGTGACTGGAAGTATCAGTTAGCTTTGGATGCTGCAAGTCATGGGAACTTCAAGACAAGATTTCCAGAAGATGCAGAAGTTTTGATTTAGAATTTGGCTTCTAGCAATAGCACTAAAAGAGCTGATGTTGAAAGAAAGAGACTGCATGGAGAGTTTGATTCAAACCAGCTAGCTTCTGTTAATGCTAAGCTGAATTCAGTGCACAATCTCCTTATGGGTAAGAAGTCAGTCCAATTTGCTGCTGAAGTTGAGACATTTGAGCCAGAGCCAGAGAATACATAGGAGAATGTCAACTATGTGTATGGAGCTGGGTATCAGGGACAAAGACTCAGTAATCAGCAAGGCAACATACCTTACAATGGTGACCAGAAGCAGCAACAGAACAATGGCTATACAAGGACCTATGGGAACTTATCTTATCAGTCCCCTCCTAAGAATTCTTCAGAGAGTAGAATGGAAGCCATGCTTGAGCAGCTTTTGCAAAGACAAGAGCAATTGACAGTGACATTCAATGGAAAGATTGACAATGTCTACATTGATCTGAATGGGAAGATAGAAGCATTGAACATTCATGTCAAGAAGTTAGAGAATCAAGTTATTCAGACTGCTGGGTCTGTCAAACGACAAGAGGGTTTTCTTCCTGGAAGAACTGAGTCAAACCCCAAGCATGCGTGTAATGTCATATCTGTGAGAGATGAAGATGCTGTTGAAATTGTTTCTGCCGAACTAGGTGAAAAATTGACAAAATCCTCGGTTTCAGATGATGGCATCGATCGACATCACCTGGGTGTCAATCGACACTTATCTCAGACGGAACCAGAAGCTGCAAAATCTCAGGTTCCAGCAGTTGAGAGGGTCTACAAGCCTAAGGTTCCTTTTCCCAAGCCAAGAAAGTCCAAGCAGAAGATGGAGGAAGCTAGATGCAAGGCAATGATGGACAAGGTGATGATTGAGATGCCATTGATTGATGCAGTAAATCTTTCACCACCACTTAGGCGCTATATCAAGAGAATGGTATCGAACAGTTTGAGCCCTGAGGAAGGAGCACTGCTTACAAAAGATGTCAGTGCAATTCTGTTAAACCAGTTTGAACAGAGGAAGAAGGGAAAGAAGCAGGAGGTGGTTGTCTCTAAGGAAGTGAGTGCAATCATTCAATGTAAGACTGTAGAGAAGTTACCAGATCCTGGAAGCTTTGTACTTTATTGCTCTATCTCCACAGGAAGGTTTGCTCACTCACTTTGCGACCTTGGCTCTAGCATCAACTTGATGCCACATTCTGTTGCTGTGAGACTTGGGATGACAGAATTCAAGCCAACTCAGATTTCTCTAATCCTAGCTGATCGATCCCAAAGAATTCCTGAAGGTGTTTTAGAGGATATTCCAATTAAGGTTGGCAACTTCATGATTCCCACTGACTTTGTGGTGCTGAAGTATGATCAAGAGCCTAAAGATCCTCTCATCTTAGGAAGATCTTTATTGGCTACAGCTGGTGCCATCATTGATGTGCAGAAGGGACACATAGCACTGAATGTGGATGGTTTGAGTATAAATTTTGAGATGGATAAGCTGAGGAGGGTTCCTACTATTGATGGGCAGACTTTTTCTGTTGAGAAAGTTTCTGATATTCGAGCATCAGGCTTAGTGTTGATCGACACTACCACTGTGTCGATCGACACCCCTCCACGACCGAGACAAAACTTGTCCACAACTGATGCTTCAAGTTAGAAAGCTGTTCCCAGACAGAAGAGTCACCAATCCATACTTCAGAGTCCTCAGGTAAGGCCAATGTTTGCATCTTCTTTACCTAATCCTCCTATCATTAACAAGAATTTCAAAGATACAGAAACTGTTTTGCAGTTAACCAAGCCACGATATTATCGTAGAGCGCTTGTTTCTTCTGTTGATGATTTTGCAGGACATAAGAGAAGCAAGCCCATCCCTGAATCCCGCCCTGGTCCTGTTCCTCACATCCTTGGCAAGCTTCATACACCTAAAGCTTATACACCACCTTGGATGAAGAGGTCATTCTCTCAGAAGCATTCACTGCCACGTTCTAATTCACCGGATGCCCGAGCTCCAGCACAGTCAAGCTAATGACTGAAAACAAGCGCTTAGTGGGAGGAAACCCACTTCTAGGTTTTTCTTTTCCTTTTGAGTCATTTTTGTTTTTGCATTGAGCCAGTTTGTGTTTGAAATTTGTTTGAACTTATGAACTATCTATCTATCATGTTGCTTTTGACTAGTGTTTGAGTGTCTCTTAACAGAATAATCATCCAAGGATTGATCTAACCACTCAACAACACAACCAACTGCAACTAAGAAGGAGTTACGGCCAAAAACCACCATTCGTGATGAGTGTCGATCGACACTGAAATGGTGTCGGTCAACACCCCGTGGTAACCCGAAACCAGTTCATCTTTTCATTACAATTTTCAATATATTTTTGTCTCTTTTTGCTTTCTTCTTACTTGATAACACTGGGGACAGTGTTGTTTAAGTCTGGGGGAGGTTAGTTACTAACTATGTTTTTGTTTTTGAGTTTCAGTTGTGTCAGTCAAAACCATAAAGTTTGAGTCAAAATTTTCTTTTTGTCTTTGGGAATTATGATCTTGAATAATGATTTCTCTTATTTGGCTAACACTCTAATGATTATTTGTTTATGCTTGATCTCAGAACTGAAGCTTAGAAAGACTATGAGCCTTATCAACAATTCTGAAAGCCCTTATTCAATGGATATCTGATTGATCTAACATTGTCTCAACTTTTATCAGGATTTTAACTGGACTTAATCTCTTACTTTGGGGTTGGATATCAGTGGACTAGACTTCTTCTTCGGGCCATACAAGACAGTGCAATTTTTCAAAGTATGTCTCCCCTCTCTCTTCCCTTCAGTGCTTTAAAAAAAAAGAATAGATGATTTTGATCAGTTTAGAGAGGTAGGTAAATTACCTGTGACCTCATTATTCTACTCTTGAGTCAAATGATCACACAAAGCTTGGAAGCGAGGGAAAGGTAAATTACTGATGACCCCGGTATTCGCTTACACCTTTGATTTACTAAAAAAAAAAAAAAAAATTGGAAGTGAGAAAAGGGAGAGGAAAGGAGATGTATGAAGAATGTCCTGGCCTGAAGAGAGTTCATATGCCACTGATCGATACACCAAGGTAAGAACTCACCTGTACTTGCTTTAATATTGACTAATGAGATGACAATGGAGATTTCAGAGATTCCAAAGGATTGTGGAATTTGAGTAAGGAATGTTGATGCTTATCATGGTTAAGTATAAGTAGTAAGTTCTTGAGTCAGGTAAATGAAGAGTGCGAATAAGAATCATCATGCAGTTGAGTGAGTTCCCTGTTTTCAAACTTCTTTCACATGTCTAAGCCTATGTTTTGCTTGAGGGCAAGCAAAGGCTAAGTCTGGGGGAGTTGATATATCATGGTTTTTATGGTTTTTAACCATGATATAAGGAGTCTTTTGATTTGTTTCTAGGATGTTTTGGAGTCTTTGCAGGTTTTCTAGGATTTTAGCATGGATGGAGCAAAGTAGAGCAATTTGGATCAGTTTGGAGCAATAATCCACAGCTTATCGGTTGGAATCAATCAGAGGAGATGGTGTCAATCGACACCTATATGGCATCGGTCGACACCCAGTCCAAATCGACGAGAGAGCCAAATTTGGAAGTTTTACATATCTGCCCCAAAATTTTCCATAATTGCAACATAAGTCCCTGACATGTTTAGGACATATAAATAGTATTTTTAGGTTTTCCAAACCATAAGTTGTACTCTATCAAGTTTTATTTTTCCTGCAACCCTGAGAAATTTTTGAGAGCTATTGGAGAGAGAGATCTGCTTTGTAGAGAAGAATTATTGAACTCCTACTTTTTTAATCTCTATTGCTTATTATTCATAATTATGATTTGTTTTTCATTGAATATGTCTGAGTAGTTTGCTTGTTAGGTTTAGGGTTTTTCACAAGGGTTTTATGAATTATTAGATCTGTTTATTTTGGTTTCTTTATCTTTCTAGATCTTCATCTTAGGTTGTTCTTCATATTAATCTTTGATTGATCATCTAGAATTAATAATCTAGGAAAATAAATTGATATGTGAATATAATTGATTTTCCTGATAAAACCTTTTGATGAGCAAAATTATTTCTTGCAAAGAGATTCGATTTAATAATTTTGTGAACAATCTAAACCTGATTTTATTGCTGATTTATTACTTAGAATTTTGCAAAGAGATTTGGATTTCTGGTTTTAAATTTAGATAATATTTGCAGTGAGAGCTGATTTATTTTACAAAAGTGTTTAGAGTTCTAGATCTGATCTTAATTGCTTGAATCCTATTTATTTCTTGATTTAATATTTCATAATTTCCTGAGAAATACCCTAGACCTAGCTTTTTGTTCCATTGAATTTACAACAGTTTTATTTAATATTTTGCATTGCTTTTCTTTGTTTAAATCAATTTGTTTAGCATAATTATAAAACTCTATAATCCATTGTGTTTGATCTTGAGTCTCTGTGGAATTCGACCTCTAAGTACTGCATTGATCTCTTAATTTGAGAGAGTAGTTCTAGGGTAAATTTGAGCATAGCAGTTGGATACAAAGTTTAAAACTCGATTACTATCCGAACTACCGGATATCCGAAAAAATTCTTAAAAATTAATTAAATGTAAATAATTTTAGCTAAATTTTGACATATGTAACAAATCTAATTGATATATTCAAAATTATAATTATAATTTTAGATAATTGAATTATATCAATGCTAAATATTATTAATATTGTAGATATATTTATATATTTTGGGATTTTATAAGTACCTGTTTGGATAACGGGTATTACCTAACCTGAATATGAGTCCATAGATTTAACAATATAGAATCGAATAGAGTTATTTATGTATACCCGGACCCAACCCAAACCGGTATTTTCGGATCGGGTTCCGGGTTGGGTATTCGGGTACGGTTTTTTTGCTCAGCTCTTCCAAACCAGCTAATGATACAAAACTTTCTTAGTTTTTTTTTCCTTAAATCGATCGACACCCACCTGCAGCAAACGTACGTGGAGCTGCCAACCACGTCCAGAACCCAGTTCGAAGACATGATCAAAACCGGGACTTGATCAGGACCATTGCTGACTACAACCGGGTTGATCTTGTGTATGAGAACCGGTTTGCTATTGTTCCTCCACCATTCCAGAGGAATGACTTTGAGCTGAAGCCTGCTTACTTCCAGCTAGTTAGGCAGAGACCTTTCTCTAACCTGCCCCATGAGAAGCCTTTGGACCACATTGAGCACTTTGAGGATCTTGTAACCAGTATCAAGGCTAATGGAGTGACTGAGGATTTCCTATTCTGCAAGCTTTTCCCATACTCACTTGCAGGAGAGGCAACTCAGTGGTTGAAGCAGTTGCCAGCCGGATCTTTGAAAAATTGGCATGATATCAAGGTGGCTTTACTCAACCATTTCTATGATGATGCAATGTCAGATGAGCTAAGAGTCAAGATCTCTTCATTCAAGCAAGGACATGATGAAGCTTTCAAGGCAGCTTGGGTGAGATTCAAAGCTTATCAAAGGGACTGTCTGCACCATGGTTTTTCAAGGGTACAACTGTTGAGTATCTTCTTTAGAGGGTGTGACTGGAAGCATCAGTTAGCTTTGGATGCTGCAAGTCATGGGAACTTCAAGACAAGATTTCCAGAAGATGCTGAAGTTATGATTGAAAATTTGGCTTCTAGCAATAACACTAAAAGAGCTGATGCTGAAAGAAAGAGACTGCATGGAGAGTTTGATTCAAACCAGCTAGCTTCTGTTAATGCTAAGCTGGATTCAGTACACAATCTTCTTATGGGTAAGAGGTCAGTCCAATTTGCTGCTGAAGTTGAGACATTGGAGCCAGAGCCAGAGAATACAGAGGAGAATGTCAACTATGTGTATGGAGCTGGGTATCAGGGACAGAGATTCGGTAATCAGCAAGGCAACCGACCTTACAATGTGACCAGAAGCAGCAACAGAACGATGGCTATACAAGAACCTATGGGAATTCATCTTATCAGTCTCCACCTCCTAAGACTTCTTCTGAGAGTAGAATGGAGGCCATGCTTGAGCAGATTCTTCAGGGACAAGAGAATTTGACAGTGACATTCAATGGAAAGATTGACAATGTCTACGCTGAGCTGAATGGGAAGATAGAAGCATTGAACATTCATGTCAAGAAATTAGAGAATCAAGTTATTCAGGCTGTTGGGTCTGTTAAACGACAAGAGGGGTATCTTCCTGCGAGAACTCAGTTAAACCCCAAGCATGCTTGCAATGCCATATCAGTGAGAGATGAAGAGGATAGTGAAATTGCTTCTGTATAAAAGGGAGAAAAATCGGACAATCTCTCGGTTTCAGATGATGGTGTCGATCCGACACCCTGGACACTCATCCCAGACGAACCCAGAACCTGCAAAATCTCAGGTTCCAGTAGTTCAGAGAATGTACAAACCAAAGGTGCCTTTTCCTAAGCCTAGGAGGTCTAAGCAGGAGCTTGAGGAAGCTAAATGCAAAGCTATGATGGACAAGGTGATGATTGAGATGTCTTTGATTGATGCAGTAAAGCTTTCACCACCACTTAGGCGATATGTTAAGAGAATGGAATCAAACGGTTTGAGCCTTGAAGAAGGAGCACTGCTTACTAAGGATGTCAGTGCAATTCTTTTAAACCAGACTCCACAGAGGAAGAAGGAAAAAAAGCAGGAGGTGGTTGTCTCTAAGGAAGTGAGTGCAATGTAGGACTAAAGAGAAGTTACCAGATCCTGCAAGCTTTGTACTTGATTGCTCTATCTCCACAGGAAGGTTTGCTCACTCACTTTGCAATCTTGGCTCTAGCATCAACTTGGTGCCACATTCTGTTGCTCTGAGACTTGGGATGACAGAATTCAAGCCAACTCAGATTTCTCTTATCTTAGCTGATCGCTCCCGACGAATTCCTGAAGGTGTTTTAGAGAATATTCCAGTTAAGGTTGGAAATTTCATGATTCCCACAGACTTTGTGGTACTGAAGTATGATAAAGAGCCTAAAGATCCTCTCATCTTAGAAAGATCTTTCTTGGCTACAGCTGGTGCTATCATTGATGTGCAGAAGGGACACATAACACTGAATGTGGAAGGTTTGAGTATGAATTTTGAGATGGATAAGCTGAGAAGAGCTCCTACCATTGATGGACAAAATTTTTATGTTTAGAAGGTTGCTGCAACACGAGCATCAGGCTCAGTGTCGATCGACACAGAGGAGGCATCGATCGACACCCCTCCACGACCGAGACAAAACTTGTCCAAAGTTAATGCTCCAAGTCAGAAACTTGTTCCCAAACAGAAGAGTCACCAATCCACACTCCAGAGTCCTCAAGTAAGGCCAAGGTATGCATCTTCCTTACCTAATCCTCCTCAAATCATCAATAGAACTTTAAAAGATACAAAAACTATTTTGCAATTAACCAAGCCACGAGATTATCGTAGAGCGCTTGTATCTTCTGTTGATGATTTTGCAGGGCTTAAAAGAAGCAAACCCATCCCTATATCCCGCCCTAGTCCTGTTCCTCGCATACTTGGCAAGCCTCATGCACCTAAAGCTTATACCCCACCTTGGATGAAGAGGTCATTCACTCAGAGGCATTCACTGCCATGTTCTGATCCACCGGATGCTTGAGGTCCACCGGATGCCAAGTCAAGCTAATGACTGAAAACAAGCGCTTAGTGGGAGGCAACCCACTCATAGGTTTTTCTTTTCCATCTTGAGTCATTTTTATTCTTGCTTTGAGTCAGTTTGAATTAGTTTTGAACTATGAACTTCTATCTATCATGTTGCGTTTAATATTGTGTTTGAGTGATTATCAACAGTGCTAACATCCAAGGATTGAGAGGGACACAAATTAACAGCAACTAATTATGGATTTCTGGGCAAAAACTCTGCAGACAAAGAGAGTGTCGATCGATGCCACTAGGGGTGTCGATCGACACCACCATCATAGATGAGTTAATCCGATTTTGGTTCATACTTTCCCTACTCATTCATTTTTGCTTATTTTTCTTTTTGCTTTCCTCTTACTTGAAAACACTGGGGATAATGTTGTTTAAGTTTGGGGGAGGTTAGTTACTAACTATGTTTTTGTTTTTGAGTTTCAGTTGTGTCTGTCAAAACCATAAAGTTTGAGTCAAATTTTTCAAAAACTTTTTTTTTGTCTTTGGGAATTATGATCTTGACTAATGATTTCTCTTATTTGGCTAACACTCTAATGATTATTTGTTTAGGCTTAATCTCAGAACTGAAGCTTAGAAAGACTATGAGCCTTATCAACAATCCTGAAAGCCCTTATTCAATGGATACCTGATTGATCTAACGTTGTCTCAACCTTTATCAGGATTCTAACCGGACTTAATCTCTTATTTTGGGGTTGGAAATCAGTGGACTAGACTTCTTCTTCGGGCCATACAAGACAGTGCAATTTTTCAAAGTATGTCTCCCTTCTCTCTTCCCTTCAGTACTTATAAAAAAAATGATCAGAAAAAAGAGAATAAAAGATGAGATGATTTTGATTAGTTTAGAGAGGTAGGTAAATTACCTATGACCTTGAGTCAAATGATCACACAAAGCTTGGAAGCGAGGGATATGTAAATTACCGATGACCCCGGTATTCACTTACACATTTGATTTAAAAAAAAAAGGAAGAACAAAAATTGGAAGTGAGAAAAGGGAGAGGAAAGGAGATGTATGAAGAATGTCTTGACATGAAGGGAGTCCATATGCCACTGATCGATACACCTGTACTTACTTTAATACATATAATGAGATGACAATGGAGATTTCAGAGATTCCAAAGGATTGTAGGATTTGAGTAAGGAATGTTGATGCTTATCATGGTTGAGTATAAGTAGTAAGTTCTTGAGTCAGGTAAATGAAGAGTGCGAATAAGAATCATCATGCAGTTGAGTGAGTTCCCAGTTTTCAAACCTCTTTCACAGGTCTAAGCTTATGTTTTGCTTGGAGCAATTTAGATCATTTTGGAGCATCAATTCAGAAGAAACAAACTTGGAGTCAGAACAGAGAGAGAGAGTGTCGATCGACACTGCCTTAGCATCGGTCGACACCATGTTCAGCCGATGAAGAATCACAAATTTGGAAGTTTTACAAAGTTGCCCGAAGTTTTCCATATTTGCAACATAAGTCCCTGACGTGTTTTAGGACATATAAATAGTGTTTTTAAGTTTTCAAAACCCTTAAGTTATTTTCTATCAAGTTTTATTTTCTGCAACCCTGTGAGATTTTGAGAGCTTTGGGAGAGAGATCTGCTTTGTAGAGAAGAATTCTTGAACTCCTTCTTACTCTTTTTAATTTCAATTTCTTATTATTCAGAATTATGTTTTGTTCTTCATTGAATATGTCTGAGTAGTTTGCTTGTTAGGTTTAGGGTTTTTCATAGGGTTTTTATGAATTATTAGATCTGATTATTTAGGATTCATTATCTTTCTAGATCTTCACCATAGGTTGTTCTTCATATTAATTCTTGATTGATCCCCTAAAATTAATAACTTAGGAAAATAAATTGATATGAGAATATAATTGATTTTCCTGATAAAACCTTTTGATGAGCAAAATTATTTCTTGCAAAGAGATATGATTAAGTGATTTTGTGAACAATCTAAACCTGTTTTTAAAGCTGATTTATTACCTAGAATTTTGCAAAGAGATTTGAATTTTCTGGTTTTAAATTTAGATAATATTTGCAGTGAGAACTGATTTATTTTACAGAAGTGTTTAGAGTTCTAGATCTGTTCTTAATTGCTTCAATCATATTTATTTCTTGATTTAATATTTCATAATTTCCTGAGAAATTCCCTAGGCCTAGCTTTTTGATCCTCTGAATTTACAACAGTTTTTATTTAATATTTAGCATTGCTTTTATTTTAATTCAAATTAATCTGTTTAACATAATTATAAAACTCTACAATTTATTGTGTAATCTAGAGTCCTTGTGAAATTCGACCCCTAAGTACTACATTGATCTCTTAATTTGAGAGAGTAGCTCTAGGGTTTAATTTGAGCATATCAAGTTTTATGTGTTTTCCTCGGTGATAATCTCATTTCATGGTCAGCTAAGCGTCATGACACAGTTTCTCGCTCTAGTGCAGAGGCTAAATATTGGGCGGTAGCCAATGCGATGACCGAGATCTCGTGGTTGCGGAACCTTTTTCTAGAGATGCGCTGTCCGCTCCAGAAAACATCATTGGTCTTTTATGATAACGTAAGTGCAGTCTATCTCTCGTCCAATCCAATGCAACATCAACGAGCGAAGCACGTTGAAATCGACAATCACTTTGTTCGCAAACACGTGGCTTTTGGACATATCAAGGTTCTTCATGCTCCCTCGTCACTCCAGTTTGTCGATATCTTTACTATTTCTCGACTTTCGGACAAGTCTGAGTGTTCGCGAACCTCCAGCTCGGACTGCAGGAGGATGTTAAAGTGAATATAGGAGTATCTCATGAATATAGGAGTATCTCATATTTAGGCTTAGATTTATGTATATCAAATATAGAGTTAGCCTTATCTCTTTTTACACTATATATACTTCTATAATGATCAATATGAAAGGTACGGAGTTTTACCTTGTTTCATAGTTATATCTTATTAGTATTAAAATATCAATATATATGCACATGAAGATGTTTTAACCGATAAGGATGTCTTAACTGACAAAGATGCTTTAGATGAACAAGTGTTCTTAAGCTTATATTGGCTATATTCTCTAATCCAAGTCTGATGCTTTAGATGAACAAGTGTTCTTAAGCTTATATTTGTTATTCTCTGATCCTTTTATTAATGTGAAGTAAATTGGATTTCTTGATAGGATCACCGAACCCATGTTATCTAGCTTAATTACATCTAGATTGAACCGTTCAAGTCATTGTAACACTGGTAAGTGAGCTTTGATAAGGAATCGGAGTTCTCTTGACGAGGTCAGGAATTTCCTAATTATCACACTGCTCTTTATTTGAAAATTTGAATGGTACTAGACGTGCCTCCCCAATGCGATGTTGTCACATGCATGTCTCTTACGTAACTTTGCATTGAATGGTGTTTTGATTGGGTAAGGTCTGCGCGCATGCCATGCAGTTTGGGTTTGGATAGTTTCAAGTTAGCATTTGCATTTAATACTTGTCTGGGTTAAATATCGTCCTTTAGATTTAGGAGATCCGTCATTAATACTAATATGTGAAACACGATCCTAATTTGGATAACTTGATGGATAAAGTCACATGTTACGACTCAATAGTGTAGTGTGGGTGCGTTATTCGTCAATGCAGGTTTATTTGACTGAGTGTTCAGACGACCATAATGTAGCAACATCCCTCCAACAAAACCCTTCGATCTCTGATCAAGATTCGAGCAATAATTAGGATGATTAAAGTAATTAAAAAATAGTAATTACAAATGTGCATGTAAACCTACATTTTGGTCTTTCTTTTAATATGACGATAATATTATAATTCGGGTCAATGGGTTGATTACTTGATTGTATTTTTTTTTTTATAGTAATATTGTAAAAACAAGGAACCACCTCTTTTGTGCCGGTACTCGTTAGAAATCTCTGGCGATCTTTAACTTATATGCTTCTTGGAAATGACTATTTGACGAATTGGAGTCAACTAGTCATTACGCTCTACTGTTCCAGCTTGCCTCGACTTAATCTATTTCTCATTTGGTATGTATATATTTCAAACAATATGTTTTACCATTTTTGGCGTGAGAGAGAGGAATGCTAGGAGACATAGAGATATACACATATTCACCATAATCCAGACTTACCTAGCTCATTGATAAGAATGTATGCAATTGACTTAGTTCTATTCAAAAGAGGGAGACAATGATCGTACTCGGATGGTCTCCAATTGTCGTTTGCCACAAGATCTTAAACGCAATAAAGAACATCTTCGGCTTCTGTTCAAAATTAAACCACTCTATTGTAATCTCTAAATTTCAGCAAAACCAAATACATTAATTCATTGTAAAATAAAAAATTATTTGGGTTGAATACAGTTTAACATTCATTCAAAAAAAAAAATGATATAATGGTAAAGTATACTTTGTTTGTCCAAAAAAAAACGTATTATATACTTGAACAGTTGAACCTTAGGTCTTTTTTTGTTTGTTCTCTTTTTACTATTGAACACAAGTAATTGATTCCTAAACATTACTCTAATTACGTCATATAGGTGGAAAAGTTTTTGTAAGTAGGAGACATATATAAGCTTTCACATATTGAATAAAATTCACTCTCATCGTGCTAAGAGAATAAATTTTGTTAACTTTTTCTTTTTGACTCTTAGATAATTTCGTTTGATTTATTATGATAGATAATTTAAAGAGTTTTTATTAGTTCATTAATTTTAACTTACTTCAAAATTTTAAAATAAAATACGTGCTATTGTATTTTTAGTTTTGAAATTCTTGTCAAACATGTTATTTATTTATAGATGTCTAAATTCTAGTCAAAATATTATGTTATTCATTTAATTATTTTTATTGTGTTTCAAAATTTACATCAGTTTTTAAATGGATTCGAAAATAAATTTATACAGATTAAGATACGTGAGTTAACCATGTTATTTCAAAACCCATATATCTGATTTCAGAATAAATGAAAATTTTCAAATAGCATTTGAATTTATAAGTCAAATAACCAATAATTATGACACATAATTTGAGTTTACAGACCTTTTTAAGAATAGCACAATGAATCAAATATTAAAATATATCTCAAGATGGATATAATGTATTACAATGCCAAGTTCTTTATGGTGGATACTTGTTGCGAATACCTTATGCAATACAACATCCGTTAGAATATGCGTCACTATACATCATATATTTAGTTTGACATGCATATCTCTACTCATATCAGCTTCTTCTTTTTTCCCTGCGGCGATTTTGGATTCTTCATCCTTCTTTTTATCCATCTTTTTCTTGAGTTTTTTCAACATTTTCTCTTGATCAAAACTACCAGTAACCACAACCTTTTGACTTTCAACATCGACCACACATGTTTCAACCCCTAATTAAAACCATTCAAAATATAAATTATTATAATATAATATAATATTTTTTAATCAAATTTATATATCTAAAATGGTGGATAAAGTAAATGACATACCTTCGAATTTGGAAATAACTTTTTCGACCTCATATTTGTCATTTAGGAATGGTATCTTGAACTCGACTTCCATTACACTACTACAAAATAATTGTAAAGAGTTAAGATACATCTAGTATCTTAAAAATTACCAAAGAAAAAAAAAAGAAGTGAGAACGATTAGATAGTAATCTACCTTGTCTCAGGATTATCATCATTTTTCTCGTTTTCAAGATTTTCTTGTAGTTTTGGAACTAAAGAAGATGTTTCATTCTTCTCTAGAACTAGTTCATGTTCGTCATCTATCTGGACTTTATCAGATTCATCATCGTCCGTCTGAACTGCATCGGATTTCTTAGTCATCACCAAAATTTCTGCATTTTTACCAGTTTTTTTCTTGATAATCTTCAACATCCTTTCCAAATCAAAAGCACCAGCAATCATAACCTTTTGGTTACGCATATCCGTTAAACATTCTTCAACTCCTAATAATACATTAATTATATAATATTATTGATGCCTATATATGTACTGTATCGTCATCAAATAAATATGATATATATATATATTGAATAAATAAATAAATTCTTGCCTTTTTGTTTGCTAACAACTTTTCTGAGTTTTTTTGCGCAATTTTCACAATGCAACCCAATCTTCAGTTCAGCATCCATAGTATAACTAAATAATTCTCAAGAGGAAAAAAATGTAGCATCGTAAGAAAAATATAACAACATAAATAAATGAGAAATATGTATATATATATATATATATAGCATCGTAAGAAAAATATAACAACATAAATAAATGAGAAATATATATATATATATATATATATATATATATATATATATATATATTATTCTTACTCATAAGGGATGCTTCTTCGTGACCACTTCCACCACCAACAACCCATCACAATCAAGTTCTAAATTACAAAGACTAGTTTACAGTCTTCTCCCCGTAAGATATATCTTATGAAGCCTAACACATTTCATATATAATATTGAAGAGAAGAGAATTTAGACACATAATCAAAATGATCACTCAATTTATAAAATATATGACTTATGTAGACAGCACTGCATATAAAGAACTTTCTTAGTACAGATGTTAAAAATTAAAAGTGAAGGAAATTAATTAATTTCGTATCTTTATATTTAATGTATGATGTATGATGTATCCAACTCTTGCATTATAAACTAATAATATGTTTTTTTTTGGTTTTTCCTAAAATAAATAAATTTCCATTTTCTTAGAAAAAAATCTCAAAAACCTAAATATATACTAATGTATTTAACTGTGTTAAGTTCTAAAGTAATTTTAAGGCAAAACATCTTAATTTTACAATATATTATTCTGAATTTCCTTATCATATATGAACAATGTAGACAGGTGTAAAACCCATTAAAAGTATTGGACAAGTGTAATATAAAGACTATTGTTTGTCTTGTCTAATAAAAGCCTATCATTTCAGAATTAACTGTAAGAGAATAATTCTATATTTACTAGTTTATAAAATGATTGAAATTAATGAACTGATATTTTTTTTTTTTGGTGAGAAATGAACTGATATTTTAGCTCTGAAAGTGAGTTAACTAACTAAGATGTGTCCTTAAATTATTGAATACCGTAGGAAATAGACACTCAATGGCTATGTGGACAAATCTGGACTGGTATCCCCCTTGACAAGCCTTATTTAAACAAAATCAGATTCTTTTTTTTTTGGGTCAAACTACAAACAAAATCAGATTTTTGTGTTTAAAAATATTATATCACTACATATTAACCCGCGGTACACCGCGGAGCTATTTTATATATTAAAAAATATAATTTGTTTTATAGATTAACTGTATATATAACTAATGTTTAATTTGTATTTTTTTAAAATGTACAAACTCACTTGGTATAACTAATTAGCATGAATGAACTTTGATAATTAAGCTGCCAAACAAAAATACAGTAACAGTTCAAAAATTATTTAATCCAAAATCTAGAATTTCAGAAATCTATGTAGTAAATAAAATAAAATAAAAATATTAGAAGAATTGATCAAGATGAAAATTCACTTGGTACTTCTAATTTAAGTATTCGATTCATGCTTTATTTTATCCTACAGAAAAACACAAACAAAAAGTAAACGAACATAAGTAAAAAATGGCCACCGATAAGCAGTTAAGCCAAGATAACGCAAATTAAAAGCAGGCAGTCATTACTCATTAGAGAGAATATGATAAAAGAGTAGTAGTTGGTCATTCATTATTTATGGATTATGGTTAGGTGACCAAGCAAACAAAGTGTAGGGGAAAAGATGAAGATCTCTCCGTTCCCACGAAGAAGAGAATGACACCAAACTTATGACTACTACGGAGCAATAAGACAAACGCCAAACGCAAAGACACCAAGACATATGATATGGGGGGGAGAGATCTAAGATGATGGATCCTAAAGAGAGCTGACCACAATCGGCGACAACACCTACTTTGATGGCTTCCCAGACGAATATCCGACCTTCTCGATGACCTTGACGACGTCTAACCCTTCCACGACCTGCCGAAACACACATGCTTACCATCGAGCGAATCGGTCTTCACGGTGCAGATGAAGAACTGAGATCCGTTGGTGTTGGCTCCAGCGTTCGCCATCTACAGGATTCCTGGTTCCGTGTGCTTCCTGGTTCTGTGTGCTTCCTCTCGAAATTATGGTCATCGAACTTGGCCCCGTAGATCGACTCGCCGCCTGTTCTGTTCCCAGCTGTGAAGTCTCCTCAAGTTTATGATGAAATCTCCTCCCTGGCACATGAAATTAGTCATAGGATAGTTAGTTATGGTTAGCTTAAAGAAAACAAAAAGTAAACGAACATTAAAAAAAACAGAGTGAAAGTGAGAGATGACTCGATTGCAGTCGAAAATGGTTTATTTTGGAGCGAATAATTTGATTTTTGACTTAAACTTTCAATTTATTGCTAAATTTTTTTAGATCACAATCTTAACAAAAGAAACTAATAGAGATATATTAGGAAACATTATTTATAAATTCAAAATAATCTAAAATCGAATATCTTAAACCCAATTGGTAATAAATTAGATATTATACGATAATCATTAAGTATAGATAATTTTGGTAAGTAAAAAATTACTAAATAATAGGAGCGAAATTAGTAATAAAGATTGATTCAAATAATAAAAATCGTAAAGAGGTTAGTAATCTGATACTAAAAATAAGGAAAGTAGGATCCGCGTCACCCTATTCTTGATCCGAATCTATTATTCCTAAACCATTAATATTAGTTTCTTAAATCGATTAATTAATAATTAATACAATGGCAGTGTTGTAAATAAGTTGGAACTTGAGGAATTATTTCAAAAATGTTTCTGAAAATGTATATATAGATTGGCATACTATCTTCCTATACGTGATATCTAAAAGTAAAAATTTCCCAACTAAAACCGCTTAGAGGCCAAACTTCAACTAAATTTAATTTTGGTGTAGATGAGCTAGATCGACCACCGGAATGATTGGAATTTGGATCCTGCTCGATTAGCAGTACATCATCTTCGTTTTCTGCCAGGTAATGTAATAGAAAGTGATTGCTTTGGATACTTTGAAGGAAATAACGGCGTGCCACTAAGACCTGAAACAAGTTGCCTACATGATGTGTGGTAATCGAGTGTCGGTAAAGGACAATTGCTGCGATACCACCAGACAACCACAAAAAGTAACAAAAGTATGAGTGCATGTCATTTATTAAATTTAAATAATAAACAAAAAACAAACTTAAATACCTTGATTTCATGATCTCTTCTTCTGTGTATGTATGCATGTCCATCACTAGGCTTTAGAAGTAGGATGGGATACATAAACAGTCTAGCAGCCTGGTTGGCTTGAACAATCTCATCCACATGTAATACATCTTGAGTCATTAACATGTACAACACTTGGCTTCTAGATAGTCTGTTTTCAGCTGAATGTTGTCTGATGTCTTATTTGTCAAATAAAGAAATGGTAAAATAAATCAGAGAAAACATACATGACAATTTCAAATTCCAAAATCAAGCATAGAGAATACATGGTATTTGGAATTCCAAAATCGAGACATACATGACAATTTCAATTCCAAAATCAATCAAACAGTTGACAAAATAATAGAGAATAATTTTCATCCTTTTCTTTATCTTTAATTTCAAGAAACGCTAATGTTCGTGAGGATTCTTTGGCACGCCAAGCGCGTACCTCCCCGCATCATGTTTTGTTTGTAAACAACTTCTCTTCACATTGGCTCGTCTGAGCTGATCTTTTGTCGACAAAAAAAAAAAGTTGACAAAATAATAAATCTGAGTCGCATTAAATTTGATTTGCAGTCAAAAATATGAATACCCATTGTCTTGCAAAAATTGATATACATGAGAATAAATGCAAATAAGCGTTACCATTTATGGTTTAAGCAGTAAGTAAAAGTTACCACAATAATACTGAAATCATATACTTGGTTGGTGATCCGTGATTGGCTATCCACTGGCCAACGTCTACAGAGCTGGGGACAAACTCAATCATGTCCACTGTGTGGTGAGCAAAATGAGACTAGGGATCATCTCTTCTTTTCTTGCCCGTATACGTTTTCTCTTTGGTTATCTTTGAGTACACCCCTCCTCCGACGTCGCCCAAACCCAGATTGGGCAATAACTTTGCGGACTCTCACTCGTCAAACCTCCCCTGCTATTGAAGCTGCTCTTCCAAACAGTCATATATTTAGTTCGTGGACATATCCACAATACGAGCCACCACAGCTACCACGCCCTAACAGATATGATCGTAGACCTACCATGCCCTAACAGATATGGTCGCACTGCATTTGAAGAGCCTTCACCGACTCCAAAACGCAACCAGTCCTCTCTTGGACCGATAGAATGGTTTTTTAAGTCACTAAATCTGGTTTTTTTTTTTTTTTTTTTTTTTTTTTTTTTTTTTTTTTTAATCTATGGTCATGTTTATGCTCTGTTTTTAACAGCTTTTACCAATCTTTTGTAAAGATTTTTTCTTTTTGTCGATTAATAAATCTAACATTTCAACCAAAAAAAACAAAAAAAAAGAAAAGAAATATTCCTATGCTTAAAGAACTCTTGAAGATAATATAATAAAGTTTGACAGTTTTAAGAGGTCCTACGAAGAGTCAATGACTTAAAAAGATGAAATTATGATACTTGTGTGTACGTAAGATTAACGTTTGAGAAGCTTTACTTGCTGTTGTTAATTATATAAAGCTCAGCTTGATGGTTGAGTTCAGGATGAAATGTCTTGGACTAAGCTACAAGAAACCATGGGATAGACATTGTCAGGACAAGTGATAAGTCAACATCCTAATGTTGTCGTACCTTACCTAGACAGTTGTTGAGAATTTTCACTGGGATTGGATCAAAACTTGTCATTTCACACACATGTTTGGACAGGCTACTTCA
This sequence comes from Camelina hispida, assembly GCA_023657505.1. NCBI lineage: Eukaryota > Viridiplantae > Streptophyta > Magnoliopsida > Brassicales > Brassicaceae > Camelina > Camelina hispida. The sequence continues at coordinate 23,001,109 of CP094635.1, read as the reverse complement.
AAAGAGTGAACTAGTCTTGTTAAGAAAACATTAATAATTCTTAGAGGTACGATATTTTCAAGGTTAAAAGTTAAAAGTTAAAAGTCGTCAACATCGGGCATTTGGTCTAGTGGTATGATTCTCGCTTAGGGTGCGAGAGGTCCCGAGTTCAATTCTCGGAATGCCCCATTCTTTTTTTTTTGGTTACTTTTGTCTTTCTGCCTACATCCGTTTAGCAATTGCTTTTACGAATCAAACTTATCGCCATGTTATCACAGTTTCTCTCAGGCATATCATCGAACAACTTATGGGCGTACTGTATACACCCAACATTGTATACCAAAGAAGAGATTTTTCTTGATGATCCTATGAAAAAGATGAGTTCGTATGAGACTAGACATGCGAATCTGATCTGGGCACAAGCCGTCTTCGAAATTCATAGGATACAAAAAGAAGAAATCACCGAGAAGTTGACATTTTTGTCTGTTCGGTTACTTTTGTCTCTTTTTTTTTTTGGTTGTTGTTGTTTAAGACTTTTAAGTCAACTTCAAGAAGTAATTTTTTATGTGGTGAGTCACCATCATCATCATCATCATCAATATCATCATCTCCTTCACATCCGTTACTAGTCATATGGTAACGTGTACTCCTTAGAAACGCAATATCTCTAAAGATATTGAAGAAAGTTGCAAATTTGTTTTTGAGAAAAGTATGAATTCGATTCAATTATCTTGTAGCTCTCTTCCCCATGATATTATCCTGAAAATCGGTTCTTCTCTTCAGGTTTTTGCTAAATTTCTCTTTGTGAACTTTTGATTCTGAGGCTAGTTCTTGATAAAAATTGTGTCTTTGTTTGATGATTAGGTGATTGATCTTTGTGCACTCAGTAGCTGTTCTAGTTTTTGGAGACAGCTATGTGGTTCTGATGTCTTATGGGAACCTCTGTTTCGAAAAAGATGGCCTTTATTGTGCACATTTGATGCGGACAGTACTCAGTTTCCTCAACCCCAAAGCGCTGGAACAACCAATGAGGAAAATTCCCAGGTATAAAAGATGAGACATTTCTATAGATTCTTGTTTCTTACAAATTCAAGTCTCGAGTTGTTTTAGATTTTGGTCAGTTTGTAGTCTGATGGTGTGAGTTTGTTTTGTTTGTTGTAGAATTGAATTCTGTTTGAGTTGTGACTTGGATAAATTGGAGCTTGTTATAACCTCATGAATTGGTATATGCTGCTAGTGTAGATTGTTTAGTTGATATATTTAACAATTGCTCAGAACTGGAGGATGGTGATGTGATATAGAAAGGGGTTTTTATAATTTATACTATGTGCTATGATTGAATTGGACACAGTGAAGATCATCTACATAGTTCAGGAAAGTGGAAACTTTTATAGGTAGAGTTTGCTAGTTTTATAATTTGGGGTTTGTTTTTGTTGCCTCTGTTGTTGTAGAGCCAGATACTTAAATTCTATGTACACTTTTTGATTACGATGAGGTCTATACTGGGTTTCATAATTACTCTATACTCTAAACATTTTTGTAGGAATGGAGACGATTTTACGTGGCGCAGCATACGGAAATGGCATCAAGAGCTTCGGAGGTGATTACGTATGTGACCAAATGGCCTACTACGTTGTCTCTAGAGGGCGGCCAATATCTGCACGCGGTTGAAACAATGAGCTCGATGAGGTTAGGATTTCAAGATGTGGAGTTTTTTATCTTCAAACCAAACTTGAGCGTGCTGCTAAACCTCATTGGACTCATCTACTGCATACAACACCTGAAACCGCTGGTTAGTAGTTTATTTATTCCAAAAGAAACCAAACTTTCCTTTTCCAGCTTCTTAATCTTAACCATTATTAATCTACAGGGGGAGCAAATCTTGGATGCGCTAAGGCGATATGGAATCTCAGAGCAGCTAGTTTGGGTGAAATGGTTGACGTTAGGTCGATGGTCAGGTGGGAGACGAATGAGAGACGAAATCGTATCACGTCAGGTCTCTCTAGTCAATGTTGTAACAGGGAAAGAAGAAACCGTTCTAAAAGTGCTTCAGCGTGGAGTTGTTCACGAAGTTCTTCGTGTTTGTATCTCAACCATGGATCTTGCTTGCACCCCTTGCACCAGTAGCACCATCAGAAACTACTAAACCTATTCACATTACAGATTTGTGACTACAAGTCTAATTTATTGTGTTTACTTTAGCCAGTGTGATAAACAAACACATGTAAAGTAAATTTGTGTATATGATTGAAAGTGAAACTTATGTAAATAACAAAATAATAAAGTGAATTACAATTTTTTCACTAAACGTATACTGGGCCTTTAGTTACTTCGGCCCACCATCTGTATATATATTTTTTTATAATAATGAAAAAGTGTAATTAGAAGTTTTAGTAGCTAAACCCTTTTATTCCGGTTACAGCTTCGCCGCAAACTCCTCTCTCCGCCGTCTTCTCCGACTGGTAAAATCCTCTCTCCGAAGCTCGTCTACGTACTCCAGTTGCTTCTCGAGTGTTTAGCTCATATTACGATACCTTTTGCTGAGATTTTTATTTAGCTTATATATGTTGTTCTCTTCAAATTCAATTCCCTAACTCAATTTGGGTTTTTATCTGTTGATGATTGGGTTCGAGAGTCGTGTGTCTATCTGTACTGCGTTTATATAACTTTCTTCCCCAATTTCGTTTTGGTTTGTTTGATACATGTTCGTGTAGAAGACTCTGAGCGGTGATTTTGGAGCTGAGAGAGAGAGAGAGATTAGTGTGTGTAATGGCGATCGATAATATTAAGCTACAAGAAGAAGAATCCTCAGCTGTTACTCGTTTTTATAACATTATATTAGGTTGGGATTACAAACAGCTTACAAAAGAGAATGAGGTAAACTTCATTGATCATCATCTGCGTAAAACACTATATGCGTATTCTTCTTAGGAGAATGTGAGGTTTAATTTTAAAGTTTCATTTACCTTACAGAGGAATAATAGAAAGGATTCTAAAGAGAAGTTGAGTGTTGTAAAGAATACTTATGAAGATGTTGATGACTACTTTGAGACTTTTGAACCACTGCTCTTCGAAGAAGTTAAAGCTCAAATTTTGCAGAATAAAGACGGTGAAGAAGGTTAGCTTATACTATATATTTTCATCTAATGATGTCTTTTCGTGTGTGTTTTTTTTTTTTTTTTTAAATTACTTCTGTCCATCCATCGATCATGGAAGACAGTGGCAAATGTTTTGGATTTGATGTTCTATTATTAAGAATTAAATTAGTATACTTGTATGTTGTTTATAAAACTAGTTTCTTTTACATATTTGGTTCTGAATTTGAGGAAGTGACTTTTCTGTCAATTTTTCTCTTAGCAACGGTGTGTAAAATGAGATTGGTAATGGAATGCAGCGAGGGCGAAGGGTTTCACTTTCTGCTTGTCACATACGAGCATGAAGAGGATGAATATCTTGCTCAAAACGATCTTTTGTTGTTGTCAAAAGAAGAGGTACTTATACCGTTCCTTAGCTTTTTATTTTATTTCTCTAGGTGTTGTATGACTTGTATTTCTGATTAATAAAAGTCATTCTCAAATATTGGATTCACTTAGAGATTAACCTTTTCAGGTTAAAGGGAATTCATTTCCCTCTTCTTATGGGTTTGCTGTAGTGGAAAATCGTCAAAGCAATCTTCTTCGTCTTCGGATGTATTTGGCTGAAGATATTGTGAAGATAACCAGAAATACTAAATCCTCTAGAACAAAGTCTTTTATCCAATCTCTCTCAAATATGCGTTCTCTTATTACATCGTCTGCCAGCGCTATAGACAAAAGGGTATTCAGTTTAAAGGTCAGTTGTTATGACACACCAACTATGTCAAGTTATATCGTGTCTTTTTCATGAATTGGATGATATGCCTCAATTATATCTAGATTCCTGTTATGCTGTACTAGCTTGGTTTCTGTTTTTTTCTTCCCTTCATTCGTCTAATTAGAATTTGATTTTTGAATTTAAAGCTGGCGGCTGTTGCATATTCTTTCTTGATAGAATATAGTTCTCTCTTGCATTCACTCTTTCATGGTATGGTTTGTTTGTTTTGTAGTTATGTAGTTTATCGACCATTATTCGGGAATATATAGCACTACGATCGGTCAGTTCGCTCCCTTTCAAGGATTTAATCTTTACTGCAGAAGAAAAATCTTGTGGTTCTGGAGATGAAGCGTGGAAAATATCTGGACCCCTGCATGATTATTTTAACGAAAATCTTAACAAATCCCAAAAGGAGGCAATTGATGTAAGTCTGGCCTTGTCATATCTTTCCTTTCAAACTTTTAAATCTCTCCCTTAACATAGATTTGGGCTCTTTTATTTTGCAGGTTGGTCTATCAAGGAAATCCTTCGTGTTAATACAGGTTGACTTCTTCAATTAACTTGTTTCATTATTTTTAGGACTATTACTTAGCTTTTTAATTCTAAGGTATCATACTTCTTTATACACTGAATGTGAAACAGACAATCTTTTTTGATACGAATGCCCTCCATTGACATGAAAGTAAAATTTTCCAGCACTCAATGTATTTCTGTTTGACTCTCAAGATTGCCTTTAAAAGTATGTGGATGATACATACAACAGAAAAGCAAAATATTTCGAAGTTGGCAATATTCTGATCTTGTAAACTATGTGGACATGAAATCATTCTTTGTAAAATTGCATTGACAGTCAACATGGCTGTAGAAGATTTGATGTTTTATATTGCATTGTCAGCAGATAAATTAACCTACAATTTGATCTGAATACTTATTAATCTATCCTTCATTAGGGTCCTCCAGGTACGGGGAAAACACAGACAATTCTTAGCATTCTTGGAGCTATTATGCATGCAACTCCAGCAAGAGTCCAGTCTAAGTATGATTTCTTACATTCTATCCTCTTGATGCTCACTTAAATTTGTGCAGGTCTGAGTTAGGATGACAACTATGCTTTACATTCTGGTTAATGATCCTTTTTTTTTTCCCATAATAGGGGTACAATGCAAGAAGTGAAACGTGGAATTCAGATGACCATGGAGGAGAAGTATGGTTTTGCTCCCATTTTAAGATTTTTTAAATATATCGATACTTAGTTCTCGCATTCCCAGATATATGTTCATAATGTTTGGAAATTGTTAGTATTATGATATTATCTAAATCATATGGTGTTTCATTTGAAATCTTGCGAATAAGAGGATTTAGAATAATATTACATTGCATCAATAGTTTGGTCTGAAATATAATATATCATACCTCCCTATTATCTCAGCATTTCTTTGTCTGCAGATACAATCACTGGGGACGAGCTTCTCCTTGGATTTTGGGTGTCAACCCTCGAGATGCTATTATGCCTGAAGATGGTGATGATGGTTTTTTTCCAACCTCAGGAAATGAATTGGTAAGTCGTATGATTTTATTCTGAGACAAGTGGTAACCCCGCATTTATTTATTTTATCATATAGTAACACCACTTATCGTATTCTCATTTGTATTCAGAAACCAGAGGTGGTTAATGCCAGTCGGAAGTACAGATTACGTGTACTTGTCTGTGCTCCATCAAACTCGGCACTTGATGAGATTGTGTTGCGGCTTCTGACTACAGGTACGTGGTATATTCAATACATCGTTTCATTATTGGAAAGTTGGTAATGGTCTTATAAATTATGGCTTCTGCATATTCAGGTCTTCGTGACGAAAACGCCCAGACATACACACCCAAAATAGTTCGAATTGGTCTCAAGGCACATCACTCCGTTGCATCAGTATCCCTGGATCACCTTGTATGTATCTAGTAGCTTTTACACTTTGATTGTTGTTTGTCCTGGCTTAGTTTTGGTTGCTTGATTTAACTTTCTTAAAGAATATTCTACTGGGAGTCTAACTGTCATCAGATAAAGAATATTCATCAAGGAGAATCACACTTGTAGAGAACAAACAACGAAATTACAAAATTTTGTCGACTTATCTTTTGTTTGGATACTGGGTTCTGAGAACATTGTTTTGCAGGTAACACAAAAGCGTGGCTCTGCCATCGATAAACCAAAACAAGGAACCACAGGAACTGATATAGATAGTATCCGCACTGCAATTTTGGAAGAGGCTGCAATTGTACTTAGATTACTTTAGTATTAATGTTATTCAAAGCTTTTCTTTATCCTTCCCTGATTATCCACTTCTGTTTCTTTGCACTTTCAGGTGTTCGCTACCCTTAGCTTCAGTGGCTCTGCACTTCTTGCTAAATCTACCCGTGGCTTCGATGTCGTTATTATAGATGAAGCTGCACAAGCTGTAAGCCCCTTCTAATATGTGGAAGCTATAAATGTCTGATGGATTTGAAAGTGGATAGAAAAATAGAATGCTTTATTTTTGAAACTCAAGGTGCATGAGACTTTTGTCATGGTAGTGTTCATGGCATGTTGGTACATGGGGTTGATTAATACCTTCTCCCTAACCTATAGTATCTGGATAATTTTAATCCTGGTTTTGTTTCTTAGCCAAAATATGTTTATATATCTCAAAATTTGTTGTTTGCTTTTTTACATGAAAGTAGCTTTTTACTGATAAGAAGTTTATGCATGTAGAGAAAATGTTCATGCTTATATTCCCCGAGTGTCAGAAGCTTATCTGCTTCTCAGAGTTTGTTGCTAATGATATTTACACTTGTGTTCCTTGCCCAGGTTGAGCCAGCAACTCTAATTCCTTTGGCCACTAGGTGCAAACAAGTGTTTCTGGTAACATCCCATAGCATTTAATTAAGTATCAAAATTGCAGTAATTTTCCAAATATATAAAAATAGATAGATAATTCGACATACACCATTAGAAGCATTTCCTCTTGGAATTGAACAATATAGCTGTGTCTTGTAGGTGTGACCAGCAAGCACAAGACTAGTATGATCAGTTAAAGGCAACTAATCAATATTATCTTTCTATCTTTATCAGGTAGGGGATCCAAAACAACTCCCTGCTACTGTAATCTCAACTGTTGCTCAGGATTCTGGGTAAATGCTTTAAACCACTCAATTCGTCCAACCTTTTATCTGTTTATATATGTCTTTCATGAATATTGTATTGACACTATCGGATTGCTGATTTTTGTTTTCTTTCTTCAATGAAGGTATGGTACAAGCATGTTCGAGAGACTTCAAAAGGCTGGCTATCCAGTGAAAATGTTGAAGACCCAATACCGGATGCACCCAGAGGTATGCAGCAATTCTCTTTTAGTATCCACTTAAGATAGATACTCAGTGGATATCAGATTTCTAGAGAATTAACATCATTTGCTACTTCACAAGATTCTTCTAAAGATTGTAGTTAGCTTAATTCTTACTTACAAATGGTTGCATCTCATTTTACCCTGAAACAATTTTTGACTGAAAACCAGATACGAAGCTTTCCTTCAAAGCAATTTTATGAGGAGGCACTGGAAGATGGATCTAACATTGAAGCTCAGACTACCCGGGACTGGCATAAATACCGTTGCTTTGGTCCATTTTGCTTTTTCGATATACATGAAGGGAAAGAGTCTCAACATCCAGGAGCAACTGGTTCTCGGGTAAATCTAGATGAGGTGGAATTTGTTCTTCTCATCTACCACAGACTTGTGACCATGTACCCGGAGCTGAAGTCAAGTTCTCAGCTAGCTATTATATCGCCGTATAACTACCAAGTAAAAACTTTCAAAGACCGGTTTAAGGAGATGTTTGGTGCAGAGGCAGAAAAAGTGGTTGATATCAACACTGTTGATGGGTTCCAGGTCAATATTCTACTCTCTTTTTCTCACAGTTCAACATCAACTGTGCGCTTAAACAAACTAAAATGCAGTAGATTGAGATTCTGCTTTTATATCAATCTCAGAACTCAAATTACAGTCCAAGTTTTAATCCATTTGTCTTTTTTTGTTTTTTTTCCTCATCTTGATGAAAAGGGAAGAGAGAAGGATGTTGCTATATTCTCATGCGTCAGAGCTAACGATAAAGGACAAATCGGTTTTCTCTCTAATTCTCGGCGGATGAATGTTGGGATTACACGAGCTAAGTCTTCAGTATTGGTAAGACAGAAAACCAATCCTTGCACACAAGCTATTCTCTGGCTTTTATTTATATACACTTTCTCTGGTTCTATCTCACTGATCCATTCTCCACTGAAACTTGCTTACCAGGTCGTTGGTTCAGCTGCAACATTGAAGAGCGATCCGCTCTGGAAAAACCTTATTGAAAGTGCTGAGCAAAGAAACCGATTATTTAAGGTACAAACCTTTCTTTCGATCTGTGGATAATGTATCAACCTCGCTGCAACATATTGGGATCAAGAAAGAAATGTTGACTTTTTGTGTGTTTGTAGGTATCAAAGCCATTGAACTATTTCTTCAGCGATGAGAATCTGGAGACAATGAAAGTGACAGAGGACATGGAGATTCCTGATGCACCGTTGTATGAAGACGAAGCTCTTCCAGTGGCACCATATGGTGGAGATGATGACTTTGGAGATGGTGATCAAGACGATGCTCCCATGGCCGAAGAAGACTAAACACCATAAATCTTTTTGTTATTACTATAAGTTAGATGACACTTCTTTGAACATCTAACGATATATTGGTTTTGATTATTTGTATGATTCTTTTTTGTTTACATATAACAAGATAAGAATGTCGTTTTACTTGTGCTACAGTGATCTCATTAGGTTCAGAACACACGCAAAAACTTTAGGATAACATTTATTAAAAGAGTATTGCTCGAACAGATCAAATTTGGAATAGAATTGTGCGATTTTCACGTCAAAGGACTACAGTTTGAAAACATTAGAAGAAAAACCAAACTGTTCACCATGAACCATAAGAAGTAGTAGCTGCCAAGATAAAACAAACTTAAGTAAGTAATAATCATTCTAGTAGCATTAGAGATAGTTTTAAACATTTATTGAAGATAAGAATTAAGAGACTGTAAAGCAAATTTCCCTGAGCGTTTGTCATAAAAGATATATTCTGCTCCCATTCTTTGAAAACACGGCTTCAGATCTGATCCCTCCGGTGGTGGTCAGTTGTAGTATATCACACGACGTTCAGTATTAGGATATCTCCTGCTCTCACATTGTAATAAGCAAGTGACCTGACCTGTTCTTGCTCCTGGATAGGATCTCACTGAATACGTTCGAAAAAACCCTTGAGAATGGCGGCCATATAAGCGGCATTCTTTTTCAGCTTGCCTTTCAAATCTTTGGGAGGATGTAATACTTGCGAATACGCAGCAACAAACTCGTTAAAAAAAGCAGTGAACCTGTAATCAGTTGGCTTCATGAATTTGAACCTGTCATCAGTTGGCTTCACCATCACTCTTTCCATCAGATGCCCACAAAAATCATCCCCATACCATGCTACAAACTGCACTGTGACCTTAACTATATCAAGCTCCCTGAGCGTCATCCCTTCAAGAAGTCTACAATGTTTACCTCTCATACACGAAGATGCCGGATTACAAGTACATCTCAGGATCGAACCCGATCTTCATGAATGATAAGATGTCTAGGATCCAGGTTGAGGCTACAGTGAGGGTCGTGGTGCTTGGGACGAAGTGGATGGAGGCAGAGAGAGAGAGAGTTTCAGGCCTTGGCTAGCTTGGACCAATCTTTGAAGAATGATCTGCTATCATTTCTTCATGTGGTGTGGGGGGTTTTTGGGCAATCTCTCATGTCTATATAACTCAATCTTTAGTTAATGTGTGTTGGTTACTCTCTCAAGTCGTACCAAAACAATGAAAACCTTGTGATCTTTGTGAATGTAATGATCTTCTCCACCTGCAAGAGAAATATTGCTAGTGTTTTTTGCTTTCCTCTTTCGTGATCGAGGTCTAACTGGATTGATAAGAAATATGCTATCTAACCAAAGTTAACCGAACCAATCTCAGGGCACAGATTTGTATTATATTAACCGACTTTTGTTATGTCTTTCTTACCGACTTTTCCTCATTGTGTTTCATAATAAATAACAACCCTAAGATCTTTCCTAAATCAACTAGGATTATGAGGTTTGCTCTCTCTATATATATTGTGACAAATAACATCATCTAATTCATCAACTCTCTCGTTGATCCTCATTGTCAACCCTCGTTGATCTACATCTAATCAACTCTCGTTGTTGATCTTCGTTGTCAACTCTCGTTGATCTTCATGTCAACCTTCGTTGTCAACTCTCGTTGTTGATCTACATCTAATTAACAACCAGAAGTCGATCGATGTTCTTCTTGTTAGGGTTCGGCTTGTCATCAAGGTATATACGTTATCTTCTACGTCTATATTTTTCCTTACATGCGTAGCCTAGGGTTTCTCTGTCTGTTTCATTGTTACTCTGTTTCTAAATATCTCAGGTCTTCTGCTTTATACATATATATATCTTGTAAAATTGACTCAATCTGTTTCGTATTCTTGTAGGGATCAATGTATATGACCGTGCTGGGACAAACGCAACATCTGATATCAACTCTCGTCGATGCTTTAACGATCAACCCTTGATCTCATCATCAATACTCGTTGATGCTTTAACGATCAACTGATCTCGTTGATCTCATCATCAACACTCGTTGAGACTAATCAACTATCGTTGATGCTTTAACGATCAACTCTTCTTGATCTCATCATCAACTCTCGTTGATGCTCTCACGATCAAGTACTCTTCTTGATCTCATCATCAACACTCGTTGACTCTCGTTGATGCTCTCACGATCAAGTACTCTTCTTGATCTCATCATCAACACTCGTTGATCCTAATCAACTCTCATTGATGCTCTCACGATCAAGTACTCTTCTTGATCTCTTCATCAACTCTCGTTGATCTCACCATCAACCCTTGTTGATAAAAGAAGCAAGGTTGGGGTTGTATTTGACTTTTGCCATGACAGGTTCGCTTGCTTGGCAAGTCTAAGACCCTAAATAATATGTGAGCCTACGAGTAATAAGTGGAGTATCTGATCAACTCTAATTGACCCTCTCACCATCAACTCTCGTTGACCCTCTCACCATCAACTCTGTTGATTCTAATCAACGTCCCTCGTTGAGTTTTTAAAAAGAAGGAAGTTGAATCTATCTCCATAGATTTACTTTCTTGTCTGGGCTTCCAAACTGAAAAAGAAGGGGATGCATACGACCTTTGCCATGACAGGTGCGCTTGCTTGGCAGGTCTAGAAACCCAATTAAAAAAAAAAAAAGATTCAAAGTTTGGTTTCGTGGATCGCACGGTATTGGTAATATTCATTCTTTTCTTGGATCTCCTTCCCCCTATACTTATACTGTGTGTCTCTCTTATTTTCCTGCTTTTTTTTCCTTCTCCAGCTACATAATTGCATAGATAGCGCTAGTTCTTGTCAGAACCATGGATCAATTTTTATGGAGAGAATGTTTACCTCTCATCTTTCACGAGGATCTCACGGTATTCAGCAAGCTTCTGCTGGTACAATGCGTGACAAGGATCTTTTTCAGAAGAGCTCTTTAAGAAGTTGAATCTTGCATCATCCTTATTAGAGTCCCTGACCATCGACTCAAACTCGGACCCAAATTTGAAAACCACGTTGTCTCGACGATAGTTGTAGCTGAGACATCTGGAGGTGCGTGAAAGATTTTGATATCTGGTTCTTCAGTAGCTCCGTTTTGAATCCGAGTAACGTGTTCAGCAAGCTTGTGCTCGTAATATGCATGACAAGGATCTGACGGGCTCTTCAAAAAGTTCAATCTTGCATCATTCGGAGATTAGTGTCAATGAGCTTTCTCTCCAACTCAAATGATTGGTTTATGATTAGTTTACAAAACCATCAGATTCTTAAACATTAAAGGCTACTTAGGCTTGTGGAGAGAGATAAGAGACACACACCGTGCGTACGTACGTACCTAAGCCGTGAGGATCGTCGTGACGTATGAGAAGCACTTTTTGGAGAAATTGACGACGGTTTTAGTTTTACAAGCACTTTTTGTGTTCGCTTACTTTCCCCTTATTAAAATTGAAGATAAATAAAAAAATAAAAAAATTATACTTAGTACAATTTTTTCGAGCAAACATATTAACCGGTTTAATGAAAGAAACCATATCCCAAATACCAAGATTGAGCCGGAGTGATGTGGTTAAGGACAAAAGAAGAACACACTACCGGTTCCTTGTTTGTAGGATTCATGTACGGTCGATTTAATTTGCTTTTGTCAAGATGAGAAGGCAAGAGAAAGTTGTCAAAGAAAGAGACGACCAAAACAAAAATTACTGTTAAAACTTTGGAACCTATCCTTGTTGTGCGTAACAAAGCCAATGAACTGGAGAGAATCTGGAGACAAAGAAAGTGAGAGGGAGAGGATGTTTGAGATTCTTAATGCAACAGATTACGAAGACAACTATCTAATTTTGAGAGAACACTCGCCAGCTAACATAGACCAAAGCTTTAACGGACGTCTTTGCCACTAAAGCTTGGGAACACATGGTGTTTTCTAATGGAAAAACCGCAATGACAATGATGAAATGTAAGTTGCCACAGATCTTGTAATACATATCTGAACTTTTTGATTGGCGTGTTCACAAGGTTGACAATCTGTACCGAGCCACAAGAGTGTTATGATTTCAATTTAGAAGTCGTCTAAATCACAAAAACATGTTTCTCCACTTTGGGATCAGTCACGTGAAATATTCTTTGATTATTAATTGATCGAGGACCTCCAAGCCAGAACAGGATTACAATTCTAGTCTCGTTAATCAAAATACTATAAGCTTCTTTTGCGTCGCCACACAAATTTGCTTTGCAAAGATCAATTTTAGTGAAATCTAACAAACTATTTAATACCAAATGCTATGTGCATCATCAACCTAAGCATCAATCGAGAACACAACTTCTCTATTAAGAGTCTAGTCAAGAGACACAAGACTTAAAACTACACTAACATTTCTCAAATTTGTTCAACAGTAGATTTCAGCACTCTAGTCTAAGCAACAAAATTAGAAGAAATGATCAACCTAAACCTCTGATCCAATTAATGCAAATGGGCAAAATAAAAAAAACAACTTTTAAGAAACCAAAATCGAGTAAACATCACAACAAAACATAAGTTTCTTAGGAGAATGAAAATATAAATCTAAGACGAGTCTTTCTCACTCACAAGTCGATACTCATAAGAAATACAAAAAAAAAAAGAACAAACCAGCGTTTTTGTTTTTAACGGTAACTCTTCTGGAAACGAGCACGAGCACCACGACCACCAAACTTCTTAGGCTCACACCTCCTCGGATCAGCCACAAGAAGAGTCCTATCATACCTCACCAAGATATCCTTAATCTCCTTCTTCGACTGCTCATCCACATACTTCTGGTAAAACGCAACCAGCGCCTTCGCGATGCTCTGACGTATGGCGTACACCTGAGAAGTGTGACCACCACCGTTGACACGGATCCTCATGTCAACACCAGCGAAACGGTGCTTTCCGAGGAGAAGCACTGGCTCGAAGATCTTGAATCTGAGGATCTCAGGCTGGAAAAGCTCGATTGGGCAACCATTGAGCTTGATCAAACCAGATCCACGTTTGCAGTGGGTGACTGCCACCGCGGTCTTCTTCCTTCCGAAGCATTGCACAGATTCAACAGCAGGTTGAGTCGCCATTTTTGTTACTTAGGGTTTTTTTTCTCCTTGCCGCCGCGACGAAATGTAAACCTAATAATGCTGGAGACGCTTTTATACTAAGTTAACGAATTCGTGGTTTTAGGTTTTTTACTAATGGGCCTGTCTTTTTTATTTGGGCTCCGAACCGATCCATAAAATAGTTAGACCCATTTTTTTATGAAAATATAAGGGGGTCTGCCTTCGACTTTACATCTCAAAAATTTAATATAAAGTTTTATATTCAATTTTATATCTCAAAAAATGGAAATTGAGACGTTACGTGAAATTAGGAGAATATTTAGATATTTTATTAGAGATGTTGACATATTTATAGAACAGTGGCGGATCTAGCCAATCTTCACATCAGGTGCAAAAACTATAAAAATGGTAGAAAGGTGGGGTTTGAACTCATGACCTCAAAATTAATATGGTGCAACAATCTATCTTCTTCCTCTTTGCTCTGTTACTCATCATCATCATCATCAAAAACTCTTGTTCTTCTTGTGGCTTTTCAAAAGAAATTTGGGTATGTTACTCAGCATCAACACACAACTATACTTTTTTTTTTTAATTTTTAATATCAAGAATCTTCAATTTCCATCTCTCTTTTATCAGTTCCTGAACATTTTTTTTTTTTATAAATCAGTTAACCCGATGGCGATTCATGTAAATTTGTTTCAAGTTAGTACTAGTTATAACAACGTTTCTTCAAAATTTCATCACAAGCCCATCCGAGGAAGCTGATGTTTTCAGCTTATTAACCCCATTTGACTATATATATATGTAGTTCATCCATCATCAAACCATTTGGCGATTCTGTGCTTACAAAAAAAAAAAAAAAAAAAAAAAAAGTATTGGAGAGGTAGTTACGTTTCCGTCGATCGTCTCGTCGCTGCTAAGCTTCTTCATCCCAAGTATCTCCGGTGATAAGGTTTCCGATTTTTGCTAAATCTTCCTCCAATTTTGTATAACATCTTGCTGATTTTGGTAGATAAGATAGATCTCTGTTAGTCTCTTGCTAGGTTTCCAGATTTTACTAGTTTCATCAACTGTTCTTATAACTCGATCGTCTCCACTACGGAGGAAATTTGTTAAATTTCTTATTTAACTCGATCGTGTCTCCTTTACGGAAGAGATTTGTTAAAATTGTTCTTTAACTCGATCATCTTCGTAAGGAAGGAGATATGTTAAAATTGTTCTAAGGTTGCTTTATACTTAGAATTGGTCTACTCTGCTTAAGAATCTTTATCTCTCTATTTCCAGATTTTTAAAGAATTTTCTTGGTTTAGCAAATTTAAGGACAAAATTGTTCTTAGCAAGTAATTGCATAGTTATGAGATGATGGTCTTCTCTGGTTAAAAAAAAAACGTATCTCTCTGTTTCCACGCTAGTAGTGTTAGTATATCTGTAGATCTTTTTTCAATGGTTTTTTGTTTTGTTTGTTTTGTTTTGAAGAATGAAGATGATCTATCAATGCGCACACTGTCGTCAAATGATCCCCTTTGGAAAAAATGACTTTGAGTTGGAGTTGAACTGTGGAAATTGCAAATTGAAAACCTGTGGAAAGGTACAATAATAGTATTTGCAACAGTTTATTTTTTAGTTAATTTCTTCTGTGGTGTGGTGTGGTATGTGAGCTCAATGTCTGTTTATTTTTGTTTGTTTTCTCCAAGTGCAGTGCCTCAGACGTTCTCATTACCCGGCATTGTGTCATGAGTTTGAGAAATGGTTATTATTCCGGTCTACACGACCTTTCCAAGGAACCACTATTCTATACAATCTTCTTCGTGATTATAATACTAATCACTGGGGTTATCATAATATGGTAAACTTAATTGTTCAGTTCTACTTAAACAATTCTTATTTGGTTTTTGTAATTGTTTAAACTTGGAAGAATCCAGTTTCTCAAAATAAGTTTTCTACATCTTATGTTTAGCTATTTCGTTTGTTGGACGAGGTTCAAACTGCTCATGAACAGTTTTCTCCAGAGTTTTATCAGCGTTTCCACAAGCGCCTCATTCTTCCTTTTGATCAGGTGAACTTTGTATGTGATGGACCTCTTTTATTACACTGATCTTATATTGAACCTGTACCTGTTAAATATGCATCAGCATCTATTGCTTAAACTGTTTATGAAATGTTTTTGCAGATGCGGGAAGTTGTTGATTTCAACCGGTGGTTCCTTCTCCATGCTGCCTTCAACCCCGTCGTAGAGTCTGCTCTAGCAAATGAGCATAATCTTCTCGCCACGCGAATGACTGCTTTCATAGTCAGTGTTCCTCCAACCGATTTGGCGCCAGATGCGTGGACTGCAAGACTACAACAAGTCGACATGATTAGTATCGATCTTGGTGTGTCGGTTTCCAAACTGATCTTTGGAATTCCAAAGGCACATAATATCGCGGATGTGCAAGAATCACGCAAGGCCGTACATTACTGGACATCAAAGATGGTATCGTGAAATCCTTCCTTGTTCACAAGGTTCTCTTGATTCGAATTTCTTCTTTTGTTTGTGCGTGACACTTGGTTTGGAAACACTACACAATGTTGTTATTTGGTAGAATCTTCTAATATCACTAAACTTCTTTTTTTGTTGTCAATATTATAATTGTGTCTCTTCTTCTTATTATAATTGTGGCTCTTCTTCTTATTAAGTAGGAATTACGATACTTTTAGTGACTTGAATAATGCGGTTCATACACTAATTCAGGTTGATTTAATCATTTTCACCACACAAAAAAACAAACGAAGGTTGATTTAATCATAAACAAAAAAACTACAAAGTGATTAATCAATTCAAGTTTTAATTAGACTACTAATCAAGGCCCAAAAATAAAAGGCCCTTTAGAAAACGAACACATTTGGGAACTTGTTGTTCGTCGTAGTAGTGAGGGTTCAACTTCTATTGATTTCTCTCCTCCCAAGTCGTTCGTTGTTTCTCTCGACGTCACGGCGGATCTCTCTCAGCTGAGGTACGGTACGGTGTCTCTCTCTCTCTCTCTCTCAACCAGAAAAACCCTAACTAGTCCGTAGCTTTAATCAACCTAATCGGAAAATTTGATTGATAGTATTAGAAACCAAAAATGTCGATAAGAATCTCTGATCGTTTTATGTTATTGTTTTTGTGGTTTGTTCGTAGAAAGAAAGAAAGAAAAAAAATGTGGCAGAACGATCCAGATCTGGAAACGATGATCGACATAGCGGCGGTGTTCATCTTCAAAAACGGAGTTGAGTATGAGGAGGAGCTAATAGCAACGTTTCCAAGTTACAGCTTTGTGGATAGCTCAGATCCTAATCACGGACTCTACCAGCAGAAGCTTATGGAATACAGGAACGGAACTCACGATGCTCCTCCTGTCATCATTACTGGCGAAATCGTTGAGCCACCTCCAGGTAATATCAAAACCCTTATCGAGAACACTGCGAATTACGTTTCCAAAGAAGGTGACAAGGCTGAGAAGATGATCAGGGACCGTAATTTTAACACTGAAAGATACCAGTTTATGAAGAGATCACATCCTTTTCACGCGTTTTACCAGAAGAAGCTTGCTGAGTACCGTTCTCAAAAGGATGATGGTGATGAAGTTGTTGTTATTGTTCATGATGATGAGGCTGCTGCTGCACCACAACAACCCTTACCCAAGCAACAGTTCATAATTCTGCCTAATTGTTTACAGTTGCGTCTTCCTCCAGAGATGAGTCTCAGGGAGTTTGATACGATGAAGCTCACAGCTCACTTTGCGGCTTGGTATGGGAGTGATTTTTGGTTGGGTTTGGCTGAGAGAGATCGTCCTGAGCTTGGGTTTATGAACTCTACTGATAGAAGCTTTCGTCAGTTTACTGAGCTTGTTGTTGCGTATACCAAAGTGTTAACTCCCCTGCCCACTGATGTGGGACAAGAGCTGAGTGATAGTCCCGCTTTTCTGAAAGCCATTATTGATGCTTTTCTTAAACGTATTCAGTGGGATCCTGCCCAGCATTATAAATGGCTTGAAAGAGGAGAGCAGGCTATGTTGGATTGGCATGCTTCTGTCGCCAAAGATTTTGCTAACAAGGACCAGTACTTACCACCGCTACCAAAGCAGCCTCCTCCTCCACTTCTTGAGGAACCAAATCCAAAGAGGCAAAGGCTTGACGAGTCAGCGCCCCTTGTTCCAGAAGACCAGTTTCTTTCTCAACATCCGGTGACGTTCTTCTTCTTAATTACATACAGTCTTTTCCTCTGCTTTACGTATGTGATAGTTGTATCTAACTATTACTTTTTATATCATCTTTACAGGGTTCGTCTACAATCAAGGTTTCTGTTCCCAATGCTGATGGTGGGCAAGTCGTCATTGAGATCACAGTGCAGTCGTTATCGGAAAGCGTGGCAAGTTTGAAGGAGAAAATAGCTGGGGAGATCCAAATTCCAGCAAGCACACACAAGTTAACTAGTGGAAAAGCCAGGGTTTTAGAGGACAACGATAAGTCTCTTGCACATTACAATGTTGGAGCTGGAGATACCCTAACACTGTCTTTGTGAGTGGATCCCTAGGGAAATAAATGCTTCAATCTCCTAGCTCTTTTAATGACTACTGTCTGTCTATAGTAGTACATGTTTAAAACTAGCTCTCTAGTGACTTACGTTTGTGTTGGATTCTTATCTTAAGAGATCCTTTATATAGACTAATATGGGATGGCATACTCGTACGTGGTCATGGTTTATCTCATTTTAATTGGTGCACAGTTTGGTTTCTCTTCCAAGGTTTTTACGTAGTTAAACACATTGAGCTGTAAAAACCAACATGATTTACCTTGGAATACTTGTTCATAAATGAGTAGTATCATTTTAGATAGTAGATGTTGCACCTTTCAATATCAAAAGTAGTCATTGTATTCAAAGATTCACCGGTAGAAAAGTATAAATACGCATTAATATACATATTGACAAATTGACAATTGTGTATAAAAAATACGTGTATGTAAAGAGAAAAGAACACATATCTCCAATAGATTTGTTTGGAGTACAAAAGACTTTTGACAAAATTTAGTTCAAGATGATAAATCAATCATCATCGTCGCTGTCGTGATCATTGCCTTATCATATACACTTTTAGTTTCCAAGGCAACGATCTTCGTTTATTCACGACAGCTGCCTAATTTATTTTAATATTTTTTCTTTTATTTTTGTGAATCTTTTTCCCATAATTTTGAAATAAGATAGCAATTGCCATACATATCTGTATTTTTTTTTTGACATAGTCATAGAGACACAATTTGTTTAGCCAAACTGTTTACGTATCTTTTTAGTTGCCATATTTTTTCATGCATATATAAAAGTGTTACTCAATTATTGCTAGCTCAGTAGCTCGCTTATCTTTGTTTAAAAAGAAGAGATTGCATCTTTAGTTATAGTACTAGTTTCATTAAATTGCTCTGCAATTCAACGTAAAATACTAATAAAAAGTAGCGGTCATAACTATGGATATCCATAAGCTATGACTGAATCTTGTTTATTTCTTAAATTAGATGGCATCATAAGTTTCTTTATCAGTTATAACAACGACTAAACGCACTACTTGGTAATATATTCTTAGGTCAAATTAGTTTCTTTATACCGAGTTAGCCGACGTATCTGTTAAAAATGACTTTATCATTTACCTTAAGCTTAATAAATTTGCTAAGACTACGAGGTTATTATATCAAATTAATATCCACACGCAATAACGAAAAACCCAAAATATAGGAAAATATATCAACTTGTGGATTCTTGATAAAAATTAAAGAATTATTGGTCCTTAGAATTTTAAAAAGACTTCATTGTTATTCAATCTTGAATTTCCAAAACTCTATTAAAGTGTGTCCATTGATTTCGGTACTTTTAAAGTCTTGTTTACAATCAGTACAAGTCATGAGATATTGAGTTAAAGATTTTAGAGATTTAATCATGTGATATTCAAATAAAATGTAGTATTGAACAAACTTTCTGATTATAATAAAATTTAGTTTTATTGGTTTATATATTGAGTTCACATCGTCTAATAATTTTTTCATAAAAACTCTTTCAAAATAGCATATGCATGTTACCGTGGAATTTTCAAAGTTAATTTCTTTTCAAAAATCAGCACCTTTTGTTTTTTAAAATGTCAACTCCGCTCTATCGTATACGTATAAGGTTACGACCGTCCATTTATCTTAGTATAATATCGGTATGTACGCAACATGCAGTTGCACACACACACGATGATTTAGCGTAGTTTCACATTAACAACTACCAATCTACCATAAGACCTATACAGATGAGACTGCCAGAAGATGAGATCTTAACGGATATATATGAAGATAGTGACTCGTAATTACAATTTTCAAATTGCTCTAGCGTGTTCGAAACACCCATCCATATTAGTCCCACGACTTTATACTATAATATTAATAAACATTATTATAGCAATACATTATGTTTCTTCTTTCAAACACACTTAACCCACAATCAGTCCACAATAATATATATATAACCCCCTCTCAACGTACTAAACATATCACCACCTCCCCATAACACAGAATTCACATCACCTTTCTTAAAGTTAATTCCAAGATTGAGTTATGGGTTCTGATGAAACCAAATCAACGTTGGACACCGAGAAGTCGACCGTGCCAGGATGCGGCACCACGACGAAGAGTTGTTGGATGACTCAAGTTTTGCTAAGAATAGTTCTGTTTGCAGCCACTTTGACATCGATTGTGGTAATGGTTACAAGTAAACAGACCACGAATATATTAATCCCTGGAACTCTCAAACGTATTCCTACTGCCAAGTTCACCAACTCACCGGCTCTTATGTAAGTTCATTAACTAATCTACTATATATAATTTAGTATGTTCAACGAAGTTGATTGACTATCTCATAGTAAATGTGACTAAGGTTCAGAGCTCATATGTGATTTGTATATATCACAGTCAAGTCTAGTAATGGTCAAGTCAAGAACATCATTCGGAATACACGTTGTTTTTTTCTAGCACGGCTCTTAATTAGTAGACCATATTTTAATTTCCAGTAGAAATAAGTCTTGTCAAATACGGATAGTGTAATACGATGATCGGTCATGTACAAATTAAATTATAATGACCATTAAAAATTTGGTCAGAGCATATGGTATTTTTTCCCCCTTTCTATAACACAGAAAAATTTTTATTTTGAGAAACCAGAAGGGATTGGTCATACTCATACATATATGAATAAATAACTGTAGCATAAGCCATTAGCTTAAAAGTTTAAGCATATAACAAGTAATCTGCATGACTGCATGCAAGTGCAACTGCCCAATAGTATATGGCTTATTTTTAATATACTTTTGCATGCGTGTGGGAGTAGTTGAGATTTCGAAACAAAGATTTTGGAAAGTCAAAAGTAAGTTGGAGAAAACTATTTAACGAAAAAGACTCAAAATTATATTAAATGATCAATAATGATCATAAAAGCATCTTCAAATAAGATTTTAAAATTGTATATTTTTTTTTGTTTAATTTATGGAGTACGAGTATCTGATAAGTGAATCTTTTTTTTTTTTTTTTTTTGTTTTATGTGTAGATACTTTGTGGTCGCACTATCGGTGGCTTGCATTTACAGTATTCTATCTACACTTGCTACCGTATCTGCTTTCAAGAAGCCTTCCTCTTGCTCTGCGATTCTCTTGCTCAACCTTGCCATTATGGATGCGGTAATTAATTAACCGTAAAAAATGAAACTATAAATTAACTTGGACTAAAAGTATTTTTGGGGTAATTTTTTTAATATATATTAAACAAAAAAACAACTAAAAGCATTTCAATTAATTTTAGTGTTAGAGGTTTTGTATTAAGACATAAATCACTATATGGTAAAACAACTAAATGTTTTGTTCTATTATTGAATATACAACGACATCGTTTTTTGGGCAGGTGATGGTGGGGATAGTGGCCTCAGCGACGGGAGCGGGAGGTGGAGTAGCTTACCTTGGTCTGAAGGGAAACAAACAAGTGAGATGGGTCAAAATATGTCATGCCTACGATAAGTTTTGCCGTCATGTTGCAGGCGCCCTAGGCGTCTCATTGGTAGCTTCGATCCTCCTCCTCCTCCTCTCCATCATCTCTGTGATCTCCCTCTACAAGAGAATCCGTTGAGTCACTCTCTTTGTGTTCTTTGTTTATGTTTTAGTCAATTAATATTGATCTTGTACTTGTTTCTTTGGTCTCTGTCGAATTTGACTTTTATGTGTTTAGTTTCATTAGTGTTGTAGTATTTCTTCGGCTTTGTATGATTGTGTGATTAGTTTATTTGTAACCCGAGGTTTCTAGTGAATCTTTTGAATGTTATTTTATGTTTTGAATGTTAATTAATGACCAGTCTTTTTATCGATCTTATTGGTGGAGTTGTGGCTAAACATTCTTTGGCAGACATAAAGAAAAGTTTTCTGGTTGAAGAGGGTAAGAGATTGCACTTCTTAATTCCATTCTTAAATAATCCATGTTTTTTTTTTTCGTCTGATAACGTTCCAAAGAAAACTTAAAAAGAGTACAAAAGCAGAAAAACAAAAAACCAAAACGATTAGAACGCCTCATTTCTCATTTGATGATGAAGCCAAAAAGGCCCTCCAAGTGATAGATAAGACTGTAACCTGCCATCTTTTGTAACACTTTTAAATAATCCATGTTTTAGAAAAAAAAAATTGTTTCACAAAGATATAAAATTTTAAAGTTTTTATATATGTGTTATTTATTAGTTATTGGTGATGAATGTAAACTTTAAGAAAAATTTGTTGAACAGTACTATCGATTTAGAGTTATAAGAAATTTGTAAAAACATAGAGAAAAAATACATTGATCATAATCACATTCTTGTATGTTTGATACAAAGATATGCATGAAAATTCTAAAAAAATGAATTTATAGAATACAGAGGGAGTATATAAAGTAAAAGGTAACGGTTCAAAAATGATTGTGAATTTGTGATTAATAATTTGGTTATAGTAGCCATTGACCGTTAACAGCTGGTATTTGTATTGTCACGATTGTTTTGATATTTTAATTTTCGTTTATCAGCGTAGCCCCACGAGAACCCATAATTTAAGATTATCTATTAAGTACAATTTAACTACTTATGTACGCATCTTTGAATCTGAATGCGAGATGTCCATGACGAAGTACATACCAATAACAAGATCGTGATGTTGTCAAATAAAGAAAAAGAAAAAAAAAAAAAAAGATCGTGATAACATTTTAGCTTATGATTGCGTGTAAGAAACCTCTAATTGTCAAATATAGATGTGAGATTGTACTTATCATCGCAATTAATATGTGTCCTAATTAGATTTTACTTATAGGGTATCCAACTACTTATATATCCCATTAGTTTGGAATTGTTTTGACAACTCATAAAAATTAAATAATGAAAACGAAATATTTTCTTATGAACGAATCTGGTAATTCAAATGATTAATACTCGCAGAAAATAAATAAAGATGTGAAGAAAACGGATACACGAGCTCATTGTCCCAGGACTACCTGTCCCAGAGACATTATAAGACTTTATACGGCCTACATACACCGTTATACGTCTGTTTCAAATAATGAATATAGAAGAAACAATAATTCAAAATAAATATATGAAGGGTGAATTACTCAAATGTTACTCATTTTAGGTAATATTACCAGAATCTACAAAAAACTTTTTTATTACTAGAATGTTTCGGGTATTTTGAAAATACCCAGCGTGTCCCTGTTTTATGTTACCGGAAAAACGTTATTACAAAAATGCCATTGCCACGTCGACGCCACGTCGAACTCGCTGACGTGTACCATAACTCAGCCATAACGCGATACGAGTATGTTGTGGCTGAGTTATAGGTATTTTGCGGTTCAGTTATCGAAAAACATTTGAGTAAGAGCGGACGGCTGACTTATGAAAATCTGGCTGAGTTATGCTCATAAGTCAGCCAAGCGTTACGGCTGACTTATCAAATTTGGCTTAGTTATGCGCATAACTCAGCCAAGCGTTACGGCTGAGTTTTCACCTGATGGTTGAGTTGTCAAAATTTTGACTGAGTTATCACAACGACATGGCTGAGTTGCCATTTTTCGACTGGCTGAGTTATGAAAAACGGCTGACTTATGAGATGTAGTTACGGCTGAGTTATGGTAAAAAACATAACTCAGCCGTCATAGGCTGACTTATCGACAAGTCAGCCGTTTGACGGCTGACTTATTGGCAAAAGATTAATTACTAGAATGTTTTTTTAGTTACGGCTGACTTATCAAACGATACGGCTGAGTTACATATTTTCAGTTCATGAAGCGGCTGAGTTTGGCAGCAATTTTTTTTGCTTTTTAATTACTGTAATGTTTTTCGTGTTGTGGCTGAGTTTTAGTTAGGCTGAGTTATGGTATTGTTTCATGGCTGATTTGCCACGTCGGATGCAGCATCCATGTCAGCATTCCATGTCATCATCTTTTTTCTCCGGAAATACGAAACGTCGTTCGACTCTGGTTCTTCAACTGGTTTAATAAGTGAACTATTTACCTTCTTATTCACCTTGTTCTTCTACTTTATCACATTTTTGAATAAAATTTAGGTCTATGTCTATTTTCATTTCAAATAATAATAAAAAATAATAATTTAGGAGAAATAAAATAACTAATTAAAAAATTATTAAATAAAATAAAAACAGTAAAAAATAATTTTCTTGATATATGAATTAAAACGATTTTTTTGTATTATATAACTGAATTTTGTTTTTTAATTAAAAAATAGATAACTCAACTTATCACATCTTTAACTCATGAAAATTTCCATGATGTTGAATAATCTTTTGAGTTAACAATTTTACAAAGGATATACCTCAAACTTGTACATCAACAATAACACATGATTATTCAAACTCAACTTCAAAAAAATTAGTTTTGTTAGTGATTAGTAACATTTTTGAATAAAACTTAGGTCTATGTCTATTTTCATTTCAAATAATAATAAAAAATAATAATTTAGGAGAAATAAAATAACTAATTAAAAAAATTATTAAATAAAAGAAAAACAGTAAAAATTATTTTTCTTGATATATGAATTAAATAAAAACGAAAAAATATTTTTTTGGTATTATATAACTGAATTTTCGTTTTTTTTAATTAAAAAAAAAAAATAGATAACTCAACTTACCACATCTTTAACTCATGAAAATTTCCATGATGTTGAATAATCTTTTGAGTTAACAATTTTACAAAGGATATACCTCAAAGTTGTACATCAACCATAACACATGATCATTCAAAATCAACTTCAAAAAAATTAGTTTTGTTAGTGATTGGTAACATTTTTGAATAAAATTTAGGTCTGTGTCTATTTTTATTTCAAATAATAATAAAAAATAATAATTTAGGAGAAATAAAATAACTAATTAAAAAAGTTAGTTTTGTTAGTGATTGGTAACATTTTAGAATAAAATTTGAGTTAAGTCCATAACTCAACTTAAGTCAATAGTAACACATGTTACCAGTTATAGCCTATATCATCTATTTACTTTCAGGTTTTTCTTGTGAAAACTCAGCCATAACTAACTATAACTCAGCCGTCACATGACCTTTCGTTTACCGTAAATATTATAACTCAGCCGTAAAGTCGTATATATCATCCATTTACTTTCAGATTGGTTCTTCTGATAAGTCAGCCATAACTCACTATAACTCAGCCGTCACATGACCTTTCGTTTTCCCGTAATGATTATAACTCAGCCGTAAAGCGATATTTTGGCGGGAAACCATCAGTTAACCTAATAATAGACATATTTCCATTCTAAATTTAAATTTTGAGTTATAATAATTTTAATATTCAATTATTGGAGAAATACTTTTAGAAAAATAAAATTTTAAATTCGAATAATAATTATTTAATTATTTGCAATAATATCTTGTAATTAGAAAAGTTATTAAATAAAAGAAAAACAGTAAAAATTATTTTTCTTGATATATGAATTAAATAAAAACGAAAAAATAATTTTTTGGTATTATATAACTGAATTTTCGTTTTTTAATTAAAAAAAAATAGATAACTCAACTTACCACATCTTTAACTCATGAAAATTTCCATGATGTTGAATAATCTTTTGAGTTAACAATTTTACAAAGGATATACCTCAAAGTTGTACATCAACCATAACACATGACTATTCAAAATCAACTTCAAAAAAATTAGTTTTGTTAGTGATTGGTAACATTTTTGAATAAAATTTAGGTCTATGTCTATTTTCATTTCAAATAATAATAAAAAAATAAGAATTTAGGAGAAATAAAATAACTAATTAAAAAAGTTAGTTTTGTTAGTGATTGGTAACATTTTAGAATAAAATTTGAGTTAAGTCCATAACTCAACTTAAGTCAATAGTAACACATGTTATCAGTTATAGCCTATATCATCTATTTACTTTCAGGTTTTTCTTGTGAAAACTCAGCCATAACTAACTATAACTCAGCCGTCACATGAACTTTCATTTTCCGTAAATATTATAACTCAGCCGTAAAGTCGTATATATCATCCATTTACTTTCAGAAGTGTTCTTCTGATAACTCAGCCATAACTCACTATAACTCAGCCGTCACATGACCTTTCGTTTTCCCATAATGATTATAACTCAGCCGTAAAGCGATATTTTGGCGGGAAACCATCAGTTAACCTAATAATAGACATGTTTCCATTCTAAATTTAAATTTTGAGTTATAATAATTTTAATATTCAATTATTGGAGAAATACTTTTAGAAAAATAAATTTTTAAATTCGAATAATAATTATTTAATTATTTGCAATAATATCTTGTAATTAAAAAAGTTATTAAATAAAAGAAAAACAGTAAAAATTATTTTTCTTGATATATGAATTAAATAAAAACGAAAAACTAATTTTTTGGTATTATATAACTGAATTTTCGTTTTTTTAATTAAAAAAAAAATAGATAACTCAACTAACCACATCTTTAACTCATGAAAATTTCCATGATGTTGAATAATCTTTTGAGTTAACAATTTTACAAAGGATATACCTCAAAGTTGTACATCAACCATAACACATGATTATTCAAAATCAACTTCAAAAAAATTAGTTTTGTTAGTGATTGGTAACATTTTTGAATAAAATTTAGGTCTATGTCTATTTTCATTTCAAATAATAATAAACAATAATAATTTAGGAGAAATAAAATAACTAATTAAAAAAAATTATTAAATAAAAGAAAAACAGTAAAAAATAATTTTCTTGATATATGAATTAAATAAAAACGAAAAAATAATGTTTTTGTATTATATAAATGAATTTTAGTTTTTTTTAATTAAAAAAAAAAATAGATAACTCAACTTACTACATCTTTAACTCATGAAAATTTCCATGATGTTGAATAATCTTTTGAGTTAACAATTTTACAAAGGATATACCTCAATGTTGTACATCAACCATAACACATGATTATTCAAAATCAACTTCAAAAAAATTAGTTTTGTTAGTGATTGGTAACATTTTTGAATAAAATTTAGGTCTATGTCTATTTTCATTTCAAATAATAATAAAAAATAATAATTTAGGAGAAATAAAATAACTAATTAAAAAATTTATTAAATAAAAGAAAAACAGTAAAAAAAAATTTTCTTGATATATGAATTAAATAAAAAACGAAAAAATAATGTTTTTGTATTATATAAATGAATTTTTGTTTTTTTAATTAAAAAAAAAAATAGATAACTCAACTTACTACATCTTTAACTCATGAAAATTTCCATGATGTTGAATAATCTTTTGAGTTAACAATTTTACAAAGGATATACCTCAATGTTGTACATCAACCATAACACATGATTATTCAAAATCAACTTCAAAAAAATTAGTTTTGTTAGTGATTGGTAACATTTTTGAATAAAATTTAGGTCTATGTCTATTTTCATTTCAAATAATAATAAAAAATAATAATTTAGGAGAAATAAAATAACTAATTAAAAAATTTATTAAATAAAAGAAAAACAGTAAAAAAAAATTTTCTTGATATATGAATTAAATAAAAAACGAAAAAATAATTTTTTGTATTATATAACTGAATTTTTGTTTTTTTAATTAAAAAAAAATAGATAACTCAACTTACCACATCTTTAACTTATGAAAATTTCCATGATGTTGAATAATCTTTTGAGTTAACAATTTTACAAAGGATAATAATTAGTTAATTATTTGCAATAATATCTTGTGATAAAAATCTCACTTTATGAATTTATTATGCGTGTGGATTTGAGCAGGCACAGAATTAGTGATTTTTCGCGCTTCCCGAACAACACTTTTTGTAATATCGAGAGATGTTTTAATACTTATTAGGAATCTGACAGAACAAAAGACCCAGGAAAGAATAATACGTTTTCATATTATTGAAAAGACCCTAAACGATAACTCAGCCACAACTTTACCATAATTCAGCCAACCCTCAAATTAAAATGACTAAATAACCGACCAAACCGAACCAAACCGGAAACAATTTTTTCCATTATTTTCGGTTAGTTACGGTTATATTCGGCTTGCTATCAGTTATATTAAGTTAATCGACCTAATTTGGATAACATTTGGATTATTTATGGTTATATATTCATCTAACCGACCCATAACCGGAAATAACCGGAAATAACCGAAAAGTAATTTCAAAAAAATTTAAATTTTCAAATGGTTATCATATTAGTATATCCAAATTACCACCTTAAACCAAACACAATATAACCAAAACCAAACTGTTATATTAAAACTCATAATGTTGGAAATATGAACTCCAAACCTCAAACCCTAACCCTAACCCTAACCCTAACCCCTAAATGTCATGTTTTGAATGTTATACACATTTTGATCAAACTGTGTAAAAATCAATTTTTCTATAATTATTACTTTTTATTGCTTATAATGATTGTAATATTCATTTTTTCATTCTATATTTTAATTTTTGAGTTATAATAATTCTAATTTACAAATATTTCATAAGTCAGCCGTTTATATCGATAACTCAGCCATATCAGTCAATTGTTTGAGAAATACTTTTATTAAAAAAAAAAAATCAAATTCAAATTCAAATTTTGATTTTTTTTTTAAATAAAAAATCGCTAAAATCTCATTTATTATGCATGTGGTTCTTAACAAGAAACATAATTATTGTTTGCGTCTCTCCAACAACACTTTTTGTATTCTCGAGAAGGTATATAATAAATTAATATATCCGTTGCATAACTCAGCCATAACGTTATCATAACTCAGCCAACCCTCAAATTAGAATGACTAAATAACCGACCAAACTGAAACGAACCGGAAACTATTTATTCCATTATTTTCGGTTAATTACGGTTATATTCGGTTTGCTATCGGTTATATTAAGTTAATCCACCTAATTTGGATAACATTTGAATTATTTATGGTTATATATTCATCTAACCAACCCTAAATGTCATGTTTTGAATGTTTTACACATTTTGATCAGACTGTGTAAAAATCAATCTTAGTCTATAATTATTACTTTTTATTGCTTATATTGATTGTAATATTCATTTTTTCATTCTATATTTTTGTTTTGAGTTATAACTATTCTAATTTACAAATATTTCATAAGTCAGCTTTTTGTGTCGATAACTCAGCCATATCTGTCAATTGTTTGAGAAATACTTTTATTAAAAAAAAATTAAAAAACTTCAAATTCAAATTTTGAATTCCTTTTAAATAAAAAATCGCTAAAATCTCATTTATTACGTGTGTGGTTCTTAACAATAAACATAATTATTGTTTGTGTCTCCCCAACAACACTTTTTGTATTTTCGAGAAGGTATATAATAAATTAATATATCCGTTGCATAACTCAGCCATAACTTTACCACAACTCAGCCAACCCTCAAATTAGAATGACTAAATAACCGACCAAACCGAACCGAACCAAAAAAAATAATTTTTCCAATTTGGTATTTTTGAATTGTTATGTTTGGTTAATTTCGGTTATATTCGGCTTACTTTTGGTTATATTAGGCTAATCTACTTAATTACAATATATTTTGAGTTATTTATGGTTATATTTTAATCTAACCGACCCATAACCGGAAATAACCAAAAACAATTTTGTTTTGATTTTTTAAAATATATTCAAATGGTAATAATATTAGTATATCCATTTACCACCTTAAACCAAACACATTAAAACACATTAGAACCAAAACCAAAAAACAAATAATGTTACATCTCAAACCCTAAACCCCAACCCTAACCCTAAACTCCAACCCCAACCCTAACCCTAACCCCTAAACGTCATGTGTTGTATGTTTACCACATTCTAGTGAGAATGTGTAAAAATCAATATTTCTCTATAATTATTACTTTTTATTGGTTATAATAATTGTAATATTCATATTTCAATTGTACATTTAAATATTGAGTTATAATTATATAAATTTACAAATATTTCATAAGTCAGCCGTGTAAGTCAACAACTCAGCCATCACTTAATCACTTTGTCGGAATTTTTTATTTTTATTCAAATTTTGAGTTGAATTTTTTTAATTATTTTGTATAATATATTATGAAAACTAACTTTATAAATTTATTACGCAGGTGGATCTAGTTCCGGGATATGCTTATGAATCATCTTTATTATATCGTTTTCATTAGTTTTCAATTTTAGCTCAATATTAATAAATTTAAATTTAATTTTATTTAATCTTTTCCTCTGTTCTCCAAGGAAAATAATGAAGCTTTCACCCAACAAAAAAAAAGTAAGGGTTGACTCTTACCAAAAGAAAAAGAAAAAGAGAAGGAAATTGCTTAAAAATCCCTATATTTAACAACAATTCCCATTTTCTATACAGGAAATTAAGTATGATTTTCAGAATTTTCAAATGGCTACGATTCGAATAATTGTATTTAACAAACTGTACACAAGTGACTAAATTAATTAAACAAAAGTGGAAGAAGTCTCATAAATCATCACATCACTAAACTCCCAGGTAACCACATTAACAATCACAAAGCCATATTCTTCATTTTTTATGGCCCCCGTTTTATATTCAACCCCCATGATGCTGTAATGGTTGCAGGCTCAGAGCAACGGTTCCAGAGAGCGATTACCATACGGTCACCAGTTAAAGGTCCTGACCACACCTGCAATGAAACAGTTATCACAAATTTGAGTCCTCAAGTTTGTGTTTCTGCTTTTTCTATGAGTCTGGTAATTCTGTGGCTCCTAATTCAAACCTGCTGACATTCTCATCTCCATTGGCTTGAATTTTCCTTCCTTGAACACCAAGTGGGTCTGCAACCAGAAATGTTCTCAGATTGTTGTTCTTTGCCAATGAATTATGTGGACAATCATGTATACAGTGAAGCTAACAAGTCAATAAATATTAGAACAATTGTGATCAATACTTTAGTGTACTAGTTCTTACTTCATAGCAGAACAGTTTTTAAGATAAAAAATGACTGCTTACCATTCCAACCACCAGTTCCAGCATAAGCAGCCCACTTGTTATTCAAATCAGCAACTGTAGTCATACTTTCATAAACGTAAAAAAGAAAGTAATGCAATCAGATCATGATTTAAACAAACCAATCCCTCTCCAAGCAAATCAATGATCATAACTACTCAACTGACACACGAGGTTTATCTAATGCAAAGAGATTTCACCTTGCCCATGTATGTATCATTGATGTCCTCAGTTGTGCGCCAACTGTTTCCAACTTCTTTTGCCCACAAGGCAGGATCATCATCACCCCTGCATACGTAAAAGACATTTTGAGTATGTACCAAGAACAAAGCGAATAAAACATTGAGCGACCAGTCGCGTTTAGAGCATCACGCATGGGAGGGTAAAGGTGATGCTCTGAACGCGATCTATATCCTTACAGAACGTGATCTATATCCTTACACATGCGGCGGATACAGCAGTGAAATAGTAGAGACGGAGAGGTATTGAGTACGCATGGGAGGGTAAAGGTGATGGTAGGTGTTATGACTGACGATCTATATGTTGGTAGGTTGTGTAAGGATATAAACAGTAAACTTCTTAGCTCGTCACTCGTCAGTCATAACACCTACCAACATCAGATAAATCCAATTGCAGAGATCAATGATATAATCAAAACAATGAACGGAGGTCAGAGACGGAGGTCCGAACGGCCTCAGTGTTCTGTCCGATCTCATCTAGTCCGTGCACCGCGAAGATGGCATAGCCCGAAGAAGATTCGTACTGAACATACATCACCATTGTTGGAGGAGAAGAAACTAATGAGCCGGCTGAACTAGGAGAGAGAGGTGTTTTTTTTAGGGTTATGAACAGTTTCCCTCTTTGACAAAAACAAGAAAAATCCAACAGTAGATTCTGAAAAAAAAAATTGATTTGTGACGTGGAAAATCGAAAATAATGTGTATTTTAATTTGTTGATGTGTATTTTTTTTTAATTCTTTCACTCAAAATCGAGAAACAAAACCCAAGGGGTAAATTGTAATTACACCCAGGGCACTAAACATTCTAGTAATTTTCAAAAGATTTATAGATATGAGTAATAAACTAATTTTTGGATAACATTTGAGTAATTCTTTCATATATGAATTCTACTATTTTTATTGGGATGCACTGAAAGTGTAATGATCACAAACAATTTTGGGTTTTTGCTATGTTTTAGATGTTATGGACGACGATAATCGTCTATATATATCACCATTTACAATTTTAAAATACAAAACTTTATATATATATATATATATATATATATATTTTACATTAAAAATTTTTAATTTCTTTTATCAGTTTGATCATTTTTAAAGAAGAACGTTGTGCATTATAAACTCATTTTGCTAATTTTGAGTATATGGAGAAATTTTAAAAAACCATGGAAAAATAAAATGAATTTATATGTATATCTCTCCATCAAGCTTTTAAATCAACTTCTGACTTATCGTTTTTTTCTCAACCAAAAGATTACCTAAAAACAATTAAAGAAACTCTATCACTTTCTTTGGGCAAAGGTCGATCTCGCGGAAAGCAATTTGTTATACGCAAGGCTGAGACATTGTGAACTTTCTTGATATGGAAGAAGTCCTTAACTCTTTATCTTTGGTAAGACATAATCACAAAAAAATAGAAAGTATTTAGGATAAAACATAGGGTTTCATTAATTCACAATGTGAACACCGAGTTCCAAAATAAAAAGTAGTGTCGCTTATTTGCCGCTACCAACGGCATTGGGAACTTCGAGTAAATTTATCTGAGCATTAGAACTAAAATCCAAAAATTGTTCTTTGGCGGAACTTGACAAAATCACAAATCTAGTGATGGTCCTTTGACTTCCAATTATCTTTCAGAGGATCTTCCACTACACGAAAACATGTGTTTTGTGACCGACAGAATCGTCGTAAATGAGTCGCAAAGTCGATATGTGTGACTACTTAAGGACTGTCAGAAACCGTCGCTAATATTTGGTCGCAAAATTTTTTGGTCGCAAAACCGTCCTTTATTTACGACGCTTTTTAGACATAAAATGTAGTCGTTAAATAGCGACTATAATCAGACAGTGTTTATTCGTCGTAATTAACGACCGTGTAGTGACTGCATTATCCAGTCGTATAATACGACCTGTTTTAGACGATTTTTTAGTCACAATTTGCAACATTTTGAAGACTTATTTAACACTTCAAACTTGAGGATGAAGTTTAAAAATCTGAAATGTTGGTCATAAAGTAGTCGCTCCTGTAGTCACAGAATAGTCACAGAGTAGTCACTAAATAGTCTAAATCTTTTGTGACTATCTGAAGACTAGAAATTATGGTCGCAAAATTGTGAGCTGTTTACAACGAATTTGATACTTTGTTTGAGTTTTTTATAAATGTAAATGGTCACAAACTAGTGAACCAATTGCAATTCATTTGTGACTGTACACAAATTAATTTGAAAAAAAAAACCTGCCATTAAAATTAGATACCGAGTTTGAATGATTTTAAACAAAAAGATACAAATCATTCATGGATCCTATCTAGAAATAGTTCTAGTAGATAGAAATCTTAGAACACAACCCAAAAAATAGTTAGGGGCTTAAGAGTTAAATATTAACTTAAGTATGAGAGGTTGATACTGACAAAGGAGAAGGGGTTGTTGGTGAATTAGCTGGTGAAGTGACTGGTGAAGTAGGTGGTGAACTAGCTCCTGAAGTGTTTGCTGGTGCAGGTGGGTTGACATTAGCTCCTGTGGCTGGAGTAGTGATGTTGTTTGATGCTGGGGCGAGTGGCGCATGGGCTGCTCGTTGAGAATCCAAGAATTCTGCAACCCCGGGATCACTGGTCTTCAAGTAGGAGACGAGCATCTCCAAGGATGCAATTCGGTTTTGAGCATTGCGTTGCTCATCGTCACGTCGAGTATCTTCTCTGAGACGTCGAGCGTTTTCTTCTTCTTGATCAGCCAGCTTTCTCCGAGCAACTTGAAATTGTTCTTGAATCTCTAAGAGTGAAGTAGGAGTAGAGTTTGGATGAGGAGCCTTTCTTTTCCCATTGCTGATTATGTCGGACAGACTTCCAAGTCCATAGGGGGTTCCCTTGGCATCTGTTACAGTAGACTAACACAGAAAGAGTAGCTTGATTAATAAAAAACCAATTTAATGAAAATAAACAGAGATAAGCAAGTATCACTCTTAAGCATAAGTCAAAAGTAATGCAACTTTCATTCGCAAGACAAACATAATGCAAGAACAAGAATCATGATTATAAGTTTTATGTCAAAATCTTACACAAAATCACATATACACGTATCACTCAATCAGATTATCAACTCATATAGAATCTTAAGCATCAGTCAAAAGTATATCAATCAAATCAGATACTTAAGTTAGCTAAATAAGACAATCAACATAAAACAAAGAAATGTGAGTAGAAGTAATTACCTTCAGAAAAATGTCATCTTTTTTCTTGAATGGGAAGGGTTGGGTGAGACGAGGGTCTGTAGCATCAGAACCATCAACTTCCATTTGAGAGATGACCTCTTCTATGTTCTTCTCATATTCTTCAACCACTTGTTTTGCCTTTTGATCAACAAAACTTCCATCTGGCTTTGTATGTGTTGCGACAAACACCTCTCCAAGCGATACAGGACGTCGCAATTTTTCTTCCTACAATGGATAAGAAGAATGTTAAGTGTGGAAAATGAAATATTTAAAAGAAAGAATTTTAGTTAGTTTAGAGCATTTACCAACTCTTGTTGAATTTGCAAGTAAGATT
This sequence comes from Camelina hispida, assembly GCA_023657505.1. Lineage (NCBI taxonomy): Eukaryota > Viridiplantae > Streptophyta > Magnoliopsida > Brassicales > Brassicaceae > Camelina > Camelina hispida. The sequence goes on along the minus strand of CP094635.1, from coordinate 22,966,245 downwards.
TCTGGCCGGATAGATGTTTGTGGAGTCCTAGACCGTCACGATCAGAATTACGGGCAAGGGATGCATTAGAACTCTTCTCCTTAGCTTCGGGTGTGTCCCAGTGCTCCCACATTCGTCTCCAAAGCGTTGGTTTGATCCAAATTGGTGGCTCAGTATACGTCTTTGCTTGGCTTACAATTCCTTTCATTCTTTTTTTTGCTATCTTCACAAATCCTTCTCTCACAAGCTCAGTAATCGCAACATCCTAGTTGTATTTCCCCTACACAGCACAACAATGTAAAGTAAGTGTCAATGATAGTTGACAGAAGACAAACTCATTAAGTTAGAATAGTAAAAAAAAAAAAAAGAAATTGTGTGACATATTACCGCAAAGGATATAAAATATCTCTCGCGTATGTGTAAGGGGGTAACCTTCCAGCTGAAATATGGACCATCAAACTTTCTTCTTAAAATCCCAGAAATAACACGAGATAGCTTTCCTTTGTCTCGTCCAAACCTGTTACATAAATATGAGAGTGCTAAGTTATAAAGTAGAAGCCATCAAACATAAACGAATGACTCACAAAACAATAATCTAATGTAAAAGACAAAAACAGATGATACAAATAATCACAAAACAATCATCTAATGTAAAAGACAAAAACAGATGATACAAATAATCACAAAACAATCATCTAATGTAAAAGACAAAAACAATAATCTAATGTAAAGCCACTTGTTTTGCCTTTACCTAAACGATATTCAAATGATATCGAAGCCACTTGTTATCTTCTAATTCTAATTTCTTGTTCCTCTAGTTCTCTATGGTTTTTTTTTTGGCCATAGAAGCTCACAGCCCTGAGCTTTTTGTAAATAACAATGTTCCATTCGGTAATATAATTCATATTTTATAAAAAAAAAAAGATATTCAAATGATAAAATAAACGAAAAAAATAATTTACCATATACTGTCAGTGTCGGGGATGGGAACCGGACTCAACAACGGTAGATGCTGTCGACCAGGAAGTGCAAGCAAGGCATCAAGCAGCTGTTGGAAGTCTTGATTCTCCGGATTATGAGCCGGTGGTGGATGCTCTTGATCCTCCTGATTCTGAGGCGGCGGCGGTTGGAACCCTGGATTCTGAGGAGGCGGCTGTTGATACACCGGATGCTGAGGAGGCGGCGGCTGAAACCCCAGATTCTGAAGCGGTGGTGGATAAGCCGGATGGTGAAGCGGTGGTTGATACCCAAGATGAACCGGCGGTTGGTATCCCGGATTCTGAGTAGCCGGATGTTGATACGGCGGATCATGTGGTTGAGGTGGTGGTGGCTGCTGCATCTGGGAGTGGAGCTGATGTTGAAAGCCTTGGTGTTGGGGCTGAGGAGAAGGTTGTCGAGAGTATTGTTGCATCGTTGCCGGCCTATACTGAGATGGAAGCGAGGGTTGAGAGTGTTGGGAGTGTGTTGAAGTCACGTTGTTGGAGGAAGGGTTAGAAGACTGAGACGACGAAGCAACATCTCGGCTTGGTCTCGAACCGCCTCCAGATTTACCAACCCCGCCAGATTTACCAACGCCGCCAGATCTACCAACACCGCCAGATCTTGCACCATGACCACCACCGGATTTAGAATCACGACCACCACCGGATTTCATCGCAGAAGATTTCAGAGAGTTAGGGTTTCGGAGATGTGAAATGGAAACTGAGAAGAGAGAGTGAGTTTAGAGAAATCGAGAAAAAAGAGGGTTTGGGGAAATAATTAAAAGGGTTAGGGATTTAGGGTAATATGGTTTGAGGGTTTGTGGATTAATTTGATGGGGGGAATTATTAATGTGGGGGGAAAATAATTACCGCTCATTATTTCACGAAAATTTTGGAGAAATTTTCAATTCGTCGGGAAAGAATAACAAAGTAGTGGTACTTAACGACTATTTTGTGACTGAAAAGAATAACTTTTAAAAACTAAACAAAGTGGCTAAACAGTGGCAAATAATACATTAAGTCACACTACAGTCTCAAAATGTGACTTATTTATGACACTGAAATATTAGTATAATTTTGTGTTTGCATTTTATCACCACAAACATATTGGGTATGACTCTCTGATCATGTAAACTCTAATTTAAGAGTTTACTTTTTATAAAATATCAAACAAAATAATTTGTCAATGTAAAGATATAGCACCTTAACTACTCTTCAAGTATAAAACACATGTGACCTTACAACATGTTTTGGAGAATATGAACATAATTGTAAAATTTCCTGTTTTTTTTATCTTGTTTTAAAAATTTAGTAATTAATATATGTCAGGTATAAGTAGAAATGTATAAGATTACATGTTTTGTATTCATATATGAAAAATTCTTAAATTCTTAAATAAATTAGTTTTGTAGTCGTAATACAGTTGTCCTTTACGACTCAATTGTGACTAAGTGTTATATATGCACAATCAAGCATGTCGCAAAACAGTCGCAAACAATCCCCTTAGTCACAATTTAGTCTCAAACTGTGACTTATTTGTGACTCTAAAGTATTAGTATAATTTTATGTCAAGATTTTATCACCGAATACTAATTGGATATGACTCTCTGATCATGTAAACTCTAATTTAAGAGTTTACTTTTGATAAAATATCAAACAAAATAATTTGTCAATGTTTTTTGTAAAGATATGTCACCTTACCTACTCTTCCTTTATAAAACACATGTAACCCTAAAACATGTTTTGGAGAATATGAACATAATTGTAAAATTTCCTGTTTTTTTTATCTTGTTTTAAAAATTTAGTAATTAATATATGTCAGGTATAAGTAGAAATGTATAAGATTACATGTTTTGTATTCATATATGAAAAATTCTTAAATGCTTAAATAAATTAGTTTTGTAGTCGTAATACAGTTGTCCTTTACGACTCAATTGTGACTAAGTGTTATATATGCACAATCAAGCATGTCGCAAAACAGTCGCAAACAATCCCCTTAGTCACAATTTAGTCTCAAACTGTGACTTATTTGTGACTCTAAAGTATTAGTATAATTTTATGTCAAGATTTTATCACCGAATACTAATTGGATATGACTATTTGATCTTGTTAACTCTAATTTAAGAGTTTAATTTTGATAATATATCACACAAAATAATTTGTATATGATTTTGTAAAGATATAGCACCTTAACTACTCTTCAAGTATAAAACACATGTGACCTTACAACATGTTTTGGAGAATATGAACATAATTGTAAAATTTCCTGTTTTTTTTATCTTGTTTTAAAAATTTAGTAATTAATATATGAAACAACCGACCTTTTTTTTTTTAATATAATATAATAAAATAAACTACAACTAGTGGTCCCATACCCACTAGTCACCTAACCACAACACAACCAACAGCGGAAATAGTAATACCAATAATCCAATAAATATCAATCCAATAAATAGAAATAACCAATATAAATTCCAATCTTAACTAATGATCCAAACATCATAAACCAAATAACCAGCAATCCTAAACAATGCTCTAAGACTCAACTCTAGCAACCTAACAATGCCGATCAACAATCAACCGAGTCCCTAGAACATCCTCCTCTTCATTGCCTGGATTCCACGGTCACACTTTGCCTTTACCTGCACCACAAACACATATTGCAATGCATGAGTATTTTACAAACACTCAGTAAGGCAATCCTCCCATCTACTGGGCTATACACACAAGCAATAGAGTATCAGTAATCTTCACACAACAATCAACAAACAATAACAAAACAGGACGTAGCATCGACCGATGCCACAACTGCATCGATCGATGCCAACAGGAGAAGCATCGATCGATACAGAAGCTGCATCGATCGATGCAAGTGTAACTTGCATCGACCGATACCCAGTCTGCATCGACCGACGCATGCTCGACGCACACGAAAAACCCTAAAGTTCATCGCGCCGTCCTCGCACTTGCATCAACCGATGCAAGCTATGCATCGATCGACGCAACGTCGAGCACCGTGTTTTCTCCGAAGTTTCTCGCCGGATCTCGTTCCTACAACCACAGAAACTCAATCCCAAGCCACAAGAAAGCTTCCTAACGTCCATAACAACAATCTAATACGTCTAACACCCAACAACAAGAAAATCACTGAATTCTCTAGCTTAGATAAGCCATGGTCCTGCACTTACCTGTGCCAAGACGAATCTGAACAACAAACAAGCAAGAACAAGCCTCTAGGAAGCTCCTACAACGATCCCAGCTACAGATCTCTACAGAAACGCCCCAAATCTCCAAGAAATCACCAAAACGCTCAAGAACAGTTTTGTCTCTTTCTTTTCTCTCTAAAAATCGGCCAACTCCCCAAATGAGACGAAACTCCCGAGTTAAAGGTTTTCCCTAACCCAAAACGCAGCGTTTGACTTAAGTCAAAACGCAGAAATTAGACCTTGCATCGACCGATGCACAACTTGCATCGACTGATGCAGATTCTAAACCGGGATTTTGGTTCACGGATGTTACAATTCTCCCCCACCAAACTGGATTCGTCCTCGAATCCCAAACAACCATCAGTCAAGGACTCCCGTGCAACCGTCTCCACGGTCCGCACTCCTCCGACCGATCTACAGAAGGTCACCTCTAGGCGATAGACTCACGCTCCAGGCGTCATTTGCTCTCGACTTTTGGACTTTCCTTTTTCTCATAGGCCTAAACCTTGAGTTTCATCGGCTCCTCATCAGACCTAAGTCTGCATGCCAATGCTGGCTCCTCATCAGGCCTAAACCCGCATGCCATAAAATATATAAGGAAAAATCCAACTTGTCTCTCGGTCGTCACCCTACAGCGCGCCTCCGGACCGTCGTCCGAAGTCGATATACCAACCATACCCCCGAGCCACAAAGTCTCTGAATATAGCAGTACTAGGAGAACCAAAGTCCTCCAAGAGTCGCGAGCAAACAATTCTGAACACGTCTGAGTCCTAACCCTATCCAGGTTTCCTTCCCGTGGCTCGCGTAACACATCTCGATGTCCTACCAACCACATATCCCCTCACCGGGATACCCCATGACCCCACAAGGATCATATACCCGCCTCAAGGGCCGCCACAAAGGCCAACAAAATGTCCTCACGAGGACCGCCACCAAGGCCAAACAAATGTCCTAAAAAGGACCGCCACCAAGGCCACTCGTCCCAAAGGACCGTCACAAAGACCATCTGTCCCGAAGGACCGTCACGAAGACCATCTGTCCCGAAGGACCGTCACAAAGACCATCTGTCCCAAAGGACCGTCACAAAGATCATCTGTCCCGAAGGACCGTCACAAAGACCATCTGTCCCGAAGGACCGTCACAAAGACCATCTGGCTAAACAGCCCGCCACAAAGGCCAACAAACGGCTAAAAGCCCGCCACAAAGGCCACACAATTGGCTAAAAGCCCGCCACACACAGGCACTCTGACTCGAAAGTCCGCCACAAAGGCACAAAAGCCCCTCCCAGGCTTCCCACCGCAAAAAGAATGGACAAATTCTCTCTCCCGAGAAACTTTCCATAACTAGCACTTTCCATTTCTGGAAACTTTCCACTTAAGAAAACTTCTATTTTGGGAAACTTTTCCCCAAACCCGCCTCACGGAAACTTTGTACCCCGAGCACCACCTCATCTTGTTACTGAGTCGCACAACCAACCACCCCAAGCGACCGAGTAACAAGAGAGATGGGCTGGAATACTCCATTCCCGCTCCAGCCACGGATTACAGACGGAACCAGACTAGGCAAGCTCAGGTTGTGGTTGCTTCTCATACCACTTCTTAAACCTTGCCTTCATCCTCGCCTCAGGCTCCCAAGTCTGCTCCTCCACACCATCACAGTCCCAAAGGACTCTCATCAAAGGAATCTTCTTCTTCCGAAGTTCCTTGATCCTCCTCTCGAGAACCCTCACTGGTCTCGCCTCCAAAGTCATGTTAGGCTGAAGATCTTCAGGAATCTTGGCCAACAACTGATCATCCTCACGGAGACACTTCCGCAACATAGACACATATAATACCTTATGGAAAGCACGCATAACCTCGGGTAACTCCAGTCTATATGCCACTGGTCCAACTCGCTCAATCACTCTGAACGGACCCATATACCTCGGACTCAACTTAGTCTCTGTCAATGACCTGTTCGGACCCCGCAACATGGCCATCTTGAGGTACACTCTGTCTCCTACCTGAAACTCAAGATCTCTCCTCCTCCTATCAGCATAACTCCTCTGCCTATCCTGAGCCTCTTTCATGTTCAGCTTGAGAACCCGAATCTTCTCTGAGGTCTCCTGAACAAAATCTGCCCCGTACATGCTCCTCTCCCCCACCTGAGTCCAGCATAACGGTGTACGACACGGCCTCCCATACAAAGCCTCATAGGGAGCCATACCAATACTCGCCTGATAGCTGTTGTTGTAAGCAAACTCTACCAGGTTCAGGTGATCCGCCCAATGGCCACCCCAATCCAAAACACACATCCTCAGCAAATCCTCCAACGTCTGGATCGTCCTCTCAGACTGTCCATCTGTCTGGGGATGATAAGCTGTACTCATATGCACCTTAGTGCCCATCTCTGCCTGAAAAGCCTGCCTTAACACCGAAGTGAACTTAGAATCTCTGTCAGACACAATGCTCGCTGGCACCCCATGCAATCTGACTATCTCTCTCACATACTTCTTAGCTAAGACCGCTGCTCCATCAGTCTTCTTAATGGCCAGAAAGTGTGCTGACTTAGTCAACCGATCCACAATGATCTATATAGCATCAAAAGTCCGAGACACTGGCAATCCTACCACAAAATCCATAGTGATCATATCCCACTTCCACTCAGGAATGGGTAGACTCTTCAGTAACCCGCCAGGACCTGATGCTCAGCCTTCACTAGCTGACACACATCGCACCTCGCGACCCAACTAGCTACATCCTTTTTCATCTTGACCCAGTGATAGTACCTCTTGAGATCACGGTACATCTTAGTCGCTCCTGGATGAATAGACAGCTTGCTCGCATGAGCCTCTCTCAGAATCTCCTGCCTCAACTCCTCATCCTTGGGCACACAAACCCGACCGTGCACCAAAATAGTACCATTATCTGAGACCTGATACTCTGACTCAACATCCTTTGAGGCATTCACCAGCCCCAAATCCTTCTCCTGTGCCAACCGCACCCTGCTCAAAAGATCTGCTCTGTCCACTGCTTCCAAACCCAACGGTTCCAGTGAAACAGCACACAAACTCAACGCACTGATCTCTCCTACTAGAGACTCCATCTCCTGCTCCTGAGCCGAAGCTACTCTCTTCCGACTCAGAGCATCTGCAACTGTGTTAGCCTTACCAGGATGATAGGCTATCTCCAAATCATAATCCGCCACAAGCTCCATCCACCGCTTCTGCCTCAAATTCAACTCAGGCTGAGTGAATATATACTTCGGGCTCTTATGATCTGTAAACACATGTACCTTTGCACCATAAAGATAAGATCTCTAAATCTTCAGGGCAAAAATTACAGCACCCATCTCCAAATCATGAGTACAATAGTTGCCTTCATGCACCCGCAACTGCCGCGATGCATAGGCTATCACCTTCCCATGCTGCATCAGCACACAACCCAAACCAACTCTAGATGCATCTGTATAAACCACATAGGTTTCTCCCTGCTCAGGCAAAGCCAACACTGGCGCAGTAGTCAACATCTCCTTCAGGCTTGCAAAGCCTTCCTCACACTCTTCTGACCAGACAAAAGGAACATCCTTCCCTGTCAACTTGGTCATAGGACGTGCTCTGCTTGCAAACCCCTGCACAAACCTCCTGTAGTAACCTGCCAAACCAAGGAAACTCCTGATCTCTGTGGCATTCTGCGGTCTAGGCCAATCCCTGATAGCCTGAATCTTCTCTGGATCCACAGAAACCCCCTCTGCAGAAACAATGTGACCCAGAAAGCCCATCTCACGCTGCCAGAAACTGCACTTGCTCAACTTAGCAAACAACTTCTGCTCCCGCAGCTTCTCCATAACTGCCATCAAATGCACTGCGTGCTCCTCAGAACTCTTAGAATAAACCAGGATATCGTCGATGAAAATGATGACAGACACATCCAGAAACTCTTGAAACACGTTGTTCATCAATCTCATAAACGCTGCTGATGCGTTAGTCAACCCGAAAGGCATCACCACAAACTCATAATGCCCATACCTCGTCCTGAAAGCAGTCTTCCTCACATCTGCCTCATCTATCGGTATCTGATGATAACCCGACGCCAGATCCACCTTAGAGAACCAAGTAGCACCCCTCAACTGATCCAACAACTCATCGATCCTAGGAAGAGGATACTTGTTCTTCACAGTGACCCGGTTCAAACCCCGATAATCAATGCATAACCTGAAACTCCCATCCTTCTTCTTCACAAACAACACCGGTGCTCTCCACGGTGATACACTAGAACGTATGAATCCCTTGCTCCATAAATTCTCTAGTTACTTCCTCAGCTCAACTAAACATATACTTAAGTATGCCGACATCAACTCGCTGCCACATGAATATATCAATCCTCTTGTTCGTCCAAGAACCTCTAGTAACTTGCCTCTTAGAGAAACTTCCACAAGATAGCTTAATCCAAAATTAGCTTCCCGCTTAGCAATTCTCCACAGAAAATCATCAATACGAGCGTAATAAAACAAACAAGTACCATACGTTCGCATATTCCGATTCACCGTATCAAATGCTTTGCAGGCAGCTAACTCAAACCACTTGAATTATTCCCACCAACAAGCTTACCAAAACCTTGAATCTTGGAACCCTTTCCATCTCCAATGAACGTAATCCAACATCGTCGCAACGATTAGTTTATCCTGCCATGAAGGCTTCTCGTAAACTTATGTATCTGGCAAACATGCCTCTCCCGGCTCAAAACTGCTGTAACTCCCCTTCTCGGGAATCCAGCACCACCGGCCTCACAATCCTGGCGCAAAGCCCAAAAATTCATAACCGCTCTAGTCATAAAATCCTGGCCCACTGGCCAACATAGTCCTAAAATCTAAGATTAAACCACCGTCAATATCTCGAGGTCTACATTCAAACGCTATGTTTATACTCACGTCCTAGGAACTGCTTGCTCCCAACTCTTCCACTCTTAGGTCGCAACCTTCGAGTCATACCGATCTCACTCTCAGACCAGTGTCTTCGAGTTATACCGTCTCACTCTTGGACCACAATCCTCAAGATCTCGGTATCAGGGGAACTACTCATCCCCTCAGGAGAACAACATCCCCTCTGCCACTCTCGGAGCCCTCAGCCCTCGAGCTATCGGTATTCAGGGGAATCACCATCCCCTCAGGAGCAACAATCCTTAACGACTATAAACATCTCTCGACACAAGTACCTCCTGTGGTCCGAGTATAACTTTGCAATGTTACACTTGTCCACTCAACTTACATTATCCAACTGGATTAACCACCAAACAGAGAAATATCTGCTCCAACTGCATATGTCCACCTATCCGCCTCTATAGGCCCGATACCACTTGAGAATAATCTCATACCGGTCATCTACAACCGCTCATCCTCTTAACATAAGACAGAAACTCCTCAACATCCGCAGCCCTCGGCTGCACCCCGCCACATGCGGTACAACTGGAGCCTGCACTGGTACCCCTCTCGGTAACCGCTCCCACAATACGCCAATAGATCCGCCAAGCGATCATCTCGACCCTGGGCTCCACCTGCTGCAACCCCACACCTGGGTTACCAGCACCCCGGCATTCACACCGGCTAACCCTCTCTGGTCCCTCCTGATACGCTTGCGACCCTCGACGTACCTCCTCGTGGAACTCTGGACCACACACTCGCTGGCCTCGGGACCCGTCCGACCATGCCCACGTCCCCGTCCACGACCAACAACTCAAAAACCTTTAACCACTGCACTTCCAAGAACAGAGGCTAACAAGCAATCTTAATATAACACAAAAACACAAACTCACCGTGGAATCACACAGTCGGCTCGAAGAGGATGTTCTAGGACTCCATGCCACACACAATTGACTAACTCACATAATCAATCAAAGCATGCAATCCCAAACATCTACAACAGAAACCTAGTGAACCCAAACCTAGAACCGTAAGGGCTCTGATACCAAAATGAAACAACCGACCTTTTTTTTTTAATATAATATAATAAAATAAACTACAACTAGTGGTCCCATACCCACTAGTCACCTAACCACAACACAACCAACAGCGGAAATAGTAATACCAATAATCCAATAAATATCAATCCAATAAATAGAAATAACCAATATAAATTCCAATCTTAACTAATGATCCAAACATCATAAACCAAATAACCAGCAATCCTAAACAATGCTCTAAGACTCAACTCTAGCAACCTAACAATGCCAGATCAACAATCAACCGAGTCCCTAGAACATCCTCCTCTTCATTGCCTGGATTCCACGGTCACACTTTGCCTTTACCTGCACCACAAACACATATTGCAATGCATGAGTATTTTACAAACACTCAGTAAGGCAATCCTCCCATCTACTGGGATATACACACAAGCAATAGAGTATCAGTAATCTTCACACAACAATCAACAAACAATAACAAAACAGGACGTAGCATCGACCGATGCCACAACTGCATCGATCGATGCCAACAGGAGAAGCATCGATCGACAGAGCTGCATCGATCGATGCAAGTGTAACTGCATCGACCGATACCCAGTCTGCATCGACCGACGCATGCTCGACGCACACGAAAACCCTAAAGTTCATCGCGCCGTCCTCGCACTTGCATCGACCGATGCAAGCTATGCATCGATCGACGCAATGTCGAGCACCGTGTTTTCTCCGAAGTTTCTCGCCGGATCTCGTTCCTACAACCACAGAAACTCAATCCCAAGCCACAAGAAAGCTTCCTAACGTCCATAACAACAATCTAATACGTCTAACACCCAACAACAAGCAAATCACTGAATTCTCTAGCTTAGATAAGCCATGGTCCTGCACTTACCTGTGCCAAGACGAATCTGAACAACAAACAAGCAAGAACAAGCCTCTAGGAAGCTCCTACAACGATCCCACTACAGATCTCTACAGAAACCCCAAATCTCCAAGAAATCACCAAAACGCTCAAGAACAGTTTTGTCTCTTTCTTTTCTCTCTAAAAATCGGCCAACTCCCCAAATGAGACGAAACTCCCGAGTTAAGGGTTTTCCCTAACCCAAAACGCAGCGTTTGACTTAAGTCAAAACGCAGAAATTAGACCTTGCATCGACCGATGCACAACTTGCATCGACCGATGCAGATTCTAAACCGGGATTTTGGTTCACGGATGTTACAATATATGTCAGGTATAAGTAGAAATGTATAAGATTACATGTTTTGTATTCATATATGAAAAATTCTTAAATTCTTAAATAAATTAGTTTTGTAGTCGTAATACAGTTGTCCTTTACGACTCAATTGTGACTAAGTGTTATATATGCACAATCAAGCATGTCGCAAAACAGTCGCAAACAATCCCCTCAGTCACAATTTAGTCTCAAACTGTGACTTATTTGTGACTCTAAAGTATTAGTATAATTTTATGTCAAGATTTTATCACCGAATACTAATTGGATATGACTCTTTGATCTTGTTAACTCTAATTTAAGAGTTTAATTTTGATAATATATCAAACAAAATAATTTGTATATGATTTTGTAAAGATATAGCACCTTAACTACTCTTCAAGTATAAAACACATGTGACCTTACAACATGTTTTGGAGAATATGAACATAATTGTAAAATTTCCTGTTTTTTTGATCTTGTTTTAAAAATTTAGTAATTAATATATGTCAGGTATAAGTAGAAATGTATAAGATTACATGTTTTGTATTCATATATGAAAAATTCTTAAATTCTTAAATAAATTAGTTTTGTAGTCGTAATACAGTTGTCCTTTACGACTCAATTGTGACTAAGTGTTATATATGCACAATCAAGCATGTCGCAAAACAGTCGCAAACAATCCCCTCAGTCACAATTTAGTCTCAAACTGTGACTTATTTGTGACTCTAAAGTATTAGTATAATTTTATGTCAAGATTTTATCACCGAATACTAATTGGATATGACTCTTTGATCTTGTTAACTCTAATTTAAGAGTTTAATTTTGATAATATATCAAACAAAATAATTTGTATATGATTTTGTAAAGATATAGCACCTTAACTACTCTTCAAGTATAAAACACACACTACAAGAAAACAGGTGATTAGCGACTACACATAGCGACCACATATGTAGTCGCCAAAATTAACGACTACATAGTGACGATTTAGCGACTATTCTGCGACTACATGGATTTAGTCGCTAAATAGTCACTCTTAAACGACTAATTTATGCAGTCGTTACGGTGGTCGTATTTTAACGACTAAGAGGCGACTAAATTGTTGATGGAATTATATAGTCGCTACTTAGTCGCCAATTTAGCGACTACAGTACGACCACGTCAAATAGTCGTAATTTTTGGCGACTACGTTGCGACTCATTCGGCGAGTCATAAGGTAGTCGTAAAGTAGTCGTAAAATTTAGCGACTGTTCGGCGACTCTTACGGCGAGTCATTACATAGTCATCTTGTAGTCGCTAGTAGTCGCAAAAACAGTTACAAAAACGTGTTTTCCATGCGGGGTTGGTGTACCAACTTTTATTATGTAGTCGCCTATTAGTCACCTATTAGTCACCTAGGAAAGTCTATAAAAGAAGTTGCACTCATTTGTTCTCTTCACTCCTAACTCACTTTCCTCCTCTAAAAAAAATTCTAAATCTAAAAAAATTCTAAATCAAAAAAAAAAAGTTTGCTTTATATAATTTTTTATATTTTCTCCCAAAAAAATATATATATATATATATATAATTATAATGGCGGGATATTACAATTATGGTGGTAATGGCGGTAATTATCGGGAGTGGATGTACAAGAGGTTCGATGAAGTGACGGGAATTTTTCATCTGAATTCGAAGTGGGGGTGGACCAATTCTTAACGTTTGCAAGTAGCCAAGAAACAGTTCAGAATAATGGGGGTAAGTTTCTCTGTCCATGTAGTGTTTGCAAAAACAATAGATGTCTCTCGGGTAGAAGAGTTATGAGTCATCTGTTTAGTAATGGATTTATGCCAGATTATTATGTTTGGTATAACCACGGCGAAGAAATTAATTTGGATATAGGAAGTAGTTACACTGATAGGACGTATGATGGGAGTCATGAAGAAATGGGTAATGTAGTAGAAGATCCATATGTGGATATGGTGAATGATGCATTTCGTTATAATGTGGGTTTAGATGATAATTATCATCAAAATGAGAGTTATGAGAATGTGGAAGAACCGGTACAAAACCATTCTCAGAAATTTTACGACTTGTTAGATAGTGCAAAAACTCCTTTATATGATGGTTGTCGTGAAGGTCACTCGCAATTGTCATTGGCTGCTCGAGTGATGCAAAATAAGGCGGAGTATAATATGAGTGAAAAGTTAGTAGATTCGGTTTGCGGAATTTTGACGGATTACTTACCAGAAGGCAACCAGTCTACCGGTTCACATTACGAGACAGAGAAATTGATGCGTAATTTGGGCCTTCCATATTATACAATTGATGTTTGTATTAACAATTGTATGATTTTCTGGAAAGAAGACGAAAAGGAAGAGACATGTCTATTTTGTGGTTCACCAAGATGGAAGCCTAAGGAGGACCGACGGAGAACAAGAGTACCATATAGTCGTATGTGGTATCTACCTATTGCTGATAGGTTGAAGAGAATGTATCAGAGCCAAAAGACTGCAGCGGCAATGAGATGGCATGCAGAGCACCAATCAAAGAGGGAGAAATGAATCATCCTTCGATGCGGCGGAGTGGAGATATTTCCAAGAGCTTAACCCTCGGTTTGCGGAAGAACCCCGTAACGTCTACCTTGGATTATGTACCGATGGGTTCAATCCATTTGGCATGTCTCGTAATCATTCACTGTGGCCTGTGATCTTGACTCCATATAATTTACCCCCTGGTATGTGCATGAATACGGAGTACTTGTTTCTTACAATTCTGAATTCTGGGCCAAATCATCCGCGAGCTAGCCTCGATATCTTCCTACAACCTCTTATTGAGGAGTTAAAAGAGTTGTGGTCTACTGGAGTCGATGCATACGATGTGTCTTTGAATCAAAACTTCAATCTAAAAGCAGTGCTGATGTGGACGATAAGCGACTTTCCGGCGTATAGCATGTTATCGGGATGGACCACCCACGGTAAATTATCTTGCCCAATTTGCATGGAAAGTACAAAGTCGTTTTATCTACCCAAAGGAAGGAAGACATGTTGGTTTGATTGTCACCGAAGATTCCTGCCTCATGGTCATCAATTAAGGAAGAACAAAAAGATTTCTGAAGGGAAGAGACGCTTAACGACTATCCACCGCAGTCTTTAACTGGTGAGCAAGTTTATTATGAGCGTTTGAAAGATGTAAATCCACCAAAAACCAGGGAAGTCGGTGGTAACGGTCATGAAAAGAAGATGCCAGGCTATGGAAAGGAACATAATTGGCACAAAGAAAGCATATTATGGTCGCTACCTTATTGGAAGGACCTCAATCTCCGACATAATATTGATGTGATGCATACCGAGAAGAATTTTGTGGACAACATCTTGTATACTCTTATGAGTGTACAGGGTAAATCTAAAGATAACATCATGTCAAGATTGGACATAGAACAATTTTGTTCTCGACCACACTTACATATTGATAGGAAGGGTAAAGCTCCATTCCCAGCATATACATTGACAAAGGAAGCCAAAACAAGTTTATTGGAATGTATCAAGTATGCGGTGAAATTTCCAGATGGTTATTCGTCAGATTTGGCTAGTTGTGTTGATCTGATCAATGGCAAGTTTTCAGGAATGAAGAGTCATGATTGCCATGTTTTTATGGAGCGACTTCTTCCATTTATCTTCGCAGAACTCCTAGACCGGAACGTTCACCTTGCATTATCAGGTAGTACATATTACCTATTTAATTAAATTAGTAGTATATATTTTTAAATATAATTTCCTAAGACATGATATTTTCGAGTTGGAGCATTTTTCAGGGACTTATGCTCAAGAACTTTGCAAAAAGTCGCGTTCAAATTCTTAAACATAACATTGTTTTGATCTTATGCAACTTAGAGAAGATATTTCCACCATCATTTTTGATGTGATGGAGCACCTGCCTATACATCTCCCATATGAGGCAGAATTGGGAGGCCCTGTCCAATATAGGTGGATGTATCCTTTGAAAGATTTTTCAAAAAGTTGAAAGGAAAAGCGAAGAACAAAAGATATGCGGCTGGATCAATCGTTGAGTCCTATATCAATGACGAGATTGCTTACTTTTCTGAGCACTACTTTGCCGATCATATACAAACAAAATCAAGGTATAATTAAATGAAATTAAAATTTATACTTAATTTGATTTATTTTTAATTATCTTATTTGATCAGGTTAACAAGATTCTATGAAGGTGAAGTCCCAATATATCATGTCCCTGGAGTCCCTAATATATTTACTCATGTCGGTCGCCCAAGTGGGGAAATGCATGAAGTATGGCTTTCAGAGAGAGACTATCAGTGCGCACATGCATATGTTTTACGGAATTGTGACTATTTTCAACCAATTGAGAGGTATATAATATAGCCTTGCATATATATAGACTCCACAAATATTTCTCATATATATTAAATATATTTAATTTTCTTAGTATGTTCGAGGATTTTCTTTCTACCAAATATCCTGAATTAACCGAAAAAGAACTGTCCACGAAAAGAGCTGAAGAATATCATGTGTGGGTGAAAGATTATGTAAGTTATATAATTTTATCATTGATATATCATTTTATAATTGATATATAATATAATTTATTTAATTAGGCATTTATTTAATTTTATCATTGATATATAATACTTATATGTATACGCAGGTTATATACTGGAACGCCACAAATCCATTTCCTACTTGGGTTCAAGAGATAGTGCATGGACCGTTACACAAGGTCAAAACTTGGCCAATATACTTTACAAGAGGCTATGTGTTTCATACGCAGAATCACGGTGCTGGACGGAAGACATGTAACTATGGTGTATGTGTTAAAGGTGAAAATTACACGATGCATCGATGGTGCAGATTTCTATGGGAACTTAACTGATATCATAGAACTTGAGTACGAAGGGATGACCAATTTGAGAATCACACTTTTTAAGTGTAAGTGGTATGATCCTGTCATTGGTAGAGGGACTCGGAAGAGCAATAGTGGCGTTGTTGACGTGAACTCTTCGAGAAAATACAACAAATATGAGCCATTCATTTTAGGTACGTAAGACTTGTCTAGAATTTATATATAAGTTTATTTAATGTAACTATCCATACTAAATTGCGATTTTGTGCAATCAGCATCTCAAGCGGATCAAGTTTGCTATATTCCGTATCCATACACGAAGAAACCAAAGCGAGAGTGGCTAAGTGTTCTGAAAGTAAATCCGAGGGGAAACATTTCAGGAGAATATGAAAGCAATGAACCGACTCTGTTGCAAACAGAAAATGATGATGCTGTATTGATGACTACAGTTGAAGATCTCATAGTCGACAATTTGGTAGCAGATGCTAATCCAATAAACCTTGATTACGATGTTGGAGATGCGGATCCGAAGATGAATTCCAGTGTAATTTATCGTCTTCCGATGATGAAGAACAAGAAGACGAAGAACAATAATTATTTGGCAAAATTACTATGTATTTGTTTTTTAATTTTTTCTTTTTACTGTGTAATATTTGTGTATTATTGTGTAATATTATTGTGTAATATTATTGTGTAATATTATTATGTAATATTATTGTGTAATATTATTGTGTAATAAATTTGGTTATATAAATAACTTGTAATTAAAATTTTAAAATTTGGTTAATTAAAATTGTAATTAAATAAATTTGGTTAATTAAAATTGTAATTAAACTAAAATTGTAATTAAAATTTGGGCCTAATTAAACATAAACCCAAACCCATTAACCAAACTAATCCTAACTAAACCCAAACCCAAACCCATTAACCTAATCCCCCTAATACGAAAACCCTAATCCCCATTTTCTTCTTCCTCTCGCAGCCTTCTCTTCTTCCCCAAATCCGTAACCCTAATCGTTCCCATCATCTCAAACGATGCCTAATCGAGGAGGAAGGAAGAGGAAAGCTGCTGCTCCTAACGTTTCTCAGAGAGTCGGAGCTTCAACAGCAAATAAACGGCCGCACAATCTACCCAATCAGTACAACTTCACGCCGGCGGTCCAATCTCCTCCTCCGCTGCAGACGCCTGAAGTACAACGACAATCATCGGCGGCCCAGATCCGGAACTATCCTCCGCCTCAACAGCTTTTTCAGAACTCCTACACTCACCCACCGCAGCCTACAGTGAACCCGACCCCTTCTCAAGAAGTCCATCCGTCGCATCCTCCGTCTCAACAGCTTTTCACAACTCCTACACTCACCCACCGCAGACTACAGTGAACCCGACTCGTTCTCAAGAAGTCCACTACAATCCGTCGCATCCTCCGCCTGCTCTAGTTGACCCTCCGCCTACTCTAGTTGACCCTCCGCCTTCTCCAGCTGAAGTCTCTCAGACTCGCAGTCATCGTTCGCATCCATCGTCTCAAGGCAACAATTTCCAAGCTGATTATCCTCCGGTGTTGCCGGAACTCCAGGAGGACACATTGCGAGCTCTGAATGCACTGCTTCTAGTGCCAAACAGACATGAGTTCACCACCGTCCTCTCTCCCATTCCCTACCAAAGACAGAATGGTACGGTTACAAACTCTTTGAATAATGGTTTTGGTTTTGTTTAGGTCTTGCTTAGGTCTCATTGTTTGGTCTCGATTGGTCTTGGTTATGAAGTGTTTGGTCTCTGATGCTATTACAAACTCTTTGAATAGTGGTTTTGGTTTTGTTTAGGTCTTGCTTAGGTCTCATTGTTTGGTCTCGATTGGTCTTGGTTATGAAGTGTTTGGTCTCGATGCTATTACAAACTCTTTGAATAGTGGTTTTGGTTTTGTTTAGGTCTTGCTTACGTCTCATTGTTTGGTCTCGATGCGATTACAAACTCTTAGAAGCTATGGTGTACCGTTTCTTAGACTTAGCATTAACTCTTCTTAGTTTAGTTGATATCATCATGATGGTTATTGTTTCTTAGACTTATCGATTTGTTATTTTGAGTGTCTCTGGTTGACTTTGGTTTTATTGTTTCATGTGTCTGGAGGTTTGATCGTGACCCTGGATCTACGCTCACTCGGAAGATTACTAAAATTCTTTTAAACAAATTCGAAGGTCCTTTCTACAGTTGGACATGCGTTCCTCGGGATAAACAGGAAAGATACTTCATTGAGTTTGCGGTTAAGTGTTCTGTCCTCTAGCTTTCATATATAGCTTTAAGCTTCACATACTGCTTTACTCTTCATATATTGTTTTATTTACTTGTGCTACTTTTACTCACATTAGCTATTTTCTTTTTGTTTTTTGTAGAAAACCCACACTTGGGATCCTTTGATAACTGGGACTGTTCAAGCTCACTTCGAGACCATCTGTCAAAATCGGCTCAAAGACATGGTTAGCACCGTGAGAACTACTAGACGCCAACCTAAATGGATTGGAACTACTCTATGGACAACAATGACAGAATTCTGGGACACTGAAGAAGCACAACAAAGGAGCAAAACATATTCTGATTGCCGTATGTCTGACCGTAATGGCCTCGGTCCTCATGTCCACCTCTCAGGGCCAAAGTCGTATAGACAGATTCAAAACGAACTGGTGAGCCAATTCTGATGTTACACATTCGCCACTTTTATTTTTGACCTAGCTGTTACATTAAAATTTACTTGTCTGTTTCTTAACATTACAGGAAGAGGAATTGGGAAGAGAAGTACGTATTGGTGAGGTTTTCATCAAGGCACATACAAAGCCTGATGGGACATATGTTGATCGGAAGGCAGAGAAGATAGCAGAAACATATGAGAAGAATGTGCAAGAGAGGTTGTCTCAGCTCCAGGAAGATCCTTCGCCATCTCAGATGGGAGTCACGGCCCCGAGAGCTAACAACTGAAGAATATACAGAAATCTTTCTTCAGGTTATGTTTTATTTTAACAATACAAAAATGTTATCTTGGAGTTTAATTTGACATCCTCTAATATCTTATTTTCTCTTACTTTGCAGTCCACTGAGAAGGATTCAAGAGGAAAACCTTTTGGAGTTGGAAGCCTCTATGACTGCATTGTCAATGGCAAGGGAAGCAAGTAGGAGACACTTTACCCTTTGTGGCTATGCAAGAACAATTGAAGGAAGCTCAACGGAAGATAGAGGAGCAGGCTGCTAATATGTTGAGGCGTGATGCAGAAATGTTGAAGCGTGATGCACAAATTGCTCAACAATCCGAAATTATTGCTGGGCAGAAGGAGAAGATTGACGAGTTGGACTTGGTGGGGAAGTTTCTGCGGCAATGTGATCCACGGTTCAAGGAGTTCTTGACAGCCCATTCAGCTAAAGATACTACCACGACAGAGCCTCTTCAAGAAGAAGATCCAACTTCAACTCCATAGGTTACTCTATGTGTTAATTACCTACTACTAAGTAACTAGTTTTTGATGAACTCAATGGTGACACTATGTGTTGTATGTACTTTGTGTTTTGAAAACTATGATAATTATTATGTGTCTCTTTAGGTTTCCAATTTAGAATCATTTGTTGGTTTTGTTGACAGGGTTAAAAAGAAAAAAGAGAAATTAAAATATTCTATATCCAGTTTCAGAAAACGTTAGTCGCCAATAAGTCATCAAATTTTAACAATATAGTTAAAAACTAAAGTGACTATATAGTGACTACAACATATATTAGTCACTATATAGTCACCAAAACTTATACGACTATCTACCGACCAAATAAACAACCCATTTGTTCGGTTTTCTTAATCACAGAATAGTCGCAACCTAGTCACTAAAACTAACGACTACACGATGACTACTATGAATATAGTCGTAACTTAGTCGCAATGGAGTCACAAAACTTTACGACTAAATGATGACTACTATGTGACAACATGTATATAGTCGCCTATTAGTCGCAAAATGGCGACTAAATTTACGACTACAACAAATAGCGACTATCGATTAACGACTGTATGAAATAGTCGCTAATTAGTCGTAAATCTTGATTTGGCGACTATTAAGTGACTAATAGTGTAGTCGCAAAATGCGTGTTTTCTTGTAGTGACATGTGACCTTACAACATGTTTTGGAGAATATGAACATAATTGTAAAATTTCTGTCGTGATTTGCAGACAGTTTTGCGACTCTTCTTGCCGACTAAATCTTCAGTCTTTATTTCATCATAAATTGCGATTATTTTGCGACTAAGGATTTATTGTCGAGACATTGTTCCAAAACAGTCGCATCTTAGCAACGCTTTTGCGACTGAAATTTGGTGTTGTACATTTGCGACTTCTTTACGTCTACTATTTTTGTCGTTGTTAGCCCGTCACAAAAACGTCGTAAATTGGTCACAAAAGTTTTTGACTAAAAATTCAGTCACATAAAGTAGTCACAAATTACATGTTTTCGTGTAGTGTTCGTGGATATTAAAAAGATATATTATTCTAACACCGAGTGATATGGTCGCATCTCTTACGGACATTAAATTCATATTCTAAAATGATCATGTATTATGAAATATAGTATCCTCTTAGATCTTCGCTTCGTTTTCTGGTAAAATGATCTTTTAAGATTATTGAATTACTTATATTCTTAGAACAAACAATGTCTGAAAATTCTCTATAAAAAAAAGAGAGGAAATTTTGATTAGTCAGTTTAATTCTCTTAATAAATGGTCCAAACCTAAGTCATTTTCCACACTGGAATATATTGTTAGTCAGTTTATATATACTGTATATTGGTTGATTCTAACAATATATTCCAGTGTGGAAAATTGAAGTATATATAAAGTCATTTTTAATGTATATCTGGTAAGACTAATTTATTAAAACTGAAGTTTAGATTAAAAAAAAAAAAAAAAAACTAATCACTCAGACTAAAGCAATCTGAGTTGGTGCAGAAGAATAATAAGCTGGTGCATAGCTGCCGTGGGAACAAAGCGCTAGTGCATGAACACATGGATTTAAAGAGGACAATACAAAAAAACGTTTGTGGAGCTTAAAAAATCTATATAATATAAATATAAAAAAATAACTCCAAATTATGTGTTTAGGAAAATATATGAGTTCTTTCATCAGGTCAAAATAAAAATACAAGGTTTAAGATCTCTACTACGGTTAGTTTAGTCGAATTTTACTAGCGAAGAGAGTATACAGCTCGAGCCTCGAGTCATTCGATATCGTTGGGGCGAGCAAGAGCCTTTTTGCATGGTAAAACAGGTTATATATGTGTCTAGAGTAATAGTACTAGACTTCTTTTTTTTTGTCAACTGGTGTGCTATTTATTATTAAAGCCAAAAAAACGTACAAAGCTTGGTTATGTGTAAACCAAGACAAACATGGGCCATTATGTTTAACTGGACCTGAAATGAAAATCAAGTCCAACAAGAAAACCCTTAGGCTAAGAAAATTAAAACGCTCAATGACATCTCTCGAACGTGGCAGCTTGCCTCAGGAACTTCATCGACACGTGTGCAACTCGTCATCACCGTCTTGTCTACGCCGTACGAATCATTCACCGGAAAAAGAGAGGTACAGATGGAATGTTATGATAAACATATGAAGAACTTAATGATTCTCAAATCAGAACCTGAATCTCCTCTGATTCCTACTGAGGATAAACGATTCAGTTCCTTTTTGCTTGAATCTTCTCCACGATATCATAAAATCGGATTTTTTATGAATATCAGATCTTCTTGCACTTTTTTGAACTTCCAAGCCTTGATTGATTCTCTAGATCTTGAGATTTCTTCCGACTAGAAGTTGAAGTCGAAGCTTGAAATTCTTCCGGCAAAGCACAGCCCTTAGAAACTCTGTTTCTTCGAATTGAGCGTCCCAAAATCCATAGCCATAAGAAAGTTTCCCTTGACCGGAATAAACCGGATGCAAAAGCTAGATGAATCACCGAGAAACAGGATGGTGAAACCCTAGTCGAAATCCGGTCTTAACGTCGCCGAAGAGGCCAACTCATACCGGAATCAAAGCCGGACATAGCATCGTCGAGGTGACCAACGCATGCCGGAAGCAAAGCCGGACATAGCATCGTCGAGGGGACCAACACATGCCGGAAGCAAAGCCGGACATGACATCGCCGAGAGGACCAACACATGCCGGAACCAAAGCCGGCCATAACATCACCGAGGAGGCCAACGCATGCCGGGACCAAAACTCGATCCAAACACCCGCAAAAGAAGCTGGTATTGAACGGTTTGAAGCTGGTTTAACCCACCAGACTATCTTGCCGGAGCAAAGCAGATGGTGGGATAAAACGCCGATACTAGTTTCTATCTCTGAAAAATTTAAGAGAGAGAAGAGAGAGAAACTGTCTTGAAACAAATCTTGTCTACTAATAGTACTAGACTTCTAGTTAAGTTTTTTTTTTTTTGTAATGTGATATAAATAATTATTACGTATAATCCTTGTATACGTTAGTACGTATCACTGTTTGCAATGACACGTATCCGAGTTGGTATTATACATAATCATATGGTGTATGAAGAAGACTCGCCGTAAATTATTTCTCTCTTAAATTGAGTATTTCCAAAGCGAGCTGTCAGTGACCACACCTGCCAACTGCCATTGTTGCATTAAGTTCTTCATGACCTTCAATGGATGTCCCCACATAAACTACCAATCTTTTTAATAATCCAAGTTGCTTAAGAATTCGTCGAGTTGCTCTCCATTCCGTGATCGATATAGGAATTACATATATGAAGCTTTTGGAATTCATTTTCCTTGTATGTAAGAAAAAAAAAACGATCTTGAAAATGTGATAGAACTATTGTGCATTAGTCTAATATTTGATGTTTAGTTTTTTTTTTAGTTTTTCATAATTAATTATTTTTCTAAAGTTTAACATTTGTGAAAAAGTTTCTATTAAATGAATTGTTTACAATGATGGGTTTGATCATATGTGAGATCCTCAACTGGTTGATTATAGGTTCTCCAAAATTTGGATTAATTATTATGAGAAGTTTTTAGAGACTTGAGTTTGAAAGTATTTTTCACAACTATAAATATATTAAGATGTTTGATGGAACTGAGAAAAATAAATATAAATAATGTATTAGATTAATGCGCTGCTCGTAATTTAATTTTTTGTATGAGGTTATGTTTGATTTTCTATTATGTATGCATTTCACATCCGGTCTTGTAGAAAAAAGAAAAAAAAAAAAAAAAATTTGCGGATTCTTTTCTGAATTTATGTAAACTAATTTTTGTAATTTATTTTATTTTAAAATATTTTTTTTGATAATATAGTCTTAGTATAGCCATTTATTTTAATTAAGTAGATTTATATCTAGGAATAGAGTCACATAAGATTCGGTTATTAACATTTTATTAGTGGTTGTTGCCTATAAATAAAGCAAAAATACAAATAAAACTGTTTTTCTCTTCTGTATTTTACTTAAAAATGGGATTCTTTTTTTTTTATCATCATTATCCTTATAACGCGGGTAACGCGACTTAGTGAAGTTAAACTCTGGTGGGTTCGGTCGCAGAGGTGGTGCTGTAAGCACTTGATTAAAAATACTTCCCTAAAAATGAGATTCTTATGTAAGTAATACTCATCATTTCGTTATGAATCTTATATAACGACAACAATATTATTGCCACCAATCATTTTCACACAATAGCTAGAAATAGAGACACTTGCCAAACATAGAATTAATTTTGTATTCTAGGCAAATCACTCAAAAGCCGATAATGAGGATGTGGGCAATCCGAAAATATCTATTTTCATTAGATCCCTTTATCACATATATCATTCTTCTTCTTTTTTTTTTTTTTTTTTTTTTGACAACAAGAAAATAAGATTGGCTCAGTGGAGTCAATGAGCTGAAACATTGTTAACAAAAGTGGCTAGATGCGGAACAGTGTGAATGTGATGCGCCAGATTATCCGCTTTGCTATTTAGGGAGCGCGGGACGTAGACTAGGGAAAAGGAAGTAAACTCCGCCTTGTCGGTCTGTATGTCCTCCAAATAAGATGTAAAAGCTGGCCACTCAGAAGGTGAAGACACCATCTTCACTAAGTCAGAGCAGTCGGTAAGGAAAATGACAGATTGGTTATCCGCCCTGATCATACAACGCATAGCCCAGATAAGGGCTTCGATCTCAGCATGAAGTGGGGTGAAGCTCCGGCGAAGGTTGGCCGCTCCCATGGTAGGGGAGTCCCCCCATGGCGACGTGCAAAACCACCTTCTACCCGCATAACTATCCGTTGCTTTCCAAGAGCCATCTACAAAACACAGAAAGCTCGACCAAATTCACATAGAACCAAATTATGAAAAATATACTGTATACATATCTTATATCATTCTTCTTATAGAACCAACTTCATTAAAACATATGGAGTACGAAACTTGTATTGGTGTTTTACCAATCGAAGAGTATACTGTATACATATCTTAAATTTATTCGGATGTAACTCGAACATTGGTAATTGACTTGACATACGATACAAGTGATACCTAGCTACACTAACACCCCCTCAAGTCTAATAATTTAACAATTTTTTTCGGTTTCCACAAGGTCAATGTAATTACGTAAATGCATGTATATCCATAAGGTTTGTTTTTTTTTCCTTTCTCTAAGTTATAAATCTCTCTCGCGCGGTCGCGCCACATAAAGCCACGTAGACATTATTAAGTGACAATTTATTTATATTATTTATCATGCAAGTAAACGTATTCAATATATATACTCGTCTCTTCTTACATCGAGAGCATCAATAGCCTAGAAGATAATTTATTCTCACTTCATCTCTTCTCATTTTTTATCATCTTCACTTGTCTCTGATCCCTAATTAATGGAACACGAGAGCAAGCACAATATGAATGGGATGGAGATGGAGAAAGAAAGGAAGGAGATCAATGGATCGAGAAAAGGAGTTGAGTTGACTTTGAGAGTGTTGGCATTGGTCTTAACAATGGCGGCTGCAACAGTACTTGGTGTCGCAAAGCAAACAAAGGTTGTGTCTTTCAAGCTTATTCCCACTTTACCTCCTCTTGATATCACTACAACCGCCAAAGCCACGGACTTGTCTGCCTTTGTGTAAGTCTCTTGTTTACTATTTTACCATTTTTCAGAGAGAAAAAAAAATGTCAAATTTGGTTATTTAGTGCACGTTCTCATTAGCTCTATATGTCGTCTCCATGGTTGAAATAAACATCAATCACGGATAATTATAAACATGATAAATTTGATTAGACTCTTACGGTTGGTTGCATGCGTAGGACTGCTGAACTAATATTTTTCATAATTGACCTTCTTAATAATACCGAATCATAGAAAAAATTAACTAGTGTATAGTAAATTTTGTAGTTAATCATAAATGTCCAACTACCAAAACAGTGACACAACATCAATGTTGGCCCTCCATAGCCAATTTTTACCTGGCCTTTCCCCAGCTCTTAATTAATTTTACTTTAAAATTTAGTGTCCAACAGTTTTAGCTGGCATGACCAAAAACGCAGAGCCTGTCTATCCAAATAAATTCAGAATCTAGAACAATAATTCATATATTAATTGCTAAACTAATACATATTTTTAATTTTATTTTTTTTGATGGCAAAAGAAAAAAGGGAAGTGATTACAGTAGAGATACATAAACTTCTGAAATGAGCAATGTAGCATTACAAATGTTGTAGGTACCACATTTCAGTAAATGTGATAGCTTGCGGTTACACAGTGATCTCGTTAGCGGTTTTGATGATCAACAAAGGCAGGAGAAGCAAAGGGTTGTTAATGGCCGTTTTGCTAGGAGATTTATTGATGGTCGCTTTGCTGTTTTCCGGCACCGGAGCGGCCGGAGCAATTGGGCTAATGGGTTTACAAGGGAACAAGCATGTCATGTGGAAGAAAGTTTGCGGCGTTTTTGGAAAATTCTGTCACCGAGCTGCTCCTTCGCTTCCTCTCACTCTTCTTGCTGCAGCTGTCTTTATGCTTCTTGTTGTTCTTGATGCCATCAAGCTTCCTTAGTTTGTTGTTTCGGTTTCGGTTTCTTGTCGTTTTGTGTGTTGTAAAATAATTATCAACAATCATGAACTTCTTATGTTTAATCATATTGTTTTCATGGTGAACCGACCAATTATTCATATTTCGAAAAATATTTTTTTCCTCATTAATAACAACATGATAAGATATTCTAACCACTAGTGATTAGAAAAAATTCTTGTGTTTTTTTTTTTCTTTTTTTTTTTGTCAATTCTTCACGGGAAAATAAGTTAGCGTGAGATACAAGAAATTGATCAAAAAAATTATATGGAATAGTTGAACTTTCAAACCTGTAGTGCAACATTCTGAAAAGGTTTAAATCGATCATTCAGCTGAGAAGGGCCAAAAGTTTCGACAGCATCAAGCCATCGACACCAAAGAAAGATATAAATTTATGAGAGTCATATAATTGACGAAAGTGGGAAAAGCAATGACTTTCTTAGACAAAGTATAACAATTTTAACATGCCAAGTATTCCAAACTTTCACGTTTTTTTCTCTTTTAAGGGCGGATGTATCATTTTGCTAAACGAACTGGTCATCTCACTTAATATGGGAGGTTATGTTGTCATTCTTAATTTTTAAAATTCTTATGATCTTACGTTACAGACTTACAGTTCTCCATTTTGTTATTAACTTTTTTGGTGACGTCCTAAATTAAAAAATAATACACAAAGGGAAATGTTTATTTCCTTATCTCTTAATGAATAATATATATATAATTAACAATTTTTTTTTGTTACCGTTCATTTTCACACAATAGTTAAGAAGGAAAGATTCACCGCGGTTTTAAAGCTTATCTGCACCTGAGTTTAATTATTCAAAAACACTTAAAAGTGCATGCGAATAATCTTATTACATTTACCATATCAGATACGTAATAGAAATTCTCTTTTACTCGAGTTAATTAGCATAAACTGCCCAACAATTTTCCAAAACCGAAACATCTCACCTAATCGTTTAACATTTTTTTTTTGGTGCGAATTCACATATAAAGTCCGAACTAACGATATCCAACTCAAATTTATTCGGTCGCACTTTCGAGTACCTTTTGTTTTGCTTACTAATATAAACCTTATATGACATGTACAAGGAACACACCGAGCCAAAAACTTCACAGATTTGTCTTTATTTTTCCCCCAAGTTTCGATTTAAATGTGTATTCACACTCTTGTATGCAAAAAAAATAAAATGTATTCACACTCTTTTTCTACATATTGTATTCACATTTCGGTTTCCCATACTACTTTTCTCTTCCGTAAGATGAGAATCTCTCTCGCGCCACACAACACATAAACTCAAAGCCACGTAGACATCATTACTACCATCCACACATTATGCGTATCCAGTATATATACACGTCTCTTTACTTACATCTAGATCATGAGAAGCTTAGAAAAAAGACCAATAATTGTTTTTTTCTCTCTCTTTCTTCTAATTTTGAACCCTCTTCACTTCTTTTTTGATCCCTATGATGGAACACGAAGGCAATAACAAGGTGAATGGGATGGAGATGGAGAAAGGAAAAAGAGAGAGTGGGTCGAGAAAAGGAGTCGAGTTAACGATGAGAGTGTTGGCTTTGATCCTAACAATGGCGGCTGCAATAATACTTGGTGTCGCTAAACAGACAAAGGTTGTTCCTCTAAAGCTTCTTCCCTCTTTGCCACCTCTTGATGTCTCTACAACCGCCAAAGCATCTTACTTGTCTGCTTTTGTGTAAGCCTCTTTCATTCTTCCTCCTTTTCACATACATGTGTGTCTCACTTTGGCTTGTAGACTTCGGTTTTCTCAAACGCTATTTTTGCGGTAGCCGTTGCATTTACACGTGAAAGTTATAAATGAAACAGAAATGTAGAAATCAATTTTGTTTATAGAAAAAATGAAAAATTCCAACATAGAGATCAAACGGGAGGTTCCTTGATATTTAAGAAGTTTATAGTTGAAACTTCTTTATTTGCAAAAATATACACATTCAATAAAAAGGTAAAAAACAAGATCGAAACACAATTTATAACAAAGGAACCATACTTTTGTATATGCCTGTGAATGTTAGAATTAGGATTGGAGCTTTTTATTCTTATTTGCATGTTTAGCATGTACTGGTATAAAATTTGTACTGGTATATATATTTTTATTCTTACTCTTATTTTTATACTGGTATAAAATTTATATTAAAATACTAAATTATTGTATTTTACAATTTTAGAAAATATTGTATGTAGCAAATTCATTGATGCTCCGTTCATAAATGTCCAACTACTAAACTGTAATACAACAGTGAAATTGGTCCATAGCCAATCTTTCTCTGACCTTTACCAGCTCTCACTTTAGTTTAGAATTTAATTTACAACAATTCTAGCTAGCATGACAAGAAATGCACGGTCTGAATTAATTTTGTATAAGGATATATACATACATAATTTAAAAGAAAACTAGACAGATTAATTCATATATATATTTTATATTTTACTATTTTAATGGAAAAATATATATAGACTAGACATGCATGCATAAAACTGAAAAATAAAGCAATATATGATTTCAAATGTTGTAGGTACAACATTTCTGTAAACGCTATAGCATGCGGTTACACAGCAATCTCAATAGTGATTCTGATGATGAGCAAAGGCAGAAGAAGCAAAGGCTTGTTAATGGCGATATTGATAGGAGATCTAGTGATGGTGGCTTTGCTATTTTCCGGCACCGGAGCATCCGGAGGAATCGGTCTAATGGGTAAACAAGGGAACAAACATGTGATGTGGAAAAAAGTTTGTGGCGTTTTTGACAAGTTCTGTAACCAAGTTGCTGTTTCAGTTGCTATCACCCTTCTTGCTTCAATTGTGTTTATGGTTATTGTCGTTCTTGATGCTATGAAACTTCCTTAGCTTTTTTTTAAAAAAGTAATACCCCTTTTAACTAGGAAACGGAATAAGGTTTTCTTGATTTGCTCAGTTTCTTCTCGTTGGTTTGTGTTATGTAAAGTCATCATCATCAATTATGTAATTGTGGATTTGTTTTCAATGTTTGATATTTTCATTGTCTATATTGTGAGAAGATTATTCAATCTTGACAACTATTCTCATTTACTCACTATCACATGATTACATATTCAATTTTTTATTCGACGACGGAGATATATATGGAGAATTAATACGTAACTGGATAAGTAGTTGTAATCAATGAACCTTTTTTGTCTCGTTCTATAACAAGATAGGCTCAAAAACTTTTTGTTTCTTTTTCTTTTATTACAGAAAATGTTCTTTTACTAATCAAGTCAAGAACAAAAGTACACCGAGTAAAAATATTTAAGGCTTAAAAAAGAAATGGACAACTCTAGTCGTTATGCGCCAATCTCTTAAAGGAGAAAGTGAGTTACCCTAGAATCCAAGAAACTGAACAGTCAATGTGTTTCTTTCCCTCATCTCTGACGTTGCCACCAGTAAAAGGATAAGATCACATCAAAAGTTTGGTGCCAAAGAATTATCTTTCCAAACCTGTTGAACTCCGAAGAGCTTTCTGCCAATGTTGATTCAATCATTTAGCTGAGAAGAGCTTCGTTCTTGTATAACTCATCCAAATCCACGCTCACGTTCAAACCCGAACTGACTAACGCATTGACCATGGAAGGAATCCCAGATTTCAATGAAGAAGCTAGAGTCTGTTCATCATTAGAAATGGTTTTTTAGATGAGGAGTTTTGGTTTCCGGATTGAAACATAACAAATAGAGAAAAATTTCTAACCTTCTTGTCTTCTTCGGTTTGGCGCTTGATAACGTCCACAGGCCATTCATTTACAAGTTTCTTGAATTCGGTTGAGACTGATGACTTTTTGTCATCAGGATACGTCTGCAGAGTCAAGTCACACACAAATCTTTAAATTAAACGTACTTCTCAAAGCTAAAAAGGGTTATATCAGAAGAGACAAACACTACGGGGAAGCTATGGGCTCACCTGACAGATAACCTGGACGACCGCAGCAGCTTCTTCAGGTTTACTTTCTAGTAGGAAACCCTGAGAAAGGAGCAAAACTATAAGGATTATTCAGTAACTTGAAGTCTGAGAAAGAGATGTGGCTATGTGCAAACCTTTGCGCAAGAAAAAGCAGTAGAAAGAGTGTGTTGACTGTATGTCTCTGATCTCAGTTGATCTACTTTCCATAGTGACTCGGTATCCCCTGATAACAAGATTTTCACAATCAGAAATTGGCATCAGAGCAAAAGATCTTTTCGGACTAGAGTTTCGTTAAGATTTCCAGATCTGTCTCTTGCATTACTAGCAGGAGCCTAGAATAAAATAGTTGAGGTAAGAGATCACACAGGTTACGAGTCTGTTCTACCCAACCCATTTTGATATTGGCTTCATAAAAAAAGGAGGGACTTATCAATAATTCTATGGATTCGTATTCTGTTTCCATTACCAAAGGTCCAACAACAACGTAATTCAATGTATAGATAAATACATCAAAGAGATGATAGGTTGGTAAATCTATCTAGAGTTTTGCAAAGCCATGTCTCAAGAATAAATAAATCAATGCAGGTATACAAGTACAACTAAAAGTACCTCTCTTGGCAGCAAATTCCATCCATACATCGAATGTGGTCTTCCTCAACTTAACTCCAGCTTTGGAGAATTTTTTCGAGTACTTGGCCAGTAGATCCCACTTATCTGTATCATGACAGATCCTGCAAAAATCCAGTTAAAGTTCATTTCACTATAAGAAAGCAGATGCAATGGAAACAGGCAAATGCAAAATTCCACAATACTATCATAAAGAAGGAGAAACGAAACAATTTTTTACACACCTGAAAACTAAATCTGCTGTGCCGGGTTGTAGAGGCAAGTCATTTGTTTTCAAGAGTTTCATTACTTCTTCCATGAGCTCAGAATTCTTGTGCTCTAGTGCATATGACTACATGGAATCCAGAATACGTCTAAGACATCTTTGTGTACCGAAAAACTACCAAAAAACTTATAGACACACAATACCAAATTACCAATAGATGGTGCGCAGATGCAACACTGGGTGTCAAACCTTGAACATTATGTTTCCACAAAGCCTTCTTTCCTGCAACCACAAAGA
Organism: Camelina hispida; assembly: GCA_023657505.1. NCBI lineage: Eukaryota > Viridiplantae > Streptophyta > Magnoliopsida > Brassicales > Brassicaceae > Camelina > Camelina hispida. The sequence goes on along the minus strand of CP094635.1, from coordinate 22,934,937 downwards.
ACTGCATTAGTACCCCTCTAATAAAACACAAAATTACCATTAAAAAACCAATGCAAAAGTAACTCAGTAAAGTAAAAGCAAAACTGGGAGTACCAGATTCAATTGCTCCAACACGTACACAAGTCTTAGCAACTTGTTGGCATAGATTGCAATTGAAGTTGTCATGAATACGAAGATTAGATAATCTCTGCAATCCAGAAAACAGCAAATTTCAAACACTGACTAACCAACCATACATCCTGAATATCTATAAGAAATCTCAAATGCAACTGAACAAGGCATGTAAAAAAAAGGAAGAATTTTAAGTACTAACAAATCTCCGAAGATTCTGAAGAACGTCAAAGAGAAGATGAACGTCATCCTGATTTTGACAGCTCTCAATCAAAGACCACAACCAAGCATTTGGAGGCATTGATCTCTTGACATTCACAGAATCAAGCATCTTATCATGCAATTCCTTAACAGCTACTGCAACATCATAACCGCAATGAGAAAAACCCCTCTGATGATCTCAAATTGCAATTCAAAAACAAAGAAACATATAATAAGCAACCTGTAGGATTTGCAGCAAGCTTCTCTGCTTCAGAGGAAAAACTCGATCTGGGGATCAAGAAGCTCATAGACGACGAGTGACTACATCTATCAATCCCTGTAACACATCATCATCATCATCTATTCATCTTAATAACTCACACATACATAACATAAATATCGCAGTTTGGGATCACAAAAACAAGATAAAGCTATTTTCAATTCACACACTTACATGTAATGAAAGTTTAACCCTTTAGTATCATAAGCTTAAACATTGTCTCAAAAACACATACATAGGCTTAAAGTTTTCATTTCTATACACTTATCTTCACTAGCCACACTTTATATAACCTTATACAGGTTAAAGTAAATCTAGTATAGAACAATACAAGTCCCCATTTCCAATCAGGTATGGTTCATTTCGAAATTGGCATTGGGAAATTGACGAAAAGAAAGTACCTTTAAGTACAGAGGAAGAAGTAGATGTTTGATTCCGCCATTGGAAGGAGGAGCTTGGGATTTGAGAAGCAGAGGAGAAGAATCTCAGATTCGTCTCGGTTGTAACAATGGGTTTTAAGATCTTAGCGACTCTGCGAGAGTTCTGGAGGAATTGCATCGCTAGTGAATCAACGAGTTCAGATTCAAAGCTGGGTTTTTTTTTTTTTGAACTGAGTCTCGGGATTGAGAGAAGGAGTGAGGGACGATGGCGAAGACGCCGGAATCAAAGATTTAGGGTTTATTGTTTTTGATTTAGACCATCAACAATGCATTATTTGCATGTATAAGTCCCTATTTGACTCGTAATTAACTAATTCACCCCAATACTTCACTTTGATGTAAGATTAGCCCCATCTCCAGCTCTAAGATATCATGTTTAATTTTACATTAACTCGTAAATTTTTGTTGTAGTTGAAATATGAAATATTTATATACTTTAAAAATGGAGATTGGAATGAAAAATACCCAAATGAAAACACAAACCGACAAACGTAAGTAGTTTAAACTTCAAAGTGATTCAACCATCTATATACTTATTTAAGCAACCCTTTAAACAAATAACCCTATTCCATATAAAATATTACATAAAGTGTCACTGTATTTTAATACAAAATATAATAATAGAATCTTAATATTAATTTGTTGTAACCTGAAAATAATTATCCAAAAAATAATAATTATTAATTTATTAGATTACAAGAAATCATCAATAAAATAATTTTGAAATTAATTTATAAAATAATAATAAAATTATTTCGAAATTATGTAATAAAATAATTAAACAGATTCCATTTATTGTTTCAGAAATCTTAGGAAACAATAACAAACTATTTAGAAAATTATAAAACTTAAATTTATTTATAAAACTAAGATTAAATATTTGCATATCTAAATTATTTAATAATAACAAATATATATTAAAATTAGGATACAACATTTTCTATATTTTTAAAATATATCTATATACTTATTTAAGCTATGTTGTTAAAAATTTAACCAGTTCTGATGTGATATATTACGAAAATGCTATTATATTTTAATTATTCTAATAACTAACAAAAGAAAAGTTTAGATTTGTTTACAAAATAATAAAACTCTATTTATTGTTTCATAAATCTTAGGAAATAATAACAAACTATTTAATTGGCTAAAACTTAATTGTTTATATACAATATTCACTATATAAACAATACTAAGTGTATAATATTATATATATATATATATATATATATATATATAACCTAATTGTAATTTTCACCTATAAAATTAATATACAACATGTTATACCAATAACTTCAATTTGTAAATTTGGTATATTAAGATCTCTAAACACGATCACATCAATTTGTAATACCAAATCACGGGTCAATACATGTTTTGTTGGATTTTTTTGGCTTTACCGAATGTATAATTAACGAATTTGATATTGCACCAAACCAAAATAGGTAGTACCAACTACGGGTCGAAATCAGAGTATGACCTTAAGTAAATTAAATATATGATTTTATAAAATATATAGAATTAATAAATTTTCTACTATTATTTTGTAACAAACAAATCCAAATTTACATAAATATTTTCTCACGCTGGTAACATTATTCTACAAAATATTAACGTGTATTTATGAGTCGGGTAATAAAACGGGTAATGAGACGGGTAACGAGACGCTCAAAAATTAAATTAATATCCGATACTCGATCATTATTCATAGATAATATAATTATTATACCCTTCACTCGACCCTAAAGCTGCGGGTACATTTTTCGGGATGGATACAAACCGAAAAATGTGTCCAATACGAGTATCGGTAGTAGTTTCAAGGCCTACCTATTAGTAGTTTAATATGAATCAAAATTCACCATATAGTACTATATTATATAACATGTAAATGAATGATACAACATAAACATAATATTAACAAATAACAAAATAAAAAAAAAATTCTCCGCGCAACCAGCGCGGATTATTATCTAGTTTTTTTGTATTATGCACGTCTTTAACTTATAAGTTAAACCAATTATATATACATCTTATTCATTTTCATCAATACGATGATGAAAGTTTCAGTATGAAATCTCTTTTTGTAGTTGTATATTTGGGTTTAACGAGTTATTCATTTATTTAAAAAGTAATTATATTTCTATTTTTCCTTAATATGTTTAGTTTAGGATACATCTCATGTCTCTCTCTAACTAAACATAACCTTTTCTATTCTATTAATAAAAAAAAGAAACTAAATGATCTTTAATTTTGTGAAAAATGGTATTGCCTTAAGTTTGGAACACCAAAGAATAACTAAAAGGAAAAAAAAAAAAAAAAAAAAATTTGTCTAACAAAAGTGAATCACAACGCAAGAAAACAACTGGAATTAGTTTATCGGTTTCTTCAATCTCCTTCAATAAAAATCCATCAAAAGATTCATCTTCTTTTCCATCAACCCTTTGATTTTCCCTTCAAAAAATCATTTAAGACAAGGAGCCAAAAAAAAAACAGAAGGTTCTTGTAGAAAAAGAATTGGTATTTTAATTAGAGGAAATAACAAATGGGTTGTGGGAAATCAAAACATGATGTTGTTACGGGAAACTACACAAAAAAGATCAGAAAATTACCTTCGGAAGTTGAATCAGTGAAGGGAAAAGAGAGCGAGACAATTGAAAGACAAGAAAGCTGTCGGTGCGGGAAAAAGAATGACGTCTCCAACGTAGTTTGGAGCGACCAGCCAGAGATTACCGTAGAAAACAATACCAAGAAGCCGGAGGAAAAGAACGATGTAGGAGATTTTGATGAGAAGACGGCGGTAGAGATGACAAATGGTGACAAGAAACCGGAGGAAAAAGAAACAACGGACACTTCTTCTCCCATGAAGGCGGTGGCGACGATAGTGCCCGAGAATATTGTGACCGAGGAGACCGTTAACGACGTGAATGAGACCGTTCCACCGGTTGTCGTCGAAGAACAAAAGGGTATGCATTCTAAAGTTGATTTAATGTTTTGTTACATAATACACATTCCAAAACGATACACCCAATTTACGTGTTACATAACTTTTTCTTGTAAGGTGTACGTTTTGTATAGAAAATATGACATAAATCTTTATTTTGGTTTTCATTAGCAGAAAATAGTGATATTGAAACGGTGGTAGATGAAGAGAAAATTGTAGAGGATAATATTGATGGTGATGTTGATACCGAAGTGCCATCTACTGAGGTCGAAGAACCAAAACCGGACGTAGAAGCTCCTCCAGTCACAACGGAATTAGAAGTCTTAGAAATTCCGACCACCGAAAATGAAGAAACCGCAGCCGCGGAAAATGATGAAACCGTCGAAACAGAAAATGATGAAATCGCAGCCGCTGAAAATGATCAAACCGCAGCCGCGGAAAATGATGAAAACGTTGAAACAGTAAATGATGATGAAACTCCAGTTTTAAAGAATGAAGATAAAGTTGATGTTGAAGAGGTATGAAAAGTTTTAAGTATTTACATTTAGAGCGTCATATTGGTTGGTTCTCTACTGCTAGTTAATTAGTTTGATCTCATTTCAAGAATTAAACTCCTCTCTAAAGCTTACTACATAATTGGGTTCTGTAGGAAAATCCAGCCGATATAGCAAAGGAAGTTGAGTCGGTATGAAGGAGGGAAACGGAGAGCATATACAACAAGTTTGATACTCTATGCATCATTGAATCAAATCTATTGTTTCTTTAAAAAGAGAAAAGGAAAAAAAAAAAATACCAATTTTCCTTTATTTATTCTGTTTAACCTATATTATGCAATTCGAAAGATTGTATTTGTTTCACTTAAGCGAAATTGAATCTTTAAATGGAATAAGTCATTACATAATCGATGGTTGCATTGTGAACATATAGCGTACGTGGTTTTGAACTATCAGTGGGATAAAGATGTCTTTTAAATATTACTCTAGATTTTTTAGTGAAATCATAACACTGACCCATAAATTTTGTTCTTATTTAAACATGTGCACACATTACGTATATTAACATCTCGTGTATAAAATGTGATAAGATGTCTCGAAAAAAGTGATAAGATGGTACGAGGGTATGGAATTAGATGCGATCATATGATATGTATTATGTAATATTGTAAGACATGTACGGGATATGAATATGACGACCTTATGAAAAACGACTCTCCGGATCAATGTTGGGCCACACCATTGATCAAGATATACCGAGAAAAAAACGAAAAACACAACAATGTGGTTCCTTTGAGCCTTATCGTCATGGAATGAGATCGAATTTTAGCGATGTCAAGAATAATACAAGACTTTACTTTATTCCGAAATCGATTTATGATGACATTTTAGTGAGAATAATAAAACAAAATGGTTTGATGGTAAGTGAAGAAGCCACGTAATCCTCAAAACAACAAAATAAGAGACTATTCTGGAGATATACCTTACGATCTCGAGTCTTCACGAAGTGGCGCTCTACTTTAACTATGTTCGTATGTATATGTCAAGGGGTGGGGTTTAATTAAGGTTGTGAAACTATGTACAATGTCGATCTTGTTTAGCAGCTTTAAATAATTAAAGTGCATACATAACTATAGTTTATTTATGTATTAAAACGGATAACAAAGCAGAAAATTTTGTAAAGCCTCAACACATAACACTAATACAAGTACAAGTAAAACTAAATATATGAAAATTATGAAGTATATGCAGCAAACGCTAAGTAGATTGACTTTAATGTTATAGACAATAAAACTATATGGCCGTACTATATAGATATGACATGATTCGTCCGTATCAGATATTCTTCACAGCTAAGATTTTGTTATCTGTACGTTTTACCGAATTAGTTTTATTCTTTATATACATGCAAGAGGCAAAGAGTCAAGAACGTGTAAACCGATCATTGCCTCAGGGCCTCACATTCTCTCGGATAACTATCTTAATTTTCATTATATAAAATGTGTTCTTTATTTCATGCTATAAAGTTGATTCCATAAAAAAAGTGCTACATCGAACCCATAATATGATAACTTTACGTACCTTAGGATGCTATAAATGGTGCACAAAAAAAAAAAAAAAAAAAAAAGGATGCTATAAATAGAGGAGCCTTAAAAGTCTGTACATTAAACATAAACTCAAAGTCAATTTTTATCTTAACACACCCAAAGATATAAACAATCTCTTTTAAAAGTCTCAAGTTTTCCCATTTTCATCTCTAGTTTCGCATTTCGATCAAAACATACAAATTTTATCCTTTAGTTTGCAAGCTGCTTTCCAAACGCCCTTCCTTTTACATTATAATACCAATGGAGAAGCTACAAAAGATGATCTCCGAGAAATCGGTAGTGATTTTTAGCAAGAACACTTGCTGCATGTCGCACACAATCAAAACTCTCTTCTTAGACCTTGGTGTGAACCCGACAATCTATGAGTTAGACGAGATCAACAGAGCAAAAGATATAGAGCAAGCATTGGCTCAGCTTGGTTGCAGCCCAACCGTGCCAGTGGTGTTCATAGGAGGGCAGCTCGTTGGTGGAGCCAATCAAGTTATGAGTCTCCATCTCAATCGTTCTCTCATTCCAATGCTTCAACGCGTTGGGGCTTTGTGGCTTTGATTACATAAAAAGAAATACTTACGCATAGATTGTAGCTTTGTAATAATTAAGGATGACAAAATAACATATACATGTCGGTATAATTAAAGGATATGTTATTATCTATATTATGAAAGGATAGATTGTGAGAATATACCTACGTATTTTGTAACGTGTGGGTATACTTTATACATAATAAATAACCTAGTGTTGTGTTTCTATTTTTCCATGTTATGTTTTTAATATATATGTCCAATCCTGTTGAGAAAACAAACTCTCGACTTTTATTTCAGTTTTTCTTGTCAAAAGAGCGAAAAGCTACTTTTTCCCCTCATCACTTATGTTGTCAAAGTTGCAAGAGAGAATACAAGAAGAACATGTCGTACTTTCTTATGTGTAAACTCATTATAACTCATTGATCAAAGTGGATTCTCATATACCGTTTCCAACAAAATGTAACCTAACATTAGTTGCTAAACTCATTAGTACGTACCCCTTTATCATTTTTATTTGTTTGTACTCCCACTGCTTGGACGGAAACATGATAATGAGGGGTGATAATGCACCCACTACAAAATCAAGAATTGTTGAAACCACTGAATAAAAAATATGGAAAAACTCGAAAGAGAGAATATGTGTTTGCACTATTGTATGATAATATGCACATTGTGTGGTGATTTTGTTTTCTTAATTAAATAATTGTGTGATGCTAATGATTTTGTTTATAAACAGAGGACTTTTGATGATTTTAAGAGTCCATCAGGTGAATTACAAGATTTGAGAGAAGTTTTAGATAAAGTAAAATGACTATAAAACAATTGTATATGATTGTTCTGATTTTTCTTTGCACTTAACGAAGGGTGATTTTTGTCTTGTTCTATTATTATGATATTATCTACTTTTATGTAAACGTGTAATTTATTTCATTGTGTATTAAGAGACGTATATTGTATATTCCAAATCTTAAGTGTAAATTCTATTTTAATATAATAGAGATGTAAGTTAATATATATATAAAAAAAAATGTTTCTCTCTTAGGGCAATACGTTTGGCGATCGTTCCATCTCACCATCGGAATTTCCCTTTCCGATCTTGTCTCCGCTCAGGAGTAATTTTCCGACCGTGAAATCCCTTTGTTTTCATTTGGGGGTCCAATTCGGCGGTTTGTTTCTGTCAGTTTCTCCTGACAGTTATGTTTCCCCCGATTTCACGGGGTATAACCGTCACCCGAAACCGCCATGGACTTCTTATAAATTCCTCTCCTTCCCTCGCTTTTCCTCCTTAATCATTCACTTTCATTCATCTTTCCTCCACTATCCACCAACAATGAGCGACTACATTCGAAAATCTGTTCAGGATCTAGATCTGGGAATCGAAGATGCTCCGATCTCCTTACCACCAGATTTCCTGAACCGTGCAATTGCTGTTAACCGACACACTCTGGTTGTGACTCCGGTGAACCCACGAAAGCAGAACCTACGTGCGCTAATTAGACAGATGCCGAGGGTTTGGGGTCTCGCTGATGAATGCGTTGGACGCATCCTTGAAGGTGGGAGGGTACAATTTCGCTTCCAATCTGAAGACACTCTGAATCTTATGTTGCGCCGTGGACCATGGTCTTTCAATGACTGGATGGTCACAACCCACCGGTGGTACCCGAACATCAGTGACATCAACATGAAGATCATTCCATTTTGGGTTCAAATCCAAGGTATTCCCACACTTTGCTTAACCAATGCTATGGCTAGATGGGTAGGGAATAAGTTAGGCTATGTCACTGACGTTGATTACAATGAGAATGAGAACAAAACGGGTGCAGTTCGTGTTAGGATAGATTGGAATGTAGATGATCCATTACGATTCCAAAAAAACATATGTTTTATTGCTGAAGAAAACACCATTGTTAAGTTTCGTTACGAAAGGCTTCGAAACTTTTGTACCAAATGTGGCTCTCTTAAACACGATGCCAAAGAATGCCAACTAGGATTTGAGGATGATAGCCCTCCGAACTCTGACAATGAGAGTGATGGTGATGATAACAATGATGGGGACAGAGCCATGTCTGAGGCGAACACCCTTCCCTCAATAGATCCAGCAAGTCTCATACCAGGCTTAGGGGTACAAACACCACCGAAGGCAACGATTCAGCAGTATGTACCACCCTCTGTAGAGAATCACGGCCTCAATAACATGTTTTATGACAAAGACTTGTCAGCAGAACGTCTCCGGTACTTAACCGCTAAACGAATTGGGAAAGCCACTGCTATCAATCTCCAGACGAGAGTTCGAGGACAGGGGATTCATACGAATGCAAATGGAGTCTGTGGGATGATAAAACGGAAGAGAGTGGAGTTTGAAGTTTCTTTCAACAATGCAGAGGCAGCTGAGGAGTTGATGGTCCTGAATCAACTCCGCATGAAGAACCAGCGTACGACTTCGGTAGGCTCCTTTTCGGTTCATCAAGGATTCGACGGAGGCGCGGGGGGCCCGGTACCCCCAATAGATCCAATATGAAGATCCTCTCATGGAATTGCCAAGGCATTGCTCCCCAACTTACTATCTCTCGTTTAAAAAAGCTTTGCTTTGGATCTAAGTGTGATATGTTATTTCTTTCTGAAACTCTTAATCAGTGTGATGTAATAACTAAACTTAAGTGTGATTTAGGATTTGCAAACGTTATTATAGAGCCCCCTCAAGGTAGGAGTGGCGGCTTAGCCTTGTTTTGGAATGACAATGTGTCTCTCTCCTTGATTTGTAAGGATGAGAGACTCATTGATGTTTCAATTAGTATTAATAAAACTACTTTATATTTGTGTTGTGTGTATGGACACCCTAATCAAAGCTTGAGACATGAACTATGGGAACGTTTTGAGCAAATGTCATATACACGAACTACACCTTGGGTTTTACTAGGTGATTTTAACGAAATAACATCCAACAAGGAGAAACTAGGAGGACCTTTACGTGCTGAATGGACCTTCAGAGACTTTCGACATATGTTATCTACATGTGATCTACAAGACATCCGATCAACTGGCAATCCATTTTCATGGGTTGGAGAACGACATTCTCACACCATTCAATGTTGCCTTGATAGAGCTATGTGGAATTCTGCTGCTGCTGCAATTTTTCCAAATGCAATAAATAACTTTTTGGACTTTGCTGGATCGGATCATAAGCCGATGCTTCTAGACTTAAAGGATCTCACAAGACATAAACGATGGTCTTTCCACTTTGATAAACGACTGATAGACATTCCAAGTTTCCAAGAAACGGTAATGGTTGGCTGGCAAGCAGGCTCTGATTCTCTTGATATACCAATAAATCAACGCATTAAGTCTTGCAGACAAGCGATGGCGAGTTTAAAACGTACAAATCAATTAAACTCAGAACAGAGGATAACATCGATACAACAGAGACTTAATTATGCAATGGAGAGTCTAATTCCAGCTATACGTAACACTATCCCAGATCTTCAAGATGCTCTTACTAAAGCTTACTGCGACGAGGAAACACATTGGAAACAACTAAGTAGAAATCAATGGATGACTTCAGGCGATCGAAACACAAGCTTTTTTCATGCTTGTGCAAAAACGAGATTTGCTAATAATTGGATCAGGTCAATTAACGATGAGCATGGGGTTGTCCATCAAGGAGATAAAGAAATCGGAGACCATGCAGAATTTTATTTCACAAACGTTTATTCTACCTCTGGTCACCATGTATCTCCATCGGTTTTTGCAGACTTTAAACCCCGAGTATCTGATGAAGCCAATGAGTTGTTAACTAAAGATTTTACCAATGAGGAAATATATCAAGCTGTTTGTTCGATTGGTGATGACAAAGCTCCTGGTCCAGATGGCTTAACAGCAAGGTTTTACAAGAGCTGTTGGACCATTGTTGGCCCCCAAGTGATTAGAGAAGTTAAAGATTTTTTTGAAACATCTCATATGAAGCCTAGCATAAATCATACAAATATATGTATGATCCCAAAGATTGACAATCCACAAACACTACAAGATTACCGACCGATCGCACTATGCAATGTTCTATATAAAATAGTGTCAAAATGTTTGGTCCAACGTCTAAAACCACATCTAGATAATATTGTCTCAGACTCACAGGCAGCTTTTATCCCAGACCGCATCATTCAGGACAATGTTATGATTGCACATGAGGTTATGCACTCCTTAAAAGTTCGAAAACGAGTCTCTCAAAACTACATGGCCGTAAAAACGGATGTTAGTAAAGCATATGATCGGGTCGAATGGAACTTCATTGAAACGACCTTGCGGATATTTGGCTTCAGTGATTTGTGGATAAGCTGGATTATGGAGGTCGTTAAAACAGTTAACTATTCGGTATTGATCAACGGTGCTCCATATGGACATATAAAACCAACATGAGGCATAAGACAGGGTGATCCCTTATCACCCTATCTATTTATTCTTTGCTCAGATATATTAAGCCATTTAATTACATCGAGGGAACAAGATGGTGATATCCGCGGCATTCGAATTGGTAATGGAGCTCCAAGTATCACACATCTACAGTTTGCGGATGATTGCCTCTTCTTTTGCAAGGCTAATAGGAAAAATTGCCAAGCGTTAAAGGATGTTTTCGATATATATGAGTATTACTCTGGCCAGAAAATTAACACCGCTAAGTCAATGATTACGTTCGGAAGTAGAGTTTATGGAACAACTCAAACCAGACTTATGGGTATACTTGATATCCCAAACCATGGTGGTGGCGGTAAATATCTTGGATTACCGGAACAGTTTGGACAAAAGAAGAAGGAAATGTTTACATATATAGTTGACAGAGTTAAAAAAAGAACTTGTAGCTGGACTGCCAGTAAATTATCACCAGCAGGAAAAGAGATCATGTTAAAGTCAGTTGCACTATCAATGCCGGTTTATGCTATGTCATGTTTTAAACTCCCTATGAGAATCACTTCAGAGATAGAAACACTGTTAATGAACTTTTGGTGGGAAAAATCGTCAAATCAAAGGGGTATACCATGGATAGCTTGGAAGAAACTACAGGTTTCAAAACAGGAAGGAGGGTTGGGTTTCAAAGATCTCGCAAAGTTCAATGATGCTCTTCTGGCTAAGCAAGCATGGCGTTTAATACAATATCCCAATTCTTTATTTGCAAGAGTTATGAAAAACAGATATTATAGAGATGACACAATTTTAGATGCTTGTGCTCGGAAAAATCAATCCTATGGGTGGTCATCAATATTAATAGGGTTGGATCTTATCAATAAGGGCTCACGATACATAGTGGGAGATGGGAAGGACATACGACTTGGTATTGATAATGTCTTCGATTCTGATCCTCCGAGACCAATCCAAACATTAAACTCACAATCTCCGTTACCCCTTGAAAATCTGATCTCAACTAATGGTGACATTCGAAGCTGGGACAAAGAAAAACTAATGACGTTCATACCGGAAACAGAGCATGCTTCGATCCAAAACATACACCTGTCTCAAGTTAAGAACAATGATGAACTTATCTGGAACTACTCACGATCGGGTCAATATACAGTCAAAACGGGTTACTGGTTTCTCACCCATTATCCTTTTGAGCCTGGAGACATACCTATATCACCACATGGTTCGGCGGAGCTGAAAAACAGAATTTGGAGATTGAAGATCCTACCAAAAATAAAACACTTCCTGTGGCGAATTGTTACGAAAACCTTACCAGTAACCACACGATTACGTAAGAAGCGTATGAATATCGAATCAATATGTCCAAGATGCAAACAGACAGACGAAACAGAACACCATGCCTTATTTTCATGTCCATTCGCAGTCATGATATGGCGTATGTCAAACACAGCTCTTCTGAATATCAACCAACTTCCGGCTACGGTTGAGGAAATTATATCTAATATCATATCATTATCATCTCAGACAACAAACTCTTTTGATTCCGTTCTACCTTTTTTCCTCCTATGGCGTATTTGGAAAGCAAGGAATAATGTCGTTTTCAATAACTTCCGTGAAAGTTCAAGTAAAACTGTTCTTATGGCAAAATCAGAAGCAAAAGAGTGGATTAAAACTATACAACCTAAGGAACAATCACGGAACATCGGCAACAACATTCACCTTTGGAAGCCACCAACCTATCCGTTTATTAAATGCAATTTTGATGCAGGGTATTATGATCAGTTGAAACAGGGTACCTGTGGTTGGATTTTTAGGAATCATCAAGGAGAATCGTTAGTATGGGGGACATCAAAATTATATGCAGGGTCAGCTTTGGAGGCCGAAACAAAAGGACTACTCATATCTCTACAACAAGCTTAGATCAGGGGCTATCACTCAATAATTTTTGAGGGAGACTGTGAAGTTTTGATTAACATGGTAAATCGACAACAGTCAAATGGTTCTTTACGAAACTTGTTGGACGATATACATCTGTGGGCTTCACGGTTGAGGCATATTTCTTTAACCTTTGTCAAAAGAGAATGTAATAGTGTGGCACATGTATTAGCTAAGTATGGATGTATTGACAATATTTATTATGCTAATTCTGTAGTAAAACCAGCTTGGTTAATGGATGCTCTGTGTAAAGACAATTGTTAAGTTAATAAAGATAATTTTTGTGGAAAAAAAATAAAATATAATAGAGTCTCTTGTAAGAAATAACAAACAAAAAATTCTCAAAATATCACACTTTTAATTTTTGTTATAAAGATACCACTGTTAGCTTAATGTTCCAAATTTACCACAAAATTTTGTAAAATATAAATTAGAAATATTTAGTGTTTTTAGTCATATAATAACATAAACATAATTTCTGTCGACAATTGAAAACTTCGAGCAAGTCGACGCAAAAAAAGTAATTTGTTCGGAATGGAAAATTTCCGACTTCATCTATATACACTGAGAATGCATACATCCAAAACTGAGTAAAATTCTAAATTTTAAAAATAAAATTATATAACTTTTGATCAAATCTATAATTTCGTTATTTGTTCCATATTTCGAAACTACTTTAAAATTCAAAAGTTTTGTAACTGGTTTCATTTAAATGTATTTGAGAATTCAAATGGTACACACTGTTTACATATATATTTCGTTTGTTGCATTGTGAACAAACAAAGTTCTCAAGCACACAAAATTTAACTCAATATATTGGTGTGGTATATGTAACCCTATTTACCTTTCAATAGTAAATGATATATAGCACTTAACCAAATTTCTTTTTCTCAAATGATATAGTACATTAAATATATATATATATATATATTGTGTGTGTGAGCGCGCGTGTGTAAGGAACTTAAATTAGATGCGATCATACGATATGTTGTTTTGTACGTAAGGCATGTACGTGATATGAAATATGATGACCATGCATTTGCCATATATGAAAGACGACTCTCCGGAACAGTGTTGGGCCACCTTTTGATCCAGAAAAAAAAATGTGGTTCCATTTGAGCCTTATCGTCATGGAATGAAATCGATCTTTAGCGATGTCAAGAATCATGCTAAACTTACCTTTATTCCGAGATCGATTCATGACCAAAAGTTTCTTGATAAAAACATGTTTTGATGGCAACTCAAGAGGCCACGTAATCCTCAAACACAAAAAGGATAACCGATTATTCTAGAAATATACTCTACGATCTCGAGTCTTCAAGAAGTAGAGCTGCCATTTGAAAATATATGGCCGTACCATAGATATCATGACATGATTCGTCCGTATCAGATATTCTTCACAACTAATTAAAAGATTTTGCCTCTGTACGTTTTATACCAAATTAGTTTTATTCTTTAGCTGGAAGAGGCAAAGAGTCAAGAAGGCGTAAACCGATCATGGCCGCAAATTTTTTCCTTTTTATTTTTATCTTATAAAATGTTTTCTTTATTTCGAGCTATAAAGTTGATTCTCTTAAAAAGTGCCACATCGAACCCATAATGTCATAGCTTTTCGTATTATATATAGTACCCTTGTAGAGACTTCTCTACATCAAACCGATCAAACACAAACTCAAAGTTACCTTTTCACCTTCATTCAAAGATATCACAATCTCTGTAACAGTTCTTAGTTATCTCTTTTCATCCCTAATCTCGCATCTTGTAATCAAAACACAGCCTATTTTCATCCTCCGCGAGTCAATTTTTAAACACACTTTCATATTATAACAACAATGGAGAAGCTACAGAAGATGATCTCCGAGAAGTCGGTTGTGATCTTTAGCAAAAACTCTTGCTGCATGTCGCACACAATCAAGACTCTTTTCTTAGACCTTGGCGTGAACCCTACGATCTATGAGCTAGACGAGATTAACAGAGGAAGAGAGATAGAGCAAGCATTGGCTCAGCTTGGCTGCAGCCCGACTGTACCGGTGGTGTTCATAGGAGGGAAGCTCGTTGGTGGAGCTAATCAAGTCATGAGTCTCCATCTCAATCGTTCTCTCATTCCCATGCTTAAATGTGTTGGGGCATTATGGGTTTGATTAAACTGAGGGGATACTTACATAGAACGTAGCTTGATAATAATAATGTAATGCAACTAATCAATGATGACAAACAAAAACACATATACATGTACGTATGAATGGTTTGGTCTATCTAAGTTTTGGAAGGATACATTATGAGAAAAGTGTATACTTTATAACTAATTCACTATGTATTGTATTTAAATTCGATTTCTATAAAAAAAATACATGTATCTAAGAAAATTGTATGCCGCTTGTATCGGAAAATTACATCTATTTTTTGCGGTTATAGGGTTATATATGAAGGAATATAAAGAATATACATGCATATAAAACAACTATGTTAAATGATTTGTGTTAAAATAACCAGCACGGTAGTCTTACACGGTCCTCCACCTGCGGCCAGCATGCAACCCTTCTCATGTAATGTAGCTTGCACGCTGTCATTACACAACTCCTGTGGGCGGCCTTAAAGACCTTGGCGAGACACAAGATCTCTGATGCTTTCAACTTATAAGCTTCTAATTATGACCTCTTTCTTTATATTGGATTACGTCTACGCCCATATCCTGTTGCAATAAGAAAAGAAAAATCATAATTAACCAGAAAAGGGGCTTGATCAACATATTAGAGATAACTTTGGAAAGTTAAATGTGAATCTTACATATCAAATATTTTGGACCATTAGATGTTTATCTACAAAGTGAAGCCTGTAAAATCCGTGAAGTCTAAAAGAAAAACTTGAAGATTGCTTGAAGATCTATCTCATAAAAACACCTCAATAAATTTTTCTATTGTGTAATCTTTGACACAACAACAATGCCCAGTAACATATTGTTTCGTCGTGATCTTATTTTAAGAAACAATTCAATATCGTATTGACTTTCAAAAATTATCGACAAAAAGGCATCCATTTCTGTATATCCACTCTCTTTTAACCTTGCTTTTTTACCACTTGGAGAACTCTGAAAGTCCATAATTAGTATGTTATTATTGTGTCTAGCCCAAAAAGCCCTATACTAAGTGGATCTTAATTAGGTTGATACTTATATCGATGGCAAATATTGTTGGGACGGCTAGCAGTGGGCTAGCAGGGTCCACGGATAGTCCGTTGGGGAAGGTAGCGGTGGGCTAGTGGAGTCCGCGGGACGGGTTGTCATATAAAAATCGATTTTTATGTGACAACCCGTCCCGTTGTGAAACAACCCGACCCTTTTTTTTTTAATTTAAAACAATATATAATTAAGCATCCCATACTACTTAATTAACCAACCCAAACC
Organism: Camelina hispida; assembly: GCA_023657505.1. Classification (NCBI taxonomy): domain Eukaryota; kingdom Viridiplantae; phylum Streptophyta; class Magnoliopsida; order Brassicales; family Brassicaceae; genus Camelina; species Camelina hispida. Next base: position 22,918,594 of record CP094635.1, on the reverse strand, counting down.
ACAACTCAACATTAAACCAGCAATAACATTAAGCACAGCGGAAACATACCAATGATACAAAACCAACAACATCATCAATACAATAACATTCCTAACCATTCTATCCGGCATCCTAACATAACACTAACCAAGGTTCCAACAACATAATCAACAATCCAATAACACACAAACGAGACCCTAGATCATCCTCCTCCTCATCGCCATGATTCCACAACACAAACCTGCACACCACAAACAACAATTGAGATGCGTAAGTATTATCACAAATACTTAGTGAGGTAATCCTCCCATCTACTGGGCTATACACACAAGCAACTGAGAAACCAATGCTTAACAAATAACAACCAAACACAAACAAACCAGGAAATCACAAAACAAGAACTTGGTGTCGACCGACACCAGAGAGGTGTCGATCGACACTGGCCAAACACGGTGTCGACCGACACCTAACTGTCGTCGATCGACACTCCCTTCGCAGACGCGAACTGCACGAATCCGAACGACGAACCTCCGTTTCCAATCATCTCCAATCCGTTCCAACCTCACCCAAAACCTTCAGGAACCTATAAGAACCATAACACAACCACCACAAGCAAGAACAACACCACTAACACCACCAATCAAGCAAGAACAACACCACAAAGTACCACCAATCAAGCAAGAACAACAAAGGATTCTCAGGCTTAGATAAGCCATGGTCATGCACTCACCTTATCAACTGATTATAACAACGAATACAACCAGTTGAGACTCTCCTAACGTCTGAAACAGCCCAGCAACGCCCTACAACAAGCCACACAACCAAAAACGACTTATAGCAAAACTGGACAGACACATCCGAAAAGAACAGTCTCAAAGACGAATCCCTAAAATAGAAACCAACCGTTAACTATCAAATCGCTCCGGTGAAAATCTACCCCTAGACGTCACGAAGCTTCCCACAAAATTTCAGAACGATCAGACACCACACGAGACCACGATCTCAGTTACAATCTCCGATGGTCCCAACTCGCGTCTGAGAAAACGTGTCTCACGAAACTGCTAATAACTCATCGAGTTTAAATCCAAATCTACTTCTGTAAAAAGACGAATGACGATGAAAGACTTGGGAATAAACTTACTAAATTTCATTACCTTTGAGAACGATTTGATATGCCGAAACTGCTTCCTCCCAAATCCTAACGATTCTGATCTCTCTCCTTTAATCTCCTTCACACCACGATAGACTCTCTCCTCTCTCTCTGACTCTGAAAACGGCGACCACACACCCTAAAACCCTTCATTTGTCGCTTCTCCACTTATATACTCGGTTTAGATAACTAAACCAAACCAACAAAACCAAAATTGCGAATTAAAACAAACCCGACGAACCCAGACAAAGGGGTGTTGATCGATGCCACAAGGGTGTCGATCGACACTCCTTCCAAAAACACAAAATCTGGTTCGCGGATGTTACACGTTGTCCCCACTAGCCCACCGCTAGCTTGCCCCCATAGGCTCGAAGCTGGCCCTGCAGGGCATCGATCCTAACCCCTCACTGGGCAAATGGAACTATTCATCCAAATCCACAGTAGGTTATTGGTGTACCAGGCGTTCCTCGAACCCTGGTCCCCACCCTTTAACAATCATCTCACAGGACAAGCTGTCACCAATTGAGCTGCAGATCAATTGGTGACAGTTTGTCCTGTGGGAAGGTTGTTAAAGGGTGAGGACCAGGGTTCGAGGAACGCCTGGCGCACCAATAACCTACTGGTGGATTGGGATATCCATAGTGATGGGTTAGGATCGATGCCCTGCAGGGCCAGCTTGAGGTCTATTGCGCCGGCTAGCGGTGGGCTAGTGGGGTACACGGACGGTCCGTTGGGGCAGCTAGCGGTGGGCTAGTGGGGTCCGCGGGACCGGTTTTCACACTCCTATATAAAAGACCTAAAACTTTTGGTCTAAAATATCCCCCTGAAATATTGATGCCCTAATCCTTGGCTTCACTTGCTTGGCCTATGGATTGGGCCTTGAACCATGTTTTATTTTTACTTCAGGTTGTCGTGTTTGTTGGTTGTGTTATGAAAAAAATGAACTATCATGATTTAATATGTTGAACATGTTAGATTTTGTTCCTTTCTTATATTTTAGAATCTATATTTTTTTCTTTTGGGCATTCATGTGGTAAAGCATGCTAAAACTTCTTCTTATTGAACGATGCATATGAGTCTCTCCATTGTAAATTTAGTTTCTTATTAGTCTTCGTCTTTAAGAAAAAAAACATATTTTAAACTATCATAAAAAAATTAATGTTACTATCATATGCTTAAAACACCATGTTGTTAAGCTTGTGATGTTTTTTTATCTCATGATACGATATGAGTTGCATTTTTCTATACTATATCTGATTAATTTGACTTCTATAGTGAGTAGTATATTGTTATTGTGTACATTAGTATCATATATTTTTAGGAATCATAATATTAAATAGCACATTTTCAAAAATACCCATTTTCGTTTGTCATTTTTCAATAATACCCTTTCATATTGTTCATTTTCAAAAATACTCATTTTCTATGTATAAAATGACTAAATTCTAACTTCTAAACTCCAAATACTAAACCCTACCCCATCAAAACTATATCCTAAATGTAAAATAGAGAACCTAGACCTTAAAAAAAAAATTCTAAAAATTAATTTAACATAAATTTATGAAAAAGAGGGCAAAAATGAGAATATTCAAAAAATGGTATTTTTGAAAAAAGTATCTCAAAAAGGGCATTTCTAACAAATTCTCATATTATAAAAAGGTTCCAAAATTTCTCTACATCTAATATGTTCATTAATTTTTTAAATTCAATGAGTTTCTCACCAATGCAAATACTCTAATATGTATTAAAAATCTAAAGGGAAAAAAAACCATAAACATTCTACTATGTAATCAAAAATTTCTCAATGTGTTGAAATACTCTAATACTATATATAAAATAAAAACTCAAGTAACATCAAACAAATGAACAAAAAAAAATTAATATGATCATTATAGTTTTAAAATAAAAAAATAACCATTACTGACAAAATCAAAAAATAACAAAAACCATAAAATAACTAAAACTCATACAAGGCGATTTTGAAATCCAAAAATGGCGATTTTGAAGGCGTTTGTGATATTGGTTTAAATGTTTGATTCCGTCGTGATTGGGGGTCGAGGAGTGGATCTCCTTCGATCTCTGCAGGTTACGGTAGAGAGGAATCAGATCGGAAGTTTGATTCTCTCTGGTCAAAGGCGGACTCCGCGTTCTTTGCGGGATTCAGTTCGTCATGTTTATGAGGATTTCTTTGTAATGGCGTATCTTTATGATTCGTTCAGATTGATCTCAGTTTCTTGGTTCTGGGTGGTTCGAATTTCTGAGATTATGGGCTGTTGGTATCGGAGGGAGATTTGTGGGGGTTAAAGCCAACGATTTCTTCTCTGGGTTCTAAGGATTCGCTTTCAAGGTTTCATATTTGTCGATACTCTTCACTAGTTGTGGACAGGATCGGTTCTTTTTTGGTAGATTTGGGGTTCGATAATGAGAGTTTGATCTTAGTGAAGGTTAATACTTTGATCTTCTCGAATTTGCTGAGTAAGGGAATGCGGATTTTGGTTACGGATTTGATTTCGTCTGGGCAGTTTTCGCTTAGCTCAGGGGATTTATTTTTGATACGGCTGGTGATTGAGTTTGAGATTTTCTTCTCATGGCTTAGTTGGCGGATATGGTTGATTGTGTTTTTCGTTACTATCCAGGATAATTCCATCTTAAGATTCTTTCACAGGCTGGTCAGTGCATTGATTCTTAGATTGGGTATGATTGTGTTTGGGCTGAGAATCTTCAGGATTTGGTTCGTTTTAATTTCTGAGATTTTGGTTGGTTTGGTGGTATTTAAGCGAGAGTTTGAGGATTGTTATCGAATCATCTCACTCTGTTTTTGCTTCTTGCTTCTTCTCGTTTTTGAAACTTTTATCAGTGCTCAAAATTTTCCTTACCGAGTCATGGCTCAATTGGCGTTAAACAAGAACAAGAGTTCTCTGGTGCGTACGGAGACTGTGTCAATTTCCAACTCGGTTTTGGCTCAGAGAATCCAGCAGTTCTCATTGACCCTCATTGGCAGGCTCATGAATCCGGTGTGTCAGAACATGGAGTCTTTGTTAGCTAATTTCCCAAAAATCTGGAAATTAGAGGAGAAAGTGGTGGGTGCCGATTTAGGACAAGGTGTTTTCCAGTTTAATTTCGAGGAAGAGGAGGATATCTTGTCAGTTTTGCAGAATGGTCCGTACCATTTTGACGGCTGGATGGTCTCGCTAGTGAGGTGGCAGCCAGTCATCTCATCATCCTACCCTTCAGCTATTAACTTCTGGGTTAAAGTGGCAGGGATTCCCATGCATTTGTGGGAGGTGGCTACTCTTGAAGCTATTGGAAAGAAGCTTGGGAGGATCCAAGAGGTTGATGAGGAAACCGGCAGTCTTTGTGTGTCAGTCAATGGTTTCAATCCATTGATATTTAAGATGGTGGTGCCTTTTGCAACTGGTGATGAGATTGTAGTCTCCCTGGAGTACGAGAAGTTGAATGGGGTCTGTGATCTTTGCTCTCGGATCACTCATGATACTAAAGTTTGTCCAGAGGTTCTTAAGGAGACAGCAGTTCAAAGTGTGGCAGGTCAGAGGGACAATAGGGGTGGTCAAAGGCAATTTCCTGCGATGAAGCTAGAACAGCATCATACTGTTGGGGGTTGGGAGAAGCCTAGGAAACATGCTAAGCGGGCATTAGATTTCCAGTCGGTGGATGCTAGTGAATTTGGTTATTTCCCTCAGCAACGCTTTGGTGGTACTGTTTTTCACGGTCAGGGTTCTCATGGTTCTCGTCATCAAGAGCGATCTTATGGGCAGGTCTGGGGTCAGAAGAGGAGCTATGGCGAGGTTGCCGGCCGGGACGAAGGATCTCGTCAAGGTATACAAACAGGGAATGGGGAAGCTTCGGGGAAGGCACCCGGGTTCATTCCGAACCGAAAGGGTGCTGGACCGGTTTGGCCCAAACCTCTTTTCAAGGTGAAGCAGGCTGCTCTAGAGAGGAATGGTCCGCTGCGGATTGACAACAACGTGGGAGCTTCCAGTTCCGGCAAGCCATTTGCTGTCAAGGAGGTGGAGGGAAGTCCTCTTAAGGGTGATGAGGGTGATCCTTTGGCCATGGATTTCGAGGTTGATAATGACGATTTGCTAGAGGACGGTGAGCTTGATGATATTGTCAAGGTGGATAACAGGTTGGTCCAGGTGGAGGATGTACCTCCTGCTCAGGGTATAGTGGGTCAGTCGGATCAAGGGAATGACTCCCAAGACGGTCAAGTTACTGAGTCTCAGGGTGAGGCTGCCAGTGACACGCAAGGTAATTCATCTCATTCTGTATCGGTTGAGTCAGCTGTGGGGATTGTTAATTATGCTATGGCTACTTTTTCATTAGATGCGTCAGGTGCTCACAAGAGAAAGAACTTTAGTTCTTATGTTAGGAAGGGTGTTAGCGGTTCTAAGATTTCATCACGGGCTTTAGCATCTCCTAGGAAACGTTTACTTGCTAAGGCTTTCTCTAAACCTGCAGGTGACGGGAATAAACACAAGATAGGGGGAAACAGGGAAACAATGCAGTGGACGGTAAACCTTCGGATGGGGGACGTCCAGGAAAGAAAGGGATGGGGGCTCTCCCGAAACCGCCGGCTCGAACGTGAAGATTCTGAGTTGGAACTGTCAGGGCATCGGGGTAGATCTGACAGAAGGATATCTGGGAGATTTGTGGAAGCAACACCGGCCAGACATATTATTTTTATCAGAAACTAAAAAATGTTCTTCTTATTTACAAAAATTTCAAAAAAAGTTTGGTTATAATAATTTGTATTCTGTTGATCCCCATGGTTCTAGTGGTGGGTTAGCTTTATTTTTCATGAATGATATAAAACTTTCTATTTTATATGATAGTAATCGCATTATTGATGTTAAAGCCTTCTTTGGTCAACAAATGGTTTTTCTGACTTTTGTCTACGGGGATCCTATTCCGCAGAACCGGGTTAAGGTATGGGAGAAGTTAATGGATATTGGTTCTTTCCGTATAGACCCTTGGTTTATGATTGGTGATTTTAATGAACTTGTTGGGAATCACGAGAAGAGGGGAGGGGCCTTACGGCCAGTTTACTCTTTTGTGCCTTTTCAATCAATGATTCGGCATTGCGGTATGCTGGAATTCCCGTGTTACGGGGAGCAGTTATCTTGGAGAGGTAATCGGTGTAATAATCAGGTCGTTCGGTGCCGTTTAGACCGTGCCTTAGGGAATGAAGATTGGCAAAGTCTTTTCCCAAATTCGAAGATTGATTACTTAGAGATGGTCGGGTCTGACCACTGTCCTATTTTGGCTACTTGTCTAAAATTATCCTTACGACGGAATAGGCAATTCCGTTTTGATAAACGATGGTTGGGGAAGGATGGTCTACAAGGGGCAGTTGAGTTGGGATGGGCGCGTACAAATAATTTTCGGACTCCGGCTTTTGTGGACAAAATTAGGAATTGTCGGAATTCGATTTCGTGGTGGCGAAAACATAATGTGATCTCTGGGCCGACTCTTATTTCTTCCTTGAAGGCTGCCTTACATGAGGCAAAGATGGACGACCAGATTACTCAGGGGGAGATTCGGGACATAGAGAGAAAATTAAAAGAATCTTATCGGGATGAGGAGTTATACTGGCAACAGAAGAGTAGAAAATTCTGGCTACGTGTGGGTGACAAAAATACAAAATATTTTCATGCTTCGACTAAGCAGAGGAGGGTACGGAATAAAGTTGTTGGTTTGTTTGGTCCGGATAATATCTGGGACGAGTCGCCTGTGGGTATGGAGAATATTGCATCCAAATATTTTGAGGAGCTTTTTAAACGATCGGATGTCAGGGGTTTATCAGACATACTACAGGAGATTTTACCTTTAATTACAGATGATATGAATAGGAGTTTAATTAGGGAAATCACGGAGGCGGAGGTTCGGAAAGCCTTATTTGCTATGCATCCGGAGAAGTCTCCAGGTCCTGACGGTATGACGGCTTTGTTTTTTCAACGGTTTTGGCCCTCCTTAAAAGGGGATCTGGTGGTCTTGGTAAAAGATTTTTTTAGAACGGGCAGTTTTGATCCTCGCCTTAATGAGACGAACATTTGTCTTATCCCTAAGGTGGAGCGTCCACAACGTATGATGGAATTTCGGCCAATTAGTCTCTGTAATGTGAGCTATAAGATCATTTCAAAAGTTTTATGTTTCAGGCTAAAGCGGCTTCTACCATCACTGGTTTCGGAAACGCAATCGGCCTTTGTCTCTGGACGGCTGATCACTGATAATATTCTTGTTGCACAGGAAATGTTTCATGGGTTAAATACTAATAAACGATGTAAGTCGGAGTTTCTGGCATTCAAAACGGATATGAGTAAAGCGTATGATCGTGTCGAATGGGATTTTTTGAAAGCGGTCATGTCTAAATTAGGTTTTCATAGGCGGTGGATTACATGGATTATGTGGTGTGTTTCTTCGGTTTCGTATCAAGTTCTTATAAATGGTCAACCTCGAGGATCCATCTTGCCTAAAAGGGGTTTACGCCAGGGCGATCCTCTTTCTCCCTATTTGTTCATTCTATGTACAGAGGTCCTGATAGCGAATATTAAAAAGGCTGAGCGGGAGAAGAGACTTACGGGAATTTCGATTGCTCGGGATTGCCCTTCGATCTCGCATTTATTGTTTGCGGATGATAGTTTGTTCTTTTGTAAGGCAGAGGAGTCTGAATGCAAAGTGGTTATGGATATTATAGGTAACTATGGTAAAGCGTCGGGACAAGAGGTAAATTTAGAGAAATCATCAATTATGTTCGGTAAAAAAGTTCCGCCTGATGTAAGGTCTCGGATAAAAACAGTAATTGGTATTTCTAGGGAGGGTGGGATGGGTTCTTATTTGGGTATTCCTGAAAACATCCAGGGCTCAAAGACAAAAGTTTTTAGTTATGTTAATGACCGTTTAGACGAGCGAGTTAATGGCTGGTCAGCAAAGATTTTATCCAAAGGGGGTAAGGAGATTATGATCAAATCAGTTGCTTTAGCTTTACCAACTCATGTAATGTCCTGTTATAAATTGCCACAAGCATTAACGTCCAAACTTACGGGTGCTATATCAAACTATACTGGTGCTATATCTGGTGGAAGTCTAATGATAAGGCTAGAGGTTTGCATTGGGTAGCATGGGATAAGATGTGTCAGGATAAATCTGATGGGGGTTTGGGATTCCGGGCTTTGGAAGAATTTAATGATGCAATGCTGGCTAAGCAGTACTGGAGGCTAATCCACTACCCGAATTCTTTAATGGCTCGGGTGATGCGAGGCCGATATTTCAGGGGAAAACATCCTTTATTGGCAAAAAAACCTTACTCTCCATCCTTTGCGTGGAGGAGTATTTTCTCGACTAAGGGTTTAGTGGCGCGAGGGGCAAGGTGGATAGTAGGATCAGGTCGGGATATTTCGGTATGGAGGGATCCTTGGATTCCAGATCTTCAGCCAAGACCTGCAAATGGTCGGGGGAGCGATCTACTTCCTAATCTTCGGGTTAGTCACCTTATTAACTCCTCTACAATGGATTGGCACTTGCCTACTCTTGAGGAGTTCATAGATCCTGCGGACATTCCGCTCATACGGAGCTTGATGGTCAGTAAGTCATTGAGTTCGGATAGACTAATTTGGCATTACACTAAGTCTGGCAGGTATTCTGTGAGATCGGGTTACAAGTTAGCTCGGGAATCACTAAAGGAGGCTGAGTACGGGCCATCGTGCACAGTTTTGCGGACTCAAGCTTGGCAACTGGAGGTCCCCTCAAAGGTCCAACATTTTTTCTGGCAGGTGGCATCGGGGTCTCTTCCAGTGAAGGAGCGGATTGCCCATAGGGGAATTCGGTGTGATGCTACATGTCAACGGTGTGGTTCGGCAGTGGAGACTATCAATCATGCTCTTTTTGAGTGTGCACGGTCGCGTTTGGTCTGGGAGTTAGCTCCGGTCCAAGTGTCGTTGACTGGTTTCCCTTTTGCATCTATGTATTCAAACTTAGATTTTCTTTATTCCAACACTTTTTCACACCCGGGGGGACCGGGTATTGGTTATTTATTGCCTTGGATTTTGTGGACCATTTGGAAGGATAGGAATAAGAAGGTCTTCCATGGGATTGAGGCGGAGCCAAATGATATTGTGATTCAGGCTACAACCGATAAACTTCTTTGGGAGGAGGCCAAATCTGTTTAGGATAATTACTTGGTTCCTAACGTTGTGGAGGAAAGAAGTTCTTTGCCTCGCTGTCAGGTCGATGGCTCCTGGAAAGGATCGGATCCGCTGGCAGGTTTGGGTTGGTGGTATGATAACAATGATGATAGGACGCTACTTATGGGGGCTCGCAGTTTGCGACGTAGCCCATCTCCTCTTCATTCGGAGTTACAAGCTTTGTTATGGGCTATGGAGTCTCTTTCGCTGCTTGGGATAGATTGTCTCAATTTTGAGACTGATAGTTCCGAGTTGGTGGCGATGGTTCAGGCACCCGACGATTGGCCAGCCTTCTCCTCCTTGCTAGAAGAGTTTATTTCTCGCAGAGCTTCATTCTCATCCTTTACCCTGACCCAGATTCCGAGGACGTCAAACGTGCGCGCAGACTGCCTGGCCCGCTCTTCTAGATCTTTAGTTTTGAAATTTCTTTTGTAAACTCTTCTCCTCCAAGTTGGGCAACCAACTTTGGAGTCACCTTCTAATTTATTTAAGTGTTTGGTTGAAAAAAAAAAAAAAAAAAAAAAAATAACCATTACTAAGTAAACAAATAAAAACTAATAATCTTTAAATTACTAAAATTGAATAACAATGTAAGCTAAATCCGTGCGTAGCACGGAATAACTTCTAGTAATTAATATAAATTACGTACGTTGGAGAAAAAATAAGTTTACTTGCAAAAAAATCCAATTTTTATAGAATTAATTTGGATTGGTTTAAGTAAAAATAAGAGTGAATAGAGTATCTAAACTAAGTTATTACGGATGAACAAATAAATCTTCAATTTTATTTGCCAAACTAGCAATTTTTAAAAAGCATTCAATATGAACTAACAATGGTTTTAGGAGAAAAGTGAGTTTCAACCCAAAATTTAATGGGGCTTATAATGAAAGTTACAGGATGGTATTACGTCGTTGTGGAATTGAATGCGATATAATATGTGTTTTTACGTAAGATATGTACGGACTAGGATCACCTAGCAATGTGTTATGACTCTCCGGATCACAGTTGGGCCAGATTCCATCACTAAATCGAGTTAAAACGAAAAACAAAATTATATATATAGTTCCTTTTGAGTCTATATCCTCAAACGAATGAGATCGTATCTTTACAATATCAAGAATCACATACAGTTTAACTTTATTCCCAAGTTGATTTATGAGAATATAAAGAAAGTTGCTGAGAGTATAAAGAAAGTGAAGAGGCCACATAAACTACCACACAATCAAAAAACCAAAAAGAAGACGAACTGAAGAAGATTATTCTAGAGATATACCATACGATCTCGAGTCTTCGCAAAAAGAAAGAGATTCAGCTTTTATCGTGTGTAATGCACTAATGTGTATATGCTAGTGGCCTGGATTTTAAGATTTTATACAGTAAATCTTGTTCCTAATAACAAGTTACACGTTGAATGCAGCCAAGGTTAGCATTTTCTCAACTGAGAAGGAACCTCTATGGCTCTATCCACAAAATCCCCATTGAAGAGATATGGATTATTATGAGAAAGTCTGCCATTTAGCTTGAAGGTATTGACAAGATCATAAAACTTCATGAAAGAGAAGAGAGTCTCATTTTCATATACAAGAATTAAAAAACGATTGAGAGTATATAAAAAGAACATACAAGATTTGCTCATGAATATCACCACATAAGGTGATATGTGTTTGATTAGGTAGTCTAATATCAACAAGAGAAAGCTTAACGACCATGATTCTGTTTTAGCCTGCAATATAATACTCTCTCCGTTTCAAAATATATGATGTTTTAGCTAAAGCACGCAGATTAAGAAGTCTTTACTTTTAACAAGTTCAACCAATCAGAAACAATACTACATAATATAAAATACTAAATTAATCTAAAAGTTGCATAGAAACTTGAAAACATCCTATATTATGAAACAAAAAACTTCTCTAAAACATCTTATATTTTGAAACAGAGGGAGTATATTAGGCATATCTAAAATCCAAAGAATGAAAATGCTCATCATCAAAGCAAAGCATGGAATTATCAAAAACAACCAAATAAGAAACCTCATCATTCTTCCAACTTGATTTGAACCAGAAATTGTTCAGCATATGGCGAACCAAATACCAAATGAATGCACTGAGCTGCAAGCTTAAAAACGGGTATTAACTTAACCATCACATACATAATTTGAAATCTTGGTTTTCTGTCTACTTTGAAAACTACATATTTTGAAATGAAAATGGAAAATAATACCATTTTTCTTTATAACTAAACTAAATATTAAAATAATTTAAAATTTAAAAATTAACTTAATATCGAAATTAATTATTTAATAAATATAAATTAGTACGAAAATGTGTTTATTATATTTTAATAAAAAAACTTAACTTGTATTTATATTATTTAGATTTAAAGTTATTTTATAATAAATAATTCCAGATTATACAATTTAATATATATATATATATATATATCAAATTTTAAGACTTATTTTAATCAATGTTGATTTATATACAATGTCGACTTCGTGAACCATCGATTTTTTTTTTCTGTTGACTTAATTATCTTCACCACCGATTTATTTTATAACAGTTAATTTATCTTATGCCTAGTCGACTTATAACATAGTCAATTTTTTCTAATTTATTACATTCTACGTTGATTTATAAATAAGGTCGATATTTTGAATGGTTGACTTAAATTTATTTTTTTGTGACTTATTTCTTTTTTCTATCAATTTATTTTAATATTGTCAATTTTTTTTTACTGTGTTTTTATATAGTCAACTTTTGATGTTGTTGACTTATTTGTTTTGTTTGTTGATTTCTATTTTTTCCCCGTTTATTTGTTTGGTCTTAGTAAACTTATTTCATTTTACATTGACTTACTAATATGGTTGATTTTATAAACTGTCAATCTATACCTAATGTACAAAACAGTGTTTAAAAAAAAAATTTGTAAAATGAATTAATTTAATTATATTGTATTTATTTTTAATTAATTCTTAATTAAGGGCAAAATAGTTATTTGTGCAATACATAAGGTATTTTTCACAAATTTAAGGTATGTATTCAAATTATTTCTTAAAAATCACACTAATTATATTTATATGTATATGAGTGTAGTAAGTAAAAATTTGTATTTGTGTTGAAAATGTTTCTGTTTTGAGTGCCATTGGAAATAGAAGGCGTAGTGACGTAGATAAACACATGACATGAGTACATATAAAGTATTCGTCAGATCTAAGAGATTTTGTTATATGTACGTTTTACCGAATTAGTTGATAGTTTTATTCTTTAGTTGCAAGTGGTAAAGAATCAAAAACGTGTGAGCCGCAAAATCCCACACCGATATCATAGCTTCAAATCCTTTGGATACTCCCACCATCTTAATTTTCATCTAAAATATGTTCTTTATTTCCGTGTGATAAAGTTGATTCTCTGAAAACTGCTATATGGAACCGACAATATGATAGCTTCACGTCCCATAGAAAGCTATATATAAAGAACACTTAGAGACCCTTCACTACATCAAAAACAAACTCAAACTCATTCATCTCACCTGCTTCATCAAAAACGTATATCTTCGCCCAAAGGCTTCAAGCTTTCCTATTTCACCTGCTTTTTTTTTTTTTTTTTTTTTTTTTTTGTCAAACTCCTATTTCACCCTTATTCTCTAATTTGAATCAAAATATATCCCATTTTCATATTCCTCGGTGAATCGTTCAACACAGTTGTACATTATAACACCAATGGATAAGCTACAGAAGATGATCTCCGAGAAGTCTGTAGTGATCTTTAGCAAAAACTCGTGTTGCATGTCCCACACAATCAAGACTCTCTTCATAGACTTTGGGGTGAACCCAACGATCTATGAGCTAGATGAGATTAACAGAGGAAAGGAGATAGAGCAAGCATTGGCTCAGCTTGGCTGCAGCCCAGCCGTGCCAGTGGTGTTCATAGGAGGGCAGCTCGTTGGTGGAGCCAATCAAGTCATGAGTCTCCATCTCAATGGCTCTCTCGTTCCAATGCTTAAGCGCGCTGGAGCATTGTGGCTTTGATTTTAAAATAAAGTGATACTTACGTAAAGATCGTAGCATGATAATAATAACGTAATGAAACTACATGTATGTATGAATGTTTTGTCTATCTAAGTTTTGAAAGGATAGACCATGAGGATACCTGTTTTGTAAAGTGTGGGTAAACTTTATAATAAAATCAGCTAGTGTTTGGATTTCCTCTCCCATATTTTATACTTTCGTATAATACGAAATGTACAGATATTCAGTGCATGGTATATTTATGCTCTCCAATACATATCTAAAATTTTTTAAAGTGAAATGAAATGTCATTTACGTAAGTTATATACAAAAATAAAATTAAAAATAAAAAGAATTGACGTAAGGGATTGTATATACATCTCTAGATCTTTTATTTATGCTCATGGTTCCATCTTAGGTATAAATATTCTTCCTTGAAAATAAATATTAAATGTTCGAGAAGATTATATTTTTATAGAAATGAGACTTTATCTTAATCGGAATAAGGAGTGTGCGATTGCGAGGTATGTCACTATTTGTCTATGCAAGTGATGTAATTTATGAGCCATAGAATTATCAAACCTAATTTCTCAACTGTTGCCTGACCCAACGTTCGAAAAATACCTTGATAGGGTCAAGTCGACATGGGTTCGAAGGGGTCCCTGCAAATACGTCTTAACTATTTAAGAAAACTCATTAAGAGTATTTTTAGTATTGTAAACCTATTTTTGTTTCTCTTCTAGGGCTTATGATTCTTATTTTAACCACATTTTTTTTGTGTGTTACATACAAACGAGAGCTTAAGACATCTGGAAATTGTAAAAATTTTAATAAAAAAAAACAGTAATATACACATGCAACATATTGATAAAAGTGGGCTAATGGGATGATATGGCATAGTTGTGGAATTGGATGCAATGTGTTTTGACGTAAGACATGGCATGGTACATGTACGGACCATGATAACTTTGTAATTTGTAGTAATGAACAACGACTCTCCGGCACACAGTTGGGCCAGATTCCATGAAGAAATTGAGTAAAAGAAATAAAGATTATTGTCTTGTTCCATGGAGCCTTATCCTCGTGAAATGAGATCGAATCTTTGGGTTGTCAAGAATCAAGCAAAATTTAGCTTTATGCCCAATCGATTTATGATGAAATTTGGTAAAGATATATATACTAAAAAAAAAAAAAGAACGTTTTGTTTGAGAGTACAGAGGCCACGTAAAACACCACACACAAAAAAAGAGAGAGAGAGAGAGTATTCTAGAGATATTCCATGCGATCTCGTGTCTTCGCCAAGGAAGGAGTTGAAGCTAATTTAATCATGTGTGGGATATGTCATAGGCCGGATTTTATATAATAGCTCTTGTTTTTCTAAGAAAAATGTTTTACTAAAATAACTTGTTTCTTGTATATTAAGTTAAGATTTCTGTAGAACTCATGATATGAAATAATGTGTACTTTCATTAGATTTAATTAGGGAAAATCTTAAAACAAAAATTCTTTATGGTGGCAATCACTTGTACTTTAAATCCTTAATTGATGTATATCATGGACTTGATTATTATTAATTAGATAGTTTTTGTTTGTCACAGGCTCACACACTATGCAATGAATTTAGTTATCAATTTATCATTTTCCCATACTATTTAAATTTAATTTACCATTCATACCACGAAAATGTGACTAATTCAGACTATTGATTGTTCTATTTCTTTTCTTTTACCACTGGACCCTTCAACAGTACTACTTTCTACGAAACTACTAAAGTAATCCTAACAACAATGTCGAGAGAAGGCAATGGCAAGACGAGTTAAAGAGCTGTTCAATTCCTCAAAGAGTCCAAATTTTATTTTATTAACTTTTAATTTAGAAATAATAACAATTGATCATTAGAGAGAAATTAAACATGGATATCTCTACTGACCCAGAAAGGAGAGAGGGCGTACTATTAAGACATGGTATGATTCGTCCGTAGTATTCTTTACACATCGATCTAAGATTTAGTTAACTGTACATTTTACTCTTTTACCTAATGAATTGATAGTTACATTTTGATTTTTTAGCTGCAAGAGGCAAAGTGTCAAGACGGATGAAGCCTCTTTAGGCTCTAATCCGTTGAGATATTCTTCCCATTATCTTATGTGTGTTTTTTTTTTTTATTTGAGATATTTCGTATGTGCTAAAGTTGATTCTCTTTTAAAATATGCTACATTAAATTTTAACCCGTAATATGAAAGTTATACGTCCCTTAGAAAGCTATATAAAGGACCCTTAGAGACCCTTCACTACATCAAACAGAAACTCAAAGTCATCTCTTATCTTAAGCCAAAAACACTTCAAGCTCTCTACAACTCTTTTTTAAAAACTTTGCTACTACCTCCTTTGAATCGTTATCCAAACACTCTTTGAAATTATAACATAGTTCGATGGAGAACCTACAGAAGATGATCTCTGAGAAGTCGGTAGTGATCTTTAGCAAGAACTCGTGTTGCATGTCTCATACAGTCAAGACTCTCTTCTTAGACTTTGGCGTGAACCCTACGATCTATGAGCTCGACGAGATGCACAGAGGAAAGGAGATAGAACAAGCATTGGCTCAGCTCGGCTGCAGCCCAACCGTACCAGTGGTGTTCATTGGAGGGCAGCTTGTTGGTGGAGCCAATCAAGTCATGAGCCTCCATCTCAATCGCTCTCTTGTTCCAATGCTTAAGCGCGCTGGAGCATTATGGCTATAGCTACCAAAAAGTGGAACTGGAAATTTATAATGTACCGAAGAAACTAATTATAGCGATTAGCGAACAAAGAAGAATACGGAAGAATGTATGTGGGAGTTAATTAATGCTATGTCTATCTGAGTTTTGAAAAAGATAGATTATGCGGTTACCTATTTTGTAAACTATGGTCTATTTTGTAATAGTATATCAGCTACCATTGGATTTCCCCTTTCCCAAGTTTGAATATATATTTCAATATATAATTTTTTGTTTAAATTAATTTAATATACATGCATGCAAGGAAGAACATGCGTCTGCGCGCGTTATAAAAAATGCGCATTGCAATAATCTTGGTGTAAACAAGAACAAAAAAAAGAGGAAAAGAACAAATCATTATTTATTCTTCGGGATTGTTTTCAGTACTAATCGTGTTATAGTAATTATAGTTTCTGTCTTATTTAATCGTGTTGTAAATCGATACAACAACTTTAGATTCAATCAAGTATTGATTGATGGATCTGACACAAGCTTTAAACACGGAAATAGAGAGAACACATAAACAGAGAAACACAGAGATTTGGTAACCCAGTTCACTGCATCAGCAGCTACGTCTGGGGAGGAAACGGAGTCCTCAAAATCCATTATAGATCAAGAGTTATATATGTGTTATGGTTACAACATACCTCTCACACTCATCTAACATCCTAGATAGAGTCTCACAAGAACAACATATGAAAGAAGAATAACAAGAGATTGAGCCTAGATACACCGAGAATCTACATCTCTCTCTAGCTCTGTTCACCTCTTCAGAACCGTCTGAACTAGGGTTCGGCGCAGCTCACTTTTCTCTCTCTCCTTTCTTTCATCCGTTTGTATGTATTTATACCTAATACATATTCGGTTCTGTATGGGCTTCAGGCCAATATCTGGCCCAGTTTCTGACAGACCAAACAGGCCCATGTTAAACACTGTTCTACTACAGCTTCCTGTTTCAAGTTGGATCATATCTCAACAAACTCCACCTTGATTCAAGCTTGAAACTTTGAAGAAACACGCCCCATAGAACCTTTGGAATCTAGCTCTAAACTTGGCTAAACAATCTTCAATAACCTGCATAAGTCACACTCATACAACAAACATTTCAGCAAATTCAACTCCTGAAATTTGCATCAACCATCTACGCATCCTTCTGTGAATAACCACACAGACCCCTGAACCTTGACAATTCTCATGTCCATTCCTTCAGAGATAAACCAGTACTCAAGACACTCTTGTGTCATCCTTGTCATGCGTTTGACATCTTCATAGCTTTGTTCATGAGATTCCCACTCATAAGCTATACAATAATATGTTAACTACACCAACAACATGTTCACTCGACAGATCACTTCATAAGCTAAACCACTTATGAGTTAAACAATCACACAGTTTTCATCATGGTTTCTGTCAAACACCAGATACATGTTTTAGTGATTGAATTTCATTCTGAAACACCTGATTCTAACTTGCTAGCCCTTGAATTCCAACTCTTGTGCGCAGTAAGACAGAAATCAAATCTTTACTTGAATCAACTACAGAAATACTGAAACATCATTGTTTCAACCTGAACCAATTCTCTGATTCTAACTTATCAAAATAACAAACCCTCCTTATCACTCATATAGATAGAGTGAGCCGGTTACAACTTGAGTCAACCAAATAACAACCACTTAACCAATGATCCTCAATCGACTCTTTGTACCTGTTCGAGTTACAACTAAACCGGGTTAACTCAAATCACAAGTGTTGTTTCTCACATGTATGATCATACACCTTGACAACAACACCTTCTTGAGCTTGTTAGACTTTGTAAAGAATCTCAACATCCAGAAACACCTCTTATACCCCGAGATTACCCATTAAAACCATATGTCTTAATATATCAACCTGAACCACTTCACAGGTTCAAACATCCTGGTAAAACAGAATCACCACCAACAGTTTGTGACACGCTGTCAGTCACTTCAACCATGTCTCATATCATCATAACATTTGATATGTCTGAGACAATACCTTAAAACTTCTTCACATCAAACCTTAAGCTCATGATGTGTTACTCCAACTCTGCAACACATTCACCAGTATGCAGAATCCACCAAACAACTTTGTACAACATCATAAATCTTCTCAGAACTTTAACAGCCTTCTACCAAGGATATTATTCAAACTTCACCTTATGATGCAAACATACAACTTACAACTTCTCAAGTAGTTGTCTTCAACTGATAAACAAATGCAATTTGACTCTCTCGCATAATCAGTCTTTCTATGACTTCATATCAGTTGCAAATATTTCAAGCCTTGAGATAAAACATGTTTCCATGCGAGATGCACAACAGACTTTCCTGATATGAATTACATAGACCATACCTACAAACACCTGCAATTGTCTCTAAGATCCTCGTTCAGAGAAAAAAACACCTTGATCACTTCAACGTTCATTCATCTCATGCTTAACACCGTAAGTGTTCATTCTGATTTCACAGATAAAACCTTGTAACTTACTTCAATACCAGAGATCACTCCATGATTGAATACCTCAGACACAACACAATCACTTATGTGTCTTCAAAACAAACAGTCTTTCATCTATGGTTCTGGCTGACTCCATAGATATTGTCATGGTGACTGAATCAAAAACCTTTAAATATCTGCTTACTAACTTAGAAAATCCTTCTGAACCACATAGCAGAACTTTAGAATCAAATATTATCCAAACACCTGAAACAGTCTTCGATTCAACAGCAATTTGTATGACAACAATAAATTGAATCCCAAAATGCACCGCTGTTGTTTCCAACAGGTCACGCCGCCTAACGTCCTAAGGCTAGGAAGACTTTCGACACAAAACTTCGTTCAATCTATTACACATAACAAATATTCAGCCAGCAGTTTTGACAATCACCATCTTAGCTTACCTTTGTTCAATTCATACTGACCTCTGATACACTCCATCATGTAGATAAACACCTCTTGAATGCGAATTTCCACACTCTCTTATAGCTTCAAACAATATTGACTCATTCACATACTCCCTTGACTGTTATTATCAAGACTTTGTAAACTTCTGCACTAGTCGCAAATATACCAGAGTGAGATGTCTGATACATTCTAAGAATAATCACATGATTTTTTTGATTAAACTAGCTTCCAACTGACATTACCAATCCAGTTTAAGCTATACAATCATATTGATTTCTATCATCAAATGTAAACTCCACCTTGATGACAACCAATGTGATCAGTTACCAATTATCAATGCAACCTCATCTTTTTCTCTTGCTCATCATGTCTAACTGACAGTGATGGCCTACAATGCAAACTTTAAGACCTTGAGTCTTCCACGTCTGAATTTCACTATAACCATGTTATCTCATCTCTTTTGAAATTGAAGCCTTCAGTCATCACATCACTGATTTTTCCTTATCAGCTTTCACCATGAGTATTTACCCGTCTTCACACAACTTATGCCTCACATCAGCTAAATCATGAGCTTGACCAATTTCTGCAACATCCACAGAAACCTGAACAATGACTACACACTTACATGTTATTCTAACAGAACACCCATCTGTTCCTTCTGCTTCAGCACTCGTGTACCACAGAATATCAAACAACAGACCTTGTAGTCTTGAGTCAATTTCTTTAGACTCCTTTCAGCTCCCTGATGATCTCCTTTAACGCTTAATCATCAACACTCTGAACCTTTCTTAGATTCACAAGAATCTTCATTGAATCTGATACTCACATCCTGCGATCAACTACACACTTTCTCAAATCTTAGCCAAACTTGAATTTCCTCAAGGATCCTAACCTGTCTTATTTCCAACAGATTAACCTGAAACTGTTTCATGCACATCTGCAACTTCTTCTTTGATCCGAACCAGAAAACCTTATTGATACTCAAACAACCATTTAGACACATAGGAATTTAAGCTTTTATGGCGTCCCATTGTAGCAGAATCCTATTCATATGGATTGTTCAAACTTCTGAAACTCGCACACAAGCTGCATCAGACCTTCAGCAAACCAAAAAACACAACCTGAAACCCAGCATTGAATCTTGGATAATACCTTGCAAAATCAACAGCCATCCTTTTGTGCTATACCAAGATTCTGATTCTCTTAACTCATGCAGACCATCAACAAATAGAAACAACTCTTCAGAACATCACACTTTGACCTTGTGACTGTAGAGGATACAGACTTGACGTCTTCAATATTTGAGCCTAAAGCAAGTAGAGGTTAACTCCACCTCAAACTAATCTCCAGTTGGTTGTAGAACCATAAATCAAGAACAAACTCTATGGATGAGCGTTCTTGTACTAGCCTCAAAATATATCATATAATTGATATCAACATCATCACTAGTGAATAACTTGATCCATAATCACATTGATGTTCAACTCCTGAGCCATTGAAGGAGACAAGCTGTAGATCCTTCAGAGTTCGTAAACCTGAAATCATCTGATCTTATCGGATCAGCTATAGTGAATCTTCCTTCCTCTAAAATTAACGTTTTGAAACCCAGAACAGCCATCATCTTCTTCTTTCATGTTATTGTAGCACCATCTCTCTGCGAACTTCAGATCTGATATAAAGCTATCACTTTCCTCCACATATCTGAAAGCTTTCTCACAAAGCTTGCCCTCAAGAACCTGAGGCTCTGATACCACTTGTTGTAAATCGATACAACAACTTTAGATTCAATCAAGTATTGATTGATGGATCTGACACAAGCTTTAAACACGGAAATAGAGAGAACACATAAACAGAGAAACACAGAGATTTGGTAACCCAGTTCACTGCATCAGCAGCTACGTCTGGGGAGGAAACGGAGTCCTCAACATCCATTATAGATCAAGAGTTATATATGTGTTATGGTTACAACATACCTCTCACACTCATTTAACATCCTAGATAGAGTCTCACAAGAACAACATATGAAAGAAGAATAACAAGAGATTGAGCCTAGATACACCGAGAATCTACATCTCTCTAGCTCTGTTCACCTCTTCAGAACCGTCTGAACTAGGGTTCGGCGCAGCTCACTTTTCTCTCTCTCCTTTCTTTCATCCGTTTGTATGTATTTATACCTAATACATAATCGGTTCTTGTATGGGCTTCAGGCCAATATCTGGCCCAGTTTCTGACAGACCAAACAGGCCCATGTTAAACACTGTTCTACTACAGCTTCCTGTTTCAAGTTGGATCATATCTCAACAAATCGTAATTATTAGAATCGTTCTGTAGTGTTTAATCGGTTCCACATTCATACAAATAATATAGATCTCGATTGTAGAGATAATTACTACTAGGAAACAATTATGTAAAATAATTAGATGTTTAACTTGTTAATTGATGGTTTGTTGAAGATATTATATCATATATAGAACATAACATCTAATGATTGAGAAGTACCTATATGTTTATCACCAAGTATTAAATAAAATGTTTTGTTAGATTTTAATACTTGTCTATGTGCTTATTGCGAGGATTCTGCATCACAAGAAATTGAGTCCCACTTAACCGGAAAAACCTAGTACTTATAAAAAGAATATTATATAATGAAAACTACCATCGAAGGCATATTAGCTATCGTTGATTTTGTAAAAGAAAACTATATATTTCGATTTAGCTACAAAGACGGAATTAAATACTTTAATATATATATATATATATATATATGGTTTGGAATGTTAAGCCTAAATTCAAGCAATTTGTTCATACTATTAATTTTAGATAATGGACCTCTGTAGACGTGTATATTTTTTTATCAAAATATTTTAAACTAATCTGGGTATTTTACCCAAAAAAAAAAAAAACATATCGTAATTGTCATTAAATATTACGAGCTATTGTTATTTAACTTGTTACAAGTAATAATTCTGCTTCAGCTTACGTAAAGAAGTGATATGAGTTTTTTTTTTTTCTTTGATAGAAACAAGTGATATTAGTTAAAGAGATCTATCTTTAGGTAAAGGAAAAAATCTGAATCGAGGTAGAATAAATATTTAATTCTTCTCTATCCATCTAAGAAAATTTGTGGCTGTTATTGTTCAACATCTTGATAGAAAATGACGTTACTAACCATTAAAACAACAAAGTGTGTAAAGAATTGGATTCTGCCATATAAGGAACAACGTCGCAGTGTTACATATTATTCCATGCTGTAGGACGGTACGGGCTAGTTGCGGAATAAGATGTGATTTGGCATATCACATAATATGTGTCGGTACGTGAAATCACGTATATATACTGAAAATGATGATAACCTTGTATTGGGATGTAAGAATACCTGACTCTTGAGATCGAAATGGGCCACCATTAATACTAGTTTGAAGTAGAAAAACAAAACTATTACTTTAGGAGATACGTGGTTGCTTCACTGTCAATGTCCATCTTTGTTGTGCACGAGCTTGACTTTCTAACAATCTTATTCATCGAATTGGGAATAAAGCTCCATTTTGTTTTATTCTTTGACGTCGCATTATTCGATTTCATGCATGACGATAAGGCTAAAACGGAATCACAAAGTTTGCCTTTTTTACTCAAGTGGTCATAGATAGATATCTTTAATTCTTGAGGTATAGAGTAACATACGTTCTCGAGTTTGAGCAGCGATTTGAAGAAGCTAAGGAGCTTGCAACTTTGTATGGCATATCTAACCATTTAGACTAAGTTAGGTATACGACAAAGTTTTCTTTAATGTCAAATACATTTACGTAACTTGTATTAATTATGTTAAGTTTAGGGATACTTTTTTTTTTAAAATGTTATTATAATTGCTGATATGTATTTTTTTAATTTATAAAACTCTTAATCTAGGTTCTGGTAGTACTACTACCTAAAACTAAAATGTATCTCTAATCTAGGTAATATTATCAGAACCATACAAAACTAAAATATTTCTTCTTGCGTCGATCGATGCACGAACCAGAAATCTGGCAATACGAGATTTGAATATGTTAATTAAATTTTTGGAGCCATGATCGTCTAACAAACCTTCAGTATAGTCTTGGATTTGAAGAACGTGTGATTGCTGCTAACTCTTTGTGCTAGCGGCAGAAGCTCATTAACGTGATCCCATCTCTGATTATCATGGCATGATACTATACTACAAGAGTATTCTAAATAAATGTTGAACAATATATCAAATCTGCAGTGAATGAGGTTGAAACCAACATGAAATCCGATCAAGTGCGAAAAAAATTTGATATTCCAATTATAGATGATTTTTTTACTACATCCGCTTCCTTGGATTTTTATATTGAGAAAATAAGGAGCCTAAGCACAATTGAAAAGAATCAACTTATGCAACTTTAGAAGAGAGATGATCAAAAGATGGGTGTTGAGCATAGAGTTGATGGTGCATCAACATCTCCCGGACCATCTATGGTTTTTGGTAATGAGCATGAGTAATATTCAACATATACCTCCATTCCCTGAAAACCAAAACAAATAAAATTTTAATCATTTGTTTCTTTTTTCTTTGAACTCCAGTTCTCATAATAATCTTCTATCAATTTTCTTTATTTCCTGCCATTTCGTCATAATCTATGTAGTTTGCCGAAAAATATCTATGGTGTTTGATATATCTTCATATGGTGTTTCATTTTTACTTGCATTACATAACAATCAAAAATGCATGTTAAGATTTTTTAAATCGATCCAATGCTAGTATTGTTGCTAAATCACAAAAAACAATATTTTCTTAAAGTAATACTCTATCCGTTTCACAAAAAGTATCATTATGCACTTTTTTCTTGGTTTCACAAAGAATGTCACTTTACATTTCCGATGTGATTTTTTACATCAAATTTCTTATTTTACCCTTAACCCAATGCTCTTTTTACTAAACTTAAATAATTAACTACTCATTAAATAAGGATATATTTGTATAATTCTAGTTTTTCTTAATTTGTGTGCCTTGTGTTAAAATAACACTTTTTATGAAACAGAAAAAGTATATCAATAAATATTCCACTTGGCATCATTTTATGAAAAAATATATTATAATTAACTAATTTAAAATATGTTACAAATTTTAATAATAATTCATTTGACTTTGTAGTAAATGTACAATTGAATGAAAACAAGAAAAAAAAAGAGAGTCCAACTACCATTATGGTCTATGCAAGTAAATCGTCTCGTTATGGTCTTCGTAATTGGATATGGGTATAACGAGCTTATTTGAAAATTTTTAATTGTCTACTTAATTACTAATGTAACATTTATTTGTTTTCTAATAATTATTAGTTATATTTTTTTGTAACATTTGTGTCGCAAATAAACACAAGAATTAGTTATACCACAATGATCTACTCTTCTGATATATTTTCATGTATTACAAGATACACAAATTCAATAGTTTTTTTTTTTTACAGAAACTTTTTAATACAATTGCTGGGGTTCTAAACTTTTTTTTCTGTCAACTTTGTAGGTTTGGAAGTTACTATTGCATTTATAAAAGGTCTATTTAACTAATAAAATATTTTAATATGATATGATAAAAATTTTACCATTTTGTTAGTTATTAGTTGTCTTATTGAAAATTAGTATATCTATCTATACATAATAAGACACACACTAGATAATGACCCGCGCTGGTAGTGCGGGATTTTTTTTTTTTTAATTTTGTTATTTGTTAATATTATGTTTATGTTGTATCATTCATTTACATGTTATATAATATAGTACTTTATGGTGAGTTTTGATTCATATTAAATTACTAATAGGTAGGTCTGGAAACTACTACTGTTACCCGTATTGGATCCGTTTTTCGGTTTGTATCCGTCCCGAAAAAAGGTACCCGTAGCTTTAGGGTTGAGTGAAGGGTATAATAATTATATCATCCATGAATATCGAGTATCGGATATTAACTTAATTTTTGAGCGTCTCGTTACCCGTCTCATTACCCATTTTATTACCCGACTCATAAATACACGTTAATATTTTGTAGAATAATGTTACCAGCGTGAGGAAATATTTATGTAAATTTGGATTTTTTTGTTACAAAATAATAGTAAGTTTATTAATTCTATACATTTTATAAAATCATATATTTAATTTACTTAAGGTCATACTCTGATTTTGACCCGTAGTTGGTACTACTATTTTGGTTTGGTGCAATATCAAATTCGTTAATTATACATTCGGTAAAGCCAAAAAAATCCAACAAAACATGTATTGACCCATGATTTGGTATTACAAATTGATGTGATCGTGTTTAGAGATCTTAATATACCAAATTTACAAATTGAAGTTATTGGTATAACATGTTGTATATTAATTTTATAGGTGAAAATTACAATTAGGTTATGTATATTATTGCAAAAAAAAAGGTTATGTATTTATCAACATTATACACTTAGTATTGTTTATATAGTGAATATTTTGTATAAACAATTAAGTTTTAGCCAATTAAATAGTTTGTTATTATTTCCTAAGATTTATGAAACAATAAATAGAATTTTATTATTTTGTAAACAAATCAAAACTTTTCTTTTGTTAGTTATTAGAATAATTAAAATATAATAGCATTTTTGTAATATGTCACATCAGAACTGGTTAAATTTTTAACAACATAGCTTAATAAGTATATAGACATATTTTAAAAATAGAAACAATGTTGTATCCTAATTTTAATATATATTTGTTATTATTAAATGATTTAGATATGTAAATATTTAATCTTAGTTTTATAAATAAATTTAAGTTTTCTAATTTTCTAAATAGTTTATTATTGTTTCCTAAGATTTTTGAAACAATAAATAGAATCTGTTTAATTATTTTATTACATAATTTCATAATAATTTTATTATTATTTTATTAAATAATTTCGAAATTATTTTATTAATGATTTCTTGTATCTAATAAATTAATAACTACTATTTTTTGGATGATCATTTTCATGTTACAACAAATTAATATAAAAATTCTGTTATTATATTTTGTATTAAAATACAGTGGCATTTTGTGTAATATTTTACATGAAGTAGGGTTATTTGTTTAAAGAATTGCTTAAATAAGTATATAGATTCCACTATATACTGTTGCAATCATAGGAGTTCCATTCAATTCACATAATAGGACGATATGATATATGTATTACTATTTTTTTAATATAATAATTTATTTAAAACTTAAAATTTATCCATATATGATTTTTAGTGAAATATCTATGTCATTTTTATTAATAAATGAATGGTGAAGGATATCAAAGTATCATTATAGTTACGATGTAAATATCAACTATGTAGATTAGTAAGATATCTGATACAACTATTTTTGTAATGGAGAATTAAGCAATTCAATATAATTATGTTTTTCTTAGATAACATCAATCATTTAATATTATTTGAAAATTTATTGGTAATTGTGTTTCTTCATCTTTTTAATTTTTACAAAGTACATTCTCATTCATTAATTTTACATAAAATAAATTTATTCAACAACCTATTTATCATACAATAAATAAATATATATATATATATATCTAATTTTTGTTAGAATTGAACATCTTCAATTTGAAATTTTATTTATTAACTTTTTTTATTGGTCCATTTGACATATTTCTTTCTAACAAAAATTAGCGTTTAGTAAATATAAACAGAAAAATTAAATTGCATTAAAATGTAGACGTCATATTTAATTTTTTTTTGGTGGTATATCAAAAAAATCTTAATTAATTTATTCCGACTGCAAATGTCTTTCTATTTCTTCATTTTTTTTTTGTAACGTATCTTACAAACTTTACAATATAAATTTTAAGTTTTGTATTAAAGTTGTCTTAAAGTATATTCAGTCATTATGTTTTTTTTTTGTCAACCATTGGGCCACAACTGGCCGGCCCATTAGCCAAATTCCTACATTCGTAGGAATAGTACTTACATAATTATAAATACATATTCATCAACCATCAATCATATTTTTATACCATATCACTATTTTGACTTGTGTTGTCCTTATTTTGTAATCATCATTTTTGAAAAGAATTTATGGTCTCACATTGCAGTTGACAATTAAATATTATACAAGCTGAAGTACCTACAACAATTGTAGTGTATGATTGTGACACACGTTCATAAAGCATCATGAGCCCTAAACCTCCCACTCTAGGTTCATTCATTCATCAATTAGAATATTGCTTGGCTTGATGTCTCTGCAGACCATAATTTGTCCACATTCCTCGTGGATGTACAATAAAGTAGAAGCGGCTACTTTAGCTATCTAAAAACAAAATTCATAGGACGGTTTCCTTGGTACACGTACGGTAGAGCAGTGAGTATAATTAAACTCCCTTGTGGGATATAGTCGAGTTAACAAAAGCTTTGGTTTAATTGTTTGTACCATCCTCGAATGCAATTGTATTATGATTTTCAAATTAGTTTTGAAAGATAATTATTTAATATAAAACGAGAAATCTATTGAATATGACAAATACAAATGATCAATTTATTTAGTAAGTAGTTAAACATTTTTAATGTTTATTTAGTCAGAAAAATTGCATATTTTTAATTTTAAAGATACTTACCTAGTATATTTATATGGTGGTAATTTGTTGAATATTTTTGATGCAATTCTTTACGACATATTTATATTGGTATACTAAAAACCGAATATAATCTGAAAAATTAAATCCAGAGTAAATGCCATTGGCAATTTTCAACAATTGTTTTTCAAATTTATTTGATCCTTAAACTAAACTGATCGATAACACTTGTTAGGAGATCTCGAAGATTACGAGATTGAGTTAATGGAAAGTTAACATTTGTATAATATTCTCCTATGACTAAAAATGTAGATTTACCATTATCATATATGTAAAAAACTTGCTAAACAAGTTCTGACCTTATATAAATATATATGCCGAAAAGCTAATATATAAATGAAAGAAACTATTTCACTTCTAATATTCCTCCAAATCTATTAAAACTCATTTCAGATTTTTAATTG
The DNA here is from genome assembly GCA_023657505.1 of Camelina hispida. Taxonomy (NCBI): domain Eukaryota; kingdom Viridiplantae; phylum Streptophyta; class Magnoliopsida; order Brassicales; family Brassicaceae; genus Camelina; species Camelina hispida. The sequence goes on along the minus strand of CP094635.1, from coordinate 22,890,540 downwards.
TTTATCAGTTCTTTTAACAATGAAAATATATGGCCGTACTATAGGGAGATGGCATGATTTGTCCCTATCAAATATTCCTCACATTTAAAAGATTTCTGTACGTTTTATTCCATTTCGTTTTATTCTTTAGCTGCAAGAGGCAAAGAAGCAAGAGCGTGTGAATCGATCATATCCTCATATTCTTTCGGATACTCCCACTATCTTAATTTTCATTTATTTGTATATGTTCGTTTTTTTTGTTGTCAAACTTGTAAATGTTCTTTAGTTCATTATTTCTTTGAGATATTATTTTGTGCTAAAGTTGATCCTCTCTGAAAAAAAGGCTACGTAATATGAAAGTTTACGTACTATATAAAGGACCCTTACATCCTCTTCACTTCATCAAACACAGATATCATAATCTCTCTATAAGCTATCTAATTTTCCCTTTTCGTCTTCAGTTAAGCATTTTGACCAAAAACACCTATTTGTCTCCTTTACAGACGCTTTTCAAATATCTTGTCACAGTATAATACTAATGGCGAGTCTACAAAAGATGATCTCGGAGAAGTCAGTAGTGATCTTTAGCAAGAACTCTTGCTGCATGTCTCACACAATCAAGACTCTGTTCTTAGACATGGGCGTGAACCCGACGATCTATGAGCTCGACGAGATTAACCGAGGAAAGGAGATAGAGAAAGCATTGGCTCAGCTCGGGTGCAGCCCAATCGTGCCAGTGGTGTTCATAGGAGGGCAGCTCGTTGGTGGAGCCAACCAAGTCATGAGTCTCCATCTTAATCGCTCTCTTGTTCCAATGCTTAAGCGCGCTGGAGCATTATGGCTTTGACTTTAAATAATTAATGTAAACGAAAAAAAGAAACATATAAAAGAATGTATGTATGAGTTAATGCTACGTCTATCTACGTTTTGAAAAGATACATGATGCGGTTACCTATTTTGTAATTAACAGTGGTTTATTTATAATAAAATCAGCTACCGTTTAAATTTCTCCTTGCTTATATAATTTTCTAAACATGCAGGCATGCATCTAAGAAATGAATACATCACTGGAAAATAGATGAATTTTTAATGGTGCAAACTGCAAAGAAAAAGAATTGAATATATAAATTTTTATGCATAACATGATGCAAGACATTATAATATAAATCTGAAGAAATATTTTACAGGTAAAGAATGGTGTCTAAGTTCTAAATTAAAAACGATGACGAGTCTGAATCAAGGTGAACTCTATGTTACTTTATTCATATGGAATGTCAAGCCTTAACTTAGTTAACTGGTTTGCCGAAAAAAAAAAGTAGAAAAAAAACTTAGTTAACTAGTCGAAGTTGTTTGTTTATACGATCGCCATCTATAGATATATAGATGCGTATAACGCCTTAAATGGAAATGCTTACAATGAAAAAATTATATTTGTTGCTAATATTTTAGGCGTGGTTGTTCGTTAGCTAACACATTGTGAAATTTGTGAAATACTATCTTATAACAAATCTAAAATCAATTAAAGAAACTTTTGGATTGCGGTAAATCAATCTAATTTCTTTACTATCTACATACGAAAACTTAGTCCCACATCGTAATAGAAAATGAAGTTCTTAACCATTAAAACAACAAAGTGTGTAAAGAATTAGATTCTGCCATATAAGGAATATCGTTGCATTGTTACATTATATTACATCGTTGACAGTACGGGCCAGTTGCGGAACTAGATGTGATTAGGCATCTTAGTATCTTACTTATACTAGAATGTGTCGTCGGTACATAGATTGAAAATGATGATAACCTGGTATTGTGATATAAGAATAACGACTCTTCAGGTCATTATTGAGCCACAATTAAATTTAATAATTTTAGGAAGAAAATGCGAAACTATGACAAAGTTTTATTAATTTTTTGGGACACCACGTAGCTGCTTTACTATCAAATCTATTTTCCTAAGATTTTGATTCTTGACATCATAAGTTCCGATTTCATTCATGAAGATAAGGCACGGAACAACAAAGTTTTCTTGTTTTCGCAAGTGGTCACAAAAAGAACATTTCAATTCTTGAGATAAAATCATACGATCTCGAGTTTCCTCAAATATAGAAGAATCGAAAGAAGGAGTCGAAACTTTGTATGGCTTATCTAAAAATAGTTAAAGTGTTGAGTTGAGACTTGAGATCACCAAAATTCTTTGAAAAGTGTACCTCATCAGCATAGCAATTGTCACGGCTTTAGCCGAACCATTTCGACTCAAATCTCCCTAGCTAGCAATCTTCCACACCTCCGCTTGATAAAGTTTTATGATAATTGAGAAAACAGAAATGATCAAGTTCAACGGAAGATATCCAATGATAGCAGAGTTTTTTTTTGTTTCTTAAGCAATAACAAATTTATAATAGAAATATTGTAGGTAATTTGCTTGTTAACTCTTTAAACCAAAAATATTTTAGGTAAGATCCATGAAACTATTAAACATTCTTGATCGAGTATTACATAATCTCGGTTTATCTACTAATTATTTTAATAATTTCACGTGATATTTTAAAAATTATTTTAGTTAGAAACAAATGAAATATTGTACTACACAAAAGCCGAAGACTACTGACGGTCGCATCCGTCAATAATTTCAATTAACTATGTCTTAAACTACTGACGGTCGCAACCATCAATAATTTCAAAACTTTTGGATCTTTTTGATGCAATTCTTTGCTACATATATATTGACATATTAGAAACCAAAATTTATAGTCTCGAAAAATTTAATCCAGAGTACATGCCATTAGCAACTTTCAACAAATGTTTTTTTGTTTTTGTTTTTGTGTCATTGTAAGAACTGTTTTTCACAAAAAGTTGTATGGCTTTACCCTTTATATCAGTTCTTTTGACAATGAAAATATATGGCCGTACTATACAGGTATGACATGATTCGTCCGTCTCAAATATTCCTCACATCTAAGAGAGATTTTGTTTTCTGTACGTTTTATGCCAAATTTAGTTTTATTCTTTAGCTGCAAGAGGCAAAGAGTCAAGAACGTGTAAACTGATCATATTCTTTCGGACACTCCCACTATCTTACTTTTCATTATTTAAAGTATGTTCTTTATTTAACAATTTATTTGAGATATTATTTTGTGCTTAAGATGATCCTCTTAGACAATGGCTACGTACTTTAGAAAGCTATATATAAAGGACCTTTATAATCTCTTCACTTCTTCAAACACAGAAACACAAAGCCCCGCTTCTCATCTTTAGCCAAACATATCATAATCTCTCTATAAGTTCTCTACTGTTCCCATTTTATCTCCAATCTAGCATTTTCACCAAACACACCTATTTGTCTCCTTTGCAAGACGCTTTTCAAATATCTTGTCACAGTATAATACTAATGGCGAATCTACAAAAAATGATCTCCGAGAAGTCAGTAGTGATCTTTAGCAAGAACTCTTGCTGCATGTCTCACACAATCAAGACTCTGTTCTTGGACATGGGCGTGAACCCGACGATCTATGAGCTCGACGAGATTAACCGAGGAAAGGAGATAGAGCAAGCATTGGCTCAGCTTGGGTGCATCCCGACCGTGCCAGTGGTGTTCATTGGAGGGCAGCTCGTTGGTGGAGCAAATCAAGTCATGAGTCTGCATCTTAATCGCTCTCTTGTTCCAATGCTTAAGCGCGCTGGAGCATTATGGCTTTGACTTTAAAATAATGTAAACGAAAAAAGTAAAGAAACATACAAAAGAGTGTATGTATGTATGTATGAGTGCTACGTCTATCCACTTTTTTAAAAGATGGATTTACCTATTTTGTAAACAGTGGTTATATTTATAATAAAATCAGCTACCGTTAAATTTCTCCTTTTCCTACGTTTATATTTATATAATTTTCTAAGCATGCAGGCATGCATCTAAGAAATAAACACATGTGCACTGAAAAGTGGATGATTATTTAATGGTGCAAAGGAAAAGAATAGAATATTTTTTTTTATGCATAACATGCATGATCCTAGACATAATAATATAAAAGTTGAATTGAAGAAGAAATATTTTACAGGTAAAGAATGTTGTATAAGTTTTAAATTTTTTTTTTAAAAGATGACGAGTCTGAATTATGGTGAAAAGTCTGAATCAAGCCTTAACTTACTTTTTTTTTTTTGAATGAATGCTAAATTATATTCAACCCAAAAAACCTTTGTACAAAGTATTGCATCCTTGTTTCAAATGAGAAAACTAAATGTTATTAGAAGATGAGGAGAGCTTAAGGTCTGGATTGCAGCCTTAACTTAGTTAGTCAAAGTGTTTTTATCAATACGCTTGCCATCTATAGATGCGTTTAACTTCTTAAAATGAATTCTTACAATGAAAAAATCTTAATTGTTACTAATAGTTTAGGCGTGGTTTATTGTCCATTAGCTAGCAATTTGTGTAAAATTGTGATATGTTATCTTATAACAAATTTAAATTGAACTGAGGTAAATCAATCATTAATTTCTGTACTATCTACCTTATCTATCTATCTACGAAAACGCATTTCCACATCTTGATAGAAAATAACGTTATTAGCTATAAATATAATAAAGTGTAAATAATTAGATTCTGCCATATAAGGAACATCGTTGCATTGTTACAGAACAGTACGGGCAGTTGCGGAACTAGATGTGATTAGGCATCTTACTTGTATATACTAAAATGTGTCGTCGGTACGTGAATCACGTCGATTGAAAATGATGATAACCTTGTATTGTGATATAGGAATAACTGACTCTTCAGATCAATATTGGGCCACCAATACATTTAATAATTTTAAACAGAAAATGCAGAACTATGACTTTACAGTTTAATAAAATTCCATCTTCTTGGCCACAAGCTTGACATTCTAAAATTCGTCGATTTGGGAATAAAGCTCAATTTTCCGTAGATTTTGATTCTTGACATCGTAAGTTCTGATTCAATCATGAAGATAAGGCTAAAAACGGAACCACAGAGTTTCCGTGTTTTCTCAAGTGGTCATAACAAGAATATTTCACTTCTTAAGATAATATCATACGATCTCGTGTTTTCGCAAATATAGAAGAATCGAAAGGAGTCGAAAAATTTGTATGGTGTATCTAAAACTTGTAAAAGTATAGAGGAATAACACCACAATATCCTGCTTGGAATAAAAAAGCAAACGGTCTTACTATTTATTCTTATCAAACTCTTGACCGGTTTACAAGAATAAATCTAAGCACACCTCTCTTCTCTATATAAACTCTCACCAATATAGATCTAAGAGAACAACACTCACTTTATTAGCTTTCTTTTTATTAGCCTTGAAGTTACAATCTCAAGCAAAAGATTTTTCAAGTGTTCAAGAAAAAACCTACCACATCCTCCCTAGATCTTTTATATTCGATCATCCTTAAACCCTAAAAAGATCTTCAAATCTTCAAGTAAGGCAATTTCTTGTTTGCCACAATTCACTTTCCTTAACCATCGCACACAATATTCTCCAGATATCCTCTCTCTCGATTCTGCTTTATCTTCTCATACCATCCCGCTCGGACTTGCCACGTCAGCACACACAACCACGTCAGCAAATCGGCCGTCTGTGATATGGTGCAGCTTCCTGATTGACACAACGCTCTGCTCGACACAACGACTTGTTCCTCACAGCAAGTTGTTGCAGAATCTGCATTTACAAAACTATGTCAAAGTGTTGAGTTGAGACTTGAGACGAGACCAACATTCTATGAAGAGTGTACCTCATCAACTTAGTCATTATCATGGCTCCATCCCGACCATTTTGCCTTGATAAAGTTTTGGCTTTAAGTTTTGTGAGGAAATACATTTTTTTGGACAAACATGAACTTTCATTCAATCTAAACCCCAGCAATAGGTGAGTTCTTACAACATGATTCATGATAGACAAAGAAAGCTAAAGATAGAGGCTCCATGAGCTTAACAAAGGGATTTTCAAACTGAAACAGTTTTACAATATTTGAGAAATCTTTTGCAACCAAAGCGGATTCGTACTTGAAGTCAGACTTCACAAGATCCTCGACCAGCGAGTGGTCATAAACGGCTCTAGCGGATGACGCGATTGAGCTTGTAAAAAGGTGTTCCACGGGGGAAACGCTTATGGGGTTTCTCGCTAACATGAGAGGGTTCAAGAGCATAGGATCAAAGTCCTTTAAGCTTTTAGGAACAAACCTCAGGATACTAGATGAAGCTATAATCAGGAGTCGCCGGTAATGGGAGTCAAACCGTAACAAAGCAGGTGGGTCATCCTTCACATGGCAATTGAGGTAAATGAATTCCACACAAAGCTTGTAATCAGTTTGGTCCTGCAAAATGTCAACATACACAAGCTTTCGATCTAATGGCAGTAGATGAAACAGGGGATCAAAGGGTATAAGGATAGGGTTCAAGCAAGCTGTCAGTTCAGAGTCATAACTATGGCTACACAAAGCAATCATTCGGTCAGAGTTAATAGACTGACCTCGACAAACAAATCTATCACGCAACTTTTGGGACACCAATGTTCTGCTACCGAGGAAACCACGTCTTGACCAAGCAGAGATAATTTGTACGTCCATAGAGATGCAATATATCTCTTGATTGGGTTCAGGGAACAGGTGAGATGGAGCAGGGCATTTGAAAAGGTTTTGGTAACCCCAACTTCTATGAGATGGGGTCATAATGCCATTATTTTCCAAGCTAATCCAACCATGATTAACAACCCTAGGTAAATCTAAAGGCAAGGTTCTCAGATAGCTTTTGTACCAACATAGCGACATTGAGCGATCATGTTCTAGTTGCAGTCTTCGGACAAGTAGAAACATGACTCGGTACAAAGAGAAGCTAACGAAGGAGTACAAATAAGAAATTGACGGAGCAAACCTGGGTTTTAGGAGAAATAATTTTGTATCACACCTTTTATAAATGGGCCTCAATGGGATTGAAAGTGGACCTGAATCCAGCTGGTGAGAGGGGTAGGTCAAACGGGGAGCACCAAGAGTTAGGCTTGCGCCGCCGTCAGCCCTCAACTTTGTCGTCACCGGAGCAGGCATCGGTCGGAATCCCTTGGACAAGAAGCTTTCCGAGAGCTCACAAAAGAGTCTGGGGAGGTCTGGGTGAAGCGCAGTGAGGGGGATGGAGACCAGAGCCGATGACGGGAACCAGAGAGGAAAAGCTTCACATAAAACCTAGAGAGAACCAATTTCTTTAGATCTGAGCAAAACGGGTAGATCTGTGTCAAAATTAGAAGTTGGAGTACAGCTGGTTAAGGAGGGTTCTCTTGGTTTCAGGTTCGGCGGAGAATGGATGGGCCGAAATTGAAGCGAGATAGGTTTCTTCAGAAAGCACCTCTCTCCTTTCGTCGATGAGAATAAATCGCCGTCGACATAGATATACAGGTGGTGGGATGAAACGATTGAGAAAGTGGCCAGAAACAAATTGAAACAAGGAGCTTTGAAAAACAGAGTACAATAAAGCGACAAGAGTCCCAACGCCGGCAAGCAAAAGCTTTGCCGGCGCCGGAGAAAGTAGTGTGATGAGGGATCTCGATAGTTAGGACAGAGAGAGAACTGAGTTTTTTTTTTTTTGAAAATTTTTAACTGTGAGGAAATACGTTAATTAGAAAATTCCACGTATGATAACTGAGAAAACAGAAATTATCAAGTTTTTTTTTTCTTATTACCTTTTAATTAAAAAAAATAGCTTTGGTACGGTTATCTTATTTTCAGTCAAGTTTTGTTTCGACTGGCTTTTAAAAAAACAGAAAGTTTCATGCATATTAAAGCCGAAACAAATCTCATTTCAGTCTTTTGCATTTTTTGTTCTTTTTATACTAGACCGCACAATTTATCTTTATTTGGACTTCTATCTAAATTTAATTGTATATAGGATAATTATAACGAAAACCACAACCCGATAACATATAAATGTTCTTCTGTGATATACGAGAAAAAACAGTACTGTATTTATGATACATTGACACAATGAAAATATACGGCCGAAATATAAACATAACATCATTTGTCCGTATCAAATAATCCTCAAGAGATTTTGTTTTTTGGATGTTTTACCGAATTAGTTGATATATAGTTTTATTCTTAGCTGCAAGAGGCAAAGAATCAAGAAGGTGTGAACCGATCAAATTCTTTCGTATACTCCCACTATCTTAGCTTTAAAAATATGATCTTTATTTCACTATTTATTTGAGATATTATTTTGTACTAAAGTTTATTCTCTTAGAAAGACGCTACGTAATATGAAAGCTTACGTACTTTTAGAAAGCTATATAAAGGACCTTATACACTCTTCATTCCATCAAACACAGAAACACAAACTCACTTCCTATCTTCACCCAAACATATCAAAATTTATCTATAGTTATCTAGTTTTCCCATTTTGATCTCTAATATACATCTTGATCAAACACATCAATTTTTACTCTTTCACAAGTTGCTTTTCAAACATCCCATATAACACTAATGGAGAATCTACAAAAGATGATCTCTGAGAAGTCGGTAGTGATCTTTAGCAAGAACTCTTGCTGCATGTCTCACACAATCAAAACTCTCTTCTTCGACTTTGGTGTTAGCCCGACGATCTATGAACTAGACGAGATCAACAGAGGGAAAGAGGTAGAGAAAGCATTGGCTCAGCTCGGGTGCAGTCCCACCGTACCGGTGGTGTTCATAGGAGGGCAGCTTGTTGGTGGAGCCAATCAAGTCATGAGTCTCCATCTCAATCGTTCTCTCCTTCCCATGCTTAAGCGCGCTGGAGCATTATGGCTTTGACTTCAAAAATAGATGGGAGTGTAATGTAATGAAGAAACTAATTAAAGTGAACTAAAAAGACATACACAAGAATGTATGTATTATGAGTTAATATGTCTATCTAAGTTTTGAAAAAGATAGATTTATCCGTCACCTATTTTGTAAGTGTGGGGATGTTTTTATAATAAAATGAACTATCGTTAGATTTCTTCTTTTCGCATGTTTATATTTATATATTAGATCAGGACCCGCAGTACACTTTGGGTCAAAATTTTATTTTATTTTTATAAATATAATCTATATACTATTAAAATATAATTTGTGTTTAAGTTTGTTGTCTAATTATTTTCAAAAATTTATATATCTCTCATCATGATATTGAATTAATAATATGTGTATAACTGAATGATATTATGTGATTTTATGTATATACTAATCTAATAATATACACAATTTTTTGCCTAATTTCTGTCAATCTAGTAATCATTTTTTACTTAAACATAAGTATAATTTGTAAGTTAAAATTATGAATATTTTTTTAACCTAGAAAGAGGATAAAAAAACGTTGAAAAAAAGATTAAAACACATTATTATATTAGAATAATATCTTTTAAAGTTATTGTTAGTATGACTTTGTTTGGACCATTGTTTTTTTACTGGATCATATTTTACTTGCTGGACTTTACTGGACTTGCAAAATTTTAGGAAAAAAGCAAAAAATAAATGAAATTGAGAAAAAGAAACAGAGTTTGACGTTCATTCTGTTTTTGTTGCTCATTACTTCATTTCATATTCCACTTACATAGAAGAAAAAGAAGAAAAAAACCAAACTCATCTGCGATTAATTCAATTTGGCCAATTTCACTAATCGATTTCAAAAAACATCATTTGGGTTCTTTGTATCAAACAGAAGCCCATAAAATGATAAAATGAATAGAGGTCTACAAAATTTAATGACAATAAATGCTAAAACTTTTTAAAAAGTATTTTTGAGCAAAAAGTGCTTTAAAAATACTAGTATAGATGGCATGTACGAACTCTCACATCAGATGTGCACTGAAAACTGATTTTTTTTTAGTGAGGGCATCTAAGATAGAAGGAATAGAGTATATATAATTATGTATGCATATATAACATCCTTTAATACTTATGATTAAAAATTAGAGATGCAATATTTTATCAGTGAAGAATATATATATTGTACATTAGTTTAATTCAAAAATGATGACGAAAATGTTAATCAAGTATTGTCTAGAGAATAACTGGAAAAGGAGATATGGTGGTTGCCTTCATCATCGAAACTTCGTTTTCTTAAAATTATTTGCTGTGGATCGACTTTTTTCCGACAAAGCCTTAAATTATTTACCTATGAAGCAAAGTTCAAAAATTTTATTGCAAATTTGCATTTATCATATCAAAAATTTAATATCTCTTAACAAATCTTGACTAGGCGACTAGCCAGAGTAGACGTTATAAAAATTTGATGTACATTTTTATTAAAAATTTATATAAACTCAAGTTCCAGTATATGGTAATCGCTTCAATGGAAAGGATAATTAAAGGAAAAATGTCATTAAAATCACGAACTTTCAAACTGTGCCCATTTTAATCACCAACTTTAGGTAAGGCCATTGTAAACATGAATTTCTGTTGACTTACCATTTTAATCACCATATTTTGTTGACCACGACGAAAAAGACATGTTGTTAAATCTCTAAACGGAGCAATCAGCCGGCGTTAAGAGGTCGCTAATCCTTCCTCGTTAGTGTCAAAACAATACTGTTTGAACCCGAGAAAACAGAACAAAAATCCCTAAATCGATTCCATTCGAAAACAAAATCCCTTATTCCCCAATTTGAAATCCCCAATTTGATTTCTTAACTCTTATCTCCAATCATAAACTCTTAGCTCCTTCTTATCCAATAGATATGAGTTGCAATTCTGGGCAATCGTGTGGTGAAAACATAGACCGCGGATGCCTTGGGGTTCCCTCGAAGTGTCATTGCTGACATAATCTGCGGTCTCTGTTTTCACCACACGATTGCCCATAATTGCAACTCATATCTGTTGGATAAGAATGAGCTAAGAGTTTATGATTGGAGATAAGAGTTAAGCAATCAAATTGGGGATTTCGAATTGGGGAATTAGGGATTTTTTTCGAATGGGATCGATTTGGGGATTTTTGTTCTGTTTGCTCAGGTTCAAACGGTGTCGTTTTGACACTGACGGGGAAGGATTAATGACCTCTTAATGCCGGCTAATTGTTCCGTTTAGGGATTTAACGACATGTCCTTTTCGTCGTGGTCAACAAAATATAATGGTTAAAACGGTAAGTCAACAAAAGTTCATGTTTATAATGACTTTACCTAAAGTTGGTGATTAAAATGGCCACAATTTGAAAGTTCATAATTTTAATGACATTTTCTCAATAATTAAACATATTTAATATGTATTTTCTAGTCTCATGCTATTCCGTAACATTTTTATTTTTACTCTCATTAATTAATCTTTTTATCATTAATCTTCATGTTCATGAATAAAACGTCTCTTTGCCTGCAACGTGATGTAAGCACGGACCACAAACTTCGTGCTACATCGTGGTTGTTAATTTGTTAACTACAATTGAAAAATTTTTTGCTGCAAATTGTATAAATTTGTGCATGGATCGATCGTAGAACAACTTAATCGTGAATTAAAAGAATTTTTTTTTACAGGGATAATTAATATTTCACAATCCATCTACATTTTTGTTTTTGTATTTTGGAATATATAAATTCATCTACGAAAACTGTGACACTGATTGTTCAAACTCATGATAGAATCGACGTTTCAAACAATGAAAAACGAAATGTGTAAAGAATTGGATTCTACCTTATAATGAACACCATTGCATTGTTACATATATTCCATGTTAGGACAGTACGGGCTAGTTGCGGAATTGGCATATTACACATAATATGCGTCGGTACGTGAATAAAGTACACTGAAAATAATGATAACCTTGTATTCTGATATAAGAATAACGGCTCTTGAGATCAAAACTGGGCCACCATCAATTTTATGTCGAAGGAAGAAAAAAAAACACATTTATTTTACATTTTAGTTGGTTTTTTTCTTTGGGGAGACGTGGTTGCTTCACTATCAAATCCTACTTCTTGGCCACAAGCTTGAGTTTCTAAAAATCTTCTTATTCATCGAATTAGGGATAAAGCTCAGCTTTTATTATTCTTGATTCTTGACATCGTAAGATTCGCTTTCATGCATCACGATAAGGCTAACACTGAACCACATAGTTTGCCTTTTAACTCCCAAGTGGTCGGTCATACAAGAATATTATAATTCTTGAGATGATATCATGCGATCTCGAGTTTTCGCATATATGCTAGAAACTTGGTATGGCATATATATCTTAAACTATGCCAAAGGGGATGTGACTCGCATTCAACTTATTTCTGATCGGATTTTCAAGAGAATGCATCAAAGATTGATATTAAAATTTTGGATTCATACTAGATATTTAAGAATGTTTTTTAATGTTTTTTCGATTCAAATAAGCACAACTGTAAATTAAAAATCCGGACACACTTAAAAACTGTAATATTAAACAAGAATTCTTTTTTATTTTATTTTAATCACAACATATAGTTATATCAATAAACATCTTTTATCAAACTCTAATTTATATATTGTATAAATATTGAATCACTTGTGATAAATAATTTCTAACAAATTAGTAAATTTTGCAGGTCAAGATTAGCTTACGTATTTTTCACTCTATATTTAGTGATGTATATAACACACTAGATAAGGGCCCGCACGATATGCGGGTTTAAAATGTTTTGAAGAAAATAAATCCTAAATCAAATTTTTAAAAATATAAAAAGAAATTTTATTTCTTGAATTAAATATATAAATAATTTTAGTTAGAGAAAAAATCATATTTGTATTTACCTTCATACACTTATTTATACTTATATATTTTTAATATATTATAATAATTATTACAATAATTTAAAGCTAAATTATATCCCACCAAAAGTATTACCAATAACTCATTATTACAAATATTATTATTGTCAAATTTTAAAAAAGTTTCACAACTTATTCACAAAATATTTTACATACAATTTTTCTCTATGTTTTACCATTAAAAATATGTTTTTACATTCAAAGTTATTTTATTGTTAAATTATGCTCTTAATCACCACCTAAAATATCTTCCGAACAAATTAAACAAATTTTATGTTACTTTACTTTCATTTTAGCATAATTATAGTTCTTATAATTTCTAAAATTGTTTTGTAACATAATTTTTTTAACCATGATTTTTTTCTACTCCAAAAATATTTTGGATGAACAACTGGTGAAAATTATCTACTATATCCTAATGATTTTATGACCAACCTAATAAAAGTTGAGAAAGTGAGAAAATTTAATATAAAATAATAAAAATTAATAATTTGAAAGTACAATCGATGGTATATATGTCTTCGATAATTCAAATATAGAAAATAAAAAATTTATAAACAATCCAAAACATGACATATGTCATATTCACGTTAAGGATCGACAACCTATTTACTCCTCAGAAGTATCACATTGTACCAAAACTACTTAAAACTATGACCTCATCTCAGATATTCTCGTAAATTCTCAACTTATTTTTACCAGAATCAAAAGTTCTCATATATTTTTCCATATACCTGGGTTTAAACAATTTACGAACCAAATCCGCTAGAAAACCATATAAATTTGAAACAAATTTTATGGTTTACCATTCCAACTTTCCAAATTTAAAAATCACTTCTCAATTACTCGATCAAGCAGCTCTTGTTTTAGTACCAGAATCATCAACATTATTCAGAAGAGAAAACTCTAGTTTTAAGTTTTAAGCAGAAACATCAATAACCGACTAATCTTCCAAACTTATAATCCTATTAACTATAGAATCACTTTTTGAACCTCCATCATTGTCTCCATCCTCGATTAAATTAGCGGGCTTTATATACTTCGATTCCATTTCGTTGCATTTGATAGCTTTCATTGAAGAATCCGCACGAATGAAAGACCCACGCAATAGATCGACAAAATTATATCGGGAAAAAAGCAAAGATCAAAGCTTTCGATATAAACATATATTTTTTTTTGTCAACATTTAGGCCACAATAGTCCGGCCTATTAGGCAAATCCCTACATTCATTTTGAGAGTGGGACTCGATCCCTGGTGTGCTGGTGTCTCCTACAATTGATATACCAATGGCCACTGCGCTAAGGTCACTTCACAAACATACTTATTACGTAGATAGAATGTTATTTTCTTAATTAGCTGTTCTATTACGTTCAAAAATAATAATTCTTTTGACATAACTTATGTTATTCTTTTTAAATTTGTTATTCACTATTTATTGATTAATAATAATATACATGCTTAATGAATTACTTTTTTGTTTATACATGTCAAAATCTAGTAAAGAAAAAATGTATAATATAATTAACGTACAATGGAAAAGAATTAATTTTGTTAATTTTTTTTTTTGATTTAGGAATTATTTTAAGATATAAATATGTAAATTTTATGTAGATTTAATGTTATTTTTTAATCAGCTGTTTTGTAAAATAATAATTTTTGACACGTGTTAACATCTCATCAGTATATTTGACATGTGTCACGATCTGGTGAGTTACTAACTTTGAGAACCAAGCTTTATATAATAATACTAGGTTAGGACCCGCCTGATGTGCAAGTTTATAATTTTTAAAATAAAATTAAATTTAACAAAAAATATAAAATAAATATTTTTAGTAAGTACAACCTATTTATAAAAATAAATTGATACACGGATTTGTCCAATATGATATTTGGTGTAAATGGTGCGACTCTGCGGTTGAGACTATTAATCATGTTTTCTTTGAATGCCCTCGCTCGTGTGAAGTTTGGGATTTATCTCCGACTATGGTCTTGTCAGAGAGTTTTCCATATGAGTCGGTGTACTCGAATTTGGATTCTGTTTTCTAGAGGGGTGCCTCTCAACAGGATGATCCTGATCAACTTCTTTAATTACCATGGATTTTATGGAAGGCCACAAATAAAAAAATTTTCAAGGTTTAGAGATCGAGGCGAATGATATAATTGTTGAGGCTTTGGGCGATAAGTTAGCTTGGGAAGAGGCGCTCTCTTTTACGGCTGTCATGTCAGCTCCATCTCCGTCTTCGGATGTCCAGGTTTCTTCATCTGGTTGTCAGATTGATGGTTCTGGGAAAACAACCAATGTGCATTCAGGATTGGGCTGGTAGTATCACGTTGGTGAGGAGCAAACCTTGACATCCAAAGACGGAGATACTATTGTGCTGAGTTACTCACTATTGTGCAGTCCCTGAAGATTGACCGTCATTCTCCAACCTGCTCGGTGAGTTTAACTCGCTGGAGTCCTTCCCACTATTCTATATCTCTTGGATCCCGCATACATCAAATACAAAGGTAACTTGTCTTGCCCGTGCTCCGCGTTCTCTTATCTCTGAAGTTTCTTTTGTAAACCCTTTCCCTCCTGCTTGGACAACTAACCGATGAATTTTCTTTTAATTTATTGTTTGGTTGAAAAAAAAAGTAACAATTAACTGCAACTAACAAGGAGTTTCGGCCAAGATTTCACCATTCGCCGAGGGTGTCGATCGACACTGCAATGGTGTCGGTCGACACTGATGGGTAAACGAGAATCTGTTCATCTTTTCGTTACAATTTTTCAACACATTTTTGTTTCTTAACCTTTCCCTTGCTTGATAACACTGGGGACAGTGTTGGTTAAGTCTGGGGGAGGTTAGTACAAACTATTAACTTGTGTCAAAACCGTATTTTTTTTTTTATTGAGTCAAAATTTTCAAAATTTTTCTGTTTGGAATTATGATCTCTAACTATTGGTTTTTGTTCTTTGGCTAACAATCTAATGATTCTTGACTAAGCTTGACCTCAAAACTGAAGTGTGGAAAAGACTATGAGCATATCATTTTGTGAGCTCGTTTAATTCGTCTAGGTTCCAGTTCTGTTTCTACAGAAGTAGTACTCAAAGTATTTCCAGCTTCCAAAGTCGCTGCATCTCGTTGTTCACGAGCCCGTTTTTGAGTTTTCCTACAGGGGAAAATGTCTTCAAAAATGAAGCATTTCTTGATTCCATAACTATATTCACATGGATATCTGGAATATCTGATTTATTAACCAGAAATCGATATGTATTACTGTTATGTGCATATCCGATGAAGATACAGTCTACGGTCTTAGGCCCAATTGTGACCTTTTTAGGAGGTGGTACAGCCACTTTTGCTAGGCACCCTCACACTTTGAGGTATTTGTACGAAGGTAATGTACCTTTCCAAAGCTCATATGGGGCCTTGCCAGTCACCTTATGCGGTATCCTGTTGAAGATGTAATTTGTGGTAAGCAAAGCTTCCCCCCACATGTTCTGGGCTAACCCAGATTCCTGCAACAACGCATTCATCATCTCTTTCGGAGTTCGATTCTTTCGTTCCGCTACTCCGTTAGATTCTGGCGAGTAGGGAGCGGTTGTCTGAAGTATAATGCCTTTTTCTCTGCAAAATGCGTTGAACGGATCATTATATTCTACTCCTCTATCACTTCGAACTAATTTTATAGTTTTCTGAAGCTGATTTTCTACCTCGAGGGTGAACTCTTTGAATTTTTCCATCGCTTCATATTTACTATGCAAGAGATATACATAGGAATATCTTGTGCAATCATCAATGAAGGTAACAAATTATTTCTTACCGCCTCTAGTTTGCACATATTTTAAATCACATAAGTCTGTGTGAATTAAACCTAGAGGTTCGGTTGTTCTTTCAACGCATGGTGAGAGAGTTTTAGTGAGTTGGGCCTGTACGCACACTTCACATTTTTCATGGTTAGTTTTGAATTTCGGAATCAAAATCAAGTTTTGCATTTTTCGCATTGTTTTGTAATTGACATGTCCTAAACGTTCATGCCAAGTAGTAAATGACTCAACCAAGTAAGCAATAGGGTTTTCTTTCATTTCAGCAACAGAAGCAGAAGCTACAATTTTTGGATGGACTCTCGTTACAGACATTTTAATCAGTCCACCCTTCACAAAACCCTTTCCCAAATACATCCCATTTTTTTTGAGAACTAACTTATCAGCCTCAATGTTAATGGAAAAACCATGCTTGCTTAGCACTGTTCCAGAGATGAGATTCTTCCGCATATGAGGTAAGTGCTTCACGTTCTGCAGGGTGAGCTCCCGATCAGAAGTTAGCTTCAGAACCACTTTGCCCTTACCTTCAATCTTGGACACCTCCGTGTTGCCCATGAAAAGCTGCTCATTTGACATGTTCTTCTCGTAGGTGGTGAACATGGTCCTATCAGTGCATTTATGTGTGGTAGCACCAATGTCGTAAAACCACTTCACTGGATTGAAGATATCAACCAAGTTACATTCCGTAACCACCGCAACCATGTCTTCTTCAGTTAGGTTTGCTTGCAACTTGAGTTCTTTGGCTTTGCTTTTGCACACTTCAGCCTTGTGTCCAATCTTACCACAATGATGAAACATTCCTTTGAACTTCCTCTCAAGGTTGCTCTTCTTGAAGTTTGGTCCAGATGACACCTTCAATGGTTTATGAGGAATATAGATCCCTTTACCCTTGCCTTTCAGCTTGACCTTATGCTCAGCTACATAAACATCATGCCCCTGGTTTTGAGCTTCCGAATGAGCTCCACGATTGTTTTCCTCAACTCTCAACCGACGGATGTGATCATCAAGAGACATTGCCTTACGCTTGAAGTTAAGGTAATGCTTGAAATTTGACCAACCTGGTGGTAGCTTCTCGATCAAGCAATTTGTTTTGAAGACATTGCAGATCGACATCCCTTCCAAATCAATCTCCTGAAGGATGCGTTGAAGAGCCTCCACTTGTTCCATAATTAGTTTGGAATCCACCATCTTGAAGTTCAGGAACTCCGTAGTTGAGAATTTCTGCATCCCAGACTCATCAGTCTTGTACTTGGTCTCCAAAGCTAGCCACAATGCTTTTGAAGTCTTGTACATACTGTAGAGGTCATAAAGATCATTGACCAAACGGTTCAGAATCTGACCTTTGCAACAATAGTCTCCTTGAGACCAGCTATCCATACTTCCAACCGCATACACATCAGTGTCACCTTGTGGAAGCGTTGGTGGATCCTCTGTGAGGTATTGTTCCATGTTCATGCTGGCCAAGTAATAGTTCATCTTGTTTTGCCACGTTTTGAACCCAGCTTTGCCATCAAACTTATCTGGCATCATCCCTTGGGAAGCCTAAGGTGGTATCCCCATGTGGGTTGATCCATTACCGAACAGATTTCGGCGCACGTTTTCCATACCCGAATCGGTAAGCTTCGTGTTTTCAAGTTCTTTAGGAAGACGTAAAGCCAACTCTGCAGGAGTTTCAACAAGAGTTGCAGGAACCCTAGCACCGTCAATGTTGTTGGTGTTGTCTCCAGACATTATTTCGGTTTCACAATAAACAGATCTGATTAGTATATTAATCAGACAATTCAAGTAATAAAATTACACTGAATTAGTTTCGCAAACTCGCTTAAGAAGCGTTCGCAGAAACTCGTTTCACAAACTCACTCAATTAAGAGCGTTCGTGGAAACCAAAGGGAGTAGATAAGAAAGAAGTAAAAGCGTTCTTCTAAAAACTTTCCGCGTAAACACCAAAAGATGAAAGCAGAAACAGTTTTTCAGAAGATTTTGAAATCATTTTTAAAATAATAAAAATTCAAAAATTCTCAATCCGTTTAAAGCGATAAGCAAAAAGCGGATTTATTGAATTAAGACTGTTACGAATACAAAAGTCGAATTAAGAAAATATGCGAATTATATTTAAATAACGAAATCAAGAACGAATTACAACATCATAATATAAAGCAGAAAATAAATCATGGAGGCGAGATATGACATCTCTTTCCTTAATTCAATAAATCGGTCGTAAGTTCTTTCAGACAATCACGATTTATGAATCCCAGGATACAACCGATCACGAACTATTACAGTAGCGCACCAGTAATAGAACTCAAGCGAACAGATATACGTTATACTCTCGAGACTACTAACTATAAGAACTTACTTGGACTAAGCAAGGGAGAGGGAGAGAGAGATCTTCAGGGGAAGGAGACTTTGTGTTTTTGAGTGTAAGAAATAATGAAAGGTTGTGCCTCTATATATAGTGGAAGGAGGGAGGTCTCAAGAAAATATTCACTGAATATTCTCGGAGTACTGCCCAAGTTGGTTGGAGTTCACACCAAGTATTTCCAAAAGAATAAATGGGTCTAAAGCTTTCCAAAAAATCCAGGGCCTATGGCCCGCGTCCACGCCCAGGCCGTCCCAGTCTGCTCTGCGTCCGTCCTAAGTCCGCTCCGCGTCTGTCCCTGGCCCGCCCCGCGTCTGTGCCTGGTTCGGTTTGGTTCGCGTGTGGGAACCTTCCCTCTTCCTTCTACACACTTTTGAAACTAGAAAAGTGTGAATATATATATATATATATATATATGAGTGAAAATTTAGTCATATTTCCGATGTGGGATATTTCCCAAACCATCCTAAGTAGCTCACTTCACACTCTTATTTCTCATTCAAATCAACTCCGTTTTTGACGTATGAGTATACCATCTTGTAGTACTCGTTACCAGCTTTTCATTGCACTATTGACCCGACAATTCCGAGCAGCCATTTGACCGGAAAGTTGCCAGAAAGTCATTGTCTCAAAACCAGCAATTTTCCAGAAAATTGCAGTTCCAACAATCCCCCACATGAATAGAAATAAGTCTAAGCACATGACGACAGAACTAACCCTATAGACTAACACTACTAGCTAGACTAGATAGACTTTCGAGAGTATATGCGAAAACTAACTGTATCTGAGTTTGTGGCTTTTTTCAACCTTGAACCGACTCATTGTTATACCTGTCGAGTTTACTCGGCCAGATGGTGAACATGATGTCTTGAACCATTCAGATTTGTATTTAAACTTAGACAGTAGGCATAACACAACTTCGTTTTCTCGTAGAACAAGGTTCTCTATTGTGTTCATTGTGGCCTTGAACATGCCTGGTTAATCATGAGTGAACTTGGAGAGTATAGCCTCATATATTCTCTTAGAAACGGCCCTATTTCACACTCACAAGGTGATTTTAATAGCTGCTTGTATTTAAAGAAATATCCTATAATTATTTCAAATATTTTACAGAGCTACCTTTCAAATCATTAAAAGCATATGCTTAACATACAAGAAGCACTTTACATCATTTTAGGAACTGGGAAAAGACAAAAGTCTCTTAGTGCTTGTAGCAGATTCAGCTTGATTTAGTTGTCCTTTTGAACCTAGGTCATGGGGTCTCCAATCTGAGTAGGTGGGGTTACCATCAAACCTCCTCTTAAGTCGTAGGCTTCAAACCCATTCCTCTTGATGATTTTATAACTTGATCTCGCGCCAAACCTTTTGTAAATGGATCCGCTAGGTTTTCTTTCGTATGGATGTAATCAATCATAACTACACCAGTTGAGATAAGTTGTCTAACAGTTTTATGTCTCCGTCTGATGTCACGAGATTTGCCATTATAATGGGTATTTGTTGCCCTACCCAAAGCTGATTCGCTATCACAGTGTACACGTATTGCAGGCACAGGGTTCCCCCATATTGGGATGTCTTCCAAGAAATTACGAAGTGATTTAGCTTCCAACATAGCTATTTCCAAAGCTATGAATTCAGATTCCATAGTTGATTTAGCTGCTAGAGTTTGTTTGGAAGACTTCCATGACACTGCTGCACCTCCAAGTGTAAAAACGTATCCACTCTTGGATTTTTAGTTTCTCGAGTCTGCGATCCAGTTGGTATCACTGTAACCTTCCAAAACTCCGGGTTCTCTACCATAGTGCAAGCCATGATCTTTGGTATAACATAGATAGTCTAAAACTCTAGTTATATCCATCCAATGCTTATGTCCTGGATTACTTGTGTAGCGACTAAGTACATTTACAGAGTGCGCTAAATCTGGTCTTGTACAGTTTGTCAAGTACATTAGACTGCCAATTACTCTTGCATACTCCACCTGTTGCACAGGTTCACCAGAATATTTGGTCAAGTGAATTTGAGGATCCTCTAGAGTTTTTGCAGTCCCATTTGAGTAATGCTTGAATCGATCAAGTACCTTTTCAGCATAGTGGGTTTGAGACAAGATAAGGCCCTCATCAGTTCTGATGATTTTTATTCTCAAAATTACATCTGCTAAACCCAAGTCCTTTATGTCAAAATGTCTTTGGAGCATGTTTTTCGTTTGAGTTATGATGTCTTTGTTGCTGCCAATGATGAGCATATCATCTACATATAAGCATAACAAAATGTACCCTGATTGAGTAGTTTTGTAGTATATGCATTTGTCACATTCATTAATGCGAAAACCATTAGACATCATCATACTGTCAAACTTCTCATGCCACTGCTTAGGAACCTGTTTGAGTCAATATAATGACTTCACAAGTTTACATACTTTGTGTTCTTGTCCTGGAATAACAAATACCTCAGGTTGTTTCATGTAGATTTTCTCCTCTAAATCTCCATGGAAAAAAGCAGTTTTTACATCCATTTGATGGATTTCAAGATTTCTCAAGGCTGCAATACCTATGAGCATCCTGATCGAAGATAGTCTTGTTACCGGTGAATAGGTATCAAATAAATCTAATCCTTCCTTTTGCCGAAATCCTTGCACTACAAGCCTATCCTTGTGCCGCTCAATATCGCCATTAGGTTTTCGTTTTATCATAAAAATCCATTTACACCCCAAAGGCTTAAATCCTTGTGGTAGATCTGCCATCTCGTGAGTATGATGTTGCATGATAGAGTCTATTTCAGTTTTGTCTGCTTCCTTCCAATAAGTTGCATCAGGTATAGACATAGCTTCTGCGTATGTTCCTGGTAGATTTTCAACTAGAAATGCCATCATCAGAAAATCATCACCAAACGATTTACTTTTGCGTGCTCGTTTACTTCGTCTAGGTTCCAGTTCTGTTTCTACAGAAGTCGTACTCAAAGTATTGCCAGCTTCCAAAGTCGCTGCATCTCGTTGTTCACGAGTCCGTTTTTGAGTTTTCCTAGAGGGGAAAATGTCTTCAAAAAATGAAGCATTTCTTGATTCCATAACTGTATTCACATGGATATCTGGAATATCTTATTTATGAACCAGAAATCGATATGCATTACTGTTATGTGCATATCCGATGAAGATACAATCTACGGTCTTAGGCCCAATTATGACCTTTTTAGGAGGTGGTACAGCCACTTTTGCTAGGCACCCCCACACTTTGAGGTATTTGTACGAAGGTACTGTACCTTTCCAAAGCTTATATGGGGATTTGTCAGTCACCTTATGTGGTATCCTATTGAGGATGTAATTTGTGGTAAGCAAAGCTCCCCCCCCCCACATGTTATGGGCTAACCCAGAGTCCTGCAACAACGCATTCATCATCTCTTTCAGAGTTTGATTCTATCGTTCTGCTACTCCGTTAGATTCTGGCGAGTAGGGAGCGTTTGTCTGATGTATAATGACATTTTCTCTGAAAAATGCATTAAACGGCTCATTATATTCTTCTCCTCTATCACTTCGAACTACTTTTATAGTTTTCTAAAGCTGATTTTCTACCTCGAGGGTGAACTCTTTGAATTTTTCTAGTGCTTCATATTTGCTATGCAAGAGATATACATAGCAATATCTTGTGCAATCATCAATGACGGTAACAAAGTATTTCTTACCGCCTCTAGTTTGCATATATTTTAAATCACATAAGTCTGTGTGAATTAAGCCTAGAGGTTCGGTTGTTCTTTCAACGCATGGTGAGGGAGTTTTAGTGAGTTTGGCCTGTACGCACACTTCACATTTTCTTGGTTAGTTTTGAATTTTGGAATCAAATTCAAGTTTTGCATTTTTCGCATTTTTTTGTAATTGACATGTCCTAAACGTTCATGCCAAGTAGTAATCGACTCAACCAAGTAAGCAATAGGGTTTTCTTTCATTTGAGTAACAGAAGCAGAAGCTACAATTTTCGGATGGACTGTCGTTACAGACATTTTGATCAGTCCACCCTTAACAAAACCCTTTCCCAAATACATCCCATTTTTCTTAAGAACTAACTTATCAGCCTCAAAGTTAATGGAAAAACCATGCTTGCTTAGCTATGTTCTAGAGGTGAGATTCTTCCGCATATCAGGTACGTGCTTCATGTTCTGCAGGGTGAGCTCCCGATCAGAAGTTAGCTTCAGAACCACTTTGCCCTTACCTTCAATCTTGGACACCGCCGTGTTGCCCATGAAAAGCTGCTCATTTGACTTGTTCTTCTCGTAGGTGGTGAAAATGGTCCTATGAGTGCATATATGTGTGGTAGCACCAGTGTCGTAGAACCACTCCACTGGATTGAAGATATCAACCAAGTTACATTCCGTAACCATCGCAACCATGTCTTCTTCAGTTAGGTTTGCTTGCAACTTGAGATCTTTGGCTTTGCTTTTACACACTTCAGCCTTGTGTCCAATCTTACCACAATGATGACACTTTCCTTTGAACTTCCTCTCATGGTTGCTCTTCTAGAAGTTTGGTATAGATGATACCTTCAACGGTTTATGAGGAATATAGATCCCTTTACCCTTGCCTTTCAGCTTGACCTTATGCTCAGCTACATAAACATCATGCCCCTGGTTTTGAGCTTCCGAATGAGCTCCACGATTGTTTTCCTCAACTCTCAACCGACGGATGTGATCATCAAGAGACATTGCCTTACGCTTGAAGTTAAGGTAATGCTTGAAATTTGACCAACCTGGTGGTAGCTTCTCGATCAAGCAATTTGTTTTGAAGACATTGCAGATCGACATCCCTTCCAAATCAATCTCCTGAAGGATGCGTTGAAGAGCCTCCACTTGTTCCATAATTAGTTTGGAATCCACCATCTTGAAGTTCAGGAACTCCGTAGTTGAGAATTTCTGCATCCCAGACTCATCAGTCTTGTACTTGGTCTCCAAAGCTAGCCACAATGCTTTTGAAGTCTTGTACATACTGTAGAGGTCATAAAGATCATTGACCAAACGGTTCAGAATCTGACCTTTGCAACAATAGTCTCCTTGAGACCAGCTATCCATACTTCCAACCGCATACACATCAGTGTCACCTTGTGGAAGCGTTGGTGGATCCTCTGTGAGGTATTGTTCCATGTTCATGCTGGCCAAGTAATAGTTCATCTTGTTTTGCCACGTTTTGAACCCAGCTTTGGCATCAAACTTATCTGGCATCATCCCTTGGGAAGCCTAAGGTGGTATCCCCATGTGGGTTGATCCACTACCGAACAGATTTCGGCGCACGTTTTCCATATCCGAATCGGTAAGCTTCGTGTTTTCAAGTTCTTTAAGAAGACGTAAAGCCAACTCTGCAGGAGTTTCAACAAGAGTTGCAGGAACCCTAGCACCGTCAATGTTGTTGGTGTTGTCTCCAGACATTATTTCGGTTTCACAATAAACAGATCTGATTAGTATATTAATCAGACAATTCAAGTAATAAAATTACACTGAATTAGTTTTACAAACTCGCTTAAGAAGCGTTCGCAAAAATTCGTTTCACAAACTCACTCAATTAAGAGCGTTCGTGGAAACCAGAGGGAGTAGATAAGAAAGAAGTAAAAGCGTTCTTCTAAAAACTTTCCGCGTAAACACCAAAAGATGAAAGCAGAAACAGTTTTTCAGAAGATTTTGAAATCATTTTTAAAATAATAAAAATTTGAAAAATTCTCAATCCGTTTTTTGAATTAAGACTGTTAGGAACGCAAAAATTGAATTGAGAAAATATGCGAAGTATATTTAAATAACGAAATCAAGAACGAATTACAACAGCATAATATAAAGCAGAAAATAAATCACGGAGGCGAGATATGATATCTCTTTCCTTAATTCAATAAATCGGCCGTAAGTGCTTTCAGACAATCACGATTTATGAATCCCAGGATACAACCAATCACGAACTATTACAGTAGCACACCAGTAATAGAACTAAAGCGAACAAATCTATGTTATAATCTCAAGACTACTAACTATAAGAACTTACTTGGACTAAGCAAGGGAGAGGGAGAGAGGGATCTTCAGAGGAAGGAGTCTTTGTGTTTTTGAGTGTGAGAAATAATGAGAGGTTGTGTCTCTATATATAGTGGAATTAACTGAATATTCTCGGAGTACTGCCCAAGTTGCTTGGAGTTCATACCAAGTCTTTCCAAAAAAATAAATGGGTCTAAAGCTGTCCAAAAAGCCCAAAAAACCCACGGCCTATGGCCTGCGTCCACGCCCAGCCCGGCCCAGTCCGCCCCGCATCCATCCCTGGCCCGCCCCGCGTCCATGCCCGGTTTGGTTCGGTTCGCGTGTGGGAACCTTTCCTCTTCCTTCTACACTCTTTTGAAACTAGAAGAGTGTGAAACTATATATATATGAGTGAAAAATCAGTCATATTTCCGATGTGGGATATTTCCCAAACCATCCCAAGTAGCTCACATCACACTCTTATTTCACATTCAAATCAACTCCGTTTTGAACGTATGAGTATACCATCTTGTAAGTACTCATTACCAGAATTCCATTGCACTATTGACCCGACAATTCCAAGCAGCCATTTGGCCGGAAAGGCGCCGGAAAGTCATTGTCTCAAAACCAGCCATTTTCCAAAAAATTGCAGTTCCAACACTAGTGTCAGAGACTTACATTCCTAGTCTAAGAGATTAGTTGTCTAGGATGTTTGTTGACGTGAATGAACTTGTTTTTCATTCCTTCTTGATCATGTTTCTCTAGCGAGAGCTAGGTTTGGATGTGTTCGAGTCTGAGTAGCTTCTGTCAAAAGATTGAATTAGCTAAGTTGTGATGTTCATTGTCTAGGGATAGTTTGCTTGTGGCATGTTAAACACTCTGTAGACTAGGAGACTCCGCCAACATCAATTACTCCCATCCTTAGGACTTCTATCTTTCTGATTATTATTGCATTCCTGAGACCATTTCTGTTCTTGTTATTTAATTCATGCTTAGACTTGTTTTTGGTTTTACTTATTCATGTTCGCTTCTTATGCATGTTTGTTTCTAGTTCTCTAATTTATTTCTGCTTTGCATTTTGATCATTCTAGGATTGTTAGACATAAACACCATCTTTGATTAGCTTAACTTGTGATTGCTTGATTGCATCTTGAGTGACTAGCATCATCCCATTTGGATTGACACCTTAAATACTACAACTACATAAGGTTAATTTAATCTGCTAGGATACACATACAAAAATCTTAGTATCACTACCAAAATCAATGGTTAAAATTCTATAAAAATTTAGATATATATTAAAAATAATTACATATATCAAGTATTATTTATATTTGTATTTATCTTATAATAGGAAACTTAGTTTTATCATATATGTACCATTTTATATGAATACTCATCTTAGGTTAATGAATAAACCAAGCCTTTCTAAATTATATTAACAAAATCCTAGATAAAAAAAATTACGTTAAAAAAATATGAATTCAAATTCAAATGATCATGTTTTATCTGGCTGGTCATGAGAAGTGAATTGTGTACGAAGTGACAGAAGGATAGGCAAGATCACCCCATTAAGGCGGGGAGAGCTACAACCTGAGATGAATTGGTGTTTCTTGGAGCTCCAAGATAAGATAATGAGGAAGAGTTTCCTATCATTGAAGTAACTAAATGATTGATTTTGAAAAATGTTAAAAATGTACATCTCTTTTAATTATATATGTCACTATGAAAACATGAGGTTATGCGATGATTGAAACATGTTATTTTGGTGGTGTGAATGGTGAATGTGTGTGAAAGTGTATGATATGGAATGATGATGATGGGTGTTTCAATTCCCCTTATGCAGTTGCAGTATAAGAGGTGTCAATCCAGTCTGAGTGCTTGTGAACAATCAAGATGTGCATATGATTCTAAGTTAAGCCAAATATGATGATGATTGTCTGTCACTAACAATCCTATGATGAAAATGATGAAAAGCAGAAAGTAAACTAAAAGAACTAAAGACTAGATGCAAACAAGGCAATATGATTATGATCTAGAAACAGAAACAGGAACTGTAAATACTAGAATAGAACTAATGCAAGACAAGTAATGAACTAGATGCTAAGTGAATGAAATGAAAATGCAACAGGAATGAAACAAGAATGAAACAAGACAAACACAAAACATAAACAAGTAATCTGGGGAGCAGCTCGATCAGCACTCGACCGAGTGTAGGTCGAGTGGGTGGTCGAGTTGGGTAAAAACGTGAAAACAGAGCAAGACAAGAAAAACAGAGCAATACTAAATCAGATCAAACAACAAGCAAACGATGATATTTAAACTAGAAATTCAATAAACAAAGAAGGTTCCTGAGGATGGATTCACGGGATAAACTAATCATTGTGGTGATCTAACTTAATCAACAAATCTCAAGCAAAGCTATGAGCTGACCTCTAGACATACTAATCTAAGACAAGTCTCTCCCACTCTCATGGTCAAGAGACAATCAAACCTATGCAATCCTAGACTTGCTCTCACAATGAAAAGAATCTACACAAGCAGGCATTAAGCAATACATCTCAAACCAAACAAGACCTCTAATCTCTTAGCAAGCCTAATGGTAAGCTCTAGATCTAGCCTTATCTATGCTTTCTAAACATTGGTGTGATGCTAAAAAGCTTAAGATCAGATCCTACCCTCTCAGATATAGAATCAGCATTAAGAACATCTAGCCTAGAAGAGATCTACAACAATCAAGCTTGATCAAATCAGATACACCACAAGATCAATCTATCCTAACCCATCCTCAAGATCCTAAGGTAACTACTCAAAGCAAGACATGATCAAACAAATCATAAACCCAGAAATCATTGAAACTTGCATGATTAGATAGATAAGAATGAGATCTACAACTTTAAAGAAGGAATCAAACTCAAATTCTTAAAACCCAGAAAGTTATTCAACAAACAAGTTTTAAGGAATCTTCTTTTTCTCAAGAACAAAATCTAAAAATTTAAGAAAAGCAAAAGGAATAATATTCCCAAAAAGGTAAAAACTAGGTTTCGAAAAGCTGACTAAAAATCTAGGAAAAGAGAGAGAGTTGGTGGCTGCAGTACAAGTCTTTATATAGTGGGGAAGGTGGAAGCCCTAAAATTGGGAAAAGTCAAAGTGGTCCACGAATCGGTCAACTCGACCAGTGCTCGGTCGAGTGACTGGTCGAGCTGGCTTCCCTGGTGCATCCCCACTCGGTCGAGTCCATCTCCCACTCGGTCGAGTGCTTGGTCGAGCTGGACTCCGGTCTTGGTTCTTCAGCCTTTAACTCCCTTGTTTCCTCCTTATGACTGCTTCACATCTCTTCTCCTTTGCTTCCATGCTCCTTAAGCTCCAAAATCACCTGTTTATGCATGAAAAGATGCAAATGCAATGCAACTACACTCTAATGCAAGATTGGTCCTAAAGCTACACAATAAGAGTGAAAATGGATAGAAAAAGATGCAAAAGATGTGAATAAACTAAGGGAAAACATGGTAAAATATATGAACATCAACACCCCCAAACTTAGTCTTTGCTTGCCCTCAAGCAAATAAACAAGACATAAGAAGGTAAGTGAGGTTTAAAAATGGGATCTCAGCTCCTAAAGCTTGCAAATAGACCATCTAGAATCAATGTCCAAGTTACTAGTACTATGATGCAAGTTGAATGAGCTGGAAATAAAGACTTTAGACAAACATTTCACAACCTTTATTGACTTGAACCTTAGATATCCACATGCATTCAAATCAACCATTTCCTTTAACATTCATTAATCAAGAACATGAATCAATTCTATGCAATGCTTAAACTCATTTGGCTTGGCAATAAAGGGCTTTGAGACAATGATGGTCTCTTTTAGAGTGGGGTTTGTCAAATTCAAGGTTCTCTCATAAAAATGGATTGAGCTTTAGAAGAATGCTAAAGGTAAGAACACCTAGACACATACAAGAATAAAACCTTGTCTACCCAAAGGTACCCAAAGTGTTTATCCTAACATTCTAAACCCAAATGATCCTAGTGCTACCCTTTAACTTCTTCTTTTCTCTTTAACCCTTTTCTCTTTTGGTTTTCAAGTCTTAGGAGAGGTTTCTTATTTGATCTTTCTAGTGGGATGGGGGATTCTTTCTTATTGCTATGGTTCTCTTTTCTTCTTATTCTTAAGACACTTAAGCTTTTTGCTAAACTGCTCTTTGCTTTCTTCTTTTCTTTTTCCTTTAGCTAGAACCATCTTAGATAACATTTTCTTACTTCCCATCCTTTCACTAGACATTAGCTTTCACTTAAACACATCTCTCTCCTAAAGACTCTACCCTTTTTCTTTCTCTTTTCTTTCTTTTCTTTTTATAACAGCCAAGTCCCAAACCCAACAAGTAAATAACCTAGTCCTATCTAGTTTGAAAAATGCAAACTAGAACTACACAAGGTCTTACTCTTGTCAGTTCAAACCTAACACTTTCTACCAAGCTCAATCCCAAAAAGGCCTCACACACACAAGAATAAACATGGCTTGAAAGAAAGGTTTGGTTAAGGGTAGGGAAACTGATTTAAAAGTGAAATCAGCTACTTGGATCAACAAGAGTGGTAAAAAGGAGAAAGATGATCCAAATATGTATATGGTATCCATGAGTTTAAAGCAATGCATACATTGATAATTAAAAGTCAATATTAGGTTCTTATAAATAGGAAATGGAATCAAATCACAACATGCTTCAATTTAGATCAGCAACAATGCAAGAATTCAATGCTTGGTTCAATCTTATGCTTCCTACTACTCAACTAGCATCAAAGTACTAATAACTTGGGCATTGATCCTAGTCTAGTGAATTAAGCAAGCTAACAAGGAAATACTCATCATAGATCCCTAATGCAAATATTATACAATTCTACATGAAACATGCTAAACAAGATCCTAATATGCAATGCAAACTACATGAACACTCTTTTTTTATAAAGATTTTTTCAAAATTTTTCAAATTTTTATGGTTTTTCTATGCCTTAGATGCTAATGCAAGTGCTAACATGATGATGATAAAAATTTGAAATAAGAAAACAAAACACAACATCAAATGCTATCTAGAACCCTCCCCCAAACTTAAATCACACAGTCCCTGTGTGTAAAAGTTGTGAGAAGATTCTAGACTATAAATAAGAAAACAAAACACAACACAAAACACAATATGAAATGCTATGGTATAAACAAGGAAAGGTGATGATGGTACCTTAGGGATTGTGGAAGAAGTTGTCCACATCCATTTGCATGCTATCATAGGAGTAGCTGGGATCAGGCTGGTGGCTTGGTGAAGGGCTTTGGGGCAGCTCGACTATGCCAATCGAGCCTGACTCGGTCGAGTGCTGGTTCGAGTGGGGTGGTCGAGCTGGGTTGCGAGCCTCCCAATCTTGAGTCTGGAACTGCTGGTACTGATGGTAGAATGCTGGGTCCATATAGTATTGGGGTGGGATGGGTGGGTAAGAAGGATAACCTGGATAAGCAGCTGGAGGTGGGAAGCCATAGGGTGCTCTGGGCTGGTGCTCGACCGAGTGCAGTGGAGGTGCTCGGTCGAGTGGTTGCTCGAGTGACCCGGTCGAGTGCCTCGGAAAGTGTTGTTCTTGGGTACTTGAGCTCCTCTTCCTCTGATTTGGCTCGTACATGGAAGCCCTAGCTGGTTCCACAGGATTTGCAACCCTTGAAAGTGCTCTAGTTGAGCTGCTTCTTCTCAAAGGGCTTGAATGTTGGCTAGGAGATGAGTTTCCACTCTTCAGCTCAGCAATCTCCTTCTTCAAGCCTTTGATAGACTTAGCCATGTTGGTTACCTTCTTCTTCAGCTTATCAAATCTCTTTCCTTGCCACTTGCCCCATTTTTGCAAAAGAGTCAACCTCTTGGCATTCTCCCTCACTCCCCTACTATCTCTTGGGTTAGGCTCATAATTTTCAAAGTAGAACTGCTCCTCTCCATCAGCTACATGTGCACTCTCAGCTTCCTCAACCCTATGTTGGATCACTCCATCAAACCAATGCTCCTCAGTTGGCCAAAAATCAATATTGGCTCCTTCTTGAATGGTGGTCAGCTCTTGGTTAGGTAAAATGACCTGCTTCTTCCCAAGTGTTGGAAGCTCAAAGTTGAATATATGGTTGCCTTGGTGCATCTCCTTGGCTAGGATGAGGGTGGAGGCAAGGTAGCTTGAGTCTATCCATCTTGGTAAGGCTTTTTCTCCTCTTAGTTGGATGTTGGCAGCTTGAAGGATTGGAGTGATGATGCCTCCAATGGTGAGTGCTCCTCTTGAACCTTT
This sequence comes from Camelina hispida, assembly GCA_023657505.1. NCBI lineage: Eukaryota > Viridiplantae > Streptophyta > Magnoliopsida > Brassicales > Brassicaceae > Camelina > Camelina hispida. The sequence continues at coordinate 22,859,388 of CP094635.1, read as the reverse complement.
GTTCTCAAGCTTTCCTACCCAACTTCTCAACTGTATCATGTGATCTATCAACACCATCCCAAGATCTGTCTCAACAGTGCTACCAAGGATGATGGTTCCATTCCTTGCTTGAAGAAGAACTCCATTAAGGGCCAAATCAATCATCTTCAGCTCCCCTTCATTGATGTTTCCAGTCTCCTTTCTTGCAAAGAAAGTATTAGCAAGAGCCTTGTGGAAATACCTTAGGACTGGGCTCCTAATCCTTGAACTCTTGGAGTTGGAGGATGAGTAATACTTGTTGTCCCCAATGGTCTCCCATACTGCATATAACTCCTCTTTTGGAACCATCAAGCTCCTATGGCTCCCAACCTCAAATCCAAACACCTCAGCTAGCTTCTTCAAGGTAAGTTCATGCTGCCTCCCTCTAATGGTGAAGGAGATGTGACCAGCTCCATGCTCAGCAGTCTTTCTCAGTTGTTGGTGCAGCTTGACAGTGGCTAGGAACTCACAGCTTTCCTCTCTATAGCCTTCCAAGCAAAGCTCCATGAACTTGGTGAGGTTGCTCTTCTCAAAAAGGCATGCCACATCTTCATCAATACCCAACTTCTCCATGGTCTCCTTGTGAGGATATCTTGTTCCTAGGAACTCCATTCTCATAAAAGCATCATATAGCTGCTTCTTTGACAGCCCACAAGATTCAGCCTCTCCATCATCCCTTAATTCTTCTTCTTCACTCATCTCTTCACTTTCACTCTCTTCTTCTTCTTGCTCCTCTTCAACTGCTGGCCTCTTCCCTTTCTTCCTGTATCCCCTTATCACCTCATCAATAGTGGGCTCCCTTTCTTCCTCACTCTCAGTCCTCTCAGGATCCTCCACAATTGGCTTTTTCCTGAGACTCGGCACCTGGCTCGACCGACTGCTCGACCCAGCACTCGGTCGAGTGGTCGATCGAGTGGTCCGTCGAGTGGCTCTCCTAGCTTCCCCTCTTGGTTCAAGATCAGCATCACGACGTTTCTGGGAGCTTGCAGCGGATTTGTGGGACTTCTTGGTGATCTTAGAAGACATTTTTAAAAAGAAACTGAAGGGAAATAAAATCAAAGCTCAAAGTTAATAGGTTAGTGACCCAAAAACTTGAAAGAACAAAGCTAGAGCAAGAGATGAACTTTGAGAGAAACTTAAAGCTAGAATTTAAAAGTTTTGAGCAAATGAGCAAGTGTGAGAAGTTTAGGATCGAGCAAGGGCTATTTAAAGAAGCCTAGGAGACAAGAAAACAAGGTAGGAGCGTCCTTACATTTCAAATTTGAATTGGGAATCTTTGACTTGCTTTTTGGCTGCCACTCGACCCCACCACTCGACCAGCACGTGGTCGAGCTCCTTGACCAAATTTGAAATTTTGAAAATTTTCTCCTTGTTCTTCCCTCCACTTGATCATTCTAGAAGAATGGGAATAAATTGGGCCTCAATTAGTATCCAGCTCGGCCGAGTACCTCTTGTTTTGTGGTCGAGTGGGCTGCGAACCTTCTTCTCTTTGGCCTCATCTCTCCTTACCCAACTATATCACCACTTAAAAGCCTGTCCAACAAAATCATAAAACAAAAGACATCAAACTACTAAGAAAATTAAACCATATGTACAAGGGATACCTTAGGGACTTCCTCCCTAGTGAGCTTGTTTAAAGTCACTAAGCTTGACTTTGGTTCCCTTCTTAACTTTGGTTCAGATACCAAGGAGGTGATGAAATCCTCCCTGGAACCTCCTGATCAGTGTGAAGTTGATCCTCAATCACCTCACTCTTAACACTCAACCCATATTTCTTCTTAAACTTGAGCCTTGGCCTTGCCTTCCTCAAAGACTTCTTGCTCAGCTTGACTTGAAGATCCTTAACCATACTAGTCAACTCCTGAACTGACCTCTTAAGCTTCTCAACAGTATCCTCTTGAGGTGGGAACTCAGCCTTTGGGGTTGCCTTATCACTTAAGCTTCCTTGACCTCCTTTGTCTTTGATAGTGAAGGGCTGGTCATCAATGGTAGGAAGGTTAGTAGGATTGTGGATATTGAACTTCATAACCACATCTTCAGCTATGTTTAAGGTCACAAGACCCTCCTTCACATCAATGACTGCTCCTACAGTAGCCAAGAATGGCCTCCCTAGCAAGATTGGATCCTCAGGCTCCTTATCCATTTCTATCACCACAAAGTCAGTGTGAATCCTTGCCTTCCCTATCTTGAGTGGGACATTCTCCAATCTGCCTACTACCTCTCTATTTGTCCCATCAGCTAAAAGCACATGGAGGTTGGTAGATTTGAAATCAGTCCTTCCAAGCTTTTGGGCTATGGAGTAAGGCATGACACTTGTTGAAGCTCCCAAATCACAAAGACACTGGTTGTAGTGAAGATAGCTGATTGTGCAAGGTAGATAGAAAGGTCCAGGATCCTTAAGCTTCACTGGAATGATCACTCCTCCAAGGTTCTCAAGATCCTTCTCATCTTGAGCTTCAGCCCTCTTACTAGACAAATCAAGCAAAAAGTTTTTGTAGAGAGGATAAGGCTCATACTGTTCCAAGGCAGGTCCTCTCTCCTCTTCTTGGTAGGCTATTATGATCTCTTGAATGGCTGACACTTGTTCCTTTTCTCAACCAAAGCTTCTTCTTTCAAAACCCTCTCTTCCTCTTGTTGCTTAGCCAACAATGCCTTTTCTCAATTATTTCCCTTAACTCCTTGATCTTCTGTGCTTTGAAACGCCCAGGGAATGGTAGAGGAGGCTTGTAAGCAGGAGGAATGTACTTAGCAGGCTTGACAGCTTCCAATTGCTCAGCTCGATCGACCACTCGAGCATGCACTCGATCGAGTGTGTGGTCGAGCTGCTGGTCGAGTTCTCCTGCGAGTTCCTGTTTACTTGCACAGATGTCACTTGGGGCTTCAGCAACTGGTTAATTCCCCCAAACTTGGACTTCACTGTCCTCAGTGACTTCTTCCTCTTGAATTAAGATGGCTTTGGCTGTGAACTCCCTTGGATTTTGAACAGCTTTTCCAGGGAGTTGGTTGGGTTTTGGAGCTGAAGAAGAGGCTATGTTGCTCTCCATATACTTGACTCTAGAGTTAAGACCTTCAAACTTCATGTTCAGGTCATTGTACTGTGAAGTAAGCCTTTGGTTCAGTTCAGCAAACTGCTTAGCCTCCTCAATTTTTCCTTGTGTTTGACCAATCAACAGCTGCTGTATCATAGCTCTAAGGTCTTGTTCCTGGCCTTGGTTAGTCTGAAACCCTGGTGGGGGACACAATTGGGGCTGGAACACTTGTTGCTGTTGTTTGGGAATATAGCTTTGGAACCCTTGAGGCTGTTGAGGCTGTTGAGGAGGGTAGACTTGATCTTGTGGATTAGCCACATTGGTGCTCCTGTAAGAGAGGTTGTTGTTCTTGAAACCACCTTGATTGTAACCCTTGAATCCACCTTGGTTCTGCATGTAGCACAACTCAGCAAACTCTGTCTCCCCCTCTTGAACTTGAGCTTCTTCTTCACCAATGAAGTGAATAGACTTTGACTGGCTAAGAAGGATCTTATCAAGCTTCTCATTGACCATCTTCAAATCTTTCTTGTATTTATCCTCCTGATCAGCTGAGGAACTCCTTTTGGTCCTATCATAGTCTTCATTATAATTGCCATCTGATTGAGCAAGATTCTCCACTAACTCCCAGCCTTCATCCACATGTTTGTTGAGGAAGTTTCCATTGGAGGCTGTGTCAAGGAGCATTCTGAACTTTGGAAGGACTCCTCTATAAAGTGTACTCAACAATGACTCCATACTGAATCCATGATGAGGGCACTGAGTTTGGTAGCCCTTGAACCTTTCCCAAGCTTCACAAAAGCTCTCATTGTTCCTTTGAGCAAATCCAGAAATCTCATTTTCAATCTAGCAGTCCTAGCATTGGAGAAGAATTTGGCCAAGAAAGCCTTCTTACACTGGTCCCAAGTAGTGATAGCACCAGTAGGCAAAGTCTTTTCCCACAAATGAGCCTTGTCCCCAAGAGAGAAAGGGAACAACCTCAGTTTGAAACCATCTTCACTTACTCCATTTATCTTTGTGAGGCCACAGATCCTGTCAAACTCATCAAGATGATCAAGGGGTCCTCCATAGGCAATCCATGAAATTTATTGGCCTGAATCATTGAAATCAAACCACTCTTGATCTCAAAGTTGTTGTTGGCAACTGTTGGTGGAACAATGCCAGCTCTTTGGTTGTGAGTGTTAGGTGCATCTCCAGCACCAATATGTCTTGGTCTCGAACTTGATCTTGATGATCCATGGCTACTGGAACCTCCTGTTGTTGCTGAACAACCCTCTTCTTCTTGGATCCCACACCTTTGGTCAACTTGTTGATGCTGTCACTATACCTTTGAAGATTGTCCTTTCCTTTGGACCTTGTGTGCATCAACTTTCACAAGCGATTTTTCCCGAGCAAGCGACTGAGCACAGGCTCTAGTAGGAAGGTAGGGCAACTGGAAAAAGAGACGAACAGAGATCCGGGGTCTGGCTCGATCAAGTGCTCGAGCACTACTCGGTCGAGTGGTGGTCGAGTGACTGGTCGAGTGGTACCTGAAATGGAACTTCAACCCCAAACACAAGATTCAAGTGCAGAAACTTCACAAATGCAAAAAGGAACTTAATCTTAGACTAATATGGATCCTAAATGTCACAAATACTAACTCAAACAGGCAACGGCGCCAAATTGAAACATGTTATTTTGGTGGTGTGAATGGTGAATGTGTGTGAAAGTGTATGATATGGAATGATGATGATGGGTGTTTCAATTCCCCTTATGCAGTTGCAGTATAAGAGGTGTCAATCCAGTCTGAGTGCTTGTGAACAATCAAGATGTGCATATGATTCTAAGTTAAGCCAAATATGATGATGATTGTCTGTCACTAACAATCCTATGATGAAAATGATGAAAAGCAGAAAGTAAACTAAAAGAACTAAAGACTAGATGCAAGTAAGACAATATGATTATGATCTAGAAACAGAAACAGAAACTGTAAATACTAGAATGGAACTAATGCAAGGCAAGTAATGAACTAGATGCTAAGTGAATGAAATGAAAATGCAACAGGAATGAAACAAGAATGAAACAAGACAAACACAAAACATAAACAAGTAATGGGGAGCAGCTCGATCAGCACTCGACCGAGTGTAGGTCGAGTGGGTGGTCGAGTTGGGTAAAAACGTGAAAACAGAGCAAGACAAGAAAAACAGAGCAATACTAAATCAGATCAAACAACAAGCAAACGATGATATTTAAACTAGAAATTCAATAAACAAAGAAGGTTCCGAGGATGGATTCACGGGATAAACTAATCATTGTGGTGATCTAACTTAATCAACAAATCTCAAGCAAAGCTATGAGCTGACCTCTAGACATACTAATCTAAGACAAGTCTCTCCCACTCTCATGGTCAAGAGACAATCAAACCTATGCAATCCTAGACTTGCTCTCACAATGAAAAGAATCTACACAAGCAGGCATTAAGCAATACATCTCAAACCAAACAAGACCTCTAATCTCTTAGCAAGCCTAATGGTAAGCTCTAGATCTAGCCTTATCTATGCTTTAAAACATTGGTGTGATGCTAAAAAGCTTAAGATCAGATCCTACCCTCTCAGATATAGAATCAGCATTAAGAACATCTAGCCTAGAAGAGATCTACAACAATCAAGCTTGATCAAATCAGATACACCACAAGATCAATCTATCCTACCCATCCTCAAGATCCTAAGGTAACTACTCAAAGCAAGACATGATCAAACAAATCATAAACCCAGAAATCATTGAAACTTGCATGATTAGATAGATAAGAATGAGATCTACAACTTTAAAGAAGGAATCAAACTCAAATTCTTAAAACCCAGAAAGTTATTCAACAAACAAGTTTTAAGGAATCTTCTTTTTTCTCAAGAACAAAATCTAAAAATTTAAGAAAAAGCAAAAGGAATAATATTCCCAAAAAGGTAAAAACTAGGTTTCTGAAAAGCTGACTAAAAATCTAGGAAAAGAGAGAGAGAGTTGGTGGCTGCAGTGAGTCTTTATATAGTGGGAAGGTGGAAGCCCTAAAATTGGGAAAAGTCAAAGTGGTCCACGAATCGGTCAACTCGACCAGTGCTCGGTCGAGTGACTGGTCGAGCTGGCTTCCCTGGTGCATCCCCACTCGGTCGAGTCCATCTCCCACTCGGTCGAGTGCTTGGTCGAGCTGGACTCCGGGTCTTGGTTCTTCAGCCTTTAACTCCCTTGTTTCCTCCTTATGACTGCTTCACATCTCTTCTCCTTTGCTTCCATGCTCCTTAAGCTCCAAAATCACCTGTTTATGCATGAAAAGATGCAAATGCAATGCAACTACACTCTAATGCAAGATTGGTCCTAAAGCTACACAATAAGAGTGAAAATGGATAGAAAAAGATGCAAAAGATGTGAATAAACTAAGGGAAAACATGGTAAAATATATGAACATCAATGATCTGGTTAGTATAGTCATTAAATTTACAACTTATATAATAGTAAGTTAAATATAGTGGTAATGTGCATTATTACTACAATTACTCAATTTGAGGGTACAAATCTTTTGATGGTCTTAATTAGTGCAGAAGCTGACATGGTTTAATTCGTTTGTTTGTTTTTTTCTTTTTTTAGAGTATATATATATATCAGTTTGATTCTTGTCACGGACTTTTGCTTCTTTTGTTTTTATTTTTATTTTTATAGAGTTTTGTTTTCGATTCCTTTTTTTACGATAATCTTTTGGAAAAAGACAATTCAGAGAAGAAAAGAGATTCCTTTTTTTTTTACGGCTGTTACTTTTGGCTGTAAAGACTTTGATTTTAAAATTTTAGCTGTAGAGAATTTGACTCTAGATGCTTTGACTGTAGAAACTTTAACGGTTAAAATCTGATTGTTTACTAACAACTTTTAAAGTTGTAGTTGTTATTTTTATTATTATTATAAGTATTAATAATAAATATATATTATGTCAAAAATTAATTTATATAACATTTTAATGACAAAATAAATTTTATTAATGATAAGTTAAAATTTTTAAAAATAGAAATCAATCAAATATGAAATTTTGTTTGAAAACTAATTAAAAACAAACAACTATAAGAATAAGAAATAAATAATTGAAGTTGTATGCATCAATTTATTAACTTATTAAATTTTAAATAATGCAAAAAAAAAACTAGTCAATGCATTGTTTGAATCTAGAATAATTAATTAATTTATAAAAACTAGTCAAAAATCTATTAACCACTAATCAATGCATTGTTTGAATGTTATTCTCTTATTAATGATGAATTTCATGAACTCTTTTATAGTATTATTAGTGATGATGATGAAAAAGTAAAATTTATTATTGAAATGGGTCTTAAAAGAAAGAGAAAAAAATGAGAATAATTAATTTATAAAAATAAAATATATAAAATATTTTATATACTTTTGAAGAGCTTTTAAATATAAAAGGGTGAAAAAAAAAATGCTTTAAAAATTGTTTTGTTTTAAAGCATGAAAAAAAAAGGAAAACAAGGAAGAGAAAAATAAAAGTAACTTTTAAAACTTTAAAAAAATTAAAAGCCAAAAAAGCCTAATTGGCAAGAAAATGGCTGTTATGGCTTTAAAAAATTTTAAAGTCTTAAAAGTAGCTTACCAATCAGGCCCCAAATAGACAAAAAGAATAACGCAATTCTGTAAAGGCACAAAGCCATAAAAAAGAGACACGTAAAACATATTTATGATGACTAATTTAAAGTAATCGAACCTTCAACAACTTTGTTTCTAACTCAGGAATTAACCACCTGAGCTACCTACTAAGACTTTTTTGGTAATTCTAGTTACGACATTCATAACCTTATTACATCTATATAATTTAAATATATATATAACAATTAGCTCGATTCTTGTAGTTAGATCAACGAGCATAGCTCAAGGTGTTGAGCAGACCAAATGAATGAAAGAAAAAACTATAGGTTTTACTTTCTAATTATTTATCTCATTATTTCCCAATTCTCGATGTCAAGATATCCTTTACATGAGACTATCTTTTTCTTAAAATTTAATGCATAAACAAAAACTAACTTTGAACTATACAAACCATACATTAATTAGAAGTAGCTTAAAAGATGGAATCTTGTTCTAGAAAATCCAATGCTTTTACTTCAGCTCTGCATAATAAATAAATCTGAACATATACGTTTCACAAATATGTTTAGTTTGAACTTATTGTATAATTTAATTTCTTACAATAAGCGGTTTTTGATAATTTAATAAACATAAATGACAACATATATCCACTACTACACCTTCTACATATCACAATCCTGTTTCTGAACGTAAGCGGTTTTTGCTTTGAGGTCGTAGCCCAAGTTATACCCTTGCATTGCTATAACCCCAATGATGATCTGTGAAAAAGATCCCTTATTATTCACTATTTCCAAGCAACGAACTCCAAGGGGACCTTGTGGTATGAAGATATCATGGATATTAACGCTCAACTCAGCTCCTCCGGCGAACAGAAAACCAACATCCATTTTCTCTAGCTTTTCTATGGCATCTGCTTTGTAGCACAGCCTTGGTTCATACATGACAGGTCTACCTATTAGATCGTCGAACTCGTCCACAAATTTATAGTATAAACTTGTGGACAAGTGAGAAAGCTCGGATCCCGTGTCAACAAATACTTCAACCGGGTCATCCAATGGTATTTCCACCCAACAATGACGGACACCAAGTTAAACATATATTGACCTTCGGTTATGTTTATTACTGTGGCATGTCCTTCTAAGTTTGCACCATCCCCAAGGATTAAGTTGTGAGAAGTTTTAGGTTCGCTTATCCGACCAAGGCAAAATGAGAATTTCGAGCCAAACTCTCCTATGATAGAGTACTTTCCAACACCAAGGCCCAATATGCCCGTTCCCGTAATGCTTGCCCTGTCACTCAAATGGTTGCACCCAAAATATACACCATGTACCTTTTTGAATCCTCCATCAAGCGTATCCACCGTAATCATTTCTTGTGCAAGTGTGCCTTTGATGTTGCTGTCGTCTAAATAATATTGTTGGTAGGTGCATTTCCTCGTCAAAGGATGATATGTGAAATGCGGATTTGATTTATTACTGGCTGATGTTTCACACATCGCATCGCGGTATGTAATTGAGTCTCCCGGACGGTATTTTGTATATACCTTCTGGTCAAAACAGTCGGTGCAAGGGAAGCATTGCGTCCAGCTAAGACTACTTCCAGTATCCAAGAGAAGAAGTTGTCTTCTCTGAGGAGATCCGAAGTGAAGTTGGGCCATGTACGCTAGTCCTCGGTTGGAGGGGCAACGACTTTGTTGTCATAAAAATTAGCACCATTGTGCACAAGAGGGGTATGGAGTGTGGGTCTCTTTGGTCTAGCATTGGTTAAGAGAGGGAGCGAGGATATGAAGAACAACAAAAGTGATCGCACTTTTCATTCTGATTGATTTATGCATAGAGTAATTTAGGATTCGATTTTTGAGAACATGTAGTGCTATGCTTTTATACATGTAGTGCTATGCTTTTAGTGAAAGATTTGTGAAGTAGAAGTGGAATGATAAAGTATGTGACACGAAAGTAAGTGAAAATTAGGTTTACTTGTTAAAGAGTGAGGAAAACAAGCAGAAATGGGGTTTGTTAGTAGAAATTATTGTTGGTAATGTATGTGGGATATAGCTTGGTTTGGTGTAGGGGATATAAAAGTATGTGACACCAATAAATTATATAGTGAGGAAAGATAGTTTGGTATAAGAAGTGGGTTAGTTATTAGAAATTGTTGCATGTAGGAAATTATAGTTTGGTATAAGGGATATGAAATTATAGTTGGTTTGACCGAAATAAGAAAAAATCCACGGAACGATCAAAAGTCCACCGAGTGTTTTTCTTCATATCTTCTTTTACGTAGAAAGAGACACGTACGTAGCTATCTAGCAGGTCAGGAAAAGATTGTTTACAACATGAAACAACCAATTTATAAGCATAATAATCTTCTTCTTCATTATTGTGGAAATTGTAACATCCCAATTGTAATTGGGATGTTGAGCTGATTTTTGTTAGTAAGTTTCAGCCCATGAAGGTTCAGTAACTCTATTGATTGAAACAACAAGGGTTTGGTGCACATATATATATATATATATATATTGTTTCACAAACTCGTTTCACAAACTCACTCAATTAAGAGCGTTCGTGGAAATCAGAGGGAGTAGATAAAAAAAAAGTAAAAGCGTTCTTCTAAAAACTTACCGCGTAAACACCAAAAGATGAAAGCAGAAACAGTTTTTCAGAAGATTTTGAAATCATTTTTAAAATAATAAAAATTCGAAAAATTCTCAATCCGTTTATTGAATTAAGACTGTTAGGAACGCAACAATCGAATTGAGAAAAATATGCGAATTATATTTAAATAACGAAATCAACAACGAATTACAACAGCATAATATAAAGCAGAAGATAAAATCACGGAGGCGAGATATGATATCTCTTTCCTTAATTCAATAAATCGGCCGTAAGTGCTTTCAAACAATCACGATTTATGAATCCCAGGATACAACCAATCACGAACTATTACAGTAGCACACCAGTAATAGAACTAAAGCGAACAAATCTACGTTATAATCTCGAGACTACTAACTATAAGAACTTACTTGGACTAAGCAAGGGAGAGGGAGAGAGGGATCTTCAGAGGAAGGAGTCTTTGTGTTTTTGAGTGTGAGAAATAATGAGAAATGGGAAAGGAGAAATTAGTTTCAACATTTAAGTAGCAAAGGTGAGGGTGGTAATCGCATAAACACAATGGTTACTTTCTAAGCATATTTTCATGAATTGCTTGTATAGGCTTGGAAACTATGTGATTGGATATGTCTATTGTTTGATATTGCGTGATATGATTATAATGTATGATGACATGGTATGATGATATAATGCATGATAGAATGAGTCGATGTGTAACATGATAATTGTTGAATGATGATATGAAATGAGATTATGTGATGGAGGCGTGAACATAAGATTTTTTTCACGTCTTGTGATGGGCAAACCTGAGATTGGTTTTGTGCCTTATGATGGGCGGAACATGGGATTTGTTTTGTATCTGGCGATTGGACGAACATGAGATTTGTTTCGTGCCATGCTAAGCTGATGAGATTTCGGTTTAGCGATGTTGATGAATGTATGTATCGATGAATGTGTTGGTGTTTAAATATGGTTTAAATTATATTATGATTATATGATAGGTAGAGTATTATGTGAAACAGTATGCTTGTTGGATGTATGTCAAGAATGTAGAGTCTGATTCTATGCTACGCACTGATTGTTGAATGTGATTAGAACGTCGTCTCTGTGTTCACCATTTTATCTTTTCCCTCAGGTTAAAAGATTTGTGAGTTGTAGAATTTTTATGATTGAAGAGTTTTATTTTTAAGAAAAAGCATTTTTGCGGGACCATTTGAATAATACCTTGTCTTGGCCGATAAGGCGGGACGGGTGTTATAGAAATATTTTTCAAAATCTTGTTACGAAACTAAAAACATTAGAGAGGAAATCATGAGTTAGTTCATTTTCTTTCCTGTAGATTATAGAAAAGTTATTTAAAGTCTAGTGATTGATGGTCCAGTAGTAAATATAAATGGAGATTAGTCTTTGGGCCTAGAAAGCCTTTAGGATCACTCCTAAATAAAAAAATAATAATAATAATAATAATAATAATATGATTGATGTGTTTACAAAACTTCTCGCCTCCCACTAGTAGAAATCGTCTATATTGTTACAAAGTATTGCTAGGAAATTAGTTATAACAAAATATAGCTACAAAAAGCTACGTATTAGTGACAAAATTTTAGTTTATTGATTTTGTTGCAAATTAGTAACTATTCGTATCAAGTTTTCTACAAAAAACTACAAACCTGTTTTGTAACAATTTTACTACAAATGAAGGGACAAAATAGTTTGTAGCCTTGAGTTAAAAATCTTAGATTATTTTTCTACAATGTAGTCGTAACAAAAATTATGTGTAGTGACGAAATAGACGTAGCAATTATTATCTACAACGCACTTGTAGCAAAATGGGAACAAAATAAATATACAAGTGTTTTTTACTAGTGTCCTCTTTATACGTGGGAAATCTAACTCGTGATATGTAAAGTTTATTTATTCTGTTAAAGAAACATTTTCTTTCTCATTAGGTAGCGAATATCTTTGTATATTTCGCTTGATTCTTTCCTTGCTCCTTAAGTCGACGACCGATTCGGTTGATCATCCGAGGAGCTCTAACTTTAATGTCCTTCCTTGACCTAATGGCTTGATGATCCGGGCTTCTCGCCTATCCGCTCGAATTCGATATGTCTTGGTTTATTCCGGGTTAAGCGGATGGTGCAATCATCATCCAACAATTAGTCCTCCCAAGTTTCATGAGAAATGACATAACTCGGAGATCATCAAAGTGAAAGATTTTCTTTTAGCTTGGTATAAATGAAGATATCACTGATTGCAAGGTCCCATCTTGCAAAAGCATTACTGAGAATCCGCTATCTCCTAGAAGTAGCAGACTAATCATTTGAACTACGAGCGAGGGAGACTTTACATTTTTCCTTTACGCAAACCGTCATACGACTCCATGTATTCAAATCGAAGATAATCCCTGATGTGACCGCCGGACACGGTCTCGGTACGGCCACGGAACAGTCGCGGTTTGAGGACTCGACCAATCTCTCGTTCAACAAAACTTCTCTCGACCAAGGCTTTGGTCGTTGGATCCAGGAGAGAAACAAACGAGGGAAACGAAATTTGAGGGAAAACAAACGAGCCGTTCAAAAGATACGTCGTAAGGACACAATCGGCTCAATCGGATGGTACGGACACGAAACGAGCGGATGGGCGACTAAGAAAGGAAACGAGGGTGGGATGATGGATGGATCGAGTGACGACACAAGAGGTTTGGCTCTCCTCTTGATACGGCCTCTAACAAGGCCGAACCCGGTTCGAAGCTTGTTAGGGTTTTCTCAAGGTTCAATCCCGGATTGAAGAAAGAGAAGATGAGACAAGTTTCAAGAATCTCTCTTGAGGAAAAGTTTTATTTCATACAAGTCTGAAGAGGAACAAAGGCTAGGAGAGAGTTTAAATACATTAGGTCAAATGAGGACTTAGGGACACGCAGACTCTTAATGGTCCGCACAAACGCCCTTAGACGTGTTTCCCTTGAAATGGAACACGTCGCCTCTATTGACTTTCAACACTAAGCTCTCAACGTTGAAAAGCTAAAGGATCAAAGGAGAATATTCTCAAAGTTCAAATTTAAACCAAAAACTAAGAGGGAAGAAAGATAACCGCCTTGGCCTTGCGCGTGAAGCAACTTGGCCTTTAGGCGTTTTGCGTTTAGCTCCATGCCTCGTTAAAACCTTCTCCGGTAAACCCATTGGGACAAACCCGGAGTGAGGGAAAAGAGTACACTTCCTTGCTTAACGACTTGACTGTCTTCACTCTTGGGTAAGAGTGAAGACTAAGCGGACTAAGCCTTTGGAGTCTTCGTGGGTTGGCTGGTGTTGGACATAGGTTCGGACAAATAGGTTGAGCCGCTGTTTGGCCGCCTTTGCTGAGCTCTTGGAGCGTGTGGTGGCTCCAGGGAAGATCGTTGGGGCCTTGGCCGCGCCTGATGAGGTTGTCCTGGTCGCGTCCGATGCGTCCTGGTCAGGCGTCTCGGTCGTGTCCAGCGTGTCTTGGTCTTCTTGGCCGAGGTCGCGTCCTGCGATCACATCATTCCCTCCCCCTTGAAAAGGTTTTGTCCCCAAAACATCTTCGTCTTCACCTACATCAAACGGAACAAGGTCAGTAACATTGAATGAGGTGGACGTACCAAACTCACCTGGAAGCTCGAGACGGTAGCGTTGTCATTGATCTTCTCGATGACTCGGAATGGGCCATCTCCTCGCGGGCTAAGCTTGTCCTTGCGTTTCTGCTGGAACCTCTCCGGCCTCAAGTGTAACCAGACCCAATCACCGGGCTTGAATAGCATTGGTTTACGCCCTCGGTTGAGGAAGCGCGCGTACTGCTCGTTCCTTCGTTCTATATTAGTTCGAACTTCCTCGTGTAATGTCTTGACCATTTCGGCCCTCGCTACTCCATCTTGATTCTCGGCTTCGTTTGGTGGTATGGGGAGGAGATCAAGTGGCGTTAGCGGTTTAAATCCGTATGCGACCTCGAACAGAGACCTTTTGGTTGCCGAGTGCACTGACTGATTGTACGCGAACTCGATGATCGGAATGCACTCGAGCTAGGAGCCTTTGTTGCTTGCGATAGCGGTGCGGAGTAGGGCGCCTATTGATCTGTTGACGACCTCCGTTTGGCCGTCGGTCTGGGGGTGAGCCACGGTGGAGTAAAGGAGCTTCGTCCCAAGCTTTCGCCAAATGATGCGCCAGAAGTGACCAAGGAACTTGGGGTCTCGGTCGGATATAATGGTGCGCGGGACGCCGTGAAGTCTTATGACCTGACTGAAGAATAGGTTCGCCAATTGTACCGCATCATTGTTTTTATTGCATGGGATGAAGTGGGCCATCTTCGAGAACCTGTCAACAACCACCATAATACTATCCTTATGTGACAAGAAGGGTAGGCCGAGGACGAAATCCATGGAGAGATCGATCCATGGTGCGGTGGACACGGGTAGAGGCATGTAGAGGCCATGCGGATGAGTGGTCGACTTGGAGGTGCGACAAACAATGCAACGGCTGATGTGTTTCTCCACCATACTACGCATCTTTGGCCAGTAAAAATGATCCTTGAGCACGGCCAAGGTCTTGGTGATGCCAAAATGACCCGCTAAACCCCCACTATGGGCTTCACGTCTAGCAACTCTCGGATAGAACCATTCGGTATACACAGCCGTCGACCTCTGAACAGAAATCCTTCATGAATGTAAAACTCGGTGTAGATTCCTTTCCCATGGTTCTGGAAGCATTCTCCAAATTCAGCATCTCCAGCGTAAGCATCCTTGATGCTTTCAAAACCCAATACTCGCGCGTCCATTGTGGTGATCAATGCATGCCGTCTTGATAACGCATCGGCGACTACGTTCTCCTTGCCTTTCTTGTACTTGATGACGTATGGGAATGATTCAATAAACTCCAGCCACTTCGCGTGACGTCTCTTGAGGTTGGTCTGGCCGCGGAGGTGCTTGAGGGTTTCGTGATCAGTATGAATCACAAACTCTCTCGCCAATAGATAATGTTGCCAAACCTCCATTGCACGAACGAGGGCGTATAACTCCTTGTCATACGTAGGGTAATTAAGCGTGGCTCCACTAAGCTTCTCACTGAAGTACGCCACCGGTCTGCCTCCTTGAGTCAGGACAGCTCCGACCCCAACTCCCGACGCATCACACTCAACTTCAAAGGTTTTGTTGAAGTCGGGCAATGTAAGCAAGGGTGCTTGTGTGAGGCGTTTCTTGAGCTCGGTGAATGCCTTGTCTTGTTCCTCTCCCCATCGAAAGTCGCTATTCTTCTTAATCACGGAGGTGAGTGGCGCGGCGACCGTACTGAAGTCTCGCACAAACCTCCGGTAAAAACTGGCTAAGCCGTTGAACGACTGGACTTGAGTGATGCTTGTTGGCGTGGGCCACTCCTCTATTGCGCGTATCTTCTCTCCATCGACCTTGAGGCCCTGCGAACTCACAACAAAGCCTAAAAAGACCAATTCATCAGCAGCAAACACGCACTTTTTCAAGTTTGCGTAGAGTTGCTCTTCGCGGAGAGTAAACAAGACAGCCTCTAGGTGTTTAACATGTTCAGTCAAGCTAGAGCTATATACCAATATGTCATCAAAATAAACCACTACGAATTTATTGATAAACGACCTCAACACATGGTTCATAAGACGCATAAAGGTAGAGGGGGCGTTAGAGAGACCGAATGGCATTACCAACCATTCGTACAAACCCTGTTTTGTCTTGAAGGCCGTCTTCCACTCGTCGCCTTCCTTCATTCGGACTTGGTGGTAGCCGCTCTTCAGGTCGATCTTTGAGAAGATGCTGGCGCCACTAAGCTCGTCTAACATATCATCGAGGCGTGGGATAGGATACCGATACTTGATGGTGATGTTGTTGACGGCCCTACAGTCCACGCACATCCTCCACGAGCCATCTTTCTTCGGGACTAGGAGCACGGGCACAGCACACAGACTTAAGCTCTCTCGGACATAGCCTTGCGCCATAAGTTCCTTGATTTGTTGCTCAAGCTCCTTCGCCTCTTCGGGGTTGACGCGATACGCTGGCCGGTTGGGGAGCTGCGCGCCTGGTACGAGGTCAATCTGATGCTAGATGCCTCTGATTGGTGGTAGGCCTTCGGGAAGTTCTTCGAGGAAAACGTCGGCGAAGCGCTTTAGGACGCCGCGTATGACCTCTGGTAAGGCTTCTAGTGAACCATCAAGACCTGAAAGCAACGCATCTCGAAACAACATCAAAATCACTTGGGCTGAGTCCTTAAGGGACTTTCTAACATCGCCATACTGAATCAAGAAATTCTTTCTATCGTTCGCATCTTTAGACAACTTGTCTTGCATTTCATGAACTTGCGTGGGGCTCAAGGGTTTCAAGCAAATACGTTTGTTGTCATGAACAAAAAAGTATTGGTTAGTGTGGCCGCAATGTGTGGTGCGTTTGTCAAACTGCCATGGACGCCCCAACAAGAGGTGACTAGCTTGCATAGGCACTACATCACAAAGGACTTGGTCCTTATACGGACCTACACTGAATGGGACCGTAACCTATTCCTTCACATGGATCACGGTCTTATCATTTAACCATCTCAAGCGGTAAGGGTGGGGGTGGTTTGTGGTTTCAAGAGAAAGTTTCTTGACAAGACTGGAACTTGCCACGTTAGTGCAAGAACCTCCATCTATGATCAAGCCACAAACGCGACCACATACAGTGCATCTTGTGTGGAAAATGTTGTCACGTTGGTTGGCGTCTTCCATGGCTACACCAGCGTTCAGGATGCGGCGTATCATGAGTAGTTCTCCAACCTCGGGTTCCGCAACAGCTTCTTCCAGCTCGGCTTCTCCTCGCACAATCTCCTCGGTGGCCTCATCGTCGGACTCGATCTCGCCAGCCTCGGTCAGTATCATTGTCCGTGCGTTCGGACAATCACGAGCGTAATGGCCTCTCCCTTGACACTTGAAACATATGATGTCGCGGCTCCGGACGTTGGTAGTGTTGCGTCGCGGATCTTGGCGCTCATTGGTGGCCGGCTCCCTAGGTTTGAATCTCGAGTCCGCGCTGGTCGCCTTTGATTTTTCTGGCAGTCGGTTTGATGGCGACGCGTTAGGAGTCCAATTGGTAGCTCCTCGAGTTCGGCCACGGGACGCGGAAGCGCCCTTCTTCTTGATTTGAGTTTCAATTTGCACCGAGAGATGCAATAACTCTTCAAAGGTGTGATAGGGCTGGCGCTCGACCTTGCGTGTAATGCGCTCTTGCAGTCCGTCCAAGAACTGAGCCTTGAGTGACTCCTCGGAATCATCAACTTGCAACCGGTTGCGCAAGTGTTCAAATTCTTCGTAATACTCCTCCACGTTCCGTGCGGCTTGCGTTAGCCGCCAAACTTCTTCTGGAGCTCGCGGTGGTAGTATGGAGGCACGTAGCGCCTTCGCATTTCTGCCTTCAAGATCTCCCAAACGGTGATAGGTCAGTCGCGGTTGCGTCGTTGTTCGGCCTCGAGTCGATCCCACCAGGTAAGGGCATGATCGGTGAATTGTGCCACCGCATATTGGACCTTCCGCAGCTCCGGATAGGCATGACACGAGTACAAGTGGTCCATGCGACTTTCCCATTCAAGATAGGCTTCGGGGTCTGACTTGCCCGCGAACGTTGGTGGAATCATCTTGTGGTTCGGCTCGTAACATCTCGGGGCTTCGTCGTCTTGATCATCATGGCGGTATTGTCGCCTAGGCCTTGGTTCAAAGTCCTCATCGGACTGATCACTAGCCGTCTCGCGTCGTGGTCGCCTCGCGGGTAACGGATCTTCGCGAGGAGGATTCATGAGCTCAATCCTCGTGAGGCGTTAGGCAAGTTGTTCTAGGCCGGTTCGTAGTGCGGCAAGGGTGACACCAATCTCTGGTGGCGCTGGTGGAACTTCTTCGGCCATCGTACGGACTGGTCGTTGGTGACGTGTGCGGCTTCGCGGTGTAAGTTTGAATTTAAACCTCGCAAAGAAAAGAACCACACGTGAGTTTCACACGTTCAAGAGGACCACACAAAGATTCGCTTCAACCATAATGATTGAGGACAGCTGTGTCACGTTCAATCCTATGACTAAAACAAATAAAGCAAAAGCAAAAGCAAAAGTGCTACGCGACAAATATTGCTTTATGCCTAAGGCTGGAAACACAAAAATAAAATGCGAAACTAGCTTTATGGATCTAAAAGGGAACTCGCAAGAACACAAAGGAACAGAGATATGAACACGACGAGCAAAAACGAAATCTAACAACCTAGACGAACGAAAAACAATCCTAAGCATGCACCAATTTAAACCCCAAGAACAACGAGTCCTATAAAGCCAAAAGATGCAAGTTTTAAAACCAAAGATTGATACTTTAAACGAACAGAGAGTTTTGGAAAGAAACAACCTTGTAGGAGCTTCAAAGCTCTGATACCAAGCTGATGTGACCGCCGGACACGGTCTCGGTACGGCCACGGAACGGTCACGGTTTGAGGACTCGACCAATCTCTCGTTCGACGAAACTTTTCTCGACCAAGGCTTTGGTCGTTGGATCCAGGAGAGAAACAAACGAGGGAAACGAAATTTGAGGGAAAACAAACGAGCCGTTCAAAAGATACGTCGTAAGGACACAATCGGCTCAATCGGATGGTACGGACACGAAACGAGCGGATGGGCGACTAAGAAAGGAAACGAGGGTGGGATGATGGATGGATCGAGTGACGACACAAGAGGTTTGGCTCTGCTCTTGATACGGTCTCTAACAAGGCCGAACCCGGTTCGAAGCTTGTTAGGGTTTTCTCAAGGTTCTTCCCGGATTGAAGAAAGAGAAGATGAGACAAGTTTCAAGAATCTATCTTGAGGAAAAGTTTTATTTCATACAAGTCTGAAGAGGAACAAAGGCTAGGAGAGAGTTTAAATACATTAGGTCAAATGAGGACTTAGGGACACGCGGACTCTTAATGGTCCGCACAAACGCCCTTAGACGTGTTTCCCTTGAAATGGAACACGTCGCCTCTATTGACTTTCAACACTAAGCTCTCAACGTTCAAAAGCTAAAGGATCAAAGGAGAATATTCTCAAAGTTCAAATTTAAACCAAAAACTAAGAGGGAAGAAAGATAACCGCCTTGGCCTTGCGCGTGAAGCAACTTGGCCTTTAGGCGTTTTGCGTTTAGCTCCATGCCTCGTTAAAACCTTCTCCGGTAAACCCATTGGGACAAACCCGGAGTGAGGGAAAAGAGTACACTTCCTTGCTTAACGACTTGACTGTCTTCACTCTTGGGTAAGAGTGAAGACTAAGCGGACTAAGCCTTTGGAGTCTTCGTGGGTTGGCTGGTGTTGGACATAGGTTCGGACAAATAGGTTGAGCCGCTGTTTGGCCGCCTTTGCTGAGCTCTTGGAGCGTGTGGTGGCTCCAGGAAAGATCGTTGGGGCCTTGGCCGCGCCTGATGAGGTTGTCCTGGTCGCGTCCGATGCGTCCTGGTCAGGCGTCTCGGTCGTGTCCAGCGTGTCTTGGTCTTCTTGGCCGAGGTCGCGTCCTGCGATCACATCAATCCCCCTCCCTTTTCCCTTAATTTTCACAAATCGCGATTATAGACCAATTCGTCCAGTTTACATTTTTCCTTTACGAAGACCAAAAACATGGTCCGAGTATCGAAGAAACATGCCTCTAACGAGACTACTTCGCCATCAGCAAGTGATAACACCCTAATGTGCCGTCACCCAGCCAATCAAAGGCGCAACAAGCGTGTGGACACGTCAGCAATGTCTAAAATTTCTTTCGGATCTAGAGAGCCAACTTTATTTCTGTGTCAGCCGCAATCTCTGGAATCGACTCCAGGTGGGTATCGGGATGATAGTTCCACCAATGATCGAGTTCAGGACTAGACTGTTAGTAGAAAAGCCTCTACTCCACCGGAAGAATGGAGAAACATCTTCCACTAAGAAGTCAGTCAGTGACTTGCTCAAAGATTACGGGTTCACCATTCAAGGAATCCATTACATTGGTATCCGAGCTGACAAGCGTCCTAAGAATCTGCTGATTAGCTACAATTTTTTTTATGAAGCATACCTCCTCCCTTATTCTTAGGGTTTTGTAACTGCATAAGTGTGTGATCTGCCAACTCAGTCATGCTTCTGGTTGCAACATAGTCAAGGTTACTTATTTTGCGAGCCGAGGTTGGGATAGAGATTTGCTCCTGCTTCTTTGAAGAGGTTATCTTAACTGAAGAAAATGGATAGCATGCTTGATAAAAGGATTTTCACACATGGTATTAATTCCCTATGCAGTTGTAGTACAAAGGGTTATCAATCCAAACGGTTATTGTTAAAAGATAGAATGCAATCAGAACAATGCAAGTCAAGCCAATCAATAATGGGAGTTTTATTTATCAATCTAAGGTGAACAAAAATAAAGGAAATAAAACAAGAACCACTCGACCTTAGTACATGATGTAAGCAATCGAGTACCGGATCAAGTGAGTGATCGAATAACAGGGAAATCAAGAACACAATGATGAACAACTCGAGGGGGTACACAAAGCTGATAATCGAGTACCAGTTCGGGCAACGGGTTGAATTAAGAATAAAAGTTTAAACAATCAAAATACGAAAGCTCCTCAGGATAGGGTAATCGGTTCATAAGTAATTCCTAATCAACCTAGAATGCTTTACAAGCATCAAGCTAGCTATTCCCTAGACAGAACTTTTGATGTCTCAACTTCTTTTCTTAGTCTCAATTGCGATCTCTCTGTTTCAAAATCTCATCTAAGAAGCATTCTTCACAGATTCCAGCAAGCTTCCATAACATGTTTCAACATCTATACTCATGGCCTTTCATGTCATTAGAAATTCATTGGTGCATGACTCTGAATCAACTGTTCTGCAATATTATCATTCAACTATGTTCACGGACTCCAAATCCAGTTCTCTTCTACCAGAATCTAGTTCAACATGTCTAGAGTATCTCTGCCAAATTTTATACCACTCTGGGTTCATTTGGTCCTCCTTTTGATGTCTCCACCGGAAATGGTCAAATTTGAAACTTTAGATGAACTGTTCCCCGATCAGGTTGAAGAAGCTCAAAGAAAACATAAACCAACTGTCGAAATCTTAATCCCTCCATTGAAACTCAAAACATCATTACCACGAAGCTTGCCACCAAGTTACCAAGTTTAAGCTCGATCAGATTATATTTTATCCACCAAACATTTCCTTGACTCAGATATTTTGGAAACTGTTTTTTTTTTTTTTTTTTTCTCTCTCTTTCTTCTCTAATCCGTAAATCACACAGTTTGACATTGATGATGCAGTTCATATCTCCTCTTCCCTTTCTTCTCCCCCATGGCTGCAGCTCTCTTCCTCAGTGATCTCTTTTTATCTCTTTAATCTGATAACCTTCATCCTAAGGCTTGGGATTCTCACATAAATCTTCTTTAAGCAAATCCTCATTCATAACATCCTTCTGTCTGGAATAACAAAACCTTGAACTTTTCATGTACTGCTGTTATTTCCAATAGAACACTCCATCAAGCTATTAATCCATGATCTTGAATTTCCTTCTTACACTTATCACCATGACTCCAACTTTGATCTCCTGTTTTATCTTACTTGAAACCTCTCATCAATCAACTTTTGATAACTGCAGATTAATTTTAACCAGGAACATAAACATTTATTTCTCACAACCACTTTCTGTCTCAAGATGAGTAACACAAACACATTAGGATCTGCAATCCCATCAACTCCGTTCCCCTTTTTTTTTCATTTGTCTTGATGCATTTTTGATGCAGAGCATAACCGGAGTAGCAAAACATCTCAGAAAATTATGAAACTTGGTGAAAAAGTTCACCATGATCATACAAAGCCACAGGAGAAAACGGATCACGATTTGGATTTCCGATTTGAAAGTTATGGTCATTTTCTCAGGACAGATCCAAACTGATACGACCTGCGAGCATCCAACTTTGAGAGCAATTTCCCATCAACCCACATGGAATCATAAGGTGATCTTTATATCATTGGAAAGATCTTGCTTCCAAGTTTCTAAAACATATTTCAAAGCTAGAATCCGAGTTCTATAGCCATAGTAACTGAAGAAGAAAGTATCAACCCGTGAAAGAAAAAAAAAGTGTTCTTGAAACCTGCAACCTTCTTTTCATCATTCTTTGATTTCTCTGCAAATACCAGCGACATCTTTAAGAACCGTTTTCTATATGCTCATCTTTGAGATTCTTCTGTCTTTCTCATGGCATGAACCATTGTAAGCTGCATCAAGAACTAAACTCCCTTTGCTTTGAACAAATTCTTTCTATGAGGCTCAACTTTCTTCTCCATCCTGGACAAAGAGAGCACTCTAAGCTTTCCACTTGAATCACTATTGATTCTTCCTCAAAAATAAACCAACTGAAATCTTCGCAACAAGAACCACGAGTTACTCTTCTTTTCCTTTTATTCGTAGACCTCCAGCTCTTGAAGTTGGTCTTCAGTGGTTTTGAGATTAGCTGCAATCTTATCCTATCTGAACCCCTGAATTTTCTAAAGCTTCTTTCATGATAATAGAACCACCTTTCTTAAGAGTTTGATGCAATTTTCAACGTCATCTCTGCAGCTCTGCTGAAATCTCCATCATGATGAATGGACGATTTAACCTTCTTTGCGTACTCAGAAACAAAATTGTTCTTGTGCTAACAATTTTCACTTTTGACCTAGCAGCTTTTTCAATTCGAAACCTAATCTGTAAGGAAAATCTCAATTTGACACCTGAAACAGTCAATACTTTTGATTTTCATAAGCTCTTGTGTGCAACTTCTCTTCTTTGTGAGCAATCAGTCAATCACGATTCACAAACATACGTTCTCTAGTGACGTCTTTATCCAATACTCTTTCGAATCAGAAACCAAACCATGCTTAGTTACTATTGTAATTTGTTATCAACCCAACGAAAATTTGCCCAGCTTCTAATCTCAAAGCTTAACCAAGTTTTGGAACAGACCCATCACACAGCTTCGACACGAGACCGACAAAGCTCATCTCTTCACCAAGACTAGATTCGCCTCTTTCATCTGACATAGATACTGACCTTCCTAGTTCCCCCTTAGTTTCAAATTTTGTACCCGAGAATTCCACTAAGGCTTGAGACGAATTCCCAAATTGCTTACTCTATTTCACGAGCAAATTTCACCATCACAAAATAAAACCTATTCACGTTCTATGCTTGTGCTTCAAAATCGACCTCTTGCTTCTTCCTTCAGGGTTTGTGAATTCTTTGAGAGTCGAGAACTTATCCTTATCTTCGTGTCACTAGAATCAGTTGTAGCTCCAGCTATTGTTAGTTGCATCAAAGCATATCCCATGGTCAAATTAAAAATCAAATCTGAATCAAGCACCCTCTGATTTTATGAGCTTCTCTATTCAACTTTTGATTTCTTCCTCTAACTCATGATGAAATCTTGCTTTACAATTCTGACTGACCACTATTTATCCGGTCCGGTGACGTCTCTTTGCAAACCCAAGATATATGTAGAGCTTTATTCCCAATTGATTCTGATTTTTGGGCTTTGAAACAAAAAATTAGGCCTGGGCATTCGGTTCAATCGGTTTATTCGGTTCGGTTTATTCGGTTTTTTGATTTTTCGGTTATCTAAAATTTCTGCCGAATTGAACCGAATAATCTTTCGGTTCGGTTCGTTCGGTACTCGGTTTATTCGGTTCGGTTTTAGCATTTATTATATCTTCCGAAATTAACCGATTTGTTTCGTTAATCGAACCGAATAAGGGCTCAATTCTTTATAAAAATAATTTATAACAAGTCCAACTAAAATTACAACCCAAACCCATCTACATTTAGGGTTTTCGACAAAGTGGTGAGGCGACGGCGTACGACGTTCGATCTCTCCATCCGGTGAAGCTTGATATCCGTTAACCGCATATAAATCTGTCCCGACGAGTTCTGTCACCTTCGATCAATAACATAAAACTGAAACTGAACCTGAAAAAAATAAGAAAAGCAAAATTAATAAAAATGAAAATCCATAACATAAATCACTAAAGAGAAGCTGAGAAAGATTTTTGGAAATTAAGAAAATGAAAAGACTTGACAAACCTGAAGCTTCAGATCTCTCAACAAGGAACACTTCATTAGCAACGGGTGAAGAAGTGATAGAGATGGTGTCGGCAAAAGGAAGACTACGGTAGTGGGAGACTGGAGAATCGATTATAAACTAGGGTTTTTTAATATATAGTTGTGGCATATGATACAGTGGGCTCGATTTTTAGCTTATTTTATAAGTTATTGGGCTTGGTTGTGAAACAATAAAAATCGAGTTTAAGCCCATAAACACACAATTAATAAAACGACACCAAGTCTATATTTGTCACAGCAAAACGACAACAACTCTATATTTCACATTCATCGTCTTCTTTACAGCTTTTCATTTGTTATCCATGGCCGATTTGCAGGGTTCGAGTCAGATTCGCGGTGGATGGGAGTGGAATCCGAAGGGTTGGAGTAAAACCGGAAAACCCGATCGGTTTCAGCTCGCCGAACCGAACCGAACCGAATACCGAAGTCCCAAAAAAATCTCGCCGAACGGTTCGTATCTCCTCTCACAATCGGTATCGATAACCGAATTTGTCGGTTTGTTCGGTTCGGTTCGGTTCTTTCGGTTTGTACCGAATGCCCAGGCCTACAAAAAATAACCAAAAAGATTTCTTTTTCTAACATCTGACATCTCTCGTAGCTTCTTCACGCATTTTGCTTCATACTTAACGACTTCTTACGCCTTCGTTCCTCTCTCGTGGTAGCAAGATCTTGTGCTGCCAATGTTATTCCCTTGTTTTAAAGAAAAATTCACACAAAGACTTAAATATCACGATTCATAAAACCATACGAAATCCTGTTCATTCAAACTCCTCCTTCTTTTGACAGCACAAGAAGCGATGATTCTCAATCTTCTTTTGAACTTGATACGTCGTCAACTTTCATCATAACCCTAACACACCGTATCTCTCTTTTGCTTTGTTTCTTCGACTTTCACAAAGCATACCCATAAACACGATCTCACTTCTCATTCTTCTTGTCTAGCCACAAATCCAGGATCACACCCAAAACAAGAACATATCTCTATCGAGCACCGCTCTGATACCAATTGAAAACGTATATTTGTGGCTAAGTCTAGTTACGATAGACTTTGTGTATGTATGAGCATAAAGTAAATAACACAAGCTTTGTTAACGGAGTTCGGTTTTTCCTACATCCCCGGGACCTAGTCCAGAACAAATCCACTAGAACAAGATAGCAATTACAACTGCATATGATACAAGCACTACTATGCATATCATTCTTTTCTAGATGAATAAACCATCAAAAGATCTCTCTATCTTATTGATGGGGCGACACCACACATCTTGTGTGCATCTCTTGAGAATACCTTGAAGCGCGCAAGTCTTCATGAAGCGCCCTCTTGGTATTTATATCTATTGCCCAACCCCTAGGGTTGACAACTTTCCTATTATACAACAAATAGGAATTGGGAGATTAACAATTGCACAATCCCTAGGATTGACAATTTTCCTATTATACAACAAATAGGAATTTCCTATTATACAACAAAGAGGAAAGTTTCTCTCCATGATCTCATCTTGAATCTTCCATTCAAGATGTTCATCCAGCTCAGCAACCACCACTTGGCTTGTCCAAGTCGGCCTTAAGCTTATGTACTCAAACTCTTCAATTCAGCTTCTTGTACTACTTCCTGTATTAACGTCGGACTAGTACAAGAACTGCTTCAGACATTTGATACATCCTCTGATATATCTAACTGCAAGGTTCTTGATTCAACACCTTATCTTCTCTATTTTGTGTTAATCACTGTGTCAGCACGATCACCAAGTACTACTTAAGCTCTGCTCTATCAGCATTGTATTAAGTAATACTTCGATCTCTTTGTCAAGTAATACTTCATCTTCTGTGTCAACTCTTCCGCATTTGTACCGTGTAATGCATCAGCCTCTGTGTTAGCTTTGTCTTGTTTTAGTAGAGAATCCATAACATGTTCTAAGCCTTATAAAACTCCAATCAACACAACATCTTCAATTCTTTTAAGGCACCAAGGCATTAAAAAAAAGAGACTCATAAAACATCTTTATGATGACTAATTAATTCAAGGCAATCGAACCTTCAACAACTTTTGTTAACTAACTCAGGAATTAGCCACCTGAGCTACCAAGATTTATTGTAATTCTAGTTACGCCGTTGGTAACCTTATTACTACTAAGCTCCATACCAATTGAAAGAAAGAAAATCCTATAGTTTTTTATTTTCTAATTATTTATCTCATGATTTCTCAGTTCTCATGTATAGCTATCTTTTGCATGCATGAGTATCTTCTTCTCAAAATCTAATGCATAATCAAAACCTAACTTTGTACGATACATAACCATACACTAAAAGTAATTTCAAAATATCTAAATTTACTCTAGAAAATCTATAGTTTAAGAAAAAAAAATAAGTTTTGTACATTAAAGAGTAAAACTGTTGATACCCTTGTAATGCAAGGGCAAAATCGTTGACTGAACACTAAAAAAAAAGTGAATATTGTGACGGAAAAATTTGACCATTTGTTCGGTCAGAATATTATGACGATTTACATACAAAAGTGTGATGTATTTAATATGGTCATAAATCCTCAATTATGACATAAATCCTCAACTTCAAATCTATTTACAAGACTGCCATTGAGTTAATTATTAATTAATCGATTTAAGAAATTAATATTAATCGGTTTAGGAATAATAGATTCGGATCAAGAATAGAGTGACGCGGATCCTACTTTCCTTATTTTTAGTATCAGATTACTAACCTCTTAATTACGATTTTTATTATTTGAATAAATCTTTATTACTAATTTCGCTCCTATTATTTAGTAATTTTTTACTTACCAAAATTATCTATACTTAATGATTATCGTATAATATCTAATTTATTACCAATTGGGTTTAAGATATTCGATTTTAGATTATTTTGAATTTATAAATACTGTTTCCTAATATATCTCTATTAGTTTCTTTTGTTAACACTACAAGAAAACAGCCACAAACCGACGGTCATATCTGTCGGAAACCCGTTGGGAATGACCCATACCGACGGAAAACAAACAGCATCAGTCCGTCAGGACTAGAGCGTCGGAAAAATAAAGTCTGTCGGGAATCCGTCAGCCTTTCCAACAGATTTCTGACGGTTTTATTATTCCCGACGGATTACCAACGACTGTTGTTCCCGACGACATGGCGACAGCTAATGTAGCTGTTGAGAATCCGTCAGATAATTCCCGACGGATTTCCCAACGGTTAATTCCCGACAGATTTCCAACAACTTTACCGACGGTATCCCGACAATTAATACGATCAATTTCTCTGCTTTCCTCTGTTTTTATCGACGAAGTCCCGACGGATATAATGTTCTATATTGATTAGGTAATATGATCAATTTCTCTGTTTTCTCCTGTTTTTACCAACTTTTACGGTTTCTTTTTCTTTCCACAACAACTACTAATTAGGTAATAAGAACTTGAATTCATAAATTTAGAATCCAAAATACAATATACAAAAACATCCCAAAAAGAAAATGCAATATACACAAATCAAAAAGAAATAGAAAATTGATATATGGTGTTTTTATCGGTTTGAGTCTTTGTTTTCTCTCTTATTTTACACCTTTTATTGAGTCAAAGTGTGTTTTTGGAGTCTTTTAGTTCTTTATCGAGTCTTTACAGGTTTTAGGACACTTTGGAGGAAATTGGAGGAAAATGAGCTATTCTGGATACAAACAAGCATATGAGATGAATATTGGTTCACGTGAAAACCCGCCTACCAGAGGAACCCGCCTGGCTAAGCAACAAAGTCTAACCCGACAACTTTCACGTCAAAACCCGCCTACCTAAGATACCCGCCTGGCTGAGAAGCGAAGTCTGAACCGGCAAGTTTCACGTCAAAACCCGCCTACCTAAGATACCCGCCTGGCTGAGAAATGTCTTAACCAGGCCGTTACCTTTTTTACCCTATTTGGAGAGCTTTATAAATACCTTTTATTTGCTGGGAGAAAAACCCTAAGTTTTATTCTAAGTTTTATTCTACGCTTTCTTTCGGCTTCCTGAGACTTTTTGTAAGCCACTCTTTTGGGATTCTAGAGATTGATCCTCATTGACAATTTGGAGAAGATTTCTAAACCCTTTCTTATTATTTTTGCAAATTAATCATGTTTTCGTCATCTGTGATTTTTGTTTCCTCTTTTGCTATGTGTGAGTAGTTCTCCAATTGGGTTTTAGGGTTCCAATTAGGAGATTCAATGAATTGATGTTTTAATTATTGTTTGGAGTTCTTAATACTTAGGTTCTTTGATTCACATGATCTTAATGCTAAAATAGGACTGATCACCTTGTTTTAGACTCTAGGTCTTTCTATGCATCAAAAGTGTTCGATAGAATGCCTGAATGAGTGTGAATTGATGTTGGGACTCATTGTGAATTTAATGAACTTGATTGTAATGCAAATTTGGCTAGGAGGTTGCAAATGAAAGTTTAGCAAACTAGTAGTCAAGTTTAGTTTCTAATGCCTTGAAAGAGGGTTAGTCTGTTATTGTGTTCATGTTCTAGAACGGTTCTTAATTATTGAATTCCATATTTCATTTTTTTCATTAGTCATTGATCTCTGAAATACCCTATGACCCAATGTTTTAATCTTATAAGCTAATCGATTTTATTTCTTGCATTTTTATTTACAATTCTGAAACCAAACAAACTACCTTTCGTTCGCTTTAGCTATTTACGACTCTCGCAAATCTTTAGTGTACCATTGGTCCTTGTGGATTCGACCCCGTATATACTGCCTTGCGGTTAAGTGTATCGGGTAATTACTCGAGCAATCAAAAATGAAACTTAAATATTGTGAAAACTAAGAACTTGAATTGTCGGAGAACTTTGATCTCATCTCTGCCATGAACGACGCAAGCTCCTCATCTCTCTGCTTGTTCCTCTCATTCTCTTTTTCCATCATCTTCTCAAGAGCTTCAATACGGTCATCTTTCTCTTGGAGGGCTCAAACAAGTTCAGGATCACGATCATATAGTCTTATTGCAACTTTCCCTAATCCAAAGATTCGACCCTTGGTTTGTGGAGTTTCCTGAAATTTAGAACAATTAGAACCCATACCTGTAAATCCTTTTGTGATAGCGTTAGTAACCCAGAAAGTTTTTTCCTCAGCATTACCTTTATCTTTTCCTCCATATACCTGTGTAAAAAAAAACTGAAAAGTAAGTAGGTTTGCTTTATCTAGGAGACTAGAACCCACAAAGATATTAGCGTCAATCTCAAGTATTCACAAGAACATACTGATTTTGATGAGGTTGTATGCCAGACAAAACAATACTCATCGCCTGAAATATACAAACGCATCAGAGTGGGAAGCAGGACAATCTAAGCTGGTATTGTTCATGGCAACACATGTAACAAAAGCATGATTCAAATAAAGAAACAGAGACTTGACCGAAGATGGATGACATACAAAACCAAAGAAAATAAGAACCTCAATGGCTGTATTACTGATTATAGCAAAAGAATCGTTGATGACAACATCTCCATCAACAAGAGATGGTACAGTACCCAATGGATTGATCTTCTTGAAATCTTGAGGATCATAATTTTCTCAAAATCAAAGAACCCTAATTTTATCAAATCAAAGAACACTAATTTCTAAATCCTTAAACAAAAATTGATACAAAAATATGATCAAACTACCATGGGAAAGAGATTGGGTGGAGCGGTTTCTTCCAGAACGATATGCTTCGTAGTCCCTGTGAAAAAAAAAATATTACAGTTATACAAAAATACAAAAACTCAATAAAACTTCAACTGAATACCCATATAAATCGTAAAAAATAGATCTAAACCCAATTCTTAAAAATTGAAAAAGCAAAATCATTGTATTACCGTTTACAACCCCTTAATCTGACATAAAGAACACCTAATCTAACATAATTGAACCCACAATCTTTACTTTTTGAATCAGCCACCGATACTGAAACCAAATTGCAAATCCCAAATCTAACATATTTGAGAGAAAAGGCTAAAAATCTTACATAGTTGAGTGGTTGTGGTTGATATGAGGAACAAAAGAGAGAAAGAGGGAGAAACGGGAAAAGGAAGAAGTGAATCAGTGAGGAAGAAGAAGTGAGTCGGCTAGGGTGAGAAGATGAAAAGTTAGAGGTTTGTTTTTTGGGTTAAAGAAATCATTCCCGCAATATCAAAAAAATTTGGGCCCAATACTTCCCGGGTAAATTTTGCATCTTATCCAACAGAATCCTAACGGAATTTTTTTAATTTTTCATCATAACCGACGGTTTCCCGACGGATTTATGAAAAAATTTCAAAAAACATCATATATAGGGTGAAAAATATATTTCCTACTCAATTACCATTACAATAAGTATACTACATAGCTTGCAAATCTGTTTTGTTAAAAAAAACTATAAAAAAATAATTTTAAAATTTAATCATTCACAACATTCAAACTCTTAAGTAACATTATAAGTGTATATAGAAACTCTTATGATGAAATCATGTTAAATTTTGAAAATTTAATTTTATAGTAGTATAATAGACCAAAACTGATTGTAAGTGTTTTAAGACTTAAGAAATAGTGTTTGTGAATGTGTTAAGTTATAAAGTTTCATATTTCAATAACATATACCCTAAACCCATCGAAAATATGTCGGTAATCTGTTGAAAATTCCCCAGTGACTTTCCGATGTTTTCCCGACGGAGTATAAAAGCACGTGTTAAATGCAGTAAAAATTATAAACCTGATAAAACTCGTAAGACTGTCGGGGATCCGTTGGGATTTCCCGGCAGATTATCAACGGAATTATAATTTTTTCAATTTTTTTATCTACAATCTTTATAATTTATTTTCTAAATTATTTTCAACGGAAGACCGATGGATCACCGACAATTTTCAGATGATTTTAGAAACGGTAACATATGAGCGACGGAAAAACGACGGAGTTCCGATGAGATCTTCTAACGGACGTTTTCTGTCAAGATTCCGTCGGGATATGGTCCAGAATTCCCAACGGACTAACTTCCGTCAGTAATTCCTGATGGATTACCAACAGACAACGACGGTTCAAATCTCGTCGTCTATCAGTCGAAAATCCGTCAGAAAGAGCCGACGGGATTTTGTCTGTCGGGAATTCCGTCGGATATCGCCTTGTTTCCTCAAGGGCAAAATCGTTGACTGAACACTAAAAAAAAAAAAAGTGAATATTGTGACGGAAAAATTTGACCATTTGTTCGGTCAGAATATTATGACGATTTACATACAAAAGTGTGATGTATTTAATATGGTCATAAATCCTCAATTATGACATAAATCCTCAACTTCAAATCTATTTACAAGACTGCCATTGAGTTAATTATTAATTAATCGATTTAAGAAATTAATATTAATCGGTTTAGGAATAATAGATTCGGATCAAGAATAGAGTGACGCGGATCCTACTTTCCTTATTTTTAGTATCAGATTACTAACCTCTTAATTACGATTTTTATTATTTGAATCAATCTTTATTACTAATTTCGCTCCTATTATTTAGTAATTTTTTACTTACCAAAATTATCTATACTTAATGATTATCGTATAATATCTAATTTATTACCAATTGGGTTTAAGATATTCGATTTCAGATTATTTTGAATTTATAAATACTGTTTCCTAATATATCTCTATTAGTTTCTTTTGTTAATTAAATTGTGATCTAAAAATTTTTAGCAATAAATTGAAAGTTTAAGTTAAAAATCAAATTATTCGTTCCGAAATTTATGTTTCTGCAAGTCTATAAAAACCATTTTCGACTGCAATCGAGTCATCTCTCAATTTCACTCTGTTTTTTTTAATGTTCGTTTACTTTTTATTTTCTTTAAGCTAACCATAACTAACTATCCTATGACTAATTTCATGTGCCAGGGAGGAGATTTCATCATAAACTTGAGGAGACTTCACAGCCGGGAACAGAACAGGCGGCGAGTCGATCTACGGGCCAAGTTCGATGACCAGAATTTCGAGAGGAAGCACACAGGACCAGGAATCCTGTAGATGGCGAACGCCGGAGCCAACACCAACGGATCTCAGTTCTTCATTTGCACCGTAAAGACCGATTCGCTCGATGGTAAGCATGTGGTGTTTCGGCAGGTCGTGGAAGGGTTAGACGTCGTCAAGGTCATCGAGAAGGTCGGATATTCGTCTGGGAAGCCATCGAAGTAGGGGTTGTCGCCGATTGTGGTCAGCTCTCTTTAGGATCCATCATCTTAGATCTCTGCCCCCCCCCCCCCCATATCATATGTCTTGGTGTCTTTGCGTTTGGCGTTTGTCTTATTGCTCCGTATTAGTCATAAGTTTGGTGTCATTCTCTTCTTCGTGGGAACGGAGAGATCTTCATCTTTTCCCCTACACTTTGTTTGCTTGGTCACCTAACCATAATCCATAAATAATGAATGACCAACTACTACTCTTTTTTCATATTCTCTCTAATGAGTAATGACTGCCTGCTTTTAATTTGCGTCATCTTGGCTTAACTGCTTATCCGTGGCCATTTTTTTTTACTTATGTTCATTTACTTTTTGTTTTCTGCATTGTGTTTTTGTGTAGGATAATATAAAGCGTGAATCGAATACTTAAATTAGAAGTACCAAGTGAATTTTCATCTTGATCAATTCTTCTAATATTTTTATTTTATTTTATTTACTACATAGATTTCTGACATTCTAGATTTTTGATTAAATAATTATTCTTGTGAAATGTTACTGTATTTTTGTTTGGCAGCTTAATTATAAAAGATCATTCATGCTAATTAGTTATACCAAGTGAGTTTGTACATTTTTAAAAAATACAAATTAAACATTAGTTATATATACAATTAATCTATAAAATAAATTACATTTTTTTGTATAAAAAATAGCCCTGCGGTGTACCGCGGGTTAATATCTAGTATATATACGGATTTGTAACTAAATAAGGTAGCTAAATTATACGATTTTTGTGACTATAATTACGTCACTTTTAGTTACAAATATTTTGTAACTACCTTGTCATAGTTAGTCACTATTTTAATTACCTGTGTGTTTAGCCATAAATTATGATATAGTATTACCACTTTTGTGACTACAATTAGATAAGAAAATAGTTTCAATATTGGAAAGAAAGAAAAATCTGAAAATACAATTTTTTCAAAAGAGTATAAATGACATAAAACAATTTGAAAATTATTTTCGTCGTTAGTATTTAATTCAATATCAGAATTTCTATCTTCAGCGTCTGATCCAACTTCTTCTTCTACTACTGGATCATCAAAATCTTCTGGTTGACCATCTAGATAGAATAGTATCACGACGTGCAATGAATCAGATTGGACAACAAAATTATCGTTATCATGTTGCAGAAATCTACAATTAAAAGCAGCTATCGTGGTTGTTATTTTCTACAAAACCACCGCTGCTATACTTTGCATATGATTCGTCCGGATTATATATTCTTCACAGCTGAGATTTTATTATCTCTTTTTATTATTTCTTCTGCAAGAAGACTCAAGGCAAAATAAAATAAAATAAATTATTTAATGATTAAATAACATATACAAAATTAAAATTAAGAAACATATATTCTAATTCATATATCTTCATATATCAATTTATAAATTTATAATAAACTGAAATGATATGGGATCATTTAGTTAGCTCCATTCTTTTCTTTAGGGGGTGTATTCAACTTGATATTTCAAGTGATTGTTATTCAAAACAGTTTGTGGATTTATATTTTAATAAGTTTTAGGGGGTGTATTGAACTGAGGATATTAAGAGATGTTGGGATATTCTTAAATCTCCTGTTATTCAATTGATGATTTTTAAAAATCATCTGAAATCCTATGTTATTGAATGTGAAATTTAAAAAAATCATTTACAATCTCTTGTTATTCAATCAATAATTTATAATCTCACTTCAAATCCGCTGTTATTCAACAATCACAAATTGTTTTTATAAAATCTATTGAATGTGATTCTATGAGACTTTTCTAACTTTTTAGTTCAAAAATATGTCTACAAAATCACACCTTAGATGATTTCTAAATGGAATTGTAAATTCTTAAAATCAAAACACATGGATTTTGAAATAACATGTTTTATCCTTGGATTTGAATCCTTCTATTTTACACTTTCAAATCCATGTAAATTCATTTAAAACATAATGTGGATTTGAAAATCCAAAAACAAATCATTGAATGAATAACATTAGATTTTAACAAGTATTTGTAAATCATAGAACCAATAACATATAATTTTGATAAGTATTTTAAAATCAATGATTGAATAACATATGATTTTTGTTTAGATTTCCAAATCCATTAAAATCACAGAACCAATAAGCCTATCTTAAGGTGAAACTTTAAAATATTTGTTTAAAAAGATTTCTTGGATCTTAAAAAAAAAAGACTTCTTCGACACTAGCAAAGTTCTTTTACCAACTCTCTCTCTCTTTCTCTCTTTCTCTCTTTCTCTCTCTTTACTCTGGAAAAATCCTAAAAAAATTTGTTGATGTGTAGTCGAATTCATCTTTTGCAGGAATCAAATCAAATTGGTTTTAATTTGATGGTATGATATCAAATTCATCAAACGTGAATCAAATCAAATTGGTGTTAAGAAAAACATCTATTTATACGTATCCATGATAGCAAATGCTTAGGTTCCTCTCGGATCATATTTGAACGAACCCATGATAGTAAATGCTTCATAGTAAACTAATCCAGGAATTAAAAATAAAGGGGAATGAGTAGAGGAAAAAATTATGAGCTTTATGATCCAAAAAAACATAAGAATATCATGGGTTCGTTAAGGTGCTGCTTGATTCTTTCCTCAGGAATAGTTAAGGTGCTGCTTGAGTTTTATTGTCCTCCTTTAAATAAAGGATCATCAACTTCGTTTCTCTGAGACTTGTGCCCACAGGTCTTCTCTTCATCAACCGCAGACCAAAAGGTCTTCTCTTCTTCATCCGAGTTTCTTTGAAATGAGTTTCGATCTAAATCTAATCCTTTCTGTTTAGTTTATCCAGATGAATTTTGGATAAAAGTTTGTAATTTTCCTTGTGTGTTTTGATTGATTGACCGTGAATATATCATCACTTTACCCAGATTAATCTCGATTTGTATCTCCAAATTACTTGTTTTGATCATAATCCGTAATCCAAGTGAGAACAAAAAAAATGGCGTTTGTGACCACTGCTGAAGTTTGTGATGCGAATCAAGAGATGATTCATAGTGGCCAGCTCCGAGCTCTGCAATCCGTTTCATCTAAAAAATTCAAAAGATAATCATGTACTCCGATCATCATGTATTGCATCATATACTCTGATCACCCAAATCTATACTCTTATTTTCTTTCATTTCTATATTCTAAAATCACCTATAATTCAATATTCAAATCTCACCAAATCCCAAAACCCAAATCTCAAAATTCTGTCAAAATATCAATATCTCTCTAGAGTAAAAATGGACAATGACTTGGTTTTGGTAGGGTTTTTATTAAAAATGATTAGAGAATCACAAAAATTTAATCTGATTAACCTATAGTTTTGATTTCTTTAAATGACGAAAATACCCTCGATCGATCACTTAAAAATTAGTGGGTCGGGACGCGGATCCTAAAATATCCGACAACAGAAGAAAAAAAAACCCACGGATCTGTTTGTACTCTAGAATAATCTTTTTCGGATCCAGTATATTATTTCATTCAAGATTAGTTATTTAAGATCCCAAACAGAGTTATTTGTTATAGGCAAACACTCTTATTTCATTTTCCTTTAAGGTATTTAAATGAAAACCATAAATTTTAATTACCAAAAATTCGGATATTTCCTTAATTACCGAGATTCGATCTTAACAAATAATATTTTAAAAGGAATATTTTGTGATTCTAATAACCATAATAGTATCCTAAATAAAGCATAAATTGTTATGAATAGAGTTTAGGGATAAAGCTCTTGTGATTCTTATTGATTCAAACTCGAGGTTACAAGCATATATATAGTAGAGTACATAAACTGACATAAGAAGTAAAGGCCGAGTAAGGCTTCGACTAATGGGCCGAAGCTGTATGGACTGAGTATGGCCGATGGACCGAGACTCCATGGCTAGTATATGGGCCGGTCTAGTGAGTCCACTAAGTGTTTCACAACACTCCCCCTTGGACGAACAACCGTGCCTATGTTGGATGGGATCGCTGCAATGTGCTTAGGGTATGCTGCCTCATTAAAACCTTACCAGGAAAACCCATTGGGACAAAACCTTGGTGAAGGAAAAAGAGTACAGCACACATTGCTCCCCCTGTTCCAAACATCACTCCAAGTCCCTAAGTCTCCGCATCCCAATCTGGTGCGCGAGCTTCTTGAAAGTAGTTGTCGGTAGCGATTTGGTGAAGAGATCGGCTGAGTTGTCGCTTGACTGAACTTGCACTATCTGAACTTCTCCGGCCTTTTGTAGTTCATGTGTATAGAAGAACTTCGGCAATATGTGCTTCGTCCGATCTCCCTTAATGTAACCTTCCTTGTGCGATGCAGGCTGTGTTATCTTCATAAATTACGGTTGCTTCTTTGCTGTCTTCGACAATACTGCAATCCGTCCTGATATGTTGAGTCTTCAATCTCAACCATACATACTTAAACTTTCTTTGCTATAACCTGCATCAGCTAAAACCAACTAAAACCTTCTTTGTTATAGTTAGTAAAATATACACCCAAAATTAAATGTTCCTCCGTAGGTAACATACTTAATTTCACTCTAGTGCCTTTGGGTTAGTCAAGAACTAATTCTTGCAAGGAGGTTCACGGCAAAACTTATCTCTGGTCTAGTGTGGCTAGCCAAGACATTAACTCTCCTATAGCACTGAGCTATGGCATTTTAGGACTGAGAACTTCCTCATTGTCCTTCCTTGGACAAATGGATCTTTATCCAAATCAATGCTCCTAACAACCATTGGGCTAGTCGATGGGTGAGTTTAGTCCTCATTAAAACTCTTGAGTACCTTTTCTGTATATGCCATCTAGTGCACAAGGATACCATTGTTTCTGTACTCAAGCTGCAATCCCAAACAGAATTTTGTCTTGCCTAGGTCTTTCATCTCAAATTCCTTCTTGAGATATTCTATAGTTTGGGCGATTTCCCCAGAGGTTCCTAGGATGTTCAAATCATCCACATAGACTGCTATTATCATAAATCCTTTGTTTGCAAACTTCTTAATCAATATACATGGACTGATGGGGTCGTTCCGATAGCCTTTCTTTGCCAAATAGTCGCTTAATCGGTTATACCACATTCGACCACTCTGTTTCAGTCCATAAAACGATTTGTCTAGCCTTATGCAGTACTGTTCTCGAGAACCACTCTTATCTTTGACTTCTATTCCCTCTGGTAATCTCATATAGATTTCATTATCCAGTGGACCATATAAGTATGTGGTTACAACATCCATTAACCACAAACTACAGCCAGACTTATTAGATATCTAAAAATCGTTGCATCCATCACAAGGGAGTAAGTCTCCTCATAATCTACTCTTGGTCTTTGAGAGAATCCTTGTGCTTCAAGCCGTGCCTTATCTCACGCTTTTATTACTCTCATTTCTCTTTCTTACAAAGACCCATTTATGTCAAACTGGCTTTAATTTCAGGTGTTATCCTTAAGGTCGGACCAAACACACTACTCTTCTTCTAAGAGTTAAGCTCCACGTCAATAGCTTCTTTCTTTGCTTTGAGTGCACTCTAATATAGACGTGGGCTCTAGATCCTCATTTGGTTCAAGTGCTACCTTGTATGCAAATACATCATCGATGTCGACATCCTTACGGTTCCAAGTAATTCCAGACATGATATAATTGATAGATATCTCATCATTATCAATATTCTCAGGACCTAGAGGTTCAGCGTCCTGAACCCCATTCGGCTCCTTATCATTTGCCGCGGCCATGTCTGTACTCTCGGTAATTCCCTTAGCCTCGGTCTGACATGCACCTCTTTTACTCTTCCGAGGATTCTTATCTTTGGAACCTAACGGTCTACCCCGTTTCAAACGTGGCGTAGACTCTGTAGCAACTTGATTATTGTGTTCCTTCTGAACATCAATACGTACTGGTGCATTGCAAGCTGGTATGTACGATTTTGTCACCCTCTTCGGGTCAGCAAAGGAATCTGGCAATTGATTAGCTAGCTGCTGAAGATGTATAATCTTCTGAACCTCTGCATCACATGCTAGAGTTCGAGGATCTTGCCAATTTAAGGATGTTTGATTCCATGCTAATTCCTTTACCAGCTTGCTAGTCTCACCACCCAATACAGGGAATTCGGACTCAATAAATTGACAATCCGCGTATCTGGCCTTGAACAGGTCTCCTATCAGTGGCTCGAGATACTTTACAATGGTGGAAGACTCATATCCAACATATATTACCATCCTCTTTTGAGGTCCCATCTTTATTCTCTTGTGATGATGCATTCGATACATAAACGGCACACCCGAATGTCTTTAGATGGGATATGTCTGGCTCATGACCCGTTAGTAATTGGGAATATTTACTCTCACTAGATGGCTTGATGCGTATAAGCTCTACTGCATGTAATACCGTGTGTCCCCAAGCCGACACTGGAAGCTTCGACCTCATTAGCAATGGTCAAGCAATGAAGGATATCTAATCCGCTCTCTGTATTTGCGTTTAGTGAAGGATTCATCTAATCCATTCTCTGTATGTACATGTTCCATAGGAGGTTCCACACTTCCCCCATGGACATACCACTAATATTAAACGCTTGGGTTATATGCTCACCATCACTGTCTAGACTGGTGACGGCCTTATAATGAGTTTCCCTTGTGTACATGCTACACACGTGAGATTCTTAGGGATAACTCTTCTCTCTTAGGAGTGTGCCCATCGGCTTACGCATCATGTTAGGACCCGGATGGCCAATCCAGTCATGCCATAAAGTGAATTATTGAACATCTTGTTCATTTAACATTCTGTGCTTTGCCAAGTTAGCCTCTATCATGTTAATCTTAGCATGGTATAAACCAGAGGCTAGTGCAGGTATAGTCTCTAGGATCTTCTTTTGTCCTTTCACATTTTCTGTAATGTAGAGGAACTCTTTAGATCCTTCACCCTTGGTTTCCACATGATAACCATTCAATCTTATATCTTTAAAACTCAACAAGTTTCTCTTGTAGCTGGGTGAATATGAGGCATCACTTAATTCAATGTGTGTTCCCTTAGGCAACAACACGTGAGCCTGGCCGTAGCCCTCTATAAGATTAGCTATACCCGCAATTGTACTAACATTGGCACTTTCAAAATTGTGTGGCTTAATCCACTATCCACCACACTTATTTTCTTGTCCTTAGCCATTTCCAATAATAGACAAGAATTTAAACCACAATAATAATCCAATAAACATAGAAATTGAACCAAAGCTATATTTAGGCAACCAGAAATCTCATAATTTAATTGGTCATCATTCTCATGGCCAAATTTCCGTTACCATCGAGATGCACCAAAATTAGTTTCTGGATTCT
The DNA here is from genome assembly GCA_023657505.1 of Camelina hispida. Lineage (NCBI taxonomy): Eukaryota > Viridiplantae > Streptophyta > Magnoliopsida > Brassicales > Brassicaceae > Camelina > Camelina hispida. The sequence continues at coordinate 22,819,491 of CP094635.1, read as the reverse complement.
TTTCAAATTCTCTTGATAGAGATTAATTTTATGTTTAGGAGTTATGCATGTCTTTATCCAATGGTTCTCCATACCATATCTATGACAAGTGGACTTGGTCTTATGTTTCGTTTGAAATGACCCGCAGCCTTTCCCCCGACCACGGCCGAAGCCTAATTGGTTTCTACGGCCTTGACCATCATAATTATGCCTTTGGTAAGTCCCACGACCAGGACCACCATGTCCACTTCTTCCTCGGCCACGGCCACTCTTGTCCCTACGGACATAGTTAGACTCATTGGTCTCTTTTGGCTCTATAGGCTCTTGAGGATTTTTCTTAGTCATATAAACCTTGTGGGCTTCATTGCACTTTTCATCAATAATATCTCATTGTTTTGCTCATCTAGCATTAAACAAGAGTTTTAGGTCTGCGTAGGTTTAAAAAACCTTTCCTCGCGATATTGCTGCTGGAGCACAATGAAATGTTGAGAATGTCTTCTCCAACAATTCCATCTCAATGACCCTAATACCACACAACCTTAGGATTGAGACAATCTTTAAAAGCTCTGAGTTATACTCATCCAGGAATTTGAAATCCTGGTTCCTTAGGTTTTTCCAATCGAATTGAGCCTTTGGTAGGAGCACCATCTTGTGGTGTCCTATATTTGCTTTTAAGCTCTGTTTAAAGGTCAATAGGATCATCTGTTGTGAGGTACTGGTTTTATAAGCTCTCAGCAAGATAATCATTTGATATTTATATTTTTCAGTGCAATGATCATTGTTCTTAATGCATTCGCATAGATCATATTTGGAGATTATTAGTCTTTGACATTCATAAGATTTATGACATGCATCATATCATTAGCATGCGGTATTAGCTCCCGTTACCATGCATATAGGTCATGCGGATTTGCCCCGTTACCATGCCTTTAATTTGTTCATAGGCCATGTTAAAACATGCCTTGCCTTTTTCTTATAATTTTCGTGGTTTAATATGTCTTGTGTTTTTATCTCATAATTTTGAACTTAGGACATGCGATATTTGAGATCGAACCATGCCTTAGGCCATGCGATATTTAAGATCGAACCATGCCTTATCTTTGCTTATATTTTCGTGGTTTAATCTATGCACACAAGACAACAAAACTAAATAGGAACTAGCATGCATCAATTTCCTTATTTCTAGATAGGATTTCCTTTTCTTAAGTTTTCCTATTCACTCTAGGATTTAGTAAATATTGTTTTAGGGTGTTTTGGATAATTGTTATAATTAATTAGGAGTTTATCCTAACCAATATTTTAATTCCAATTTCAATGTTTTAGTTTTAGAAATTTAACAATTTACTAACAATTAATCGGATTCACCCTTAACACAAAACTAATAGTTTTAGGATAATTACTATGATTGAATTTCGGAAGTTTTCAACATCCTAAGAACAAGTCTATGAATTTCGAGTTTTGTGTTTTAACAATCCTAGAGATTAATTCATGCAGCCGAGTTTTACAAGATCAAGTCATGCTATAATCGATTCTATAAATTCTATACATGATCCGATTTCTATATGATGCATGAACAATCCAAGTTTTAAATATCCTAGAACAATTAGATCAATATTTATCTTATGAGTTTTGGATCTAACAGTTTTAGTTCTAGGTTCTTTATGCAACAATCAATCAAGCAAGCATAGACAATTAATCAATCAATCGGATTTTAAGCTTGATATATCTTGGTGCAATTCACAAACAATCTACCAATCCTATGTGACCGATTTTAAAGTTTATAGGATTAGAACTCTTAAGATTTGTTTGTTGTGTACTTGGATGTTTTAGGGTTCAATAGTTTTAAGTTCAAATTCGATTATGGCTCTAAGGGAGTTTTGATCTTGTTTACCTTTCACCAATTAGGGTCTGAGTGGTTTTGATCTGGGAGCTAAAGACCTCAGATTTCACTCACGAACCTCGATCAGAACCTCAACAGCTTCCCACGAACAGATCATGAACTGCTCCTTGTACCACGCACATCCAGGAACCGCGAACCTCGATTAGGTTTTAGAAGAACTTGATCACGAGCTAAGGATGCTCGTGTATAAACAGAAAGAACTTCGAGATCAAGAGAGAATCTCGAAGGAGATGAAGAACAAGAGGCGGTTTAGGGTTTTAGGGAAGAAGGAGAAATCGGCGGCTGCCTTAGGGTTTAGGGTTAGAGGTTATCGTGCTGATAACGTGTTATGAATAGAGTTTAGGGATAAAGCTCTTGTGATTCTTATTGATTCAAACTCGAGGTTACAAGCATATATATAGTTGAGTACATAAACCGACATAAGAAGTAAAGGCTGAGTAAGGCTTCGACTAATGGGCCGAAGCTGTATGGACTGAGTATGGCCGATGGACCGAGACTCCATGGCTAGTATATGGGCCGGTCTAGTGAGTCCACTAAGTGTTTCACAACATAAATCAGGATAATCTTTCCATATCTTTGTTCCCAAATTATTTCGATCTTCAATGCTAATTAAACAAATCAAACAACATTCAATATTTTAAGATTATAGAAACTAGAATATCTTAATTACATCTTCGATTTAGATTATATAGAAACTGGAAATCATACAATTAATAGCAAATGGAAACCAATATTGCATATTCTCAATCATTGGTATATTACTCGCATATTCCATATATTGCTAATCACTCACATACAACCCTAGGATCTCATTATAAGTCTATAAATACTGCTCATTCACCAGAGCTCATAACACCAAAAAAGCAAAACACACAAGCAGAAAATTTTAATTATAATCATTTTTTTTTTTTACTTTTCTAATACGTTCGCTCAAACTCTGTTTTGATTGTAAGGATTATTTATTTCATTAATTAAGTTATAGATTTACGCTATACTCTCCTATATCCAAACTACATTCTTATATACTATGAATTCTTATATACTATGAGTTATTTTATTCAGCAACAATCAATTTTTTGTTTTTTTTCCAGCAACAATCAATTTACATTTCTGAAATTTAGAGTTTTATACAACTTATGCAATGAAAATTGGTTATTAACCATTGCATCCCTAGCTTGATCAAAATTATTGAGCTATTACGGCTGATTTTGTTGTGTATTACCGGCCACCTATCAAGCAAATGCATTTTACTACAAAACTACTATCCAATATTGCGGTGAGTCTATTTCCGTGAAAAGCTACATTTTACAAACTACTTACTCTATTAGGATTTCCAATTTACTGTACCCAAATATATAAATAAACACTATATAAACAAAGAAAATAAGTCAAAATAAAAAACTACATTACAAAAATACAAATTACAAAAAAAGTAACTAACAAAATATATAATCCCGTGATGTAGCACGGGTATCACCTAGTACCAAATTAAAATTAAGAAACATATATTCTAATTCATATATCTTCATATATCAATTTATTATAAACTGAAATGATATGGGATCATTTAGTTAGCTCCATTCTTTTAAGGTATTGAGGTATTGTACTTGAGAAAAAAATGATGTTAAATCTGAGAATAGGAGACCATCAACAATCGATCACTTTCATATATTTGTCTACATGCATTCGTGAAAAAGCTATATATATGTACCCTTAGAATCGAACTTAACACATCAAATACAAGAACTCAAACTCACTTAGCTTCTCTCATATTCTACTCAAGCTTTCAATTTCCAGTTATCTATCATTTAAATAGAAAATACCCCATTTCCCTTAAGTTGAAACTTTACATATCCTTGTTAATCTTTCAAACCCCATAATATTATTACCACTAATGGAGAAGATATACAAAAGCTGGTGATGAGGACATCAAGGCATCATCAACCAAGGATCGTTCAGGAGACCCATCTAACCATACAGGAGTGTTAGCTAACACTTTCCCATGCTCGAGCACCCAGAGGATTAGGCGAATTTATATTTCCCTCAACTTTCCTAATTTGGCGCTAAATGCACTTAAGGAGTTCACACTGCAACAGATCATTTTATGTTCGTTTATCCACACATTTGAGACCCTCTAGCTGAAGAAGAGACACACTAGAAGCCCTTGGTTCGCATCCAAGTATAGAGGAGATCTTACTTTCCATCTTTGGCCAAAACTACATTTCTCTTTTGATCTCCAACGGCTAGGAAAATCAATGCACGTGATTATCATTTATTTTCTCCTATTAGAAGACCATAATGAGCTCACCACCCATCACCAACAGTCATATTCATTGTTGCACACAAAATCTCTCATTTATGTTATTTTTAAGTTTCCTTTCTTTACACTTTAGACCGTTTGTATTGAGCGTTATATAAGCTCTTCCATCATCATTGTATTATGCACCTTTCAATCATCTAAGAAAATACAAGTTTGTTTTGTTTTATTTAAAAAGTGTCTTTGTTTAAGCAAGTTTGTCTTTAAGTTTCATTTGAGAGATTCATTTGATTCTTGAGATTAAAGGATTAGGATTGTATGTGTGATTCAAACAAGTCTAGTTCTCCACCGATTGAGAGAGTCAATCAAGCCCACAGATTGAGAGAGTCAAACAAAGCAACACCACCACCTTTACTGTTGTATCCATCTTCCACCAACGCTTATTGATCAGTTCTTGATCACCGTTTGTTCATAAGATTGCGGAGTGATTCCGGATCCTATATCAGCTGGTCTCCGAGAAACCTGTAGTGATTTTCAGCAAGAATTCGTGCTGCATGTCTCACACAATCAAGACTCTCTTCCTCTACTTTGATGTGAATCCAACGATTTATGAACTCGGCTGCCAGGTAAGTACGATCTCGGGTACGGTCGTGAACGGACAGAAACTGAAAGCTTGAAGCATAAGTGTTAATCTATATATACATTTTTGGAGACATTTATAAAATAAACTAGATTAGGACACACGGTACACCGCGGAACAAAATTATTTATAACTAAAATATTTAAATTATAAGTTGTATTTGTTGGTTAAATATGTTATAATTATATAATAATTGTTAAATAAACCATATAATACCGCAATAGAAATTATTTTTACATAATATTTATTTAATTAAGTTAATTAGATATGTCTATTCTCTGATACCGATAGTGTTAACAAAATAATGAAATGATGTTTTAACCATGTAACACCGAACTAATGATTTTTTTTTATTTATATAAATATCAATAAAAACCCGTCCCGCTATATAACCCCGTCCCGAGATATTTTAACTCACACTATATCATCTTAATTTTTAATATTTATTATGTATCTAGATATAATATTAATCATATTTAACTTTTTAAAAGTTTTAAATATTTTCATATTTAATCTTTTAGAAATCTTTAAAATAAAGAATCAGAATAAACCAAATAAAAGTTCTTAAAGTTTGAATGCCTCATAAATCAAGCTTTCTACTCATTTGTATTCGGAATCATTTTGGTCTCTTTTATAGTATGACTCTGAACCATTACCCAATTTTTTTAGACGATGTGGGATATTGTACCCGTATTTTTTTATTCATCTATTGAGTAATATATGTCCGTTTTTAAAAATTTGTATTACATCATATGCAGGAAAAAAATCACAACTTTTATTAACTAAATGTATTATAGAATAATTCAAGATAATTTAAATATAAATTCAAATAAAAAATGAAAAGGAATCATACATTTATGTTTGAATGAGGTAGAGAGATTTCCTTATTTTTTTAAATCTTACCTTTAATTAATTTTAAAGTTTTGGTAACTAATATTAAAGTCAATATATTAAATGCAAAAACTTTCCAAAAAGTATTTTTGAGCAAAAAGTGCTGCAAAAATACTAATATAGATTCTAAAGTTAGCACTTATTTACAGATGTGCCATTGAGATTAAATAATTAATTTAATAAACACAATTAACTCTATTTATATTTATATTTAAAAGGTAACAAACATAATTGTAAATGTATACATATTTTATTCCCTTATTTTATAAGGAGGTGAATGAAGAAGTATTGTTAAAAATTTGAAAAACTGATTTGACAAAAAGTGACTTTTAGTCTCACATACTATATTTTACTTTCACGAGTTTTGTATGATAAGTTTTTGCGGATTGAAAATCTTTGAACATGTTGCGTGATCCGCCTAGCATGACGGGTTTGGACTACAGAACCAACACTAAAACTACTAGTTTATTTCATATACTATAGATTTGTAGTCATAGTTTGGAAAATTAACTTATAAATATTTAGTATATGAACTACAAAATATTACAAATACTACAACATATTCTTAATATTTCAAAAAAAAAAATATACATATAAAAATATACACTAACATACCATATAAGCATATATCTTTGTTTAATTATATAAAGGGCCCATTATAGAAAACAAAACTAAGTGTTTTAAAATTTTATATTTTATCTAATAACAAATTTAATATACAATAATTAGGTTATAAACTGTATAAAATGTAAGAAGAAAAAAAAATTCTAAAGAAATTATAAATTAATTAGATAAAATTTAATTAATTGAGAATTTGGAAAACTAAACAAATTAAAAATTATTATTTAAATGTATTAATTTATAATTTAGTCATGCGGTGTACCGCGGGTAAAAACCTAGTTTATATATTATATTTGGATAACCATTTTATCTATATTTATACAATATTTAACTGAAAGCTTGAAAAATAAGAGAAAATATATATTGATAAAAAATATACTGTGAGAAAATATATATGGACAAAAAACTATACTGTGAGGATAATGATTAAAAAAATATATATCTTTTTCGAAATTATATAGCAATCATTTATCCTATAAAGCACAAGTCACTGCACCAATAAAAACTTGACATGTCAGCAAAATCATACTAATTTAGAAAAAAAACGATTACATCTATCTTAAAAACATTTTTCTCTTTTATCACCCACGATCTCCACCTCTTCCACTTTTTTCTCCTCCAAAATCTCTACTAATTGTATCTATAAAATCTTTCGGATAGTCTACTAACCCTTTCAGTTTTCACATCGATTATTCTCTGAAATCAGGTACTTTCTTCATCGAACCAATTTACTAATATCCTCCTTCTTTTTTTTCCTCAGTTTACTGTCTCCTCTTTGTTCATCGATTATCTCATATTTCTTTTTTCAATTATGGTTCTAAGTTGATTCATTATCTTTACTGATTAATGTTTAACATGTTATTACCCATGTCCAGGAAACAAGAGTTAAGGGTTGACCAAGTTTGAAGATTCTCATTGTCGACGAAGTGGGTAAAGGTGCTAAGACAACTAGAAAGGTTGTTTTCAAAGAAATATTTATAAATCTGCAAGGTATTTCTCGCAGGATTTGTAAATTCATCATTGTTATTCAACCGTTATCTCAAACATCGGTTAGGTTAACCCCTTGATTCCATCTCTAACTATATATAGGTTATTGAAGTTAGCAGTTCCCTAACTATGACAACTAAAATATAAAGGTAAACTCATATTCACTTATTTTGTTTTTCTACTCTGCAAACATAGAAAATTTATCTTAGTAGTAAGGGTCAATTAATTTTGTTGGCATGTAAACACCCGTTCATACCTTATGCTCACTTTATGGATAATCATCCCTATGTTCTTTGTATGTAATCGTGGTTTAAAGTATCTCACCTTAATTGCTTATCACTTTCACAAATTGTCTCAACATTTTTATTTTTTCTTGGATTAGAAAATGCTGATTTTTTTTTATGCATAAGCTTTTTTCCCGTACTTCGTACGGGTCTAATACTAGTTTATATATATTGTATAATTTAGTTAGTGTACGAGCTTTACGGTTTACTCGCTACACCGAGAAATAAAAGAAAAAAGCTCCGGCAAGAGAAGAAAAAAGAAAAGGAGGTGCGCTAGGGTTAGAAAACTGGGTTGTGAAGTTGTTACTGATTTGAAAAAGGTATGAGATTCGACGGAATTCAATCCTCCTCCACGGCCGAGGACAGATTCAGATGCGATGGTCCTAAGGTTCTGCTTAGCCGGCAATAGGCTACTCAGCTAGGGCAAATTGAGTGATCCAGAATATGTGAGTCAACGTCAGGTATTTGATGATCAATTCGAAGAATACGAGATATCCTTCTTTTATTCATTCCTTTTTGGACTTAATTGTTTGCATCCAGTTGGGTACTGAACAATTTCTCTGTGGACTGGGACAGTTTTGACTACAAGTTCTTTGCCATCAAATTCAAGTGTGCAGGAGACCTTGATGATAAACGGAGCAATGAGGAGTTGCTTAATCTGCTCATAGACACAGCCATTAAAGAGAAAAACGACGAATTTGTAAGAGCTTGACCTTCCCTAAACTCGCTTTCTGAATATGCTTTTTGAGACATCTTCACACACTGATGTGCAACCGAAGAAAGCACGGCTACAGTTCTCTGGATTCTTCGACATCACAGCATCATAAACCCCTTGATCAAACTTCTTCAGTTCTTCAATGGCTCTGTTGTAGTCTGCGGTATTGAAACTTTTAGCAACTGCCCAAAATAGGTGTTTAGGCAGCTCTTTGCCCGGATATTCTCTCCTAAGGTTCCCATATATGTGGCGTGCACACATGCGATGTTCGACTTTGGGCAACTCTTGTTCCACAGCAATAAGCAGGCCCTATCATAAAAAGAGTAAGTGTCTCAAACTCATATGGGTAAGTATAAATTACGAGAGTAAGTGTCTCCAACTCACCTTTTGCCTGTCTGAGATGAGACTAAATCCTTCACCATCTCCAAGTTGCAAGTCTGTTTTAAGAAGCTTGATAAACCATATCCAACTCTCTGTATTCTCTATTGGCACAATAGCCCATGCAACAGGAAAGAACTGGTTGTTGGCATCTCGTCCGATAGCTGCCAAGAGTTGCCCTTTGACATCGTTCTTTAAAAAACAACCATCTATCCCAAATATGGGTCGACATTGAGCAACAAATGTCTTCCGGAGTGCTGCCAAACAGACGTAGAATCTATCAAACTTCTCAATACCTTCATCAGTTCTAATTGTTCCCACTTCAACAGTCGAGCCTGGATTAGAACTGACAAAAAATAAGCAAAGTTAGAGTAAGTTAGAGATGAGAATTAGTTTCGAAAAAGTAAATGCAAATCAAAAAAAAAAAAACTTACTCAAGTAGCTCTAGACGGTAGTCCTTTAGCCTAGCAAATTGATCATCATGTTCAGCTTGAATCATTGCCAATGCTTTTGTCTTGGCTTTTCTACATTGATCTGGAGTGACCACCAAGTTATAACGGTCCTCCATTATTGCTTGTATTGCCTTCGGCTTGAAAGTAGGATCATTCCTAATGTCATCCAATACTAACTTAGCAATGACCCCATCCTTCACTACCTTGCTATACTTTTTTGGGACACATGAATGGAAGTCATTGCAGTACATGACTTGGAATGTGTTCAGTTCTTTTTGAAAAGAACAGTAGAGTCTGAATTTGCAACCACCACCAAGAGAGCATATGACTTCCGATTTCTCAGATCCCCATCTTGAATACTTCACATTAGTTCCTTCCTTAAGCGCATACTCAACAACAGCTTCCTTGAACAAAGGTATGCTGTCAAATACCTGCCCCAATCTTATCTCTCCACTGCCTTTTTTGTACCTAAGGTGTTTCTCGGATCCACCATCCTCATCATCTGAATTCTGAGGAGTGGCCTCAGAATCACAAGCCTCATCTTCCTCATCATCATCTCCTCTACCGAAACAATCCTCCTCATCACCACCTCTAGGAGACCAAGCTATATCGTTGCCTTCACCATCTCCACCATCATTGACTCCTTCTTGACCAGCTCTATCATTGCCTAGATCTTCACCAGCTCCATCACCATTGTGTTCTTCTTCACCAGCTCCATCATTAGAAATCTCATCCTTCTCCATATAGAGTTCTATTGTTCTTGTCCACATCGCAGCTGAACACATTCTCTGGAAACTATCGGATCCATCATACAACAACTTCAACTCTGTGAACAACTCGTATGGGTATTTAAACCATATCCTTTGCCCAATCATAGACAACCCAATCGACTCCACCATGTTTGTAAATATTGTCTCCGCCTTGCATTCAATACTATGAGTCTCGCCTCCAACATATGCAATCACAACACCATTGGCGACTTCAAACTTTCCATTATAGTAGATTATGAATATTGGATCTTCAGTCTACAAAAACAAAACCAAATATTGTTCAAAACCGAGATTTTATCTAACACACACACACAAATCATACACGACTTATACAAACATCCACTATTATAACACATTTTTGATGCAATTACACAATCTATTAACTCAACAAACTATCCAATCGAGATTTTCTCTAACACACACACACGATAATCAATCGACCAACAATGAGGAGGATGAAAAGATTTTTCGAAAATTACTGGTTTGGAAATCTAGGTGCGACTTCCGAACCACCTTCATCCCCGGAATCATTGCCGTCGGCTTCAGGAAGACGATAATCTCCTTCAGATTGGGTCGAAATTGAAAACTCCCAATTTCTAGGGTTCTTCCGCCGTAGAGAGTTTCGGGAGAGAGGAAGAGAGATTTGAGAGACAAATAAAAAACGACGTCGTTTTGGCCAAAATTTTTCATTCTCCGTTTTGCCAAAACGACGTCGTCTGAAACGCTGTGCACATGTGGAATCCACGTCAGAATGCTTAAACGGAAGCTTAACAGAGTTAGTCGTGAAACACGTTTTTGTATTTTTTGGCACATAAATTATACTTGGTGTATTAGTTTCAAAGTTGGGGTGTGGAATTCAAATTTATAAAAACATAAGGTATGTTTAGGCCAGTTTATTAGTCAAATGTATGAATTCAACACAGGACTATTGTCGGGGTATGAAAAAGCCGTTTTTCCGAACAATTTCTCTGTGGACTGGGACAGTTTTGACTACAAGTTCTTTGCCATCATATTCAAGTGTGCAGGAGACCTTGATGATAAACGGAGCAATGAGGAGTTGCTTAATCTGCTCATAGACACAGCCATTAAAGAGAAAAACGACGAATTTGTAAGAGCTTGACCTTCCCTAAACTCGCTTTCTGAATATGCTTTTTTTCAGTTTAATTTTAGTTATCTTTTCTGTTTTCCAGTAGACAAAACTTGAGTTTGTGGATTATGTCATTGTAAATGTTATGCTGTGCAAGGGTTATATGTATTTTTATATCACATTTTGGGGCAAAGAACTTTTTCCTCACCAAATCCGGAGCTTAAACTTTACCAAGCAAAGCTGCGAGATTTTAGTCCGTATGGTTTGGCTAAGACCAACAGAAGAGTGATGTTGATGAGGTATGGTTTTTTATCCACAACTTAAATGCCTTTCAACATCTTCATGTTATTATTGTATTCCTTTTCTAAGTTGAAGTGGCTATCTATTTTCTCTATTGGATATACAACTTGGGATCTAGGATGACTTGTGAGTTTTCTTGTCTTAGATAGTTTTCTGAACTTACCTTGGATGCGTACATGTGTTGACTTCAGCTCCATGGGCTTCATGTTCCGATAGATTTTTCCTTTGATTACTTGAACACTGAAACTTCATAAGTTGGCCATGTCCTAACTGCATATGTTGTTGGTCGTATTATTTTACAGATTTATATAGTTTAGTGTGTGTGAAGAGTCGTGCGTGACTTCTGGATTATGTTACAACTGGTTATGTTTTGTGGAAAACTATTTAATGGTTGATTGGTAATGAGTGTAACTTTTGGTTGTAAAGATTTTGGCTGCATGGGCTTTGCAAAATTCTGACAGTAAAAACTTGTTTGGGTGATTTTTTGAATTTATAGGATAAATGATTAGAATTTAAAAAGAAAAAAAAAAGAATTCAATCAGACTCTTATGTTTTAAAAAAAAAAAAAAAAAAAAAAAAAATCAGTAGTCTGATTGGAATTTTGTTTTGACTTCTAAAACTTTTAAATAAAGCTACAATCCTTAAAAGTTTAGGCAGTCAAAACCTATACAGTCAAACCCAATAGTTTCAATTTTTTTACTCATCTTTTTTGTCCAATTTTGTTTCACTTTCTTTTGCATAAAACAATTTCATCATTATGCCCTGTACAAATAAGAGAAATGGATTCTAAAATGTAAGAACAAATTATAACAAAAGTTGTAGTTATTTGCTTTGAATCTGAACTTCAACGCAAGTTTAGGAGTACAAACACACCTCGGACAACATCCATCACCACTTGGCAGACCATAGGAATGCATGAAAGTCCGATTCCGGTCCATGTATTTTTTATAGCTAGTTCTTTTTTTTTTTTCGTAGTAAAAAAATTGGAGTTTTATGAGAAGTAATTATCTTTCATTCGTCAGTGTTAAATATTCTCAAACCCGAAGGCCTTCTTTCAGAAGAGAACTTGTTTGTACACCATCTCGCTATAAAAAATATGCTAAAAGACGTCATTTTTTCAAGTCATTTTGTTTACCGACGTAAAAATTTAGAATTACAAGGGAATAACGTCGTTTATATAACCGACTAAATTAAGGTCAAAAGTTAAAATTAAAAGGGGATAATTTTTACGTTTACTCCATTGTTTCCACTTTCCAGTATCACCACTCTTCGATTTTGAAGATTTTTGGGAATAAATTTTCATAGATAAATCTCGGTTCTCAATCGACGACTGATCTCTCTGAATCGGAGACAGCGTCACGGGGTCCGCCGGGAAACTCTATCTTTTGATATCCTTAATAAATAAAAGAAAATATTATATTTTTTTTTTATAGGAGAAAATATTCTGACAAGCTAAGCGTTTTCTCGTTTCCTCATGTACACTTTGGAAACAGCAAAAAAATATTTCTAGGGTTTCGAGCGAGGCTGGATATCCAACGGAGTTAGTTTCTCCGCCGCTAAAGAAGTCGGAGAAAGATCCGGAGGCAAAGGCAGATGCAGAGGTTGAACCAGAAATACGAATTCTCCGCAAAGGAGACTGGAACAATCCTGAATATATTAAACAGCGAGATATGTTTGAGGAGCAATTTGGAAAGAGCGAGGTCATTTGGGGTTTATGTCGATCTATGTCAGTCCTTTTGGAACAAAACTTGAGATTGTCAAGTATGTGAGTGCAAATGTACTTTGCGTCCTAGGTTTCTTGTTTTACATAATATTTTGGGTAAAAGATCTTTCACCCCCAAATCTAGAGCCAAAACTTTACCAAGAAAAGGTGACGAAATTTATGAATGAGATCGAGGTCAGTGAGTTTAGGCTAAGGCCAACACAAGAACGAATGATCAGTGGTTGAACATATGATTAATTTGATTTTGCTTCTTGAGTTAAATCAATGGTAAGCCATGATGACTTGTGAGTTGTGTCGCTCATTATTTGTATTTTGGATGCAGCATATATACAAGTGACAATGGCTTTTAATTTACTTCGTGAGCTTCCAGTGCCGAGACACTTGATCTGGAACAATTTACTGGTGAAGTAACTTAACGTACTCTCACGTTATGCCCTTATTCAGGGCGGGTCCTAGGAAAATAGTGGCCTAAAGCAATTTTAATATGTAGTGTTTTCTAAATTTATGAACTATAAATAATATAATATTAAAAGTTAATAACAAAAGAAAAATAAAAATATTGCCTATCTGGGGTTCAAACCACTAACTTGGATGTATTTTGAGACTACATAACCATCTTGCTAAGAGAAATTCTTTAAAAGCTTATCCAAAAAATTAGAATATAAGATGTGGTCTAAAGCAGATGCTTTGGCGTCCTTATTGACGGGCCGGCACTGCCCTTATTTACTAACATATCAAAAACATTCAACTATATGAAGAGTGACGTCAAATATACAACAAGTTGAAGTTCTGTACAAAGAAAATGTAATAAAACGCTCATGAGAAAAGAGCCCTAGTGTTTTAGAGAGAGGACGATTAGTGTTTTAGAGAGAGGACGATGCAACTTTTTTTTTTTTTGGACAACAAGATGCTTTCATTCAATAAATCAAACCAAATTAAGCTACATCTGAGACGAAAATACGATTCCTAAAGCAAAATAAAATCTTTTATCCTATAAACCACAAGTTACCTCTCCAATCAAATTAAGGGCCTGATTAGTAGCCTACTTTTAAGACTTTAAATTTTTTTTAAGTCATGACAGCTAATTTTTTGCCAATCAGGCTTTTTTGGCTTTTAAATTTTTTAAAGTTTTAAAAGTCACCTTTTTTTTTCTCTTCCTTGTTTCCCTTTTCTTTTTAAAGCGTCAAATTCATGCTTTAAAACAAAACAATTTTTAAAGCATTCTTTTTTTTCACCCTTTTATGGCCCTGATTGGCAGGAGACTTTTAAGACTTTAAAACAAATAAAAGACTTGACAGCCAATAATTTGCCAATCAGACTTTTATAACTTTTATTTTTTTTAAAGTTTTGTAAGTCACTTTTTTTATTTCTCTTCGTTGTTTACTCAGAATTTTTAAAGCCTCAAATTCAGGTTTTAAAATTAAACAAATATAAAAACTTTATTTTTTTTCCTCCCATTATATTTAAAATCTCTCCACAAGTTTATATATATATTTTACATAATTTTATTTTTATAAATTAATTTTTCTTATTTTATTCTCTTTCTTTTAAGATCCATTTCAATTTTTTATTTTCATTATTATCATTAATATCATTATTTTAATATATTTTAATAATAAATGTAACAGTTATCGATTTAAAAGTATTTGTTACCAATCAAATTTTAACAGTTAAAGTTTTTAAAGTTTCTACAGTTAAATCATTTACAGCCAAATTCTCTACAGCTAAAATTTTAAAGTTAAAGTCTTTACAGTCATAAGTAACAGCCGTTACCAATCAGGGCCTATATTTAAAAGCTTTTCAAAAGTATATATATAAATATTTTACATATTTTATTTTTATAAATTAATTATTCTCATTTTTTTCTCTTTCTTTTAAGACCCATTTCAATAATAAAATTTTATTTTTTCATCATCATCACTAATAATACTATAAAAGAGTTATTAGTGATTATTTTCTTTTTGCATTATTTAAAATTTAATAAGCTAATAAATTGATGTCTACAATTTCAATTATTTATTTCTTATTCTTATAGTTGTTTGTTTTTAATTAGTTTTCAAACAAAATTTCATATTTGATTGATTTATATTTTTAAAATTTTTTAATTTATCATTAATAAAAATTATTTTGCCATTAAAGTGTTATATAAATTAATTTCTGACATAATATATATTTATTATTCATACTTAACAATCATATTTTAACAGTTAAAGTTTCTACAGTCAAAGCATCTACAGCCAAATTCTCTGCAGCTAAAATTTTAAAGTTAAAGTCTCTACAGCTACAAGTAACAGCCGTTACCAATCAGGGCCTAAGTTACATCAGATTTTTTTCTTTTTAAATAAAAAAAAAAACAAAACCCATTAATTAGAAAAAGTAAATATATGGGCGATTTATCAATCTTTTTACTATTAATTTTAAAAAAAAATATGTAATCACCTAAATTTATGCAACCACTACCATCGTGTTCAAAAATCAAGATAAAACCGTTCATGGTTTATAACTGTTTCATCTCCTATTTAACTCTCATTCAATTCAATTTCTTTTCCTACTTGATCTTCAAAGTTTTAATTTTTTATTCTCATTTCTTTTCTTCATAACCTTTAATTTATTCATTTTTTTGTTTCTCATAATTTATCTGATCATTATCTTTTTGTTTCTCATATTCATCTGATCATTTTTGTTTTATTTTTCGATTTTGGTAGTCTTTCTTCCTCTACATCGGTTTTTGTGAGGTTGCTCCACAGGCTAACCAAAATGCAAAAGTCTATAGACAGGTTTGTGACTAATCTTTGTTTATTTTAATTTTTCTTTATCTTATACTAATTCTCTTTAGTTTTATTGATTCAGGTTGAATAAATGAAAGATTAGAGCTCCAATATTTCAAAGATAAACCTGGAATAATTATTTGCATGGAAGTTATTCTCAAGATGATGAAGTACACAAACATAAAGTTAAACGCAATTAGTTTGTTTATCAATTGTATCTTTATTTATCTTTATAAAATAATCTGATCCAAACATTTCATAATTTATTTGAGATGAGAGATAGAATTGATTCGAGAACACCAAAAAATTACATGAAGGAGAGTACATGTTGTAATTTAAGTTTATTGACTGATGATTACTCATTGACGGTTGCAGATATTACCACCAATCCACGAAGTGCAAAACAAAGGGATAATTCTGAGATGAGCTTGGAAGATCAAAACTGTAGAGAAAATAAGTGTAGTTAGATTTAAACAAATTTGTATATTTTTACAATTTGTGATAAACTATCTTTCTTATATTTTTTACATTGTTAATAATTTTACAGTCGTTACATGTATATTAGAATTTGAGTCCATCAAATTTTAATATACCTGGGCTTGCCCGGGTGATAGTACTAGTACATTACATAAAACGTGACAAAAAAAAATTCTAACACAGAAAAAAAGAGTACCATTACAGAATAACACAAACCCTTGTCGTTATAGCCAAAGTTGAGCCATAATTTAAGCCTCTGATTAAGGTTGATCTAACAACCTCAAAAGATCTTGAAAAGCACATTTGGGCACATTTAGGCAGTGGTTTCATTGTGTCTTATGCAACTTAAATAACGCAAAACTTACCTCGGACACAAATGTAAGTAGAACACATAAGAACAATTTACGATTACTAGAATTGGATTAGCCTTCATATTATATAATTTTTTTGGTTGCACATGTCTAAAATTTTCTAAATTCCGATAGACATTTTAGGAGTTAGACGTTGGATCACCCCCGGTCCGCCCCCTTAAAGCTAGGGCTCAGCAATATATTGCCTTTCTATAAGAATAATGAATTAAGAACTTCTTCCGTCTTTTTTTAATCTCCGGATTCGTTTAAAAGGGATATCTAGGTTAAGACCATGGCTGGCGTCGGCGACTCATTCCGGTCCGATGAGACGGCGATCGATTCTCCACTGCAGAAGAAGCCAAAGATAGAGGAAGCCAAAGCCAGTGATGCTACGGTGGCGAAGGCAGAGGAAGATGAAGAAGAAGAGACACAGCCTATTATACTGGATTCCTTAAACTTCCGCGGAAAGATAATCCGCTATGGCGGATTCTTGGACGAGCGGGAATGTAATAGACAGCGAGATCTCTTTTTCAAACAATTTTCAGAGTCCGAGGTTATCTCTAGAAATCCCTAACCTAAATCAGTTATGTAGATCCCTGTTTCTAAATAGATTTGTATGTGAGTTGGATCAATAATTTCTGGGCGTGATTTGTAGAGGACATAGAGCCTTATTGTTTGCTCATATGCATCCACTTGGGTACTCATATAAGTTTCTCTTTTGTATTCAATATTGACTTTAGGGTTTTGATGTGGACTGGGACAGCTTTGACTACGCTTTTAATGTTATCAACTTCGATTGGGGTCCAAATGTTGATATTAAACTAAGCGATGAAGAGCTGATCGAGCTGCTCATACAGTCAGTGCCGTGCCCACGTTTATTGGGGCTTAAGGCAAGCTTAAAAAATTGAGGGCCATTTTAATATTTTTAAAAATTAATCAAATATTAAAAAATCAAAATTAGTATTAAATAAATATTTCAAATTGAAAATTATAGAAATTATTCGTAAACAAAAATAAAATAATCTAAAAAAACTAAGACATAATCGTTTTTCCTTCTATTCAGTAAACTCTTTTATTAATTTCTCGTAATCTTTCTTCTTTATTTTTCACAAGCTTACTCGCGATTCCTTCATAATTTAAAGGTATTGTTTTCTTTTTGCATATTATTTTAAATATATCAAAGAAGTAATACATGAGTTGTTTAGGTAATAATAAGACTCCTAAAACCATAATAATACACCATAATTTTCGGAATTGAAGGTAACAAAAAAACTATAAATTTTGGGGGCCTGAGGCAAATGCTTTTTTTTTATGTCATAGGCACGGCCCTGCATACAGTCAGCCATTAAAGAACACGATGAAGAAAATGTACGTACGTTAAGAGCTTTGTCTTCCTTATTTCTTTCAGCTTCTACTTATCTTTTTGTGTGTTTTGGTTTTTCTCTGCCAGGGAACACAGCTTAAATATGTCAAATACGTCAGTGCAAATCTAACACCCTGCAGGGGTTATAATTTTTATATTACATTTTTGGCCACTGATCTTAAATCGTCAATTCAAGAGCCAAAATCTTACCAAGCAAAGGTGTACAACTTTCGTGAAGAGATCGCTGTTGATATGGTCAGGGTTAAGCCTACATAATCATCAAGTTTACAAGGTATACTGGTCACTTTAACCTTCTGTTGTAACATCATCAATTCATCACCATATGATTCATTCTACTAGAATGATTCTAGCTTCTTGTTAAATTGTGGACCTGGTTTCCTACAAGATTACCTGAATCTAATTTGTAATCTTTGCTGCATTACAGGTCATTCCGAGGCGCTTCAAGTTGCAATAAGAACAATAAGATTATCAGAATTAGATTGGCCATTAAAAACAATATTTCATGCTAAACAAGTGGCTTCGGTTCTCTACTCTAGGAATTTTTTTTTAAATAGTTTTTCTTCTAATTCAATCTCACTATTAATACATATACATGCAGGCATTCAGAAATAAATACATATACATGCAGGCATTCAGAAATAAAATGATGAGAGTATAAAGAACTCTCTTTCATCTTCTTCAAAATTACTTAATCACCACTATGACACACTATCGTTTATCCTGTACAGGATAAACATGTTTAGTCCAGGGGCGGACCCAGCATAAAATATTAGTGGGGGCAAAGGGGTATCGAACCCTTAACCTCATGGTAATTTTGAGTTAGTCTAAAGCCATTTTGCCGTTTCAATAAGCTTGTTTAGTGTCAAATTTTTTTGTTTTTTAACAGTTACTGGTGGCAGTTGCCACCACAATCCACAACGTGGGTCCGCCACTGGTTTAGTCTATGTTTGTTGTTCAACCATTTGGGTCTGTTCGATTTTGGATATAGCGTTTAAAGCGAGGACATATTTTTGTAACCATGTTTCAATAATAAAATTATTTTGTAAATTATATTCTGTGTTTTGGAATACTTCTTTGCTTATAATAAGTAAAGTTTTGTTAAAATTTTGTTTTGTCTACTTCGTTGTTAATAATATTTTGTTAAAACTTGCCAAATATCGTACACTGTGTCACATTTATATATAAACGTATTGTTGTATTCGTATATAAAATACTTTAACAATATATGGGTTAATCTGCAAAACTATGATTACCGGTCCAAAATTAAGCGGGTTAGAGTTAACATAGTCTTATAATGTTGTAAATCATGTGATGGAACATGTTAGAGTTTATATATAACAATAAGAAGGATTTTTACATATCTATATATAATAGCAAACCCACTTTTTTGTGTCAACTTTTAATCCAACGGATGAGATTGGTTTCAGTTTTAATCCAACGGTTTAAAATTACTAATCGTGTTTTTTCATCGCACCCTCATCTTTCAAAAATCACACCTCTTAGTCTTTGCATCTCTTTGTTGTACCTCCTGGTTTCAAAAATCACATCCATTCATTTTTACACCTTTTAAATCACACCTCTTAGTCTTTGCATCTGTTTGTTGTACCTCCTGGTTTCAAAAAAATCACATCTATTAATTTTTACACCTTTTAATTTCACACCTCTATTTGTTACACCTCTTTGTTGTACCTCTATGTCTTACACCTCTTTGTTGTACCTATTATTCATGTATTTTCATTACACCCCCATCTTTCAAAAATCACACCTCTTAACCTTAACATTTTTTTATTTCATACTTCTATGTCTTACACCTCTTTGTTGTATCTCCATGTTTCTCATCTATTAATTTTGACACCTTTTTATTTCACACATTTATGTCTTACACCTCTTTGTTTATTATATATTAACTTTTTTGGACAACATAAGTTTCAAAAATTGTTTTCTAAGTACTAAAAGATTGTTTAATTGAAGTGTTTTTTAACTAACAAGCATCAATCTCTAATTCAAGGTAATTTAATATTTTCGCTGACCTGTAGTGTTTCTTTGGTTAGATTATTATTATTGTTAGTCGACACTACTAAGTTCATACATTAATCTTAGTTTTGTAAACTTTTACTCTCTTCAATATTTTTAGTCTTTCCGGTTTTCATGTTTTTGATCCGTTGAATAAATATGCGTGCTATATTTTTTTGCATGACTAATGTTTCTAATTCTCAATGTGCAGATTTTATTTTTTGACTTTCTGGAAAAACCAAAACCAAGATACGAGAGGCACGGTGATATGCAGTGATGCTAAGCCAAAAATTTTTAACAAACATGGTATAATTATAAATTTATATATGTTTCTATTATTTAACCTATTTATTTTTTTGAACAAACATGGTATAAATGTTATAAAAAAAATTATGTAGGATGTCCATTATATATAAATGATCCAGGTTAGTTTCCATTCTTTTGTAAATAAAGCTTTTAAAATTTTAGTTGAATTTTAATTTCTAATACTTTCTGAGTATCAAACATTTTGATAATATATAGAAATATTACAAATGAGCATGAAAATAGAGAGTGTCGAAGAAAAAGTCAGACATACTTGTGACAACACAAAATCAAACTCTAAAAAGCGTAAGCACGAACAAATGACAAGTCAAGTTAGAAAAAAATATCTATTAAAGGTAAATTATTTAGTCTTTGATGACTTTCTAATTAATCTGTATATACAATTTTTAAAAAACATAATGAATAACAGTCACTTTTAGAGTGATCTGGAATCTGCCAAAAAAAAAAAATGCAAGTAATTTCTAAAATTAGTGTTTAACCCAAAGAAGAAAACATCAAAAGGTGAGATATTATTATCACATGTTTCACCACATCGACTTTGTTTTCGCTGTTGTTGATTGAAGAACATGATGGTACCGATTCATAGACATAAGTGGGAAATCAATTCCTAATATATGATGGATACAGAAATAAACTTCAATCTAGTGAAAACCGCACACACTTTTCCATCTAGCAGTTTAAAATTGATAATGATCCCAACATTTGCAAATTATTAATTGTGTCTTTTTGTCGTGCCTCCATCTTTCAAAAATCACACCTCTTAAGTTTTGCATCTTTTTGTTGTACCTCCATGTTTCAAAAATCACATCTATTTATTTTTACACATTTTTTATCTCATACCTCTATGTTTACATCTCTTGGTTGTACCTCCATGTGTAACATCCGCAAACCAGATTTTGTGTTTTTGGAAGGAGTGTCGATCGACACCCTTGTGGCATCGATCGACACCCCTTTTTCTGGGTTCGACCGGTTTGATTTAATTGCCGAATTGGTTCGGTTTGGTTCAGGGAAATCCCTAATTCGTGTCTTAAAAGGGAGAAAACGACCTAGGGTCGTGTTTTTGTTGTTCAGTCGCCGTTTTTGAGAGAAAAAGAGAGAAAGGAGAGTTCTTGAGTTCCTAAGAGAGATTTGGTGAGATTCCTTGCTGTTCTTGAGAGTTTTGGAGCTGGGAACGTGTTAGAAGCTTGCTAGGAGTGAGGATTTCGTTTCTTCTGCTCAGAATCTTCTTGAGAAAAGGTGAGTGCTTGACCATGGTTGATCTAAGCATGAGATCTCCTTTGTTTTGTGTGATTCCTTGTTGTTTGTGGTGTGCAGGTTTGTGACGTGGAATCATGGCAATGAGGAGGAGGATGATCTAGGGTCTCGTTTGTGTGTTGTTGGTCTTTGCTATATTGTTTATGATGGAACCTTGGTTAGAAATATGCTAGGTTGACGGTTAGTATGGTTAGGATTGTTATTGTATTGATGTTGTAATGGTTCTGTATGGTTGGTATGTTTCCGCTGTGTGTATTCGTTGTTATTGGTTGAAAGAGGAGTTGTGATTTGGGATGGTCTAGTTAAGTAGTATGGGCTGCTTAATTATATATTGTATTTATTATTACTATTAAAAAAAAAAACGGGTCGGGTTGTTTCACCATGTTTCAAAGATCACATCCATTAATTTTTACTCCTTTTTATTGCACACCTCTATGTCTTGCACCTCTTTGTTTATTATATATAAACTTTTCTGGACAACATAAACATGTTTCGAAAAATTATTTTCTGAGTATTTTCAAAACTTACAAGTTAACAAATAAAACTAAAGAATTGTTTTATTGAAGTGTTTTTTAAAATACATAATAGCAAATCTAATTTTTTGTGTAAACTTTAATCCAACGGATGAGATTAGTTCCACTTTTTCCTCTAACGGTTTAAAATTATTAATGATCCCAACAGTTGCAAATTATTAATTGTGTCTTTTCGTCGTACCCCCATATTTCAAAAATCACACCTCTTAATTTTTGCATCTCTTTGTTGTACCTCCATGTTTCAAAAATCACATCTATTTATTTTTACACTTTTTTTATTTCACACCTCTATGTTTACACCTCTTTGTTGTACTTTCATGTTTCAAAGATCACATCTATTAATTTTTACACCTTTTTATTTCACACCTCTATGTCTTACACCTGTTTGTTTATTATATAGAAACTTTTTCTGGACAACATAAACAAGTTTCGAAAAATTGTTTACTGAGTATTTTCAAAACTTACAAGTTAATAAGTAAAACTAAAGAATTGTTTTATTGAAGTGTTTTTTAATTTTTAAATATATAATAGCAAACCCATTTTTTTGTGTCAACTTTAATCCAATGGATGAGATTAATTCCACTTTTCCATCTAACGGTTTAAAATTATTAATGATCCCAACAGTTGCATATTATTAATCGTGTCTTTTCATCGTGTCCTCATCTTTCAAAAATCACACCTCTTAAGTTTTGCATCTCTTTGTTGTACCTCCATGTTTCAAAAATCACATCTATTTATTTTTACGCCTTTTTTATTTCATACCTCTATGTTTACACCTTTTTGTTGTACCTCAATGTTTCAAAGATCACATCTATTAATTTTTACAGCTTTTTATTTCACACCTTTTTGTTTTTGTTACTCTTTGTTTATATAAAGTTGCAATGTTTTGTTCTGTTTTTTACTCGAAATGTAAAATTAACAATGTTAATCATTTTAAGTTTTTACTTTCCCGTGCGGTAACGCACGGGCCGACATCCTAGTATATTATTAAAAGAAAAATATTTGACTACAACACATACATACTTTCACCATTTTTTGTGATAAGAAAATAAGAACTATTGCATATTTTACCATATTTTATGTTAAATACTAATGTAGACTAATAAAAAAATTGTTGTGCAGAATTTTCAATATAAGAAAACAAATATGAAAACCAAAACAAAATCACTTATATTGACTCATAAAAATTAGCACAAACAAAAAACAACATTACCTATTTACTTTGATAAATAGTAAAATTTTGAAATTTAATTACGGTAAATTTGATGACACGAAAAGTAAAAATACAATATTATAAATATTGAAAATACATTAAAAAGCCAATCTACTTTTATTCGCTCTAAAACTCTAAAACCTCTTATATTCGGTCTCTTTAAACTCTTTCTACTTTTTGAAACTTGAATTATGGTAACTTGTTCTTGTTGTATTTGTTTTTGAACGATGGTTAGTTTTGGTTAATTTGGATTGTTTTTTATTGTTTCGGGTAGAATGTTATGGTTCGGGTATTTAGAAACCGAACCGATTATTACCCGATTTTTTTTTGTTTTCATATTAACTATCCGAATCAACCTGAACCGAATGAATACCGAAAAGAAACCGGTCTGATTAGGATAGTAAATTCACTATCCTAATTATTTGATCCGATTATTTAATAACATATATATATATATATAGCTGGTGAAAAAAAAAAAAAAAAAAATCTTCTCATCTTCTCAATTGGGGGGAAAAAAAAAATGTCGATCGAGGCTAGAGACACGACAGAGTTTGTTTCTCCGCCGCTGAAGAAGGCGAAGACAGATCCGGATGCGAGGGAGTTGGTTTGTCCGACAGATGCGGAGGAAGAGGAGATCGAAATCCCCGCAATGCGAAATCTCCGGACAGGAAACTGGGACGATCCTGAATATGCAAAACAGCGAATGATCTTTGAGAGGCAATTTACAGAGAGTGAGGTACGGTCCATAATCGTTTTTTATTATTAATTAATTAATTAATTAGAATCAGATGTTCAATTTTTTGTTTTCTTAATGATTGTTTTTATTTAGGGTTACGATGTTGATTGGGATAGTATGGACTACAACTTCCCGGGCAGCATAGTCGATTCGAGAGGAGATTATGATGATCAACTTAGCAATAAGGAGTTAATGAAACTGCTCATAAATACAGCCATTGACGAAGCAAACGAAGAAAATGGAACAAAACTTAAGCTTGTCAAGTATGTGACTGCAAATGTAGTGGCCGCCAAAGGTTTTCTGTTTTTTATAACATTTTGGGCAAAGGATCTGTCCGCACCAAATCCAGAGCCACAATGTTACCAAGCGAAGGCGCTCTGGTTTATGGGTGATGTCGATGTTTGTGAATTCAGGCTCAGGCCAACGAAATAATTTGAGCCTCTGATCACAGTATACTGGTTGATCTAACAACCTCGTAAGATCTTGTAGACAGGGCCGTGCCTATGACATAAAAAAAAAGCATTTGGCTCAGGCCCCCAAAATTTATAGTTTTTTTGTTACCTTCAATTCCGAAAATTATGGTGTATTATTATGGTTTTAGGAGTCTTATTATTACCTAAACAACTCATGTACTACTTCTTTGATATATTTAAAATAATATGCAAAAAAGAAAACAATACCTTTAAATTATGAAGGAATCGCGAGTAAGCTTGTGAAACATAAAGAAGAAAGATTACGAGAAATTAATAAAAGAGTTTACTGAATAGAAGGAAAAACGATTATGTCTTAGTTTTTTTAGATTATTTTATTTTTGTTTACGAATAATTTCTATAATTTTCAATTTGAAATATTTATTTAATACTAATTTTGATTTTTTAATATTTGATTAATTTTTAAAAATATTAAAATGGCTCTCAATTTTTTAAGCTTGCCTTAAGCCCCAATAAACGTGGGCACGGCACTGCTTGTAGACAACAACACATATAGAAACTAGGAAGTGATTTCATTCTGTACGCATCTCTTTCTGAAAACCTAAAAATAAAGTGAAACATTACGAAGGCACAAATATGCAAGTGGAGTGGCATCACGTACGAATAGAAATTCTGAAGAACCAATGTACCCTTTTGTACCTATTTTTCCATTCTGCAAAACAGGTGGCGTCAGTTATTTTCATTAATCACCACTGTCATGTTTTCTGTTTCAGTTATTTTTATGATCTCCCAAAAGAGATGGATTTTATAGCTCTCAGGACATTTTATTAGATACAAAAGCTTGATCAGTAATGTAACTAATATAAATTATTGGCCCTGCATAGTTTAGACAGATAAGGAAAACTAAGGATTAAAGATAGAGAGCCACGATTGTCACTTTATTATAACCTTCAACTCAAGTTAATGCAAGAGCAGGTTTGGAAGATGACTTCTGATTAACTAGGAGAGTTACCCATGCTCCTGTGTGGACAAATGTACTGATTATAAACAATAATTTTAAAAGTTGATTTTTATTTTGTTAAAATTAAATATTTTTTTCTTTTAGATTTATTAGTAAATTTATATTTTTCTAAAAACATGTATGATAGTCATCTAAAAATTTTAGTTTTGTTAAAAAACAAACTATAGTAAAAAGTGCCAACCCCATTAATGAAGTCTCAAAATATTTTGTTATTTTTTTTGAGGCCAATTAACAATTTTTTAAAAAAAACTTAAATATACTAGTTTAACATCTTAAATTTCACTTGATCTTTTGATATTTTAAAAAGTATACGCTTCCTTTTTTATTAAAAAAAAACATATATAATTTGGTTTCCAAAATAATTCAGTTACAAATTCAAAAAAAAAAAAAAAAACAAATATGAATTGTTTGTGTTTTTTTTACCTTACTCAAATCTCAGCCCAAAAGTAATTGTGTCAGTCTTTCCATCTCTGATTGATGGTTGTCGATTCATCTCTCATATCTGCTCTGTTCACTCTAATTTGTATATTCACTACATGAAGAACATAGATCAAACTAAGATTTGGGATCCGGAATTGACTTTTGGTGATTCCATTGTTTGGGTGATGAGTTTAGGACTTCATCGTTTAGACTATTGTTGTGTTGTCGTATTGAAATTGAATGAGGGTTTGATCACTTATAGGCGACAATATATCATTGGCAATGGTCAGATATGGAGTTTGAAGAATGTTTTCACAAAACTTAGATGGAATTTATTGTCATGATAGGGTCACAAGAAATTAGTGTTGGTTTTGATGATGCTCATGTTACATTGTTGAATGAGTTTGATCAAGAGATGGGGGCGATTGTGTTTATTCCCGCGGCAATGGTTTTACATTTGCAGAGTCAAAAATGTCAGATTGGACTAATTCAAATTCATCTCTTTTTGAGGGTTGTTGTTGGTCGAAGTATGAGACTACACAAAGTATTGGAGCCTTCCCTAGTGAGTTTTATAGTTTTGTTGAATTTTATCCAGAAGATTGTCTCAAAGGTTGTTATGGTGGAGATACTATTTGTCAATATGTCGAAGAATCTTACAAAGTCGAGATATGTTACAAAGATTTTGGTACAGAAGCATTGGTACTATTATGTCTATATTCCAGAGCTAAGTTTGGACACATCAGGTTTAAAGTTATGGTTTTGTAAAAAGTTCAGCCACAAGATGCTGCATGTAAATTATAACAAAGAAAAATCAAATATGAAGTTGGACAATAACCGATCATGTGAATGGTTAGCGAGTAAAACTACTCTTCGGAAAGCGTTGTCAATCTCCTTTCTGCTGTATTTTTCTTTGTGTATAGCGCATACATCTGCGTATGTAATAATTGTGTTACAGTAGTTCTGTAAACGTCTTTGTAAGGATCTTTGAATTTATTGAAAGTATGATTTGTGGAAAAAAAAAATTAAGAGAGTAACCAAAGGGGGTGTCGAAATTACCATAATACTCTCAGGTGGCTGGAGGTGGCTGGCCGGCGGAAACTAGCTGGCCGGCGGGAGCTAGCTGGCCGGAGGTGGCTGGTCGGAGGCGGCTAGCCGAAAGTTGCTGGCTGGAGCGGTGGTAGGAGTGGTGGGCAGTGGCTGGTGGTGGTAAGGTTAAATTGGACATTAATATATATAATATAGAGAAAATAAGGCATTGATAATGGTCATAGAGTTAATTATAGATTTTTTTTGGTTATTAGTGCCAAATTCCCTTGTTTTTATTTGTTTCGGGTAGAATGTAATGATGGTTTGCGTTATCTAGGAACCGAACCGATAACTACCCAAAAATAATTCGGTTGTTTGATTAATTATCTGAACCAAAAACGATCCAATTAGATTCTTATGAATAGTATCGAAACCGAACCGAATACACAACTGGGGAGAAAATAAAAAAAGAGAGGATATGTCGAACGTGGCTGGAGACCAGAGAGAGTTGGTTTCTCCGCCGCTGAAGAAGGCGAAGACAGATCCGGATGCGACGGAGTTGGTTTGTCCATCAGATCCGGAAGAAGAAGAGATCGAAATCCCCGCAATGCGAAATCTCCGGAAAGGAAACTGGGACGATCCTGAATATGCAAAACAGCGGAGGCTCTTTCAGAAGCAATTTAAAGAGAGTGAGGTACGGTCAATAACCGTTTTCTATATATAATTGTTAATTAGCATCAGATGTTTAGTTTTTGTTTTGTGGTGCTTCAGCCTTAGTAGTTTATAATATGCCTTCTTCTTGTTTTTATTTAGGGTTATGATGTTGATTGGGATAGTATGGACTACAACTTCCCGGGCAGCATAGTCGATTCGAGAAGAGATTATGATGATCAACTTAGCAATAAGGAGTTAATGAAACTGCTCATAAATACAGCCATTGACGAAGAAAACGAAGAAGCTGTCAGAGCTGCTAACTCTCTTACCTATTACATATATTTTTTTCTCTCAGCTTTCTAATGTGGTTCCTCTTTTTCAATTTTACACTCTCTTTTGTGTGTGTGTGTTTTTTTCCTTAGCAGGGAACTCAACTTAAGTTTGTCAAGTACGTGACTGCAAATGTAGTGGCCGCCAAAGGGTTTCTGTTTTTTATAACATTTTGGGCAAAGGATCTGTCTGCACCAAATCCAGAGCCAAAATGTTACCAAGCGGAGGTGCTCTGGTTTATGGGTGATGCCGATGTTTATGAATTCAGGCTGAGGCCAACGAAATAATTTGATCAATGGGTGAGGTAGGTACACTTCTTATATATATGGCTTCTTCTTCTTCTTCTAATTATTAACCAGTAGCTTTTTCTTTTCTGCATTACAAAATGAGAAATTACGAAAGAGGAACACATTTCAACCCTGTGAAACTAATAATAGAACTAATTGTTGCTTGTGCTTTCACGGTGACGGAACTGGAATCTAATTTTAGTAAATCGGTCATCACCTTCTTGTTTTGGAGTATTATCTTTGCTTTGAATGTTTCTTTGAGATTGCATTCCTTAGAGAAATCCTTCCTTGTGAGTTGTCAGCTGGGTCGCGCTTTGTTGACTATTTGAATCTTGGATGTATACAGGTGATGGTGATGGTGATGGTGATGGTTGAATCTTGGGTCACTTCCAACTCTGTGGTCTTCCCTTCCTGTGAGAAGACTCTTTGTCTGGAACATTTTACTTAAAACTTAATTATGTATCTTGACTTGTACGTAGTTGGTCTATAAAACTTTAACTTATCTAAGATGTGTGAAAATTGCAATCTTGATACACTTGTGACTGATGAAAATGGTTTGTTACATTATGTTATTGGGATGATGATGGACAGAATCTTATCTTTTTGTGTGTTTTGTTTTTGCTCTGCCAGAGAACACAGCTTAAATATGTCAAATACGTCAGTGCAAATCTAACACCCTGCAGGGATTATAATTTTTATATTACATTTTTGGCCACTGATCTTAAATCGTCAATTCAAGAGCCAAAATCTTACCAAGCTAAGGTGTACAACTTTCGTGAAGAGATCTCTGTTGATATGGTCAGGGTTAAGCCTACATAATCATCAAGTTTACGAGGTCCGTATACTGCTCACTTTAGCCTTCTGGTTTTCTTGTTGTAACATCATCACCAAATGATTCATTCTGGCTTCTTATTAAATTGGACTTGGTTTCCTACAAGATTAGCTGAATCTAAATTGTAACCTTTGGTTCATACAGGTCATTCCGAGGCGCCTCAAGTTGCAATATGATTACTAGAATTAGATTGGCCTTTAAAAACAATATTTCTTGCTAAACAAGTAAGTGGCTTTCGTTCTCTACTCTAGGAAATTGTCGGAATCATCAAAGTAAGAATAAAGCAAAAAATAAGGATCAGAACTACACATATCCATGAAGGTATTCTTGTTTTTTGTAACACCAAAGGTATTCAAAAATATGATGAGAGCATAAAGAACTCTCTCATCTTCGTCAAAATTACTTGATAACAACTGTCTTGGTTTCTGTTTATGTTCTTTATATGATTTGCCAAAAGAGACGAAGCTATTATTAGCTTTCTACACAAAGTGAAACATTACAAAGGACACAAATGCAAGTAAAACGTATTAAGAACAACAGTACGAATAGAAATTTCTGAAGAACCAATGTACCATTTGTACCTATTTCTCCATACTGCAAAACAGGTGGCTTCAGCTCTCTAGGAGATGGTAAGATAATATTATTAAAGGAAGAGCAAAAAACGCTAGGAAAAGAAAGTAGCTGGAGGCATTCTAATATAATGTTCTCTGAGGTACTAACGCTTTGACTCCCGCTTATAGCCAAATAGAGGATCAACCTCAGATCGAGAACCTTTGGGCTGACACCTACCGGGGAGAGTGAGCCCAAAGATTAGCCTTTCATCTGGTGGACGTAATCCATCAATTAATGAGTTATTAGAAGAGTTTGAAATACTCTGTTACAAAACAGAGAGTCTCCATTCTTTTGTCCAAGCCACAAAGCTCTACAGCCTCCTCCTGTTCTGAAATTCAACCGATATATTCCAGCATCAAAACTTGCGAAAGATCAATGAATCTCATGAAACATTCTGATCTAACTAGTTGCAACGGAACTATATGGGATTATAAATGCCTAAATGGATCTTTTACTAGTTGCAACGGAACAGGAAGAGGTAGAGTTCAAAACTAGCATCGAGTATCAGAAAGTAAAAACAAAATTTATTGTAAAATATCACGTTAATAGATGATAGAAGCAATTAAAAAGGCTTAATAATATTTACTCAAGTTTCAACTTAACCAAGATTTTTTATGAGAGTTAACCGGAGTTGGTTTAGTTTATTTCTTTGGCTTTTGTCTATATATTATGTCGAAGAGAGAGTTAGACAAAGTTCAGGAGTATTTTGTGAGGAAACTTAGGGGGGAGTCCCATCTCAATATTTTCTTACACTGTACACCCTAGGTGAACTGAATTCTTTGGACCCCGGTCCCTTGGCATTCGCTAATAGAATTCTCAAGCTCTTTATAATCCTTTTCTATTCTATGAAATCTCATATTTTGTGAGATACACGTAACATTAGATTTGGTTAGGTACAACTTTAAATCTAACAAGGTTCAATAATATGGGCTTGATTGGAACAACATATACTAGAGCATTAACATTATGCAGCATAAGCATTAAGGTGTATAAGCTGTATGCTCTGATTAATGTAACACATTTAGTTGATTGGTATAGCAGTGAGTGTCATATATGATATTTATATTTAATATATGATATTAATTAAATAACTATAATTTAAATGTGTTTTATTAAGAAAATCAATTATCACTCATTGCTACATAATATTTTCAATATATTTTATATTTAATAAAGACTAAAAATGTATATATATATATATATATATAAATGTGTAATTTAATAAGTCTCAATTATATATATTTATAATGTAACACATTAATTACAAAATAATTAATATATAATAAGTTTTTTATAAAACTTTATATCTATATTTTACATTTTTAATTTCAACAAATTTTTAAAATATATAATATAACACATTAAACTATAATAAAACAATAATATATATTATAAACGTTATATCTACATTAATATTTTAATGTATTAAATAAATTATTATATTATTTTAAATAATAACATTAAGTATTTTCTCATATATATATTATCTATAACAAATAATTTTATATTTTATGAAATCATAATTTTCTATTTTTACAAAATAAATTAATTATTTAAAATTATTTTAATATATATTGATATTTAAGAGTTAAATGCTTGGGAAATGCTTCAAATGAGAGCATATAGAAAGAGAGCATATGTGAGCATCTGCAGCTTCTAAATGCTTCCTTATATGTTCTCATAATAAATTTTGATTGGATGATAAAATTAAAAAAGCTTCATCATATGCTCTTCCAATCAAGGCCTATGTATATAGATAACTGCATTTGCTCAAATCTATAAAATAATAGCAACAGCAGTTATGATTGTATTTTTTCATTAAGAATTATGTTGTAACTATTTAAAATATATTATAGAGCTACGTCTGTTCATTGTAAAGTTATGTCTTTTTCTTCTTTTTTTTTACAACATAGTACAAGATTGGCTCAAGTAGAGTTGTGTCTTCTCATCATATTTTATTAACATTTTTTTTTGTCAACCAAACATTAAATTAGAAGATAACTCCAAGGTTGGTTGCCCAAACCGGAGGGAAAAAATTTACATTTATTAACATTTTTTAATCACTACTTTCATTTTAAATATTTGCTTCTATTAAATATTCATGTCTGTTGAACTCTATATATATTTGTCTCTTCTTCAATGATATCATTTTTGGTTTATGTTGAATCAAATTAATTTGAATATTAATATCTAATATTTAATGTTATTCTATAATCTAACTACAGTTTTTAGAAATAATTATAGCAATATCGAAAAATTTAATAAATTTTAAATATACAATTTAGAGTTGCATCTATTTATCTCAATTCTTTGTAAAATATGTATTTTATTTTAGAAGATGAATATTTTTACTATAATTTTCTTTGATACAGTTTCATTAAAGATTAAATATATTTTCTATTTATAATTATTTTTATTAAAAATATTACATTTACTCATTACAACCATTCGTTTGATATACTCACAAGATCACTTTGTCATAACAATTTTGTTACTAATAATATAAATATTAATAACTGTTATGTTGGTTGTAACTTTTTATGATAATTATTTATAAAATATCTTATATCTATAACATATTAAAAAAAAAATTTGGCAAGATTGCCTCGATTCAATATGATTTTTCATTCTATAGTTTTTTGAGAGTTATGTCTCTTTGCCATAATAATTTATATCATAAACAATATCTTTGGTTTTCATTTTGATGGTTGTGTTTTTACAAACATTTTATGATTAATATTTGTGTAGTTTTAGTACTACTTATTATTTTCTCTTTTTTAAATAATTTTTATTTTCTAGAATCACATACTCTTAAACTATTCTATTACTTATTATAAATAATTTTAAATTTAATTTAATTTAATTTTTTCTTTTGAAATACTTTTCCCGCGATATCGCGAGGGTTTGAATCGTAGTAAAAAAAAAATAATTCAGTCTCCTTTTCCTCCTTTTTGTTTTGTGGATATCCATTCTTTTCTCCATAGTAGACTTAGACAAAAAGTGACAGCTCAAAACATGGCATCCTTGAGGGAGGTGAATGTTCTTACAAACGTTCAAAACAAGAGTACACTCATGTCAATATAAGTTTTACCTTATGAATCGCATTATACTACAAGAAAACATGGATTTTACGACTACAATTAGCGACTATATATGTAGTCGTCATTTTTGGCGACTAAGTAGTGACTATTTAGCGACTATTTTACAACTACAAATATTTGATCGTATATTAGTTATTTTTTAACGACTGCATATGTTAGTCGCTAGTTTAGTCGTAATTTAGCGACTATTTTATGACTATATTGCACACCAAAATATGTAGTTGCTAAATAGTCACCAATTTAGCGACTAATATGCGACTTATAGTAAACGGTCGCTAAGAAGTCGCATATCAGTCGCTATTTAAGAAAATCATAATTTTCAAAATTTAATCCCAAACCCTTAACCAAACCCCAAGACCTAAATCATAAACTCTAAATCTTAGAAATTAATTCATAATTCATAAATTCAAAACTTAACCCCAAATCATAAACCTATACACCAAACCCTGTACTTTAAACCCTATATCTTAAATTTTAAACTTTTATAATGTATAGTATATAGAAATTAAAATATAAACCATTTTACCAAAATATAACCATTATGTGTATAAAATTAAATCTAATCTAAAACTATTTAGTGTATATATATATAATTTAATACTTCCAAAAACTATTTACTTATAAAATTTATTAAATTAGTCATTTTAAAATCTGAAACTAATTGTTGATAAGAAAAAAACATAAAACTATATCATTTAGTCTGGGCTTTGGGCTTTGAGAGGCTTTTGTACCACTTTGGATTTTGATATGAATTAAAAATTGGCCGACAAAGAAAAGAAAAAAAAATCACCAAACAAAGAAACCTCGACACTACATTTAGAAAAAAAAATCATCATCACTCTCGAAACTCTTTCGGAGATACTCTCACTCTCATTTCTTCGAATCGCGATGACTCTGTCCGGCCAAACCTCCGACCGTATCTCCAGATCTAGAAGGGAAACTGGTTTCCGTGGGAGAAGGTCAGTTTATTCTATCTCTATTTCCCCCTTTAAATCTGATTTTGGGATTAGGGTTTCTGGTCTACGTTTGTAACAACCTTAATCTTCGAATTGGTTTGAAGACGACATATAAGAAGCAGAAGCTGAGAGGTGAAGCAGAGGAAGACGGCATAGAAGACGAAAAAGCTAAGCGGTGGATTTATCGACAAAATTAGAAGTTGGGATCTCAAACCCGGGAAAGATCTGCTTCGATTCAAGTCGTGTGCTTTTCCGGCGCACAGCCGAAAACTTGGGTCGACTAAAGAATCAATTTTTCTATCAAGCAACAATGGGTCAAGTTCTCTTTTGCTCTCACACCTATCCTCTCCGACGTTCTTGAAGGCTTAGTAGTTGCTTTCATTTGTTATCCCTTTTTTATTTTTTTTTTCTTGTTCCGCTGTAGGAGCATAGATTTTCACTTTGATTCTGCTGAAAACGAGTTTGATTTTTCTGCTTGATATCGGTAGCCAATGCTGATGTGATCCACTTAGTTGCCTTTTCGCGTCTCTCATCCCTTGTGTGATTGCAGATGAGGGAGGATAAGAAGTAGAAGAATGATGAAGGAGAAGTGAGGGAAGGAGTAGCGCATCAATAGCTTTGTTGCCACGCGGGTATATCTCTTGTCATTTCTTTCAAATGTCTAGCTCCATCTGTTTTGGTCTCCATGGAGGTGGGTTTCTTACTTTCTTTTAAAAATCCTGGAACTGCTTTGTTATTTCATCTTTTCAGAATTCTTGAGTACTTATGTGCAAAATTGTTTTGTTTTTTTTCTGCTTTCTTTGGTGGGTTTCTCTCAGATCAAGTGTCAGCTGTTTTGGTTGAGTCTTGTGGCTTAAAGAACTTAAGGCTCAACTCGGCTCTCCTCAGTGTCACCAAAGTCACCGAAGGTACTCAAACTAAGCTCTCTAAAAGCATATCACTTTTTTCACAGAGTCACCTCAGTTTTGGTGATTTTATATGATAAAATCTGGTATGTGTGTGTGTTGGTGTTTGTGTTTGTGTCTTAGAAGCTTATGGTTAGAACATGTGATTTTTGTTTACTATATTATTTTGTTGTTTGTGATCAATAGACTGGATTTGGAGAAGCTTGAAGAAGCGGTTGGCTGGAAGAAGATAGGTAAAACCCTTATGTTTATTTTACTATTACTCTTGTATTACTCTTCAATTCTTTGAAGTCACATTGTTGCATGCGTAAACCATCTGATTCAGTGTCCTATTGTTCTTAGGTCGAAGATGATGTTTGGCTTACAGAGAAAGCCACAGCCAAGCACACTCTTAGACAGAGCTCATGATGTACAACTTTATTTCAGAGCGTAAGGTAAACTTTCATTGGTTAAGACATTTTCTTATCCTATTGTATCTTTTGCTATTAAGGTACAATATATATACTTTGCTACTTATTGCTGTGAGACTTTTATTAAATCTGTCAAAGAGTCATTTGTTTAAAAGCCTCTGTTGTAATTTTTGTGAGGCTTTTTGTTGAATTTGTCAAGAGTTATTTGGTAATACCGATCTCTAGACACCT
Organism: Camelina hispida; assembly: GCA_023657505.1. Taxonomy (NCBI): domain Eukaryota; kingdom Viridiplantae; phylum Streptophyta; class Magnoliopsida; order Brassicales; family Brassicaceae; genus Camelina; species Camelina hispida. The sequence continues at coordinate 22,784,239 of CP094635.1, read as the reverse complement.
GTTTTATATGCACTCTTTAACTTGAGTCACCATTGTCGATCTTCTTACTCACACTCACGTTTTTAAGCTAGAAGACATGTTAGTTACAGTGAATTGCTTGTCCCGATTGTTTCTCATTTCTAGTCTCAATTTTGAAATTGTGTTATATTGATAATGGGAAATGAGTCCCCATGATACATTTTTTGTTTGTTTGTTCTGAAGGTACTTGAAGAAATGAGTTGCTCTTGGAACATTAATGGGAACTACCTAGGCTTCAATGATGGAATACAAAGCAATTGAGAATGTGCTACAAACCATTTATTATGTAGTTTTTCATCTATTCTTATTTTTAGTTAAGATTTTTAATTTTATTTTGTAATACAATTTTTTTGTAATCATGGTTTATAATAATAAATATAGTACTCAAAAAATAATGTTTTAAAACATTAGTCATAATTTAAATATATTTAAAACAATTAATAAAATATATATAATTTGTATAAATACTGTATAAATACAATAATGTATAAATATTGTATAAATACAATAATGTAGAAATACTTGAATACAACTATAGTCAGTAATTAGTCGTCAATTAGTCACTAAATTTGGTGACTACATTATGACTATTTTGCGTTGTTGTAAAATAGTCGTAACGTAGTTGCTAAATTTAGTGACTATATTACGACTAAATTTACGACTATGCAAAATAGTCGTAATGTAGTCGCTATTTGGCGACTAATTTTACGACTATTTATTTTAGCGACTCTCGATTTACGACTACTAGTTTTAGTCGCTATTTAGTCGTAACACACCGTTTAGCGACTAAATAGTGACTAATAGTGCAGTCGCTATTTGCCTGTTTTCTTGTAGTAGAACCAAAATTAAGGACAATGTTATTATTGTTACATATATAAGATATTATAAGCTTCCTCTTCTTCTCTGTTTATGGGTTTCATTTATTTATTATGATGAGTGTCTTGCAGATATTATTAGAAAATACTCCCTTTATATCATACTCCCAACTGTTTTGGATTATCCAATAAAATCCATGCTCATCCACTCCAAAACCCAAAATGAGAACGGCATGGAATTCGAAAAACATAACTAAATAATAATCAAAAGGAGTAGAAAAACAAAAGTAATTAATAATAATAGATATATTATTTTCTTAATTTTTGGTGAAAATTCTAAGACATAGTACATAGTTATATAATAATACAAACTATTGTCCTTTTGTTTCTTTTTTTTTTTGGTCTCCTAGCACACGACTGAGACGATTAATCGTTTCGTCGTTATCGACCAAGTTGATAATGTGGATCTTGTGAGATAAGTGATGAGACATCCAGTCGTTGGAGTATAGCCACAGTGAAATGACTTTAGTTGACATAGTTACGTAAATATAGTTGACTATCAATGTGTTAAAGAAATATATATATAAAATGATGATATAATATTAACAACATATGATTGTTTGACAAGCAGGGAATGTATCATCCCAAGTCATTAAACTTTAATGTACTCGAATTCCATGCCGTTCACATCTTGGGTTTTGGAGTGGATGAGCATGGATTTTATTGGATAATCCAAAACAGTTGGGGAAGAGGTTGGGTGAAAGAGGATTTGGTCGCATTCACCGGGAATCTAGGGAGACGTTCACTTTTTGTTCAAGTCAATTATGGAGTGAACGTCTTCCTCTAGATTTGCGGTGAATGCATGCGACCAAATCTCCTTCTAAAAAAATCACATTCAGATTCAGATGACTTATTGAAAAACTTTGAAAAATATACACTCTAACTAATGACACATTAATTCCAAATTTGAATGTTGTTTACTGATTAAAAGATAATACAAATTTTATTTCGTCTGAGAATATCTAAGATCAATGCCTTCTTAGATTCATTCAGATCTATCTAGATCTACCGAAAACAAAATTTAGAGAATACTCTTCTCTGAAAAACACAAAGTTTTTTATTTTATAAATCAAATCAACTGAATACAAAAGAAGGCCTAAATGGTCTATCTTATTATATAAACTTTAGTTTTCAAAGTTAGTAATTCGTTTATAATCGCGATATGTGTTAAATATATCGATAATATTTTGACATGTGTGAAAAGAAAATTTATTTAATAATTATAGGAAAATTAAAAATAAAAAATAAAAAGAAAAGGATTACAATTAATTGTTTTGAAAGTATATAAAACCAAAAAAGAATCTATTATATCACTAATTCTAATAGGAAAGTTATCTATTAAATTACTAATTTCAATAGAAAAATATGTGCAATAAATAAGGAAAATATTTGCAATTTAACTGCAATTGTTATTTATTGTAATCATATAGTAAAAAGAAATTTATACATAAAAGTATTTAACATAAGTGATGAACATAACGGTGATTAACATAAAGATTAATGTGTTAAAATTAATGATTAACATAATGTAAGAAAAATAAGATAATCAAGATAAGAAATTAATGTAATTTTTTAAAGTTTTTCAATCGGTGAATGATTTGACAGCGTATTCAATATTATGTTATTATATAAACTTTGGTTTTCAAGTTAGTAATTCATGTGATTGCGACACGTGACAATTTAACAATTAAATAATTTGTCATGTGTTATACAAAACTTTGTTTTAACATATTTGTAAATTATAAGAAATTAAAATTTAAACAATTTAATAAGTATAAAAAGAATAGTTCATATATGTATATAAAAATAATACTAATTCTAATTTTAAATTACTAATTCTTTAAGAAAAAGAATTAAGAGAATTATACAATTACTTACCATAATACTATAATTAAATAAATTATACTGTCAATTATCAATCTTAAAATAAAAAGGATTGTAGATACTAACATTTACGTAAATAAATAATTTTTTCATAATGGCGTCTTTGAATTTTTGATTAATTTATGATAATGTTAGACAAATAGTAAAACTATTACTTATGAGATTACAAAATATGAATTAGATATATTTAAGATATCATTACTTTTTTAAATCTAATATAAAATTAATTTTCAGTTTTTTTTAAAAAAAATTATATTTTATTAATTTTTAGTCTCAACCTAACTAAAATCTGGATTAAATAACATTCCTAATCTTCAACCATAAAATGAAGTTCTATAATATATATATATATATATATTTAATATTTTTAAAATGGTATTACTACCTGCATTTCGCCTTCATAATGGTTGGTCCACTTGAGATGGTCCAACTCTTGTGTATAATAAAAGATAAAAACCATAAAAAATCTTTGAAATAATTTTAAAACTCTAAAATATAAATATTACAATAAATAATAATAATTAAATTTAAATAAACAAAAAAAATTAAATAAATAATAATCATCCTAATTATGCGCTGCATCGTTTACTAATTTTGTGCTGATGCTTCAGTATGCATGTTTTTTTACTTCACGTTAGCAATTTTTCTCTTTGGCTGTGTTTGTTGTCACGTGAGATTAGAGATACGGATCATCGCTCCCCTCCTATGACTGTACTCTCGGTGGAAAGAAAAAAAATCAGAGAACAGTTTTTCCGTTCAACATGTGTTGTTCGTTTTGTAGTGCGTAGTCGAAAAATACATCAGCTTGTAAATGATTACGGCTTTATTTTGATACTATGATATAGTACAACATTTATAACTTAGTAGTTTATTTTTATGAAACAAATAAATCATCAAATCATCCATGTAATAATAAAAAGTATATTTTTTTGCATGTGCTATGATTTGAATTTTAAAAATTAAATAAAAATTGTTCAATTTATGGATAATGAGCCAAAAAAATCCGACTAAGTAATTATACATTCAACAAAATTTTTGACTAGGTAGCGGGCCAGTTTTTGAATATTTATGTTCAGTTTCATACATTTATTTTTTTTAAATACATAATTTTAACTAATAAGATACACTAATATTTCATAGTGTATTTTAGTTTAAATAGTTTAATTTGATATTTTTAAATAATATGATAAATATTTACATATCAAAAAACAATAATTAGAAAAACACTCGAATATTTTTTTAGAAAATTTAAAGTAGATGACATGTTATATATTATAAGTCACATGATGTAAATTGTTAAGATTATATAATGAGATGGTTTAAAAACTAACATAATTTATAAACAATATTTTAACACACAAAAAGTATATTATATTTATTTATAAAATAATGTTCAATCCGTGTTATAATACAGGTACTGATCTTGTTATATAGTAGTAAAAAAGACATGTAATTTTTTTTACTTTTTTTCGGTTAGGTAAAAAAAGATATATAGGTTTTACAAAAACTAAAGCTGTTCGTTTAAACAAGCTGATTGAATGAGATAGATATTGAATATAAAATAAAATTTAATAATCTAATTATTATATTTGATCCGATTTAGTAATATATAGTTGTCCACAAAAGAAAAAGAACAAAAAACTTCTTGTTGTGAAACTAGAGAGTTAGGGAAATCTCTTGTTCTTATTATTGATGAATGAATTAGGTTACATATATATAGGGGTTTTCTAAGGAACAAGTACAAAACCGGCTAAGACTAGGACATGGCCGAATGGGCCTTAACACATGGTCAATGGGCCTAAGTATAATGGACCGTAATAAGGACTAGTAATGGGCCGGTCAGGTCGAGTCCATCAAGTGTTTTACAACACTCCCCCTTGGACGAGATGACCGTACCAATGCGAGGATGGGATCGCAGCAATGTGCTAAGGGGATGCTGCCTCATTAAAACCTTACCAGGAAAACCCAATGGGATAAAACCTTAGTGAAGGGAAAAGAGTACAGCACACATTGCTCCCCCTGTTCCAAGCAACACTATAAGTCCTTGAGCCTCCGCATTCCAATCTGGTGCGTGAGCTTCCTGAACGTTGTTGTCGGTAATGCCTTTGTGAAGAGATCGGCTGAGTTGTCGCATGATTGAACTTGCACCACTTGAACTTCTCCGGCCTTTTGTAGTTCATGTGTGTGGAAGAACTTCGGCAGTATGTGCTTCGTCCGATCTCCCTTGATGTAACCGTCTTTGAGTTGCGCGATGCAGGCTGAATTGTCTTCATAGATGACCGTTGCTTCTCTGCTGTCTTCTAAACCGCTATCCGTCCGTATATACTGAGTCATAGACCGCAACCAACACACTCACGGCCGGCTTCATGTATGGCTAGGATCTCCGCGTGATTTGAGGATGTGGCCACCAAAGTCTGCTTCATGGAACGCCAAGAGATCGCTGTACCGCCGTGTGTAAACACATAACCTGTTTGTGACTTACCATTGTGTGGATCGGATAGATAACCTGCATCGGCAAAACCAACTAAACCATCTTTGTTATAGTTAGTATAGTAAAGACCAAAGTCTGTCGTTCCCTGAAGGTAACGCAGAACATGTTTAATACCATTCCAGTGCCTTTTGGTCGGACAAGAACTATATCTTGCTAGGAGGTTCACGGCAAAGCTGATATCTGGCCTAGTGTGACTAGCCAAGAACATTAACGCTCCTATAGCACTGAGGTAAGGCACTTCAGGTCCGAGAATTTCTTCATCGGCCTTCTTAGGAGCGAATGGATCTTTATCCACTTCTACACTTCTCACAACCATTGGGCTAGTCAATGAGTGAGCTTGCTCCATATTAAATTTCTTGAGTACTTTTCTGTATATGCCTTTTGATGCACAAGGATCCCATTGTTTATGTACTCAAGCTGTAACCCCAAACAAACTCTTGTTTTACCTAGGTCTTTCATCTCAAATTCTTTCTTAAGATATTCTACAGTTTGGGCGATTTCCCCAGAGGTTCCAAGGATGTTTAAATCATCCACATAGACTGCTATTATCACAAATCCTTTGTTTGCAAACTTCCTTATGAATATACATGGACTGATTGGGTCATTCTTATAGCCTTCCTTGACTAAATAGTCACTTAACCGATTATACCACATTCGACCACTTTGTTTCAGTCCATATAGGGATTAGTCTAGCCTTATGCAGTACTGTTCTCGAGAACCACCTTTCTTGTGTTCTATACCCTCTGGTAATCTCATATAAATTTCATTATCCAGTGGACCATATAAATATGCAGTTACAACATCCATTAACCGCAAATCCAAATTTTCTCTTACTGCCAGACTTATTAGATACCTAAAAGTCGTTGCATCCATCACAGGGGAGTATGTCTCCTCATAATCTATTCCTGGTCTTTGAGAGAATCCTTGTGCTACAAGCCGTGCTTTGTATCTTACAATTTCATTCTTCTCATTTCTCTTTCTTACAAAGACCCATTTATGTCCAACTGGTTTAATTTCAGGTGTTGTCCTCATTATTGGACCAAACACACTTCTCGTCCTTAAAGAGTTTAACTCCACATCAATGGCTTCTTTCCATTTATGCCAATCTTTACTTTGTGTACACTCTAATATAGATGTGGGTTCTTGATCCTCATTTATCTCAAGTGCTACCTTGTATGCAAATATATCATCAATGTCGACATCTTTTCGATTCCATTGTACACCAGACATAATATAGTTTATCGAGATCTCATTGTTGTCAATTCCTTCAGGTTCTAGAGTCTCAGCGTCCTGAGCCTCACTTGGTACCTTAGGAATTTCTGTGACAATGTCTGGTTGTTCTGTAATTCCCATAGTCTCGGTTTGATTTGCACCCTTCTTACTTTTCCGAGGATTCTTATCTTTGGATCCTAATGGTCTACCTCTCTTTGCACGAGGTTTAGACTCTGTAGCAACTTGATTATTGTGTTCCTTGTGAACATCAATTCGTACTGGTGCATTGCAAGCAGGTATGTACGATTTTGTTACTCTCTTTGGGTCAGCAAAGGAATCTGGCAATTGTATAGCTAGCTGCTGTAAATGAATTATCTTTTGAACCTCTGCATCACATGCTAGAGTTCGAGGATCTTGCCAATTTAAGGATGTTTGAGTCCATGTTAATTCCTTGACCTGCTTGCTAGTCTCTCCACCTATCTTAGGGAATTCGGACTCAACAAATTGACAGTCCGCGTATCTGGCCTTAAATAAATCTCCTGTCAATGGCTCAAGATACTTTATAATTGTGGGAGACTCATATCCAACATATATTCCCATCCTCCTTTGAGGTCCCATTTTAGTTCTCTGTGGTGGTGCAATTGGTATGTAAACGGCACAACCAAATGTTTTGATATGGGACAAGTCTGGCATTTGACCCGTTAATAGTTGGGATGGTGAATATGTATGTTCACTAGATGGCCTGATGCGAATAAGTTCTGCTGCATGTAAGACTGCGTGTCCCCAAGCTGACACAGGAAGCTGCGATCTCATTAGCAATGGTCGAGCAATCATTTGTATACGTTTAATGAAGGATTCAGGTAATCCGTTTTGTGTATGGACATGTGCCACAGGATGTTCCACACTCACCCCCATGGACATACAGTAATCATTAAACGCTTGGGATGTAAACTCACCAGCATTATCTAGACGTATAGTCTTAAGTGGAAAGTCCGGAAAATGTGCTCTTAATCGAATGATTTGAGCCAAGAGCTTAGCAAATGCTAAGTTTCTCGTGGATAACAAGCATACATGAGACCATCTTGTCGAGGCATCTATCATTACCATGAAATACCTGAACGTCCCACTAGGTGGGTGTATTGGTCCACATATGTCACCTTGTATCCTTTCCAGAAAATTCAAAGTTTCTTTTGTGACTTTTACTGGTGAGGGTCTTACAGTAAGTTTCCCTTGAGCACATGCTACACAAGTTGCATTTTTAGGGAAAACTTTTCTTTCTTTGAGGTTGTGCCCTTTTGAACTCTTAATTAATTTTCGCATCATGTTCGAACCCGGGTGGCCAAGCCGGTCATGCCATAGAGTGAATTGTTCATTGATCATTTTGTGCTTTGCTAAGTTAGCTTCTATCATATTTATTTTAGCATGGTATAAACCAGTAGCTAGAGCAGGTATAGTCTCTAGGACCTTCTTTTGTCCTTGTACATTTTCTGTAATGTATAGGAACTCTTTAGATCCTTCACCCTTGGTTTCAACATGGAAACCATTTAATCTTATATCTTTGAAACTCAATAGGTTTCTCTTTGAGTTGGGTGAATATAAGACATCACTTATCTCAATATGTGTACCCTTAGGCAACAAGATGTGAGCCTGGCCGTAGCCTTCAATCATATTTGCTATACCCGCAATTGTACTAACATTTGCACTTTTCATTTGGAGATTAATAAAATATCTTTTGTCTCTTAATATAGTGTGGCTGGAACCACTGTCCACCACTAGTTCACTCAAGTCCTCGGCCATTTCTATAAAGAGGACAATAATTTTGGATTTTAATAACATAAATTTTATAAAATAAAATCCATTGAATCTAAATTAAATAAATTATCCATTACATAGAAACTAAATCATAGAAAGCATAGAAATTAAACCAAAACCAAAACGAAATTTATTCTAAATCTTTAAGGCAATCGGAAGTCTCATCATCTAGCAAGTCATCCTTCTCATGATCAAAGTCTCCTTCGTCATCGAGGTACACAAGGTTAGCTTCAGGATCTTTCTTCTTTTGAATTGCTTGGTATGCATCAACAAGGTGTTTGGGAGTTCTGCAGTTCTTATACCAATGGTTGGTCATACCACATCGATGGCATGTTGATTTAGCCTTGGTGTGTGGTTTGAAGGACCCACGGCCCATACCACCACGTCCGCGGCCTCCTCGGCCACCTCGACCACCACGTCCTCTGCCACCACGACCGCGACTAGCTTGGCCGTAGTGTCTTTCTCTGTGGACGTAGTTGGTCTCAGTTGGCTCCTTAGGCCCTTTAGGCTCTACTGCAGCTTTCTTTCCCAAATCAACCTTATTTGCCTCTGGTAATGGGGCTGCACCAGGAGGTCTCATTGCACTGTTCATCATCAATAACTCAACATTCTGCTCAGCGAGCAGCAATGCTTCAATGAGTTCCCCATAATCGACAAACTTCTCATGTCGATATTGCTGTTGAAGGACTCTGTTATTAGGGCTCATAGTAGACAATGTCTTTTCTATCAGCTCCTGTTCAGTCACTTCTCTCCCACATAACCTAAGGATTGAGACAATCCTAAAAAGCTCAGAGTTATACTCTTCCACGGATTTGAAATCCTGGATCCTTAGGTGCTTCCAGTCAAACTCTGCCTTTGGAAGGAGCACCGTCTTTTGGTGCCCATAACGGCGTTTAAGCTGTGTCCAAAGGGCGAGAGGGTCTCTTAAAAAGAGATACTGGCTTTTGATGGGTTCAGCAATATGATGATGTAGGTGCTGGAGGCACTTACTCTTTTTCTTGTTAGTGCTCTCAAAATCCTCGGTGATGCATTCAAGCAAACCGTTCGACTCGAGATTGATCTCGGTGTCATTTGCCCATTGCAAGTAGTTGTTTCCTGAAGCTTGCAAGATTGGGTAATCAAGGCTCTTGAGGTTTGCCATCTGCGTAAAGAGGGACAACCGACAGTTAGCATGCGATATTTAAGATCGAACCATGCAACAAATATTTAGGTCATGCGGTATTTGAGACCGAACCATGCCTTAGGCCATGTGGTATTTGAGACCAAACATGCTATGCCTTTATGTATTTTTCGTTGGTTTAATTCCTTATGCATGCAAGACAACAAAATCAAATGCATGCAACAATCCTAGATAGTATTTCCTTTTTCTATGTTTTCCTTTTCATTCTAGGTTTGGGATTTAAGAGTTTTAGGAAACTATCCTAATTAAATTTTAATCCGAAATTCTAATGTTTTAATTTATAGAATATTAACATAATTTTATTCTTAATCGGATTTACTCTTAAATATTTTTATAAATTCTTAGGACAATTACTATATTTAATTAGGAACTTATCCTAATTAAGTTTTAATTTCCGATTTTAATGTTTTAATTTATGGAAATTATATAAATTTTTCTTTTGATCATACTCGAAATTTTTCAATCTCAAGAACAATCCTATGAACTCTAATCCGAAATTTTAATTCTAGTTTCTTAGATTTCTTATCTAAAGTTTTAATTCTAGGAATTTTTTCAATCCTAGAACACAAGGTTTAATTTTCGGATTCAACCCTAGAATTCTTTAATTCATGCAGCCTAAATTTACATGATTCAAATTCTATATGATGCATGATCAGTTTAATATCCTAGAACAATTTAATCAACAATATCTCTAGGTTCTTATGCATCACACAAGCAATCAACCAAATTTTAATCTTTGAATACAATTGGTTTTAATTCTCAAGAAATCTAACAACCTAAAACATGATCTGATTTTAAAGTTTTAGGATTTAGAGATCTTAATATATGTTGGTTGTTTACTTGTTTATCTTTTAGGGTTCAATAGTTTTTAGGTTCAAATTCGAATTCATAAGGTTTTAAGGAGGTTTCGGATTTATTTACCTTCACCGTTTGGGATTCTGATTGGTATGGACCGGGAGCTAAAGACCTCGGTAACTCTCTCCTCCTTGCTCACGAACTGCTTCCCACGAACTGCTTCCCACGAACTGCTTCCCACGAACAGCTCCTCACGAACAGCTTCTCACGAACTCACCCCCGAGACCACGAACTAGGAACCTCGATCAGGTTTGTTTAAGAACTTGATCACGAGCTAAGGATGCTCGTGGATCAGTAGGAGAAATTCGAGATTAAGAGGATAGATCTCGAAGAAGAAGAAGGTGGTTTCGGGTTTAGGGAAGAAGAGAGAAAAGTGGCGGCTGCCTTTAGGGTTTTAGGGTTTTGAGACTATCGTGCTGATAACGTGTTGTGAAACTAGAGAGTTAGGGAAATCTCTTGTTCTTATTATTGATGAATGAATGAGGTTACATATATATAGGGGTTCCCTAAGGAACAAGTACAAAACCGGCTAAGACTAGGACATGGCCGAATGGGCCTTAACACATGGTCAATGGGCCTAAGTATAATGGACCGTAATAAGGACTAGTAATGGGCCGGTCAGGTCGAGTCCATCAAGTGTTTTACAACACTTCTCATTTTTTTTTTTTTTTTTTTTTGTTAAAGGGCTTAACTTCTCATTTTCTCTCAATACATCTGCAAGAAAATTATTGAAAAAAACAAAAAAGGCCTATTCGATGGAGTTGGTTTCTCCGAAGGAGGCTGATGGTTCCGATATAACCTATTCGATGGAGTTGGTTTCTCCGACAGATCCAGAGGAAGAGGAGATACAAATCTCCGCAAAGCGAATTTTCCGAAAAGGAAACTGGGACGATTCTGAATATGCAAAACAGCGAATGATCCTAAATTGTCACACAGAAAAAAAAAAAAAACAGGAAAACATAACACTACAAACAGCAAACTCCGCAGAAATTATTAAATTACTAAGTCAGGTGAATGTTCCCACTCGGAACGAACTAACATAAACTCTGTCAGATTTGGATTGTCACTCCTATAAGACAGTCCAGGAGAAATTATCTGATCTCATCAAAGACATGAAGAAAGCTTATAGTTATAGGGATGTACATCGATAGTTAACTCCATTATCTGCTGAGGAAACATAATAACATGCGAATTAGATGGGACACGAGTAAAAGATATCTATGATGTCGCTTATTTCTACGCAGACATACATGCAATAATAGAGCCTTTCAGATCTTATCTTTCAATCGGTGATCCTTCTTTGGACTCATTCTCGCATCACTGATGACAACCGCTCTTGAATGTTTTGTTACTCATTTTTATTTTTTCTCATTAAGCTTTGTGTTATTCCTTTGTTTGGAATTGGAACTTTGTTTTTTTTTTTTTTAATTAAGTTGACGGGTAAAAAGCATATTTAATAGTATCGAATAAAGCTGCACAAAAGAAGGAAGGTAAATGCTGATAAAATAAAAGAAATATGTTGAATGCTAGATATTGAATATAAACGGAAATTTAAAAATATACTTATTATAAAAAAAAAATTTATATTTGACCCGATTTAATAATATATATGTCCAGAAAAAAAAAAAAAAAAAAAAAAAAACTTCTCATCTTCTCTTGATACATCTGGAAGAAAATTATTTTTTTAAAAAAAAAAAAAAAAAAAAAAAAAGAGGATATGTCTAGGCCTAGGGTTTCGGATGAAGCTGATGATTCCGATATCACCTATTCGATGGAGTTGGTTTGTCCGACAGATGCGGAGGAAGAGGAGATCGAAATCCCCGCAAAGCGAAATCTCCGGAAAGAAAACTGGGACGATCCTGAATATGCAAAACAGCGAATGATCTTTGAGAAGCAATTTAAAGAGAGTGAGGTAATTAATTATCGTTTATTATAATTATTAATTAGAACCAGATGTTCAATTTTTGTTTTGTGGTGCATCAGCCTTATCTATAGTTTATATGTGTTCTTGTTTTATTATGATTGTTTTTAGGGTTACGATACGTTGATTGGGATAGTATGGACTACAACTTCCCGGGCAGCATAGTCGATTCGAGAGGAGATTATGATGATCAACTTAGCAATAAGGAGTTAATGAAACTGCTCATAAATACAGCCATTGACGAAGCAAACGAAGAAAATGGAACAAAACTTAAGTTTGTCAAGTATGTGACTGCAAATGTAGTGGGCGCCAAAGGGTTTCTGTTTTTTATAACATTTTGGGCAAAGGATCTGTCCGCACCAAATCCAGAGCCACAATGTTACCAAGCAAAGGTGCTCTGGTTTATGGATGATGTCGATGTTCGTGAATTCAGGCTGAGGCCAACGCAATAATTTGATCAATGGTGAGGTACACTTCTTATATGATCAACGCAATAATTTGATCATTTTCTTTTTCTTTTTAACGTCATCGCATTATAATCAGTAGCTGTTTTACATTATCTTGCATTCAAAGGGAAATTAAGAAAGAGGTATACGTTTCGACATATGAAAGCGTTAGTATCATTGTTCAGTGCTTCCTTTGCAAGTCTATCTAGGCACAGCTGTTTGCTTTAACGGTGACGGAAGTGGAATCTAATTTCAGTGGATCTATCATCTATCCTCCCACCATCTTGTTATTGAGATAATATTTCTTTGCTTTGAGTGTTTCATTAAGTTTACATGACTTGTGGGTTGTCAGCGGATCCATACAGGTGATGATCACTTCCAAGAGTATGTGAGCTTTCCAGTGAGCAAATTAATTTCATGTTATGTTCTAATTAAATAACGTATCTTCTTGACTTTGTAGTTGGTCTTTAAAACTAAACGTATCTAGATGCTTGGAAACTGTAATTCTATCTAGAAATGTGACTGATGAGTGTTTTAGTTCACTACAAGAAAACATGGATTTTACGACTACATTTGGCGACTATATATGTAGTCGTCAATTTTGGCGACTAAGTAGCAACTATATAACAACTATTTTACGACTACATATATTTGGTCGTATATCAGTCGTTTTTTGACGACTACATATTGTAGTCGCTAGTTTAGTCGTAATTTAGCGACTATTTTATGACTATATTGCATACAAAAATATGTAGTCGCTAAATAGCCACCAATTTAACGACTAATATGGGACTCATAGTTAATATTGCTAAGAAGTCACATATCAGTCGCTAATTAAGAAAATCAAAGTTTTCAAAATTTAACCCCAAACCTTTAACTAAACTTCAAAACCTAAATCATAAATTCTAAATCTTAGAAATTAACTCATAAATCATAAATTCAAATTTTAACCCCAAATCATAAACCTATACCCGAAACCCTGTACTTTAAACCTTATAACTTAAATTTTAAACTTTTATAATGCATAGTATATAGAAATTATATTGTAAACCATTTAACCAAAATATAATCATTATGTGTATAAAATAAAATATATATCTAAAACTATTTAGTGTATACATATAATTTAATATTTTCAAAAACTATTTACTTATAAAATTATTAAATTAGTCATTTTAAAATCTAAATCTAATTGTTGACAAAAAAAAAACCTAAAACTAGTCATTTAGTTTGGGCCTTAAAGGCTTTTATATCACTTTGAGTTTTGATATGATTCAAAATTTGGCCAAGAAAAAATCAACAAACAAAGAAACCTACCCTAGATCTGTGCCGACACTACACTTAGAAAAAACAATCATCATCACTCTTGAAACTCTCCGAAAAACTCTCAGTCTCAATTTCTTCGAATAGCGATGACTCTGTCCGGCCAAACCTCCGACCGTCGTCTTCCACGTCCCGTCAATTTGAATCTGCCGGGTAAGTCTTCTTTCTCTACTCACCTCCCCCTTATCTCTATGACTTCTCGAAAAAACCTATTAGACCTAAACATTTCAGATCTATGACTGCTCGAAAAAATCTATGTGACTGAAAGTTTGAAACAACTCTCCCTAGCAAAGGTAAATAATTAGCAAAGCTAAAGATTGTAATTAAAACCTATGTATGTGTTTCCTTTCTCTGTCGCTCGCTTAGAAGCTGAAAATGGCGGTTCAATCAAGTCAGAGTGCGTCTTTTGGGATCAGAACAGCTTCACCTTCTCAGAAACTCACTTCGAAACCTGTAGCTCATATCTCTATATCAACGAAGCTCAAACCCTCTTTTGTACCATCGATTTCATGGTCTACTTTGAATCCCGGTCAAATTCCGGCGAAACTATCCGGAATCAGTCCCGGAATATTCGCTTCTCCCTCCGATTCCACATTCTCTTATGAACCACCAGAATCTGAATCTCCCTCACTTGAAAAGGTCAGTCACTGGTCACTGTAAAACACTTTTTGCTTGAACAAATTGGGGTTTTAGCTTGTTAGTCAAAGTAGCAGCCTTTTTTGTCAGTTTGAAACGAAACATGTTGGAAAGCAAGTTGTTTCATCAAAGCCATGTCTGTAAATTCTACCATGTTGCAAGTATAATTGTGTTAATGCAAAAACCAATATAGAATTGAGTTACTAAACTTTGGGGATTTGCAGGAGAGTGGATGATGCAGAGAACATTCACGTCTCACTTAATGTGGAGACTGTAAAGGGCAAAGGAGAGGATGGTAGAAGAAACAAGTAAGTTTTGCTTCTCAATTAACTTTCATTTTATATGTTGTCTGAGACATACTACTGATGAGGTGAGGTAAGTAAATAAAAGTACTAAACTTTGGATTCTGTGATGATTTTATCAGGAGAATGGATAATGCAGAGAACATCCCTGTTCCTCTAAAACTAGAGACTGTAAAGAACAAAGGACACAAACGATTCTTGCAGCAAATCAGGACAAATCCACCATCTCCTCAATGCTTCTCAGAGAACCGGGCAGCTCCTTTGAAACCCTTGAGGACCAAACCTACGGTATGTTCTAAAACCCTTTCCTTTTCCTTGCTAGAAACAGACACATACAACCTTAAAGTCTAACCCTTTAAGTCACCAATTTGAGAAAGAAGAAGGAGAACCAAGCATAACAAACTTACTGAGTAGTGGTTGTCATTTTGTGTACACAGGAAGTCGTGAAGAGAAAAGAGGATGAAGCAGAAGAAGAGAAGAACAGAAAGATTGGAGAAGCCAAGGAAGCAGCAAGGGGCTTGGACGTAATTAAAACCTAGACATTTCACATTTTCTTTTTCTAATTATGTTTTTTGAGCAGGATGAAGTATTTTTATTTTTAGTTATGATTTTTAATTTTATTTTGTAATACAGTTTTTTGTAATCATGGTTTATAATAATAAATATAGTATTCAAAATAATGTTTTAAATTACTATTCATAATTTAAATATATTTAAATTAATTAATAATATATATATATTTTGTATAAATACTGTATAAATATTGTATAAATACAATAATGTATAAATACTTATATACAACTATAGTCGGTAATTAGTTGTTAATTAGTCACTAAATTTAGTGACTATGTTATGACTAATGTTTGTAATCGTAAAATTAGTCGTAATGCAGTTGCTAAATTTAGCGACTACATTACGACTACGCTTACGACTGCAAACATTAGTCGTAACGTAGTCGCTATTTAGCGACTAATATACGACTAATTTTTCTTACCGACTAACGATTTACGACAACATGTTTTAGTCGTCATTTAGTCGTAAAACACGATTTAGCGACTAAATAGTGACTAATAGTGCAGTCGTTAATTTCATGTTTTCTTGTAGTGGTTACATTATTTCTTGGGATGGTGATTGTTGATATCAGAAACAACAACTAGAGATTTGATTCAAAGAAATAAGATCTGGGCAGACTTTTGGTACAAACCAACAAGAACTTAGAAGAATAAGTGAACTGGATTTTTACTATTGATTTTCTGTGTTTTATCGTGAATGGTACATGTCTCGAACACTTTACAAAAACCTAATATTTAAACTCAATCCTCAACGAGACTCCTCCTGAATCCCCTCCTATAATTTCGCCCGCGATCGACCTCATCTTGACTTCGCCCTCCAGCTCGAATTCTCTTCCTGGGCCTTCGTCAGGCCCACTTGCCGGGTTGATGTCTGCTCCTTAGTGGGCTTGTCTGTTAGGCCCTTAATTCGCGAAACCCAACACCAACAATGATGGACAGCATCCTGTGTCCTAAAAGTTTTACAAAAAATGCAGCTTATGACTTAGGAGTTTGCTTAAAATTTACATAAACCATATAATTTTTTTTTCTTGAAGCAAACCATGCTAAACAATTTGGATAACAAATGGAGAATGTATCCAAATTGTTTTTTTTGTTGCTTCTTAGTCCTCATAAACTTTATGGAATCACCAAGTTATTTGAGGACTGAGAGAGAAATAATAAAGTCTCCCAAATAAGCTATATATTAATAATACTCTCCAAACATTATTTTGGAAAAAAAAGTATATATAAACTAAAGTCATAAACTAAAACATAATAATTGAATTCATTAAATATCCTAGATTCTTTTGTTTTAATTGAATAACACCAAATTTATTAAGATTTTAAATAATTTTTTATAAATCATAAACTAATAACAAACGAGTTTAACAAAATCTTGATTGAATAACAACAGATTAGAAAAAAAAATTACTACTCTATTTAAATCACAAACCAATAGCACCCCTAATATTCTGATTTACAACAACAAACAACAACAACAAAGAAAAAAAGGTGAATTGTAGCTACGGTTTCGACATTGTACAATGGCTGGTGTTGACAATTCGAAGCTGCAGTTGAGAGATTCAGTGGAGTGTGAATCTCCACCACAAAAGGATCGGAAGATAGAGACAACTTCGGAGCAAGATCTTCCTCCAGGTTCCTTCTTCCACGGCGGGAAACTACTTCGCGTTGGTGAAATCGACGATCAGGAATGTAGAAGACAGTGCCAGCTCTTTTTCAAACAGTTTCATGAGAGCGAGGTACGTATTTCGATGCTCCAATTTGTTGGTCATAGAGATAGATAGATAGATAGATAGATAGATAGATAGATAGATAGATAGATAGATAGATAGAGAGAGAGAGAGAGAGAGAGAGAGAGAGAGAGAGAGAGAGAGAGAGAGAGAGAGAGAGAGAGTATTAGAATAGTAAACCGGGATTAATTATCTGGTTTATATGTTATATAGTTTGTGTAGGATTAAGCTTCCTTTCACTTAATCCTAATCTTGTATATAAACAAATGTAAACTTTACTTTACAAATTAATGAGAATAACTAACTTTTCTCTCTAGCTCAGCTTCACCTTCTCACTCTCTCTCTTGTTCTTGAGCTCGAGCCTGAGTTCATCTTCTTCCTCTGTTCAATCCTGATATGGTATCAGAGCTTCATCGATCATGAGCGCTTCTTCAGCTGAGTTTATTCTCATTCACATCATCTCTTTCATCATCTCTTTCTTTTTTGATTTTTGTTGTTCCCTCGTATTAGCGATTCTTCAACTCGTGTTTGCATACGATTCTCTCTGAGTTCTTCTTTCTTTGACCTAATTGTTTTTCCGATTCTTATTTTGCTTTCAATCGGAACAATCTCTTATAATCAATTTGATTCTTCATCAATATGGGATCAAATCAACGTCCGGTTACTTCGGCGAATCAAAATTTGCGAAATCTGGGTGATGCAGGTACGGATCTCTACGAGAATCCTTATTTCCTTCACAGTACTGATCATGCTGGGTTGCAATTGGTTTCGGATCGGCTTGTTTCGGGTTCAGATTTTCATTCTTGGCGTAGATCAGTACGGATGGGTTTGAATGTTAGGAATAAATTGGGATTTGTTGATGGTTCGATTCAAAAACCTCCCGTAGATCATCCGAGTCATGGTTCTTGGTCACGTTGCAACGATATGGTTTCTACTTGGTTGATGAATTCAGTTTCAAAGAAGATTGGAGCTAGTTTGTTGTACATTTCAACTGCAGAAGGAATCTGGAAGAATCTCTTGTCTCGTTTCAAGCAAGATGATGCGCCTCGGGTTTACGAGATTGAACAGAGGCTTACTTGTATTCAACAAGGTTCTTTGGATGTTAGTGCGTACTACACTGAGTTAGTAACACTTTGGGAAGAGTACAAGAATTACATAGAACTTCCTGTTTGCACTTGTGGTCATTGCGAATGTGATGCAGCTGCTCTTTGGGAACGTTTGCAGGATCGTAGTAGAGTAACTAAATTCTTGATGGGGTTAAATGAGAGTTATGAACAGACGAGGAGACACATTTTGATGCTGAAACCAATACCAAGTATGGAGGAAGCATACAACATGGTTACTCAAGATGAACGCCAACGCACTGTTTCTCTCAAGCCTCTTGTCAAGTCCGATAATGTCGCTTTTCAGACGACTGGTAGTTATGAAGGTGATCTTTCTAATGGATCATATATGGTGGAGCCGTGTGAGTATGTGGCAGCTTATAACACTTATAGACCAAGGGGTAATAGACCGATGTGTACTCATTGTGGGAAGATGGGACACACGATTCAAACATGTTTCAAGGTTCATGGTTATCCACCTGGTTACAAATATCCGACTCAGAACAATTCAGGTCAAGGACAGAATACTCAGAGACCTTCTTTTGTGCCTCGTGGTCAGGCTAATCAAAACAATCATGGTCAGTCTACTCAGAATTTTGGTCCACGATCTGGTATGTCACAACCAAGGATGGTGGCGAATGTTCAGGTTGATGGAAGTATACCGTATTATCCTCCTGCTCCGGTAAATGCTTTTAATCTGGATGTGAGTCAGCTGACTCAGAGTCAAGCTCAGGATCTGATCAGTCAACTTTCTCGAGTTCAGAGTAGTGAACCAATGGTCAATCAACTATCACGTATTCAAGTTTTAGAAACTCCAGCGCCTAAGGTTTCTTCTTCTCGTGCATCTATTACAGAGTTAGGGGTTATGGCTCCTCAATCGTCTTCTGGTACAGTCTTTAATATCTCTTCTAATCTTAGATATGAGAATAGTAATCTCACATATAAACACCATGCTCTCTCTTCTCTTCATAGTGTTTTGCCTAATGGTGCTTGGATTATTGATAGTGGGGCGACTAGTCATGTTTGTTGTGATCTCTCTAAGTTTAGGGAAACTTCTTTAGTCTCTGGCATCACAGTAGCTTTACCTAATGGAACTAGACTCCCTATTAACCAAACTGGCACCATTCATTTGTCTGATTCATTGATTCTTTACAATGTTTTTTATGTTCCATCGTTTCGTTTTAATCTCATTAGTGTTTCGACTTTGTTGCATGATAACCAATGCTCTGCTCACTTTTATCCCACCTCATGTTTCTTACAGGAGTCTTCTCAGGGATGGATGATTGGGAGTGCTAATCTTTTTCATAATCTTTACATCCTGAATGAACACTCCCTATCTACACCTGCTAAGTCTCCTGTCATCAATCAAGTCTCTGGATCCTTTGTGGATGAAGGAATTCTTTGGCATCAACGCCTTGGACACCCTTCAAACGCCAAGTTACAGCTTATGTCTGGTAATCTTTCTATTAATAAAACAAGTGTCTCGAGTCTAGATCATTGTCCAGTTTGTCCATTAGCTAAACAAAAACGTCTATCTTTTCCTTTTAATAATCATGTTTCTGCGAAACCATTTGATCTGTTACATCTAGACATATGGGGTCCATTTTCGGTAGAGTCTATAGAAGGATATAGATACTTTCTTACAATAGTTGATGATTGTACAAGAGTGACTTGGATATATATGTTGAAAAATAAAAGTGAAGTTACTCATGTTTTTCCTACTTTTATGAAGTTTATTGCAACTCAATTTAATACAAAGATAAAAGCAATTCGAACTGATAATGCTCCAGAATTAGCTTTCAAAGATCTTATTAAAGAGCATGGCATGTTTCATTTCTTTTCATGTGCATACACTCCACAACAAAATTCTGTAGTAGAAAGAAAACATCAACACTTGTTGAATGTGGCTAGAGCTTTACTTTTTCAATCAAATGTTCCTCTTGTATATTGGAGTGATTGCATTACTACTGCTGCTTTTCTCATAAATAGATTACCAATTCCTTTACTTGATAATGTCTCACCTTTTGAAAAATTAATGAATAAGAAACCGGATTATACAGCTTTTAAATCTTTTGGTTGCCTTTGCTATGTTAGTACTTTGCAAAAGGATAGGACAAAGTTTACTCCACGAGCACAGTCCAGTGTTTTCTTAGGATACCCTTCTGGGTACAAGGGCTATAAAGTTTTAGACTTAGCTACGAATGTTATTTCTATTAGTCGCAATGTTGTCTTTCATGAGCATATTTTTCCATATCTTGATGTTGAAAAACATATAGATGATATATTCTCACATACCATCTTACCACATCCAGTTCCTTTTGTTCCTGACATGCCATCTTCATCTATTACATCAACTGGTTTACCTGATACTGTTATTTCTGCACCTCATTCTGCACATTCATCATCTTTGTCAGTGCCAGTTAGGGAGAATAGGGAGACTAGGGAACATAGGGGATCAGCTACTGTTTTACCAGATATTACACCTGTTTCCTTACCTACGGAAAGACCAAAACGAAATGCTAAAGCCCCTAGTTACTTATCTGAGTATCATTGTGCATTGGCTAATATCTCTTCTATTCTCCCCCCTAATCATACTACACCTTATCCATTATCTTCTGTTCTCTCATACAATCGCTTCAACCCACATTATTGTTCATATATCTTATCCTATTCCATGGAGACTGAACCAAAGACTTTTGAAGAGGCCATGGCGTCTGACATATGGAAAGGTAATGAGGAATTGGATGCGATGGAGATAAATGGAACCTGGTATGTTACTTCTTTACCCCCTGGAAAAAATGTTGTTGGCTGTAAATGGGTATTTACCATCAAATACAATTCTGATGGTACTATTGAGAGATACAAGGCGCGTTTGGTAGCTAAGGGATATACTCAGCAAGAAGGTGTTGATTTTAATGAGACTTTCTCTCCTGTGGCAAAATTAACGAGTGTCAAGCTTATGTTAGAACTAGCAGCTACACACGGATGGGAGCTATCTCAAATGGATGTCTCCAATGCCTTTCTACACAGCGAACTTGATGAGGAGATATATATGAGCTTACCTCAAGGCTATACTCCAGGTAATTCGCAAGTCTTACCTCCAAATGCTGTTTGTCGCCTTCGGAAGTCGATATATGGGTTAAAACAAACTTCTAGGCAGTGGAATCGCTTGTTTACTTCAGTCTTGCTTGATGATGGGTTCTTACAGTCTCAGGCAGATACGTCCTTGTTTGTTAAGTTCACAGCAACTAGTTTTATAGCAGTACTAGTGTATGTTGATGACATAGCTATTGCTAGTAATAATGCTGAGGATCTGGCTGCACTTAAAGCTGTTCTTGCTCGAGCTTTTAAAATCAAGGACTTAGGTCCCTTGAGATTTTTTCTTGGGCTGGAGATTACAAGATCGAGCAAGGGTATATCTGTTTGTCAGAGGAAGTATGCTCTGGACTTACTGGAGAACACTGGATTATTAGGGTGTAAGCCTGCTACTGTTCCTATGGATCCATATGTTCACCTTACAAAGGATACAGGAACTCGTTTGGATTCTACACGGCCTTACAGGGAGATTATTGGTCGTCTTCTCTACCTAACAATCACAAGACCTGATATTACATTTGCTGTGCACCATCTTAGTCAGTTCTTACAATCCCCTACTGATGCCCATATGCAAGCTGCACATCGCATTCTCAAATACATCAAGGGTAGTCCAGGTCAAGGCTTATTCTACTCTACATCTAACGAGACTTGTGTGAATGCTTTTGCGGATGCGGATTGGGGAACTTGTACTGATACAAGGCGTTCTATAACTGGGTTTTGTGTTTATATTGGCAAATCACTTGTTTCATGGAAATCCAAGAAACAACATGTTGCGAGCCATAGCAGTACAGAGTCTGAGTATCGAAGCATGGCTGAGGCTACTCGAGAAGTTTTATGGATTCAGCAACTTCTTCGAGATTTTCAAGCTCCAGTTACTTCAGTTGCTAAGCTCTTCTGCGACAACAAGTCTGCCGTATACATTGCCACGAATCCAGTTTTTCACGAAAGGACGAAGCACATCGAGATTGACTGTCATATTGTGCGTGATCAGATCAAGCTTGGGAACCTGAAGACATTACACATTGGCACAGAAAACCAACTTGCTGATATCCTGACTAAGCCATTACAGCCTCGACAATTTCATTCTTTACTTCAGCGAATGGGTTTGTCAAACCTTTACAATCCTTCTCTGGATCCGGATTGAAAGGTTTGAGGGGGTGTATTAGAATAGTAAACCGGGATTAATTATCTGGTTTATATGTTATATAGTTTGTGTAGGATTAAGCTTCCTTTCACTTAATCCTAATCTTGTATATAAACAAATGTAAACTTTACTTTACAAATTAATGAGAATAACTAACTTTTCTCTCTAGCTCAGCTTCACCTTCTCACTCTCTCTCTTGTTCTTGAGCTCGAGCCTGAGTTCATCTTCTTCCTCTGTTCAATCCTGATAGAGAGAGAGAGAGAGAGAGAGAGAGAGAGAGAGAGAGAGAGAGAGAGAGAGAGAGAGAGAGAGAGAGAGAGCCATGTAGCATTTTATAATTTGGATGCTGTTTAGTTTAGGGTTTATCCTCCTTTGTTTTCATTGTTGTTTTTTTGTAGGGTTTCGATGTGGACTGGGACAGTTTTGACTACATATTCTCTGTCGTCAACTTCCACTGGAAACCATATCTTGATGACAAGCTGACCAATGACGAGCTGCTCAAACTACTCATACGGACAGCCATTAAAGAACACGATGCTGAAGATGTAAGATGGTTCTTGCTTTTTATTTCTTTCTAATGGTTTTCCTCTATTATTCTACTTAACTTTTGTGTTGCTCTTTACAGGAAAGAAAGCTTGAGCTTATCGATTATGTAGGTGCCAATATAGTACCGTGCAAGGGTCTTATGTATTATATTACATTTTGGGCCAAAGATCTTTCTTCAACAAATCCAGAGCCACGACTTTACCAAGCCAAGGTGCGCAAGTTTTGCGATGATATCTCCGTCAAAATGGTCAGGGAAAAGCCTAAGCAAAGTGCCAGCATCAACAAGGAAAGGTGGTAGTGTTCGGTTCACATATATGGTATCATATGATCTAGGGACAGCCGCCAGAGTCGAGAGTTGGAAGGCACAAACATTAACTAGTTTTTAAGCAAACGAACTCTTACTAGAATTTTGAAACATCACATGTCCAAATTAACTGTTTCAAATATCACAATGTGATATTTAATTTTCTTGAATAATTCATGTCCTTTCATTTTCTCCCTTAAAATCTACTTTGCATTCATCTTCTTTGTCCTTTTTTACAACGATACCATTTTGAGTTTACAAAATGAATATATAATGGGAATGAAAAGGAGAGTACAACGTGTTAGAGTTGATAGAGAGAGAAGTTGAGAGATTTGTTTCCAAATAAGCGTTCCCTTCAAGGTTGATGGTTCGAGGTGGTGGAATTGATACTTGAATGAAGCGGAACCACGTGATACGATTCTTCCTATCGGTTGTGGACTGTGGGAGTAACATTAAGTTGAGAATCAAGAGAGGAACATTTGTCTGATTTGCCTAACGAGAGTAATTGACGGTTTGGAGGAGGAAAAGTATGAATTCGAAATTTCCTCTCCTTCTATCTATATCTCATAAACAATAGTGTTGGTGGATTTAGAGTAGTATGACCGAGCACGTCCATATCTCTGTAGAAAATGGACAAACATAAAACATATGAGATTTGGTTCCCAGAGCTGTTACACATTACACTACAAGAAAAACGTACATTGTTAGCTCGGAAAATATGCTATCATATGTAATACATAGCGTTTTCATAAATGCTATGATATCGGCAGCTATGGTAGATACCCCATCTACGATAACGTTATTTTTCTGAGCTATAATAAGTTCCTGTACAATAGCGTTAGTTAAATGTTTTAATTTAGTGTTTTCGTAGCAATATCTGGATGCCGTAATTTATTTTTTCATAACAATTTATAAAAAATTTCAACTTTTTCTAACAACTCAAATTGGGTGCTATGATATATCATTGTACAATAGCAAATATTTTTTGCCGTAATTTATGTTTTCATAACTCTTTTTCGTGTTATATTACCTTATTATATAACTAAGTTTATTCGCTATGATGTATATAACGTTTTTTTTTTTGCTATTATAGTTGCATATAACATTTTTCTCCTGCTATTATATAGATGACTTAGTGCTATCATTTAAAACATAACATGCTATCATATGTAATATATATAATCTGAAATTTCCGAAAAAGATACCATTTATATAACATCTCAAAAGCATTGTGAATAACATCCCAAACACAATTCCAAAACATTCTAAATCACAATACCAAACACAATTCCAAATCCAAAATGCACAACATAAAACATTCCAAATTCGAAATACATAAGACTAGTCTTAAACTAGCTGGACCAAAGTTGCTTCATCCCTGCAATAATGGACATTGTCTTATATCAGTGTTGCACATGAAATACTAAAAGCACAAGGATCACAGTAAATAATACTTACCAAAAGCACAAGCATCAGTTTACAACAGTCAATAGATGACCAACTGATCAATTGGCCATGCGATAGATGAACCAAGTGCATCTCTCATATACTCAATCTCATCTGATGGCCTCCAAACCGCTGCGTCATCTACCTTGACTATATCTATCCAAACTCGCACAGCGTTAGGACCCAACCGAACACAGTGTACCTTTTGCTCTGGATCAGTTGAATGCACCCGACCTTCAGCAACAACCCGCTTCCTTCCGCTAATATCCATTAACTTACACTTCTGATTTTCCTTGATAGATCCATTTTTTCGCTGACAATTTGACAATATCAACCAATTACTACAGGAAGGAGACATAACCATAATCAACTTCTCAGAACATATAAATATAAGTTACCGGAGATCTTCGAAGAGGTGACTGTGCAGCTACTTGAGTTTCCATTGCATTAGATTTTTGAACTGTTCTTGGAGACTTCTCGCATGATGCTGAGGTTTGTGTCTTATGTGATTTAGATGCAGACTTTTGAGTAGGAGATAACTGACCTGTTTCATCTAGGTTGTTTTCAAAGACAACTTTGGTGACAGGCCATGCTACAAAAGACAGTAAGCAGTCCTCTATGTATGTCACATCTACAGTAGGCCTCCAAATAAATGTGTTGGGTTCGTGTACCACATCAACAAAAACTTTGACACCCTTTGGTCCGAGTCGAAGTCCATTCACTAAAGCTTTCTGATCTTGTGTGTTCCAACGGCCTTCAGCAACAACTACATCATCGTCAGACAGATCAAGTAGTTTGCATTTGTTCGAAGAATTGGTTCTTGTGCCCTGTAAAAACATTAATAAATCACTTCAGTATTCTAGATGATCTATAATATGTACAAACTGTTTAATACTTAAACAAGATAGAAACTTTACAAGTGGTGTCATATCTTCTTCGTGGTCCCCCTGTTCTAGACTAACACACTTCGTGGCAGGCCATGCAATCATGTGCCCAACAGATTCTTCAATCGTGAACATTTCAGTAGCAGGTCTCCAAAGGAATGCTTCGGGTACAGTGGCAGTGTCAACCAATACTTTATAATCTAAAGGACCTAAACGAATCCCATTCACAACATCATCTGGATCCGTCGATATAATACGTCCCTAAGCAACATTCGCAGCATCACCAGCCCAGTCAATCAAAATACACTTTGGTTGTGTTTTCTTGTTCACACTCTACGCAAATTTAGATTATTAAAAACCAAAATAGAGTGTATATTTATAAAGAAATCAATATAGTGGATTATTAATCACTTACCCTTGCAGCTGAGTTTTCACCAACTTCAGCTTCTTGTCTCTGTAAAATGCAAGGAAAATATGAAACAAAGTTTACATCATTATCAATCAGCTTATTGTACAAATAGAATAGTGCATTACCTGGTTCTTCAGATTGAAAATTTCATTTTGTAGTTCAGTAACCTTGTGCTTGAGCTTAATTTGATTCTCTTCCATTTCAACGATAGACTTGTGCTTAATTTGGAAACAAGCTAATTTGGTCTTACTCATATTTCTGCCCATTGCCCTCAATCGACCGGGATTATCTGGTCCTAACAGTTGGGTTAGTGTATCTTGTCCTACATTTGTTGCAGCTGATGGATGATCAGCATTAACAAGTTCTGCTGCCTTTTCCTGCAAATGTAGTCATTTACATGTGTAAACAGTATAATTTAAATATAAATTAACGAGTTAATCTGAAAACCTAATTAACGAGCATACTAAATTATAACTTACAATTTTTTCAGCTGCATTTGTATTCACGGGTGTCCCATCCTTTCTAGTACGCGATTTCACCCACACCTTTAGTCTTGACACTTCAGAATGATCTGAACTTTCTTGTTTCTAAACAAATAAACAATATATAATTCAAAATATTTTTTAAGTGCTGAGAATTAACAACGTAATTGCATTAACCTTACCAATTCTTCAGCTAGTCTAACCATTCCTTTGCGACTACAAGTGTGTGGTATCTGTTTGCGTCTCCTTTCCTTATAGCTATCGCTTATGACCTAACACATGATTGTAGATATGTCATATTAGATCCAAAACAAACATAAAATTAACTAACTTAATTAAAAAATAATACCTTAAACTCATTGCTAGTTTTGTTTTTCACAAATTTACGCCAACAAGTTGGATTAACATTCTTGGGTCGCATATTCATCCGTTGTTGGTTAGTGTGAGCCTCCCTAATTTTCTTAACCAGACGTGACTTTGATGACCTCCACAAACCTCCCATCTGTTTAAGCACGGCAGTCTTTTGGTAATCCTCATCTAATTCAAACCTTACCTGTAATCAATCACATTTGAAGAATAAATATTTAAACCAGCTTTTAAGTAAGTAGATGTCAAAGTACAGAAAAGTTTACCTGGACAGATTTCCAAAGCACTGTCTTGACATCCTCAGTAATTTTTGACCATTTTTCAACAGTCACAGGAACGTGTTCTCGTACCAATGGACCCAGATACGATGACAACTTAACAGACCCAGGACCGTAATGTTCTCCCATGAAAGTGAAGTCTACATGTACTCTACTATTTGGATCCTTGGCGATGTCTTTCATCCTTGTTGGTCCTCGCTTTCTCTTAAGTGTAGCCTGCTCTCGTAAAGGCTGCTCTTCTAAAGGCGGTTCTTGTACAGGTTGCTCTTCTTCAGCCTGCTCTTCTTCAGTCTGCTCTTCTTCAGGCTGCTCTCCTAAAGGCTGCTCTCCTAAAGGCTGCTCTCCTAAAGGCTGCTCTCCTATAGGCTGCTCAGTTTGTGGAGGCAATGTACACACGAATTCTGAGACATAGCAAACAATTACCATGTCATTAATTAATAACCAGTCATGAGACATAGCAAACAATTACCAAGCAGTCATCAAACATAACAAACAATTATGAAGCACTCATCAGACATAGCAAATAAACAATTAGAAGAATGTAAATGACTAACAAACTCCATTTCAGACATATATGCCTTCACAATCATTTCGGGCATTTTCAGATTCATCCATGTGAACATCCATGTCCACATTTGACGGTAATGGTCCAATGTCTCCAATCCCATCATCCAAATCTTTCTTATATCTTCTTGAAGGACCTCGCATAACAACATGCCAACTTGATTCTGCATCTTCCCGTAAGTAAAACACCTGCTTTGCTTGCGAGGCTAATATATATGGATCTCTTAAAAAGGAGACTTGACTATGATTCAAATTAACTAATGTGAAACCATCTTCTACCTTAACTCCATTACCCAACACTGCCCATTGACACCGGAAAAGAGGAACATAAAAAAACATTATAATCTAACAGTATGATGTCTATCACTCTGCCGTAGTAGGATACCAAATCAACCACTTGTGAAGTGTCTTTCGCACTAGCCCTACAGACTGACGTCGCCTCATAATAAACCCCACTATTCTGATTTTTCCTATCAACTGATCTTGTATGAAACCGTTGATCATTCACTATGTAACCCGTATATGACCGTGCAGTGCTACGTGGACCATAAGCCAACCATTTTAGAACTTCTCCATGGCAGTCTGAATCAAGTGGTATCTACAACAAATAAAACAAAATAAAAGTCAGACTTGATGAAACTTAATCAAGTGGTATCAAACATAAACATTAAATAATAACCGAAAATAGTAGAATTGATGAAACTTGCCTGTAGTTTTAACCAAGATGCAAAATTCTCAGTGTGCATAGCCCATAAAACTGAGGCATCACGTCGACATCTTTCATTTGTGTCTTGTAGATACTGAAGATGCTCACTTGTACAAAATTAATAATAATAAGTTTCATGAGAGACTGCAAATGTTATTATAAATGATAAGCGAAAAATAAAAAGCTTACTCGATATAAGGTTCAACCACAGCCATATTTTGGATGACAGCAAGATGAGCTATTTTGTTATCCATTTCTGAAAGAGTTATGGAAGTTCCAGCGGATATAGGACGACCCTCTAGAATAGAACTATTATCATAGTCAGTGTTTCTATCTAACTTTTCCTGTACATTTGTAGACTTCTTTAAGAATTCACTACAAAACTGAATGCATTCTTCGGCTAGATAACACTCAGCAATACACCCCTCTGGTCTCGCAGTATTTCTCACAAAGTCTTTTAGAACTTTCATGTACCTGTGAAATGTTGAAGAGACAATTTATACCTCTGTAATAACTTTCAGCATACTAAATGAACAAAATGAACAAAATGAACATATTAACAGTAACAAAAAAGAGACAATTTATACCTCTCAAAAGGGTACATCCATCTAAAATGGACTGGTCCACCTAGCCGAGCCTCCGTTCCTAGATGAACCGTCAAGTGCACCATGATATCAAAGAAACTTGGCAGAAAAATCATTCAAACATGCATATTGTTTCAACAACCTCAGCTTCCATTACCAAAATCTGCTCTCTATCAATTACTCGCTGACACAAGTGGTTGTAGAATGCACATAAGCGTACAATCGCTAGCCTAGGACCTTTTGGCAACAAACCTTTAAGTGCAATCGGAAGGAGTTGCTGCATTAACACGTGATAGTCGTGTGATTTCAGACCTGTTACTTTGCAGTCATCTAAAGATACGCCTCTCGCTATGTTTGAACAGTAGCCATCTGGTCCTTTGAAATCAACAAGACGACTACATAATATTTTTTTCTTTCTTTGATAAAGACCAAGGAGCTGCAGGTAGATATGTTCTTTTCCCTTGAATCCTAGGGTGCAAATCCTTCCTAATACCAAGATTCTCCAAATCTTTACGGGCATTTAGACCATCCTTTGATTTCCCACAATGTAACAAAGTAGAGAGAATACTTGCAGCCACATTCCTTTCTACATGCATAACATCTAAGTTATGCCTCACAGGAAGATCCTAAGAAATAAACAGAACAAATACAATAAATAACTATAAGGTTACACAAAGTGTAAATGAAAATAACTTTAAAATCTGAAAATAAATTATACCTCCCAATACGGTAACTTGAAAAATATAGACCTTTTCTTCCATCTTGATAACTCTCCCTCATCTACATTTACATCATTTTCTTCATCCTCTTCTGACTCACTAGATAACTCCTCTTTATCAGACTCCATACTAGTACACTCAGTCTTTTTCCTCTTGCGCGCAGATCGTTTCCAATTTCCGAAGTCATTTTTGAAATTTTTCAGGTTTTGAGAAATTTCTTGCCCAGAAAATATCCTTCCTTTTCTCCCTGTTCAGTTTTTCCATCAAACCACGACTTCTTTAATCTGAAACTATGCTTTGGTGGCAGTCTCTTTCGATGGCACATATAGACATGTTTTCGGCTGAACTTCAACCACAAACTGTCTGTATTTTTTCCACATAATGGACAGGCCATCTGACCCTTTACTTTGCAGCCTGCAAGATTCCCATAAGCCGGAAAGTCACTAATCGTCCAAAGCAGAATTGCCTTCAGATTAAAAGTTGATTTACTGAATGC
Source organism: Camelina hispida (assembly GCA_023657505.1). NCBI lineage: Eukaryota > Viridiplantae > Streptophyta > Magnoliopsida > Brassicales > Brassicaceae > Camelina > Camelina hispida. The sequence goes on along the minus strand of CP094635.1, from coordinate 22,753,855 downwards.
ATCATATGTTGTCTCTCCATTGTTCCAGAGATGGTTAAGATCCTCTATGAGCGGCTCTAAGTATACATCAATGCTATTACCAGGCTGTTGTGGTCCAGGTATCAACAATGTAAGCATGATATTCTCCTTCTTCATGCATAGGTTAGGTGGCAAATTGTAGTTTACTAGCAAAACAGGCCAGCAACTGTAGTTGTTGTTCTTCATATTGAATGGATTAAATCCATCTGTGGAAAGACCAAGCCGCACATTCCTTTCTTCAGCTGCAAAGGAAGGATATTTGGCATTCATCTGATCCCATGTTACTGAATCCACAGGGTGGCGGAGTTTACCATCGTTGCTCTTGTTAGTCTGATGCCACCTTAAGTCCTTAGCCATCTCTTCGGACCTAAACATTCTTTTCAGCCGTGGGATTATGGGAAAGTAGCGTAACACTTTTTGTGGAACACCTTTCTTTACTTCACCAGTAACCATGTTCGTCTTCCATCTAGAAGCCTTGCATTTAGGACAATTATCGAGCTTCTTGTACTTCTTTCTGAATAAGCAGCAGTCATTAACACATGCATGAATCTTCTGATAGCCCATATCAAATGACTTAAGAAATTTCTTCACCTCATATAGTGATGTGTGTAGCACATTGTCCTCTGGTAACATTTCCGGCAATGTCTCCAGAAGATCATTGAAACTCTTGTCAGACCAACCATTCTGTGTCTTAAGTCTGAATAGGGACACAATTGCCGAGAGTTTACTGTGATTAACACAACTTGGATATAAGGGTGTTACAGCATCTGCAAGCTTTGCAAGAAACTCATCTTCTTTCTTGTCCTCACAGTCTGCAATCTCACCGAGTTCAGCATTTCTAACAAAGTCATCATCCATGAACTCAGCAGCTTGATATAACCCATATATCTCATCATTAAACTGACTGGCATTATTGTCACCGTCAACCCCAGACTTTAACTCTCCATGATGATACCAATCTGACCGCTGCTTATAAGCCTCATCCATACCCCTTGTAACAAGATGGTCAACTACAACACTGGCTGAGTGACGATCAATGTTACGACAGTCAATGCAAGGACATATAATCATATCACCATCTCCCAAAGCAGCAGCCACAACTCGTACAAAATTTGAAGCCCTCTCTCGTAAGCTGGATCAGCTCTTCATTGGATAATAGAAGAGAAAAAAAAAGGTAAACTCTCTAAACCCCTACTTAAGCTAGCCTAACCTGAATAATTTATGCAATGATATACCTGCAAAGATGCACCCAATCCTTGTCCACCATTATATGATCTAACCTTACTACATAAACAACATATACGATTTATTGACAGAATCTTAGACATGAATCACAATGACACACACATACACTTAGCAATCACAAACACAAAACAGTATTTAGACAACTATATCGCATATATTAAATCAATAGCAATCACAAACAGTATTTAGAAACAATCAAACAGGAAAAAAAACAAAACAATATATACACTTAGCAAGATTGGTCAATACACATAAGAGACAGAAAGAAAGAAGCAACTAACCTGTCCTGTAAATGGAGATAAATAAACTCTTGTTCAGTTCCAAGATGTACACTTAGCAACACTTGCAAAACATAATTAGAGAAAGAGTATAAGTTTCAAATCGGATACATAACAAAATGGAAGAGACTAATCTATTGCATGTCGAAGAATAACTGTGTATTGTTCCAATTTCATAACTGTGAATCAATTTCATAACTAATCGGATAGTAATTGAAAAAATCTAGAAGAAATCAATTGAAAAAATCTATTGCATGTCCAAAAATCAAAACTTATATAGAACAATAAAATGAGGAAGAAAACAACCTTCGAGTGGAGCTCAAATCCAGAAGTTAACTCCGGCGGTTCTTCAGAGGGGGTGACGGCGACGGCGATTGGCGAACCAATTGGTATGTGTAAGAGATTTACGGGTAACTGGGAGAGAGACTCAAACAAACCAAAAGAACGGCAACGACGGTGTTTAATTAAGTCCGACGGTGCTTCAGAAGCGGCAACGGCGAGGAATTGCCTCTCGAGATTTTAGGGTTTCGAGAGAAAAGGGGTGAAGTGAAAGAGAGAGAGTGCGATAAGTGAAGCTAAGTGTTTAGTATTTTTATTTTTTTGCTAAAATTTGCTAAGTGTTTGGCGGAATAAGTGATTTTAGTTCCCGCTTCTTAAAAACACTATTATAGCGTTTATACAATGCTATCATATGGTAACAAAATTATAAACTACACTTCGATAGCAGTTTTGAAATTCGTGCTATTATGAGGTGCTATCAATGTATATAATTTTTGTAGTGTTAGGGGCATTCCAAAGACGCATTAAGGCCCCAATAAATAAAAGCATGCTTTGGGATGCCTTGGCTGAACCACAGAGATTTGTGTCATGTAACTTGCGGCCAAAGGATCTTGTAGGGAAGACCAAGTGAGAGACGAAGAGAACAATACATGAGATCCATTTAAAGTATTTCTCCACCATAAGACATGGTCGGTTTGTGAAGACATCACATTTGGTGAAGCACGCAGTAGAATAGAAATAGGATGACGACCCAGAGGTAACACCCATTCTATTGGCTGAGCATGCCCCGAAACTCTTGGTCCATTAGGACCCGTCACGTCTTTTTCTAATTTTCTCTGAAATTTTACCATCCATATATTATATGTTTTGATCTAAACCAATCATATATGGTTACTTGTAGCTTAAAGCAACACATTGGAAACAACTTTTAACAAACAAAATTTCTTTTAAAATGCATTTTCATAACAGTTACAACATATGCAATACAATGTCCACTTTCTATTTTTTTTCAGGGAAATATTATTGGGACAAAATAAGAAGGATCAAAGTTTTTTTTTTTTTTTTTTTAAACTTTTCTTTTCCATTAATAAAAAACCAAAAGCTATGACTTAAGTCATACAGTTTTAAACACTAAAACAATACAGCCGTAAGGCAATTTTAAAATAAGTATAAAGTTGGTAACTGAATCTTCCGCTTCGGTTAGCTTCATAGTTCATCATAGAGAGGACAACTAGCCACGTCCATGGCGGCCACGATTTCCACGGCCCCGGTTCCCACGTCCACAGCTACCTCTTCCCCGAGCATTAGAGGACTCTTGTACCTCCTTAGCTTTGATGGACGGCTGCACTGCATTAGAAGGATCAAAGTTACTTACAAATTGCTAACTAAAAACAAAAGAAAACCAAATTTGTGAGAAGAACACATAAAAAGTACAGAAATTTCAAAAGTCAAGTGATTGTACTACACTTGGCAACAACGAAGTATCTAATTATTTTATGTTTTTAATTCGAGTAATGCGAGTAAGGTGAAAATACTAAACGACACCGCATTATATAGATAGAGAACATAAAGTATGAAAGTCATAAATAATCCCACAAAATTGACACAATGAAGAGACGGTTAATCCAAAATGTCCGTTTAGCCCCTACAAGTGCAACAACAACTTCTCCGTTTCTTCTTCTTGATCACCTAAAAACGAAAGCTTTCTTGGTACATAAGCTTTCAGAATCTACCAACCCTATTCTTACAAATTTAATACATACCCTGACTCTGAAACTTGGGCTCGCCAGTGACACTTTCACTGTGAATCTCCTCATAAATAGTTATGTCAAGCTCAGAGAAGTCAACACTGCACGTAAGGTGTTTGGTGAAATGTCTCAACCAAACGTCGTTTCCTGGACTTCGGTTATCTCTGGGTTTAACAACATGGGTCAACCTCAAACTGCTCTGTCTATGTTTCAGGAGATGCATGAAGATGGATCTGTGCCTCCCAATGAGTACACGTTTGCTAGTGTCTTTAAAGCATGTTCGTCTTTGGCTGAATCAAGAATCGGGAAATGCATACATGCCCGTCTTGAGATTTCCGGGCTTAACAGAAATATCGTGGTGAGTTCCTCTCTTGTTGACATGTATGGGAAATGCAACGATGTGGAAACGGCTAGAAGGGTTTTTGACTCGATGATTGGTTATGGTAGAAATGTTGTTTCTTGGACTTCTATGATCACTGCTTATGCGCAGAGCGGTCGTGGCCATGAAGCTATTGAGTTGTTTAGATCATTTAATGCTTCTTCGACGTTAGATAGACCGAATCAGTTCATGCTGGCTAGTGTTATTAGCGCTAGCTCTAGTTTAGGTAGGCTGAAATGGGGAGAAGTTGCTCACGGGTTAGTCACTCGAGGTGGTTATGAATCGAACAATGTTGTTGCTTCCTCGCTTCTTGATATGTACGCGAAGTGCGGGTCTCTAAGCTGTGCTGAGAAAGTCTTCTTGAGCATTCGTTGTCATTCTGTTATAACGTACACGTCTATGATCATGGCAAAGGCAAAGCATGGACTTGGAGAAGCAGCGATCAAACTATTCGATGAAATGGTTGGAAAGAGAATAAAGCCTAACTATGTAACGTTACTCGGCGTGTTACACGCTTGTAGCCATTCGGGTCTTGTTAACGAAGGGTTAGAATTCTTGAATTTAATGGCTGAGAAGCATGGTGTGATCCCTGACCCGAGGCATTACACTTGTGTTGTTGATATGCTTGGAAGATGTGGCCGTGTTGACGAAGCTTATGACTTGGCGAAAGCAATAGATGTTGGAGCAGAGCAAGGGGCGCTCTTGTGGGGAGCTCTTCTTTCAGCTGGTAGGTTACATGGAAGAGTAGAGATTGTTTGTGAAGCAAGCAAGCGGTTAATTCAGTCGGATCAGCAAGTGACAAGTGCGTATATCGCATTATCCAATGCTTATGCTGTGGCTGGAGGATGGGAAGATTCAGAGTCTCTTCGATTGGAGATGAAGCGTAGTGGAAACGTGAAAGAACGAGCTTGTAGCTGGATTGAGAGTAAGGGGTCAGTTTATGTCTTTCATGCTGGGGATTTGTCTTGTGATGAAAGCGGTGAGATTGAGAGGTTTTTGAAAGATCTGGAGAAGCGAATGAAGGAAAGAGGACACAGAGGAAGTAGTATGATCACAAGTTCATCGGTTTTTGTTGATGTTGACGAGGAAGCTAAAGAGGCAATGGTGAATTTGCATTGTGAGAGATTGGCTTTAGCCTATGGATTGCTTCATTTGCCTGCGGGATCAACTATTCGGATTATGAACAATTTGAGGATGTGTAGAGATTGCCATGAGGCTTTCAAGCTGATCAGTGAGATTGTGCAGAGAGAAATTGTTGTTAGGGATGTAAATAGGTTTCATTGTTTCAAGAATGGATCTTGCACTTGTCGTGATTTCTGGTGACTTTTTGTTTCTAGTAATTCAGATTTGATATTTTGTTAATAAGATATATTCCGAATCATCCTAATATATTAATTGAGAAGTACTAACTAACTTTAAAATGTGTAAAAATTACATTCAATTGTCATTAGAAAACTATGGACGAAATTACTAATTATTTTTTTAAAAAAACATATAAACTAATCAGAATTTTAAAAACTAAGATTTTATATTCAAGTATACAATACAATTATTTTTAATAACTAAATTCGAAGATTTTGTTAAAATTTCAAATTATGATACTCCTATCATCTTTATTTTATTTTATTTACAAATTGTTTAGAACTTTCATATAATACTTATAATTAATAAAATGTATATTTTTTTCTGCATATGTTGTGATTTAAATTTTTTAAAACAAAGATATATTACTCAATGTATGAAAATGTGTGTTTTAATTTTCACATTGGCGGGTTAGTAAAACTAAATTTATATAGATGATAAATTAATAATTTTTATTTACTCACAATTATAATATTAAAATTACTATTTTATATTTAAAAAAATATGATGCAAATACAACAAATAAACAATATAATACTGTAATAATACTACAAAAATAAAATACTATAATATTCTAAAATAATTAGTATTCAAAATAGACTAATAGATTTACATAATAATTAAAAATAAATATTATCTCAAACAAAATAATTTTAAAAAAAACAAAATTTTTTTATTATTATATTATAATTTTTTTTAAAATGTTGACCTGTGCTTTAAGCACAGGATATATCCTAGTTAATGGTAAAAAGTAAAAACATTGTTGTACATAGAAACATTGTCAAAGGAGATCAGTTATAAATTAAACCTAACTTTAAGTAATTATTCAAAGAAAAATGAAACCGAATACGATTTAAATTATAGGAATTGTGGTAGTTGTGGACAAAGTGATAAAAAGATTCCTGACCCATGATCGATTGATTTATTTTCTTTTTTGTTTTTTCTTTAGCAAAAGTTTGTTGAGTTTTCTTAATGTTCATAATTCCCATTTTAACATTAAACCAAAAAATGGAAAAAATGTTCATTAGAGGCTTTGTTCATAAAACATTTACAGTACGTGTGTCCATTGAAAAAGAGTTATTTTGGGTGAATAATGGAAAAATTTGTATGTCCATATTAACCATAAAAATAAATCAGGTGAAGAAAAATAACCAATTATTCATTTTATTTAAGAAATATATATATATATATATATATATACTAGATTTATAACCCGTACGTTGTGCGGGACTATAATTCTTTTAGTTATTAATACAAACCGTTTAATATAATTATAATTTTTCAATATGAAAATATAAATTTATATAGATGTCAATTTTATTTTATCAAGTGATATATAACTTATCTATTTATTTTAACATGTTTTCACAATTAATTCTTTCTTTATTTTTTGGTATTATAATTTTTCAATATGAAAATATAAATCTATATAGATGTCAATTTTATTTTATTAAGTGATATATATCTTATCTATTTATTTTAACATGTTTTCACAATTAATTCTTTATTTATTTTTCGGTATGCATTCGTCATCTCTTGCATCTACTCTTTTTTCACATTCTATTATCTTACTCATGAAATATTGATTATGAAGACATATCATAACTATTTTTCATCTTCCAATACTTTTTTTTATCGGTTGAGTGATTATTATTTACTAACAAAGACGTAAATGTTTTAAGATAATATACCCACTCTTTCTGGCAAAATTTCTTGAATAAAACTCATAATTTGACTAATTTTTATCTGTAAACATCATATTATAACATCAAATATTACATTTTACCTTAACTGTTTGACAAAAGAAAAATTATATTGACATATATAATTTTTTTTACTTTAAAATATGTATAGCCTATGACGGTTTATACAATGTTTTTTTTTATTTTGATTCTCCTAATCTACAAAATCATAAGATTACTCTAACTTTTAAATCTGTGTATTTATCCAAAAATAGAATTTTTTTTTAATTTTTAATTAAAATTTTACAATCTACCACTACCATCGTATATGGTTTTTTAAAAAACAACTTTTTCAAATTCCTTCTTAGTATTTTTCACTATTTTTTTCTGTGTGTGTGATGTTCAGAATAAGTTATATTTAATATGTTTTATTTCAAATAACCTTTTACATTTCTCTTAATTATATACATTATTTTAATTTTTGAGCACTTGATTAATATTTTCTCTTTTTTATATATCTTTTTTAATCATTATTCATTTTTACTTTGATATTTTTTTTGTTGTATTTTTTTTTCAAATTGTTTTTGGTTTATATTTAAGTTTTGAATTATTTAAAATATATGGTTGTTTTTAATAATAATACAAATATTACACAATATGTAATCATTATTCATATTTTACTTTGATATTTTTTTGTTGTATTTTTTTCAATTTGTTTTTGGTTTATATTTTAGTTTTGAACTATTTAAAATATATGGTTGTTTTTAAAAATAATAAAAATATTACACAATATGTAATCATTATTCATATTTTACTTTGATATTTTTTTGTTGTATTTTTTCAATTTTTTTTGGTTTATATTTTAGTTTTGAATTATTTTAAATGATTACTTTTAATAATAAAAAAATATTACACAAATAAGTGAATTAATTGATGCATTAACTTTAGATTTAATGTTCTTGATGATTTGAATAAATTTATTAAAATTAAAAATAAAAAGTGATGAGGTGGAGGAAGGAGAAGAGAGAAAAGCCAACTTTATATATATAGATATATTTTTTTTGATTTACGGCTGTAGATGCATAGGGACACTCATTGAAATCAAATAGTAGCCTAAAGAATTTATTAACGTGACGAGAAACCATTATATTGCCAATTTTCATAAAAGTAAGTTCATAAACATTTTGTATAAAATATTTAATTGGCGATGAATTATATAAGTTACTTATATTATATTTATTTAATTGTGGGTTTTTCATTTGTGTAAGTAAGTTCGGTGATTAATTGTAACAATTTCATTTTCATAAATTATAAAAATAAAAGATACCATGGTATATAAAGGTTTATCTGAATAAATTAATTGTTCCAATAGACACGAAAGGAGGAGATTTTAGATATAGAAAAGGTTTTAAAAAAAATTATATCGTTTTTATCAACGCTAAATCAAAATGCATGTAAAAATATAGAATCATGTAATGTGTCAATGTCATATTCATGTATATATTAGTATGTGTGCCAATTATGTTCAGCTATATACATTTGAAACCATAGTTTCTTAAATAAAAATGTATTGAACATGATTCTAGTATATACTACTTATACATAACTCATTTAATTGAAACATTTTTTCATATCAATAGACTTATTTTCTCTAATATATACACTGACAGTCACACATCATATGATTTTATATTTCTTATTCTTTTCTTTATCTAACATCTTCCTTTATAATCCATCGAAAACATTTGTTTAATCTTCACCTTATAATTGTTTTCCTTTCTAATTTATAAAAATGAAATTGTCACAACGAATTTACTGCATTAGTTAAGAAAAAAAACAAATAAACCTGTATCCTGAAATTGTAGGCGTTATGGTGTCGAAAAATCTTCGATGAAATATTTGAGAGTAATTAGTTTGCCTCGAATATTGGAAAGGCTACGCAGGCATCATTAGTAACATCCTCGAGCAAGGAGACGAACTTATGTTGTAAATTCATTATGTTAAATAGGAGTAAATATATTGTTTTTATTAACAGAATATGGGCAATTACATTTATAATCACATTTAAGCACTATTCAACATTAGAAAAGACTCGAATAACAATGTTCCTTGACAAACACCAATTGTGAAAGTGGCATTGAACTTTCTGTTCCCTCATGGATCAAATAGGTGTTAACCTTACTTTCATAGTTTGTGACCTGTATTATCAATCATCATGTAAACCTATCATTTTATGAGGATTGCAAATTACATTAAGAGAGTGTAATACATTCACTAGAAAATAAGGGCACATTAAGCTGCTTCGAAAGTAAACTGTTCAAAGATGAAGAAGCGTCTTAGGCACACCAGAGTTGGAGTCGTTATCACCTGTATGCATCCAAGTTACTAAAAGTAATGAGAGACACAACTGACAAGTCATGGCCGTAATTATACAATTCAAGAAACAAAGTCAAATAAAATCATATGAAAAGTACGTAAACCTGCTCAACCCCTATTGTTCTTGAGTTGGCCTTAGCCTGAAGTCACTGACAATGAAGTCATCCATAAACTTCCTCACCTTTGCTTGGTAAAGTTTTGGCTCAGGATTCGGTGATGAAACATCTTGTGCCCAGAATGTTATGCAAAACAAGAATCCTTGAACTCCCAGTATATTTGCACTCACATACTTGACCAACTCGAGATTTGTTCCCTGCAAAATGAAATAAGATTAAAGAAAAAAAGAGTAGAAGAAACGAACGATTTAGAGAGAAAGCTGAGATTCGATCGAGTACTAACAGATTCTTCGTTTTCTTCGTCAATGGCCGTCTTAATACACAGATCGAGCAACTCCTGATTGGTATATCGACGTGACAGATCTGAGGCCCATTCGAATTTGACGGCTGGGAAGTTGTAGTCCAAATGATCCCAATCAATATCGTAACCCTATAGAAAAACGTCGAATTGAACAGGTTCATCCAAATCCAAAAAGACAAAAATATCGAATTGTTGCTTTTGTGTTAGGTATTTGGGGATTCAGGATTCTTGGTGAGCTCAACAACATCGAATTGAAATGGTTCATCCAAACCCAAAAAAGATAAAAATATGGAATCAGAAAAACATAGATCGCCTACCTCGCTCTTTTCAAATTGCTCCCAATACAGATCTCGCTGTCTGATGAATTCAGGATCGTTCCATTCTCCTTGGAGGAGAATTCGGACTTCTGTTTTGACCTCTGCATCCGCCTTCGCCTTCGCCTTCGCCTCCGGATCTATCTTCGGCTTCTTCAGCGGCGGAGAAACCAACTCCGTCGTCGCATCTCCAGCCTCTTTCGGAACCCTAGACATTTATCTGTTTCTTTTTACTTGCTCTGTACGTATTGATTGAGAAGATAAAAAATAAAAATGAATATATATATATATATATATATATATAATTTACCTGTTTTTACTTGTATTGTTTGACTTTCGTTTAATTTTAAATATCAAAAGCCTAACTATGTAACGTTACTTGGCATATTACACGCTTGCTGCCAGCCATTCGGGTCTGGTTACACAAGGCCTATAATTCTTGAACTCAAAGCATGGTGTGTGATTCCTGATCCTAGGCAATTAACTTGTGTTGTTGAGGAAGACCTGGCCATGTTGATTATGTTTATGACTTGGCAGAAACAATACAAGTTTGAGCAGAGCTAGGTAGGTTACATGGAAGAGTTGAGACTGTTGGTGAAGCGAGCAAGCTGTTGGTTAATTCAGTCGGATCAGCAAGTGACAAGTGCTATCCAATGCTTTTACATCAATTATTTGGTCTGACATATTCCGAATCATTCATAGTGAAAACATTGTCGTAGAAGCGGTTCCAAAGGAGATCACTTATAATGAAATTAGCTTAATTAGTCAAATGAAATGAAATAAATACGATTTGACTAAAGAATTGAGTTAGTTATGGTTTTTAGAAACAACTTTTATGGTATGTGAACAGTATAAACAAAATTTGTAACCGTAACTGTATAACCAAAAAAACAAATTACTTGGGAAAAGACTCGACTGTGGTTAACAACTATTTACAATGCAAAAAGCTTTATGCAGCAATACAAGCTAGCCATTGTGACTTGGCATGAACTAAGCCAGGAGAGTACAAAAAAACAACACTGCCAAAACTGAAGCTAAGCCTGTTTACACACAAGGCCAGAAGAAGTGTTTCTACAGTCTACCGAACTGGGGCGTTTACGAATGGCGAAGTAAGAGCATCCAAACATCCCCAAATGGAATATCAAAACAGAAGAGCATCTTGTATGGGTCCATATGAAACCGAATACAGATACAAACAGAAATCGCAGAAGTAGCTTGAGGTTGCTACTTACTACTTTGTTGGGTTCAAGACGAACAGAGCAACAACTAACATGGTGAAATTCGCAACAACTAGCATGTTGGTATGAAACTTAAACGCGGTGCACCAAAAAACCAAAATCAGCTAAATTTTGAAAGTTTCCGTTGTTAAATTTAGAAACCAAAGACGTTGTGTAACATAATAATCTATTATAAGTGTTCAAAAAGAACCACTATCCTGGTCATTTGCTTGGTGAAAGCTACTCAGCAGAATAAGATGACAAAATAGAGGAATACATACCTGACAGAAGCTGATAAGCACATGATCTTGTTATATCACCGCAAAAAATTTATGTTTCATTTCCAATTATACTTTGAACAGAACTGAAACATGATTAGAGGGATATAGAGCAGTGTCTTGTCACAACTCTTATCACTACCCAATCTTTGAAATGACTATATCTAAGAATCCTGCTACTCTTCTATAAATATTCTTTAGTTAGTCTTGGATACCCGGACACCGCAAAAAGAAGAAAGACATGAAACAGGACCCTGAGAATTACTGCCAACTGCATACGTAGACCTTATATATCCATCCTTATCTAGTGTCCTCTTTCCAAGTCTTCCTTTCCTAATCTATTCAAGGGTAATCAGCCTTGAACACTATCCTAATTATAAGACTTTTCTATGGAAGTTCATGAAAACCAGAGGTAATCTCTAGATCCATGCTTCTGGGTTGCTCTTCTTGCTAAAACACTATTCTATTCTTTATAGGACCAGAGCCTATGTACGAAATAGATTCAACACTTTGGGCCACCGAATCTTGATGAATTTAGAGCATCCAATGCAACCTCAATCATCTTTATAAGCGCTTCCACATCATGGAAACTGAAATCGACAACTTTCTTGATAGCAGCGATACAATCTCCATGCTTTGTTTCTTCTAAAGTGACAGTGACTGCTTTAAAAGCATTTTGAGTTTTTGCTGAGGCTTCCATTGCCAGATTCATGCTCTCTGTCTGCATTAGATAATTATAAGATATCAGCTTTGTTTGTCACAGGAAGATAGATGAGAAAGACATGGACAGCTCAGGCAACAGAAGAATCTTAGTTGTCCAGAATCGACACAACTCCATGTTTCAATTCAGCACACATATATTCAAACAGGAATGTAATGAAATGAGACTGATATGTTCCAACTGCGCACACATCAATCCCTCTCTTTCAGTGATTCATATATGGAACTCTATAAGTTTGTTCAATTGAAGTACTGTAAAATGCTTGTATCACGTGTTGCATCAAAGATGTATAGGGAATGCATATATAAAGAAATTGATCTCTGACTATCCTATCTCTCTTAACCAACTTAAAGGCCTGGAAAGTTGAGGTATCAAAACTCAAACAGCAGAGGTAAGAGACAACCCAGCTTGCTTTTTGAAATGTATCATGCCAATAATTGATGAACGTGGGATAACTTACAAAGTCCAATAACGGAAGAAAATTTAGCTGGCTTTTAGCAACAGTGAGAAGGTTTCCAGCAACATGGGAGAGACCTCGTTTAGTTTTAGCAGACTTATCAATCATCCCTTGATGATTAAAACTATCAACATCAGATGCAGATGACGACGGTGATTCACCTGTAGAAACGATTATATGAACTTCCAGATATTAAAGCCATAAAATTTTTGTAAACTATGAAAGGTGGCCATACTAAGCCAAATAGTATGAATACATTCAGTACTGCTGAGATAAAATATCTTTACTACGTGACCGAAACAAAAAAAAACCACCGAGGACTATTTTAGACAATGAAAACCATTATTATTCTGACTTTGACCACATTGACAAGATATCTCCAGAAAAAGTTCACTCACTGATATGATAATAGATGCAAAATCCAATATTACCTTGAGGAGTCATCTGTACCATCTTTTGCAATTCATTCCATTCTCCACTCAGAATTAAACTTCTGCCGTACACTAGCCTCATGCAAGCCACTTCTGAGCATTTATAGGCCAAAACAGCTGCAGCCATTTCTTGGCACGTTTCATATTGATGGGCACAGCTTCTGTGACAAACAAGCAGAGTGTTCAATGACCACAAAAACATAATAGAATCAACAGCATTCTGTTTCGTAATACACTGATTCCTGACAAATTTCCTCAGTTATAAGGAAATAGAAAAAAAGAGCAAGCAAAATCATTCACTTACTCTGAAAGTTTTGCAGCAGTATGGTAAGCTTCAACATGGCTCATCGTCACCCCTTCCACATTATCAGTACTGCACATTTCCAAAAGTGAAGCTCCAAAGAGAAACTTCAGGGACGCTTGAAATTTGGTCTCCTTGTATTCATATTCAAATCCAGAGCTCTGAATTCATTGAGATAGAAAAACAACCAATTAAAAACTAACAGAAGAAAGACAGCACTGTGATTCATTCTACTGTTCCATCATTTCTATCATTTGTTCAATTATAGCAGATGAAACTTGAAGCTTCATACTACATTAGACGTAGCATAAAAACTGACCTCCAAACAGTTAGCAAGCTTTTTCAGCTTTTCAGCCTCTTGAAGTATATCATTCGCAGCATGGCAGGATCTATTATCCATAGTCTCATGAGCAATGTCACCGATTTTGTTTATCCCAGCTCTATTTTTAAGGACCGATTTCATACTTGTGCACGGTAAATCACCAAACTTTGGGTTTTGTTTACATACTTCTGGTTTTGGCTGTTTCCTGTTTTTAGGATGAGTTGTCGACAAAATTTCACAATTAGCTTCTTGGGATAGGGGTTTTCTATCATGAAAAAATCTACTCCCAGCATCACCATATTTCATGTTTTGTTTTTTCCGAGGTAAGCTCTCTGCAGCTGATGCACGATTCGTCGGGCATGAAGACCTTGCTGGGGAAGAAGAAACTGATCCCAGAGGAGATGCTTTTACTTCTTCCACATACATTCTTCCACTTTTATGTGATCCTACAACCTTCGAAGAGCTTGATGTTTCTACCCCAGAAATCTGCCCACTTCCACCAGAGAAATATTTACATGAGGCATCAGCATTCCGGTGTTCTTGAGAGCCATCAGCCTGAAACAATTCATTTCTTTGGCATGCTTCAGATTCCTGGACTGAAATCTTATTTATTGTCGCCTTGACCATTGATGGCTCTTTTTCATCACTATCTGCAAACAATTTTAAATTGTTGCCATCGCTACCCTGCTTGGAACCCACCAACCTTACTTTCCTCACTGGAGTATTGATTCTGCCATGAGCTTTTGTACACAAGGAACCCCTAGCAGTTGGTAGTTGACGTTTGTGATCAGGTTTGCTTTTAGATGCGAGTAATTTTTTCTTTGTGACTCGCTCTACATCCAAAGTGTGAAAATCATTGTCAGGACGCTTTGTTTTTCTCTCTGCTGGAGTCCATTCCAGATCTTGATTCCAATGTATTTCTTCTACTTTCATATCTCTGGCGAGTTTGTTTCCAACACCAGAAGTGATATGCTTGGAACCATCACTTTCTTGTTTTTCACCCTCCTTTTTCTTCTTTGTCTTTATCTGACAATCAGTACCTAAAATAAGAACAAGTTATTTTGAAGAGAAAAGAGAAGCCCAAGTGAAGTGAAAATGCACTCTTAGCTGTTAGCAAAACCGACCTGCTGATCGCCACTTTGCTTTCTGGTCAACCTTATCCTGAACAAAATCGCGCGACACACCAAAGTCAGTGGATATCTGAGTAGCATTAGGCGTTTCTCCTGACAGCTTCAAGTTTTTTATTTTAAAAACATGTGCGCTACTTTTCATAGGCGTTGCAGCATTAACCAAGATATTGCTTGGAAGTCCTTGAGAAAAGTCTTTTATGTTAGACTTCTTTTCAACTGGATTTGGCAATGAACCAGAAGTTAATGGTTGGTAGCTTTTATCAGCATTACTAGCACCAGAGAGGAGTTTGACACCAGTTTCAGGACCATGAGCCTCACCAGCATGAAAGTGTTTGGTAGCCTTTCTTGTCTCTTCCTCGCTGACACCACAGTGGTTCATTCCAGGCCTACAAGAGAAGTTTAGGAAGGATGGTAAGAAGATGTGATAATATGAGAACCTGAAGGTTCTGCACAAGGTTGAATGACCAAATCCAGAAAATAAGTTTGTCAAAACAATTTTACATCTTTACTGCTTGACCCAGCTGTTCTAGGGAACAAGACCTAACACGATTAAAAAAACTTCAACTATAAACAACTATGAAACTTATTTCACACTAACCATGATAGCGACTAAAAAGGATTCGTGCTTGAATCAAGAAAAGAGCAGAGGATACAAACCTTGTATAGGAGATACATTAAAAAGCGAGGTTAAATGGAATAACTAGATACTTACAGCCACGTTTGCATGCTACACAGCCACTTATCAGGCAGCTTCTCAGTATTCAGGCCAAGGGGAAGTAGTCGCCATGTCTTACAACTATCACATTCCGCCCAATTGTCAAGGTGAAGACTGGTGGAAGCAGGTGCAACCGCGAAATCAAACCCAACGTCCATACTATTGTGACCTATATATGCAGCATCTTTGAAAGGCATCTTTGATATAAATTTATCACCAGAACTATTTTTAGTATTTTTCTGTCGCAACTTTGTCAAACATGTCTTTTTCTCCTTCACAGCATGCACCCCAACAACCTTTACTTTGTTTGATCTAGCAAATGCAAGTTTGGGATCACTTTCACCATCTTTTTTAATATCTTCCTGCAAGTTACTTTTTGTTGTAGGCCCATCAATATTAGAACTTGCCGCACCTAAACCAGAAGTTGACTTCTCCCTGGCCAGCTGACCAGTGGAAAAAACTTTTTGCTTTTTCATCTCACCAGTTGATGAAGACTCATTCCAAGTGGTAGCAGTAACGCAGTCAGCTTTCCTTCTCCTTCCACTTGGAGTTTCCTCACAAAGTAAAACATCCGAAAACTTGTTATTTGTCTGAATAGAAGGTTCCTTTCCTGTCTTAAGCACAGGTTGGTTGTCTGATAAAGTATATTGCTTCCCCTTCTCTTTCACAAGAAGCAGACTATCAGGAAGGGGCGACATCAGTAGATCCTCTGGGAAAGGAATGGCAGTCATTTCCTGTTTCAATGAAATTAAAAGTAAGTTGGTATCAATCCCGAACCATTTAATCCACACAAAAAACCCAACAGAACGTGATATCTGATCTACCTGTAGAATGCGGGAAGGAGATTCACTTGTCTTCTCCATAGATGTATGTGGTAGCAGTCTGCTACTATCATCATGGCTGTTTCGTGGTGGTGAATTTGGAGAACCATTGAGACGAAGATCCTTGGAAACTATAACCTTTTGGGACAAGATTTCAGAGCCCATTTTGATCCGAATCCTAACTGGCTTATGATCAGGCAAACCATTGCCCGATATTCCTGCATTTCCTTTCTTCCCAGGAGCTTGGACCATGAGAGATCCTGAAGTTTGATAGTTCTGAGGATCCTGATTACTTACTAGTTTACAAGATGTAGGAGGCAGTGACGTAAACTTCTGAACCACATTTTGAGTAAACAATAATTCATTAGTACTCATGATTAAACTAATACCAAGAAAGCAATCACTGAAAGGTCCAGATTCCTTCAAACCTTAAAAGAATCCATAATGAAGAATACTGAAACAACAAAGTAATTTCAATATTTTTATCTTCAAAACGAAGTGAGAATTGTTGTTCTCATACCTTTCCGTTAAAATTATCAGAAAATCTTTGGACGGCATGATTCTCTGGGGAATTCCTTTGACATGATGGTACAGCAAGCGAACGTTTGTACGTGGGCAAAAATGATCCATAGTCACAGATATTTGGACCTGACCAACCACATCATTCTTTCAATGACATTTCATCTCAATATACTTTCGCACTTAAACCATAGTTAATATTACTTACCAGACAGGTTAAGGGCTCCAACTTCAAAATCTTTTTGGAAGTGGCCAAGTACATTCTGTAGCTTCTTGTCCTTCAATACACCACCCATAGAAGAAGACTTTAGCAAAAAAAAAAAAAAGATACAAAAACAGAGAAGAAATGCATATCCACACTTATAAAAAAAAAATACCATGTTCCCCATACATAATGCATACAAGCGAGAATGCTACAAAAGACGACACATAGTTCTTCAAGCTGGAACTCAAAAATCTAGAACAAGCAAGATAGATAGCATTTGCGATATCTAATAAAAGCTATATCTAACTGAACTAAGATGCAGTAAACTTAATCAGCATTAGCCTTATGAACAAAACATCATTTACCAAAAGACCTTCAACTTTTCAAGTAAACAAAAACACCCAACATTGTAATTAAGCTTTTCAATTCTATACACATAACACCACACAAAGAAGCAATTGTAACTGAAAAAAAAAATAACAAAAAAGATGCTCACAATGTAGGAGAGATCAACGTCAAGATCAACAACGGCTTCATCAGAAGAACAATTCATCTCTCCTTCTTCAAGTTCATAATCCTCTCCCATCTTCTACAACTACAAAACCCCTATACATAACCCAATTCCCAAACCCTAATTACTACTACTACTTCCTAAACCCCCCACACACACAACACACACTAACTCAGCCGCCACCAAAACCGTCTCGAAAATCCAACATTGCCCAGAAATTTCAAAACACACACACACCCAAAACAAAGAACGCGAAAACACACAAACGGAATCAGTCAGAGTATCCCGCAAAATCCCCCAAATTTGTTCAATCTCCAAACCCAGAAGAACCAAGTTTAGTTGTTTCAAAACGCGAAATTAATTAGTCACTTCATCCAGTTTATTAAAAATACTCGAAACAACGATCAAGCTCGTTCGATCAAAGAGCGTGAAGTTGGAAAGTACGATTCGATCACTGAGACGAGGTCGTGATCCAGTCAAAAAGGCGACAAAGTGCGGCTACGAGGTTTACGGAAGGTTCGGCGGCAAGTAGCTTTGTGCGTCTCCGAGTTTTTTCTTTTTTTTTTTGTTTTTTTTTTTGGGAGACAAACAAAAGACGCGATGGTTTAGAAAGAGTGTTTAGTTTTTTTTTTTTGGATTCTTCGTTGGTTTAATCATTAATTAATTATTATTTCAAAAACTTTAATTTTGTAAATTTTCTATGATTTCGTCTCTTTTCATTTAAAGCTTGAGAGATATTTTTACACTTTGCCCCTTCTTTTCTGAGCTTTTATCGGATTTTGCTTAGCATTCAGAATTGAGATCGGATCCCCCTATTTAGAAAGAATTTGGATCGGAGTTCTTTATAGTGGTTCGTAATTGGATTCAAATGTATATGGTTGAATGTTTCTGTTAGTAGGATAGATATGGATTTGGACCCATATAATCATTATTTTTGAAGTAACGGTCTGTAAATTCATTAGATGAATAACTAAAACATAGTATTAAACGAAACGAAACTGTTATAAGTTATCTTATTATATAAACCTTGATGACAAAATTACTCATTAACAAGATCGTGACACGTGTCAATTATATTATTCAGATGTTGATATATGTCAATTCATTATTAAAATCTTTAAAAATAAAAATGTAAAAATTCAAAACCTAACCTAAAAAGGTCTTGTATAATAGTAAATAGAATAAAATATAACCTAATTTTATTTAAAATCTAATTATAAGATAAAATATATATATATACCATAAAATTCAAAATTATAGGAATTTGGCTAATGGGCCGGCCAGTTGTGGCCCAATGGTTGACAAAAAAAAAATCAAAATTATAATATTGTTTACTTATTTTAATTTTAAGTTGCTATATTATAAGAAAAATATTACTTTTTATATAAGATAAAAAATGATTGTGAAAATTATACAATTAGTTACTGTTTCTAAAAAAATGTAAATACTCAACTTTACATAAAAAAAGATTATTGAAGTAAAAAAAAAATGATCATCTCATATTTTTTCTACCAATCAAATAATTTATTCAAAAGATTACTATTGTAATATATATGATAGGAGTATGTAAGATTAACCTATGCGTTTTTGTAACTATAAAAATGTTAAAGTGAAAAGATATATAATAGGTTATTTAGTGTGTTCATAAAGACAATTTGTTGGTAGTAGTTAAGACTAAATAGTATACTTTAACAGTAAAATATATTTGTGTATACAAAAAAACTTTTAGTGGTAATGTAGATAGTATATTTTTAATAGGATATACATTAGTGTATTATAGAAAAAAAAATAACTATTTTCTATAACTAAAAGTTTATCTCTTTACTTTTATACATTGTTTTTACTTACGAAAAGAATTAAATATATATTCTTTGTTAAATCTCATTTAATTTTAATACTTTTGAACTTATCTACAACTATTTTCTTTAACTAAAAGTGTATCTATTTTTTTTTCAACCAAACAATAAATTTAAAGGAATTTTCTCGGTTAGTTGCCCAAGCCAGAGAGAAGGGGTTTACAAAAGAATGCGAAGCACGTGCAAGACAATCCGCATTTGAATTTGTCGCATGCGGGATCCAAGAGATGGAGAATAGTGGAAAAACTCCAGCGAATAAAACTCATAGAGCAAATTGGAGAAGGATGGTCAATATTTAGGGGAATGCACCATAGTTAGTAACTCAGCACGTATCCGCTCCATGGCCCGCAACAACGCTTCTAACTCTGAATACAGAGGGAGGGGCTTCGTCTTAGACACTTGGCTTCCAACAACAAGGTTCGCTCCTCACCAACGCAACACCACCAGCCCAATCATGAATGATCATTGGTTGCTTTCCAAGAACCATCAATTTGACAACAAGGTGAAGAAACCTGGACATCCGAGGACGGAGATGGAGCCGACATGACTGCAGTAAAAGATAGCGCCTCTTCCCATGCTAACTTATCGCCCAAAGCCTGAGCAATTATATCATTCGTCTTGATCTCTAAACCTTAAAAAAATTATTTATGGCCTTCCAGATTGCTCATATAAATCATGGTAATTGAAGAAGTTGATCAGTATCACTCTGTTCAGAGACATCGGACGAGTCCTAATCTAGTAACTTATAATGAGTATTATTTGTGAGAAGGAAAGGAATTGTCAAAATAGTGACTTGAGAGTTAAAAAGAAAAGAAGTATAATATTGTTAATATATATATATATATACTAGATGAGGACCCGCCCGATGTGCGGGTTTAAAGTTTTATAAATTATATTAAAATTTGTTGTACATTATTTATAAATTTTATTTTTGTTACAATACACTGATTTACATCTGTTTACAATTTTTTTTATGTATGTTAACATTTAAAGTATATTTTTTACAGCTAAATATACTCTATGTTTCAAATATATTCACACACCAAAAAATGTTTGTATGAACACATTAAGCCAACTATTTTACTTTCACTTTTGCATAGTTTTTTAAGTACTAAATTTTTTAGCTCCAAAAATATTTTGAATAAAAAATATATTACATAATATACTAATCAATTATGTATTATCACAATAGTGTATGACCACTATGGAGAAAACCTCGACTCTGCCCTTATCTCTTATACAGAGAACCTTGCGTCCAACCTCCTCCACCATGGAGAGAACCTTGGCTCCGCCTTCCTCACCTGTGGAGATAAACTTGCGTCAAACCGCTTCCACCTTCCTCCCTTGGGGAAATAACCTTGTGTCCAACCTTCTACACCATCAAGAGAACCTCGGCTCTGCTCTCCTCCTATGTGAAAAGAACATGTTTACGTCTTTTTGTTATCTCAAAATGGCTTGCTCCAACAACCAATGAAAGTAAAAATCTTTTTTTAACGTGTCAAAATTTTTTTGATAGTAACTAATGTTAAATTTCCCAATGTATTCGTGTAAGTGTTTTTAACACACCATGATGTAGCCTCTGTCTCTGTAACGCCTCAACCGCCACCTTGCTTAGTCAGCCCATGTCCACTCTCAGTCCATGGGCTCATCTTCCTAAGTTGGCCCTACATCTATTTATGGCTTGTGGACACACCCATATTTGATGGCCGGTTTATTACGTTTGGGATGTCATCCATCTATTCCTGTGGTTTGTCCTCACTTGCACAGTTCCCACAATCACTTCCAGGAAGGTTACCCAACATGAAATTTTCTTAGGACCCTTGACCGAAAAAATAAGTGCATTTTGGTGACATATGTAGCCAAAATCAATTCTTTTTAACCTTTCCGCAAACCAGGGTGTCACAGTCTTTGAACTACTATGGATCTATCAACAACGATTTATGTTTTTCCAATCTATCTATCTATTTGTTGTAAGCTTGTGTTTGATTAGCCTATTTTATCCATCCATTAGGTTGATGAGCTTTTACTCATTATCTCCCTTTGGGATTGAATGAATAACGGTAACAATTATGTTTGCAAAATAAGGAAAGGTTTATGACCAACCAATCAAGGTTGAGAAATTAGAAG
This sequence comes from Camelina hispida, assembly GCA_023657505.1. Taxonomy (NCBI): domain Eukaryota; kingdom Viridiplantae; phylum Streptophyta; class Magnoliopsida; order Brassicales; family Brassicaceae; genus Camelina; species Camelina hispida. The sequence goes on along the minus strand of CP094635.1, from coordinate 22,732,146 downwards.
AAAATTAATTTTACAGAATTAAAGAAACAATATAAAATTATAAGCACGGTAATATATGAATCCCAAATAATTCAATGATGAAAATATAAATTAAATAAAATAATCTAAAAATACTACAATAAATTTTAAAATACAATATTAAGAAAAGTAGACACATATATTAATTTTTTGGGTCAGCATATTAATCTTACTTATTTCCAACTGAAGAAGGAGAAAGTAGGAGAAAACTTTGGTTTAAAAAAATAAGAATTTACCTTCTCATTAAAAAAAATCTCAATTAAACAAAGTTGAACGCAATGTTTTTGAATAACTTACAAGAATAATTAAATAATATTATAATATATATTTATATAATCTTCTTATAATTATTTAATAAAACTTTGTATTTGTTTTATAAATCCTGTAATTTTTATAATTATCTTTTTACATTATTAATATTTTTAAACAAAATATTTTATTTTTATGGTAATCAAATTCCTCCTATTAAATATTAACTTTTACACATGTCAAAATCTGAGATTGATAACTTGACACATGTCAAAATTCTGTTAATGACTAACTTTCAAAACCCAACTTTATACAATAAGATAATCTCTTTATAATTATTTGTTTTAACAAAAAACTTTTAAATTTTTGTAATTTTTTGATAATTATCTTTTATATTATTAATATTGTTTAAAACAAAATATTTTGTTTTCTGTTGAAATTTCAAATCTCTCCTATTATATTAACTTTTACACATGTCAAAATCTTGTTAATGACTAACTTTCAAAACTCAACTTTATATAATAAGATTTTTTTTTTGATATTAGGCCAAGTAATTCAATATAATGTAGGATTGTTTTTTAAAAGTTTAATTATTGTAGTATATTTAGGATTTTCTCTAGGATAACTACGTGTATCTTTATTGTAAAGTTATCTGTATGATTTTTTTTTTAATGTTTTTGAATAAATATTTTTATTAATATTTTAATATTTAAAAATCTACAACATAATAAAATTTTGACACATATCGTAATAAGATTTTGACACATGTCGCAATCTTATGAATTAGTAACTTTTGAAACCATACTTTATATAATAAGATATATATATATATTTTTAAAAATATGATGATTTAATTAATGAACCTAATTAATATAGTTAATGAAATTATTTTTGGGATTTATTAACAGATGCATCAATAATACTTTTTAAAAAAAAATACATGACTATAATTGTAAAACTAGACGAATCATGCGGTATTGTCACTTACTGCTTCGGCTATAAATGGATTTTTTTGTATCATAAAACTTATCAACTCTAAACTTTTTATTTTACTTTTTTTTGATAAAAAATCAACTCTAGATTTAATTACTTCAAATTTTAAAATGTACTAAAATTAACTCTAAATTTTGATAACATATTAAAATTTAAAGTAATATAAAATTTAGAAGCTAAATAGTACATGAAGCTCATCGTATCTATATTATTAATGCTAAAGTACTCACTAGACTCAAACTGGACCATGACTTTGTTTTGGTAGGTTTTCCATTAAAAATGATTAGAGAATCACTTAATTTAATTAAATTACTTTATAGTTTCAATTTCACTAAATGATGAAAATACCCCTTGCTCGCCCACTTAATTACCGCCGGGTCGGAACGCGGATCCTCTTTAACCCGGTAATAGAAGAAAAAAAAAATTCACGGATCTGTTTGTACTCCAGATTTATAATATTCAGATCTTGTATGTTGTTTGGTTCAAAAATAATTATTCTCGTCGCCAAACAGAGGTATAATTCCTATAAATAAGGAAACTGGTATCCGAATATTTAATGGTTTCAGTAATATCAAATATTAACTACTACCATACTTAATATTACAGATATTAATAATAATGAGAAATCTTTAATACTTATCCATTGTATATTTTTTTGCTTCCAAAATAATCAGTAGATTAAATACGAAATTGTATATATATGTAAACTTATTTGATTTGCTTTTATATTGTGAGATATTTACGGAAACAACAAATCAACTTAATACAATTAAATAAAAACAAATCATCATTTAGTTTAGATTTTTAAATATTTTCTTAACAAAATTATAGTAATTAATTATGAATATTATAGATCGAAATAATTAAAAACGCAGAAATTATATATATGTAAAGTTGTAAACTAATTTACAGAAAAGGTGTACTGTATATCCCACATCGACTAAATATTTTAGAATATAGTTCATAATCACTATAAATATATGACTAAAATGTTTTGAGTACAAATGAGCAGGAAGCTTAATTTATCAGATATCTAAATTTAACAGTTTAATTTGGTTCTATATTTGAGAATATTTAAACTTTTAAAAAGTAAACATATTTTAATATATTTATGTTTTAGAAAAATTTAAGATATTATAAATATTTAAATTTTTATAGAATGTTTAAATTATTATGAATATTTGAACTCAATCGAAAGTTTAAAATATTATAATATATTTAAAATCTATAAAATATTTAAGTAATGTTATTATTTTTACTCTTAAAAATTTTAAAATATAAAAAAGTTTGATAAAAATACGGTAATTAAAACGATATAGTAATAAACTAATATATCTGTTTTTTCTTAAATTTAAATACATTAATATATTGTTTAACCAAACAAATACATATTAAAATAAGAGGTTCAAATGATTCAAATAAGGCATAGCAAATGAAACTTGAAAATTTGTTAAAATTAGTTTGTAGATATTTCATATTTTATATTTAAAGATGTTCAAATGATTCAAATAAGGCATCACAAATGAAACTTGGGAATTTGTATTAAAAATTTATACAAAATTTTTTTTTAATAAACTAACAAAATGCTAAAATGACAATATATAAAAAGAGTCCATTTAATTTGTTGTAAAACAGATATATAAAAGTATTTTACTTATGTTTTGTTTATATTTCTCATATGTTTTGCTTAATTTCTTGTTAGTTTTTTTTTTTTTTTTTTTAATATATGTAAGATGTTACATAAATGCACATCAAACAATAAAATCTGATCATGTATATATATATATATATATATATATATGATTCTATTATAATCACAATCAATAAAAGTTTATAAACAACTAAAAATACATCATCCACCCATCGTATTGGCAACCATATAGTTTTCTTAAGAAATTTAGCTTTCTTACGTGTCATCTACGCCTACGAGTCTTGTTTAGGCGTAGTCTTGTTATTGATCTAAAGCAATTGCGGATAAAGAAAAAGAATTATAGCCCCCATTGTAGCCATATCTAATACAATTAGATAAACCGTCTCAATAATGAAGTTTGAACAGCTTTATGGATGATCAAGAAAACATTAAAATGATCGTGTTGTAGTTAAGTGCATTAACTTCGCTAGCTTGAACTTTTTCAAAAGGCTAGTCGTAAAGTTGTTACCCATTCCATTTTCGGATTGCAGATTCTACAGATCGGTCCCAAGCCTGAAGATATTTATTTGGTATATATATCACCTTTTAAATAAATATTATACGTATGTGGGATATTCCATATTCTGTGTTTCCACGAAATTAATTCGAAGTGTTATGAATATGTTTCCACGAAATTAATTCGAAGTGTTATGAATAATAGATAGATGCCTATTATAAGACCCATCTTCTAGAAGTCTTTAGAATTAGACCCATCTTCTAGAAATCTCTAGAATTATTTGTAAATGAGGTTTACTTTGTTATTAAGCAAAACCCTCTCTTTGTACTCCTATATAAATGATCTTTCATTCATTGGAATAAAACACTAATATCTTCCTCCTCTTTTCTATATAAAACATGTTATCAGCACGCTCTTTGAAGCTAAAAGATCAATGAATAGTGGAGATTTATGCTTGGCCGACAGTGCAACTAGTCATACAATTTTTAAAAATAGGAGTTATTTCTCTTCTTTAACAATAAAAGAAGCAAGTGTAAGTACTAATTGAAGGCATTACAATTCTCAAAATATGATTTCCCTTAAACTAGAGCAAAAGAGTCTTAGACGAGAGTCCCACCGGTGACGTACTCAGTGAAGGCCAAAGCAACTAGGCCGAGCATCGCGAAACGACCGTTCCATAGCTCAGCGTCTGACGTCATGAACCCTTTAGACTTTGCCTCCGCTCTTATTCCTTTGAACAACGGAACCATCGATGCCAACGTCAGCAACGCCGTTGTTCCAAGAAACCACCCGACGCCACCGTCGGAGATCTGAGCGAACACGTTCTCTCCCTTTGAAAGCTCCACCGCGATGGCAGCCACGAACCCAACCATGGCTAGTCTCCCGTTGATCCTCTCGGGCGCTGGACCGCTGAATGCTAGTAAATCTCTAAACTTCGTACTCACCTAAACAAGAAACCAAATCATTCAACTCACAAATCTTTAATATATATCAACAACATGCATTATACGGGTTCACTTTGAAGCAAATGATTACAAGACTAAACTAACACAAAGTCTCAATTACTACATAATCAAATTCTTATGATAGATATTAATGACTTCGAAAATTAGATATATATAGTTATATACCTTAGGTTTGCTAACTGGAGGAGGAGATGGTGGCATTTGCGGTTGAGCGGCCGAGGTCGAGGTCGAAGGCATGGAAGGGTCTTCCTTGATAGGATCACCCTGAGCCATGCACCTGACTCCAACAGGAGCATTCCTCTTGAAGATGAGTTGGTTTGTGTTTCTGATGTTGCGTGAACTCAATCCACCGGAAGGAGCGGCGAACACTGACTGCATGTTGAACGACGCCGTTGCCATTTCTGAATAGATTTTCTAAAATGCTAAGGATCGAAGAAGATTGAAGTAGTGAGATGAATTGAATTTATTCTAAAGACTTGAGGATTGAGATTGGAGTTGGTTTGTGGTGTAACTCAAAGATCATCTCTTTATTTATAGAGTAGGTGAAGTGTGAATGATAGGTCTAATATTTTATGAATTTATGTCTTTGTTTATCTTTATTGATTTAATTATGGGATACTAAGATTACTTATCTTATGAAATGTGAATGATAGGTCCAGTATTTTTCTGAATTACATGTATAGATTTATCTTTATTTATGTATGGGATACCACCAAGATAACTTTTTTTATGTTTTGTGTTTGTGGTGTTGCAAACTTAACTCTTTTGGAAAGAAAATGATTCCTGATCAGTAATAATGTTTTCAAAATTATGAGATTTTTTTCCATCTTTGTAACGACTAACAAATTCATTGGTCAATGTTTTTATTTGTAAAACGAAATCTAATTAGATTATAAAAAAGAAATTTAACCATTGGAAATCGTTGAAAATGTCAAAAAAAAAAAAAATTAATATATCGTAAACACAAAAACACGTCGTAGCCAAGAATTTTAAAACGAGCGAGTGAGTTGAGATCTCAAAGGAGCCACGTCTAGTTGAAATTTTGCAAGTAAGCTGATGACGTGCCTTCTTTCATTACATATACAGACATATCTTCCTTGTATTTTTCTGGTTGGCCAATGCAAGACACGTAAACAGAAAAAGATTTGTCAAATATTAGAAACTAAGTTGACTGGTTCGGAATATTTCATTCACTGGGGAGTCGCAGTCGCAGTCGATTTCGTTTCGTATTGGAACTTACTTGATTTCATTATGGCAGACCCATACCGACTCCTTTAGATCCTTTCTGTTTCCCATACATGGCAGATGGCTGCGTGCCCAATTCTCCTACGTTCCCTTATATTAGGCATTGGAACGGTAAATAAGAAATACACATGTCAATTGGGTTTGACTAAACACACACATTATAGACTTTAGTGGGCCAGACGAAAATAGCAAAGGAAACAAGTCCATATCCACTCTCTTATATATATGCAAGGGAAGAAGAGATAGTGGAGGTAGGTGAGAAAAGAGAAGCAAAAAGAGACTTCTAGAGGAAGTGAGAAACGTGAGAGTTTCAAGAGAGAGCTTTTCCTTCTTTGTTGTCTTTGATTCTTGTATCTTCTTCCTTGTGTGCCAAAGTCTGTAAACCAAGAACAACATCACAAGTTAGTGGTGTGGTGTGTGTAACCTCTTTCATATAGTGGAGCTTGGGAGCAAGAGTTCTCCCCTGAGACATAGCGGTTTGAGGCCGTGAACTCGGTGATCAATTTCTGTGTGTTGTTTCTTTTACAAGCAACCATTTTCTTACTCTTTTCTCAACAAGTGGTATCAGAACGCCAGGCTTGGTGTAAGGTGCTTGCTAAAGGTTCAAGTCTAGGGTTTCAAGAAGACTTACAAAATGAGCAACACTCGGGTGGAGGTGGACAGGTTCGATGGCACAAGTGACTTCTCCTTGTGGAAGGTCAGGATGTTGGCTCACTTTGGTGTGTTAGGGCTGAAAGAGATCTTGAATGATGAGCAGCTGCTAACAGACCCACCTACTACAGAAGCAGAAGCTACAACAGCTCAGAGAGACTCTCAAACGGGAACAAGCGGAGGTTCTGGGCAGTCTCCAAGTATTGATCCTGTAAAGTTTGAAAAATCAGAGAAGCCCAAAGATCTCATAGTACTAAACGGTGGAAATCAAGTACTAAGGAAGATCACACATTGTGAAACAGCAGCAGCCATGTGGTCTACTCTAAACAGGTGATATATGGAGACCTCTTTGCCTAATCGCATCTACTTACAGCTTAAGTTCTATACTTTTAAGATGACAGATTCTAAGAGTATAGATGAGAATGTGGATGACTTTCTTAAGCTGGTTGCGGATCTAAACAACATTGGAGTAGATGTGACAGAAGAAGTTCATGCTATATTGTTGTTGAGTTCATTATCTGACAGGTATGATCAACTCAAAGAGACCCTGAAGTATGGCAGAGATATTTTGAGGTTGAATGACGTCATTGGGGCTGCAAAGTCAAAGGAAAGAGAGTTTACAGAAAGTGGGAAGCTTCCAAGATCAGAGGCAGAAGGGTTGTATGTTGAGAGAAAAGGTAGATCAGAGAGCAGGTTCAACAAAAACCAGGGGAGAGGAAGGTCTAGAAGCAGAGGCAGATCTAGATCAAGATACAATAAAAGTGACACAAGCTGCTTCATTTGTGGCAAGGAAGGGCACTGGAAAAGAGAATGCCCTGAAAGGAAGAAACATACAGAATCGGCTAACATTGCAACTGAGCCTGTGCAGCCTTTGGTGTTAACAGTGAGCACTCAAGACTCTGGTAAGGAATGGGTTATGGACTCTAGTTGTACGCTCCACAGTACACCAGACAAAGAAGTCTTGTTTGACTTCAAGGAGTTCAGTGCAGGTAGAGTGTTACTGGCTGACAAAACTCATGGAGAAATCAAAGAAAGTGGGAAAATAAAAATTCAGAATCAAGATGGTTCTGTAGTGATACTCAAGGATGTAAAATACATTCCGGATGTGAGTAGGAATCTGATTTCTTATGGGATGTTAGAAAAATCAGGCTGCAGCTACAAGGGAAGTGATTTCATGGTTCACTTCTACAAGGATAATAAAAAGGTGATATCAGGAAAATATCACGATGGGCTATATTATCTTCAAGGCACAGTTGTTAAGGGTGAAGTAAATGTGTCACAGGCTGCAATCGGTGGAAAAGAGATTGCTAAAGCTGAAGATGGAGTGAGAAAGAAGAAGTCAAAGAAGGTGACTTTCAGCGTGAATTTAATTCAAGGACCTACTCCATATGGCTTTGAGAGAATAGAGTCATCAGCTCAAGGTAATGATTCATCCTCAAGAGAAGAATCAAAAAGTTCATATGCGGTCAAGTCTGAAGAGAGTGAAGCAATGTCTGATGAACAGCTGAGAGATCACAGTAAGGAGTGGATGCACTGTGATAGAGACATGAAGGATGAAAGGATTTTGGTGGATAAAAAACCAGAAAATGTCAGTAAGAAAGAGGAGCTGTCAAAAATCAGTTTGGTTCAGGAAAGCTTAAGCGATAGAGGTGAAATGAAAGATTTGGGAAAAACTTCAAGGATTCAGGGAATGGAGATCAAAAGAGATGGAGCTAAGGGAGGTCTAGCTCTCTCACAGGAAAGTCAAGGAAAAGAGGTTGAGACTTTCGAAAAATCAGAAGCTAAAGCAGTGGTAACGCCAACTACATCTCATTTCAAAAGAAGCAGTTTAACTACAGAAGAGGAGGTATCAAGAACCAAACTTATGGACACAAGATTTCAGTTCATCACAGATTGGGTATCTAAAGGAGAGGTGGTCCTACACAAGATACTCACAAGTATAAATCCAACAGATGTTATGACTCAAGTTGTACCTGGACAGGATCTTCAGGTCTGCTATGATCTCCTCAACATCGTCTGAAGGAGGATACAGCTCCAGGTAACTCCACTATCGACATTGTAGGCGGGCAAGAAGACAAGAAAAAAGGGAAACAAGTCAGCGTTGAAAAAACAAACATATTATGTCGATAGAGTTAAGTGAGGAGGTTAAGGGAGTTACCTGTAGTTGTAGGCACCTGGAATTAATGTGAAGAGAATTAGATTCCAGGTGGAGCTGTTGGGAGAATTCAAGAAAAAGACAGTTATTTTTCTTGAAAGAATGAGTCATGATAGGGTGACTCAAGATAAGAGAAGTTGGTAACCTGTGGAGAATCAGTTGTAGATTCTGATTCCAGGTGGAGGTTTTGTGATGAAAATTCAAGAAATCCAAGTAAGAATTTTTGGTGACTCAAAGGGGGAAAACTCCAGCAGCTAGAGAGGAAGATGATTCATGGTTAGAAGATTACCTGAAGTCATCAAACAGAGGAAGAACACGGGTTGTTCAACAGTGGAGCTGCTGTGAGAGTAGACATGAAACTGAAGTTAGAATTTCATGGAGTCTCTGAAATCGAAAGAGACATAAGGAAGAAAAAAGGGTGACTCAGCTTGAGAAGGGTTACTGGGGATGTTTTAACAGGTGAAGGCTGCAGTGCTCATTAAAGAAGCAGTCCTAGTGTTTTTGACATGATCTTGCAGGACAGATTTGAAAAAAAAATGGTTAGTCTTTGTAAAAGTTTGAAGATCATAAGTCACTGGATGAGTTGTCACAAAGGGATTTGAAGGAACTACCTGAAAAAAAGGTTGTGGAGCCCTGATAAGGGTGATTGGTTCCAGGTGGAGCAGCTTATGAACGCTCCAAAGAGAACTTGGCAGAGAATCACAATAGACCCTGAGATTGGAGTAATTGGTCAAGCAGAGGTGATTCAAGGCTGTAATCTTTCTTGAAGATTTCTGATACTGGGTTGAAAGGGATGCATGTTTCAGGTGGAGAAACTGTGTCCATGGAGAAACAAAATATAAAAGGAGAATTAAAGTTTCTCAAGAAAATTTCAGAAATTATGATGGAGGAGCTAAGGGTGAAAGCAATTGGTGAGAAAATTGAACATGATCTCACAAGAGAAGCAATGAATCTTTGATGGGGATGACAAGGTGGAGCTCATCACCTAAAATGGTTTCAAAATTGAAACTTTTAAGTTTCAAATTTTTTTTGCAAATTCCAGAAGATCCTAGTCTCTAATTATCACAGTGAAGAGATAAGAGATAGAGATTAGATGTACCTGGAAGTGGCAAAGGAAGCGGTGATGAAATTCACAGGAGAAACCTCATCGAAGGAGCTTCGTTTAGTTCATGAAGAAGATGAAGTTGATGTCTCAAATTCACGGAGGAGCTAGAACGCTGGGAATGATTGAGCAGAAACGCAGCTGGAGTTGATTGCCGGCGAGAACAGTGGTGTTAGCCGGAGAAGGGAGAGTTCACCGGAGTAGTTCGCCGGAGGTGGCAGTGATCCGGTGACATTGAGCAGCTTCACGAAGGAATGAAAGAGATTGGTTTCGCTGATGTCGATGTCGATGTCGTTAATGTGTGGTTTGTCAAAAGGTGGAGATTTGTCAATTGGGTTTGACTAAACACACACATTATGGGCCTTACTGGGCCAGACAAAAATAACAAAGGAAACAAGTCCATATCCACTCTCTTATATATATGCAAGGGAAGAAGATATAGTGGAGGAAGGTGAGAAAAGAGAAGCAAAAAGAGACTTCTAGAGGAAGTGAGAAACGTGAGAGTTTCAAGAGAGAACTTTTCCTTCTTTGTTGTCTTTGATTCTTGTATCTCCTTCCTTGTGTGCCAAAGTCTGTAAACCAAGAACAACATCACAAGTTAGTGGTGTGGTGTGTGTAACCTCTTTCATATAGTGGAGCTTGGGAGCAAGAGTTCTCTCCCGGGACGTAGCGGTTTGAGGCCGTGAACTCGGTGATCAATTTCTGTGTGTTGTTTCTTTTACAAGCAACCATTTTCTTACTCTTTTCTTAACAACACACATATTTACATCAATAAATCTACATATCACTTACATGATGTATTTCAAATACGTACATAAAAACACCTGTGACCATAACTTTTTTTTTTTTGTTGTTGTTATAAATTACTATTATTTGTGTGAACTTGGTTAGCGAGATGGAATATGCGGGATTAATAGATCGGTCCAGAGACACATGTTAAAACCCAAACTTATAGTTTGCGAATTTCATATGTTATGCCGCCAACATCCTCCTCCATACCGCTTTGATACTTTTATCTCAAATGAACTACTATCTCTAAAGTATTTTTTTTTTTTGAGAACTCGGCTATAGAAAGAGTCTCAAAATCTTAATAGCTTCCATAGCTACTTTGCCAGAAAGACAATAAATTTTTCCAATGTTCTAAAGCCTAGTTTGCCTTCCAAAAGTCGAATACAAATCAGCTCCCATGAAACCCAATGTAACCTTTTACTCTATGTTTTTTTTGCTTCACCAGAAATCCGTAATCACACTACTCAACTTGGAGCATGTAGCTTTTGATAAAAGAAAGCATGACATAACATATGTCGTAAAGGGGCTTCTCTTATTGATTTTATCAAAAATTTATCTCCTCCCATGAATAAGAATTTTAAGGACCATAAATTTACCCTCTTATGCAGTCTATCACTCATAAATGCAGAGACCTCCACGTTTGACCCATAAATTTCATTAGGAGACCCAAATATGTCCTCATACCTCCTTCTTGTGATATTCGTACTATAGATTTGATCTCTTTTTGCATATGGGGTATGACCCCATTTCCAAACATAATGGATGATTTGGAAAAAAAAATTTCCTTATTCAGACACTTCGCTATAAGAGCATATTACTTTCTTGCTTTGCTGAGCATCCACTATGCAAAAAAAAGAGACATTCGTTAGCGAACAATAAGTGTGAAACTTGTGAACTTGAGTTCGAAATACGTTCCCTCTCCCTCGGCTCTCATAATCATGAAAATTAGGACATCCATACATAGAATAAATAAATACGGAAAATTGGATCCCTTTGACGGATCCCACAAGTTGGTTTAATTCTTTCTTTTAGTTCTCCATTGATCAGTAGTTGAGAGGAGACGAAAATAATACAGTTCATAGTCCACCGCACCCATCGTTGATCATATCCCACTTTTTTCCATCAAACCTATAAGAAAATCTCACTACACTCAATCATATGTTTTACTCATATCTATTTTCATCCCCATAATCTTTTTCTGATTGGCTTGGTTAAATCAGAGAATATGAAAGTTTTTTTGAGTAATGAGAATATTATCCTAAATTAGCTTTCCTGCCACAAAAGCAGATTATGTTTTGGATATTAGCTCCGGTAAAAATTTATTTATGTGTAAGCCTATAATTTTCGAGATCATTTTAGAACTCACATTGGTCGAAAATGATTTTACGGGGTTTATCTCTTTTTGGGATAAGACATATGTTAGTTTCATTTAGTTTTTCATCAACAATTCCATAGCTAAAAAAATTATCCACCATCTTAATAAAACCAGCCTTACTTATTCTCCAAAAACGTTAGAAAAACAAAGGTGTTATCCCATACGGCCAGCCGGTCATGAAACCTTTTATGGATCAAAAATAATAAGGCTATTTGACTTCCTCTTCATTAATTTCCTTAGTAAAGTATAACCGTCGTGAGAATATCCCGAAAGACGTGTTGGATCGAGTCGCTCACATTTAAGGAGGAGAACAAATATCTAAAGTACTCAATGACTATTTTCTCTCTGTTCCTTCCTTTGTATCGACCCAAAAACTACTTTGAAGGTACCTCTCAATTCTCAATTTCGTTTTAACCCTTTTACTCGACCCAAAAATTATACGAAGTTTACTGACGGATTCTGATTCTGATGTTATAATAAATTTTAACCTATGCGTTACAATTCTCAAAAATATGATATTCCCTTAAACTAGAGCAAAAAAGACTTAGACGAGAGTCCCACCGGTGACGTACTCATTGAAGGCCAAAGCAACTAGGCCGAGCATCGCGAAACGACCGTTCCATAGCTCAGCGTCTGACGTCATGAACCCTTTTGACTTTGCCTCAGCTCTTGTTCCTTTGAACAATGGAACCATCGATGCCAACGTCAGCAACGCCGATGTTCCAAGAAACCACCCGACGCCACCGTCGGAGATCTGAGCAAACACGTTCTCTCCCTTGGACAACTCCACCGCAATGGCAGCCACGAATCCAACCATGGCTAGTCTCCCGTTGATCCTCTCGGGCGCTGGACCGCTGAATGCTAGCAAATCTTCAAACTTGGTACTCACCTAAACAATTAACAAATTATTCAATTCACAAATCTTTTTTATTTATCAACAACATGCATTATACGGGTACACTTTGAGCTTAACATGATTACAGGACTATGTTAACGCAAAGTCGCAATTAAATAATCAAAATTTAATGATATATACTTAATGAATTTGATCCTTGGAACATACCTTAGGCTTGCTAACTGGTGGAGGAAGAGATTGTGGCATTTGCGGTTGAGCGGCCGAGGTTGAGGTCGAGGGCACGGAAGGGTCTTCCTTGATAGGATCACCCTGAGCCATGCACCTGACTCCAACCGGAGCATTCCTCTTGAAGAAGAGTTGGTTTGTGTTTCTGATGTTGCGTGAACTCAATCCACCGGATGGAGCGGCGAACACTGACTGCATGTTGAACGACGCCGTTGCCATTTCCTGAAGAGGGTTTTTAAAAATTTTAAGGATTCAAGAAGAATGAAGTAGTGAAAGGAGTTGAATTAACAAAGACTTGAGGATTGAGATGGAGTTGGTTTGTGGTGTAACTCAAGATTATCTCTTTGGCTTTGATTGGTAACATGACTTAACATTGAGTTAAGTTGAGTTATGGACTTAACTCAAAGTTTATTTAAAAATGTTACCAATCAGTAATAAAACTAAATTTTATGTCTTTGTTTATTTTTATTGATTTATGGGATACTAAAATTATTTATTTTATGTTCCGTGTCTGTGGTGTGTAGTAGAGTAATAAGTAGAAACAAATATAATAAAAGAAAGAAAAGAGAAAAAAAAATTAAAAATTGCAAACTTTTACTCTTTTGGAAAGGAAATGATTCTTCAGTAATAATGTTTTCACACTTTTGAGATTTTTTTCCATCTTAATTGTAATGGTCAATGTTTATTTGTAAAACGAAATCGAATTAGATTAAAAGGTAAATTTATAACCATTCCATTTGAAATCGTTGAAATGTAAAAAAAGAAGAATTAATATATCAGGAACTTGAGTTAAAAGCTAGACACATAAACACGTAGTATCCAAGAATTTAAAACGAGAGGAAAGTGAGGTGAGATCTCAAAGGAGCCACGTCTAGTTGAAAAAGTGCAAGTAAACTGATGACGTGCCTTCTTTCATCACACACAGAGACATATCTTCCTTGTTTTATCGTGATTGGCCAATGCCAAGTGGGTTTGGTAAAAAAACGTACGTAAACAAAAAAAAACAAGATTTGTCTCAAAATTTTAGAAACAAAGTTAGCGGCTCGGAATATTTCATTCACTCGGGAGATTTTTTTTCTGGTAGAGAGAAGTTGCAGTCGATCTCGTTTTGTATTGGAACTTACTTAACTTCATTATAGCAGACCCATGCTGACTCCTTTTGATCCTCTCTGTGTCCCATACTCCCATTCATGGCTGCATGCCCAATTCTCCTACGTTCCCATATATTACGCACTGGAAAGGTAACAAAGAATACACATTTACATCAATATATAAAATGTGGTATTTGCTAAAATTCTTGGTATATAGTACCTTTTGCATAAAGGAGAGAAATACTTCATTACTTATCACGTAAATTATTTACATGTTGAATTTCAAATACGAAAAAGACTCTGACCATCATTACTTGTAGACTCCGATGAATTCTCGCATAAGGTCATTGAAAGGCCAACAATAAGTCCCTGAAGCCCATAAGCCCACTCGCGTTCAAAAAACAATAAGAACGAGAGAAAAAGAGCAGCACAAAAGCATTCTTCTGGTCTTGCCATTTTTTTTTTAACAAAGCTTGTAGAAACAACTGTTCTTGCTTAGTTACTATGACAATTGACAACCTTTGTTGTCCCATAAAGTTCCCATGACCTTGCATACGCTTTTGTGTGCATGTTTGTTGGTGTTGGGTTTCAACGATCAGAAGCCCATCACAAATGCCTACTAAGGCGCGCGTCTTGACAAGGAAGATGGGCCCAATAAGGGCCCGTGAGGAGGAAAGCCGAGCTCTAATGCAAAGTAAATCCGGGAGGAGGTTGGGATCGCGAAGCCAAGATTCAGGGACGAGATTATAGGAAGACGTTCAGGAAGCGGTTTGAGCTATGCGAGTTTAAATAGAGAAGAGAGGCAAACTCCGGAGGACGATCACTGGCCCTTAGAATCAAACGGCAGGGATACTTTTGGCCAACCATGCTCGCGGACTGCAACGAGCACGCTAGAAGGTGTGATCCCTGCCAACGACACGCACCTCTGATCAACCAGCCCGCTGAGCTAATGAGCTCGGTCTCCGCTCCTTACCCCTACATGCGGTGGTCGATGGATGCCATCGGACCCCTCGAACAGTCGGGAAAACGACGCGTTACTAACCTGCTGGTTGTGACCGATTACTTTACTAAATGGATTGAGGCCGAATCCTACTAATCCATCACGGGTGAACACGTGAAGGATTTTCTCTGAAAAAACGTGGTGTGTCGACACGGAATCCCCTACGAGATCGTAACCGATAACGGGACAAACTTGGTATCCGCCGTGGTCCAAAAGTTTTGCGATACATGGGGTATACGACTAACCCCGTCTACCCCCCGGTACCCCCAAGGAAATGGGCAGGCCGAAGCAGCCAACAAATTGATCCTGCACAGCCTCAAGAGCCGTCTGAGCGCCGCGAAGTCTGGCTGGGACGCTCAGCTCCCCGGAGTACTGTGGGCCACCCGAAATACGCCGCGTGGCAGCACGGGCGAGACCGCATTTTCCCTGGCCTACGGAATCGAGGCCGTAATACCGGCAGAAGTTACCATAGGCAGTATTCGCCGAGCTATTTCCCCCGAGAATGAGGAGGAGAATAGTGAAGCGCTGCGCGATCACCTCGCCGTCATCGACGAGAAGAGAGAACAAGCTTACGTGCGAGCTCAAAATTACCAGAATGCTATCGCTCGCTTCTATAACTCGAAGATCCGACCTCGGCGCTTCGCCGTCGGAGACCGAATCCTTCGTCGAATGTTCGATCACAGAAAAGAAAAAAATGCCGGTAAAATGGGAACCAAATGGGAAGGACCCTTCCGCATCATTGAGGTCGTTCGCAATAGCGTATATCGCCTCGAAGACAAGAGCAACGGTAAAGCCGAGCTCCGGCCTTGGAACGTCATGAATCTCAAAAAATACTTCTAATAAGTATCAATAATTATTGAACTACGATCTGGCTTGATTCCTTTACGGGGTACGTAGGCAGCTCAATATCCAGAGCGCAGCCACCTTTCCAACTCGGTCCATTCCGTAAAACCATTCTAATAGAACGCGAAATTTTCAACTCCCAATAACCTTCGCCAAACGGCACGGCTAGGCGAAACCGCCTACAAATAAGTATGCCTACGAACACCACACGGCACACGCGAGTGTCGCACGGTCTTGCAACTATCTCAGGCACCTTTTCGAACACCTCATCAAAAACCAAAAAGAAAAACAGAAAATAAAAAAACAGAACACATACAAACAACAAAAAAAAAAAAAAAGTTCAACACAGCTCTAGCTAACAGCCCGCGCTTCACCACCTCACGTGGAAACAAATAAAATTTCACTACCCAATTTGGAAAACCTCAAAGGATTCCATCCCTAAACGTCCGACTTATAGCGAATTCTTCGGAGTTCACGAAATAAACATCCTGGAAGTACTCCCCGCCGTTCGTAAACCGGGTTAGAAGAGGTCCGTATACCCCGAGTACGTATTAGAATTTACGCGTTGCGAGTAAACCCGAAACAATTAACGAAGGTGATATAAGAAGAACAAGGGTTTAAAGTCCTCCCCAGGCAATTGGATCCAAACGAAAATAAAAGAAACAAAGTCTTGGGTTAAAACCCCCCCGGGCAAGTCACAACAAAAGATTTAAAAGGCCCTTTCGGGCAAACAAGTCTTAAACAAGAAATAGAGTGAAGACGCCGTAACTCAAACATCTTCCTCCCCTGTCCCAGCCTCCGGATCCTTCGCAGCACCCGCGTTGCTCCCGTGCTCGTCCAGACCGCGTGGAACCCTGGTTCCGGCGTCAACTTCCATGGGCGCGACCGAATCCTCCGACATCTGGGGAAGGTCCAGCTTGCTCACCGAAAAGTCTGAAACCGCCAAGAAATTGGACCTAACCGCAAGGACCGCCCGCTGCGTCTCGAGAACTTGCACTTCCTCCGCAATCGACGTCCTCCTCTCGTCGATCTGTTTGATCAAAAGAAGGTTGGACTCTATCTCTGCGAGATCGCTCTCGACCGCGGCCTGCTCCTTCTTCCTCTCCCACTTGCTCTTCACGGAATCCAGCACCGCTCGGTAGTCTTGGGACATCCGCTCCTTGGCTTCACGAACAGCTCGACGAGTCGCTTCCACGTGCTGCTGGTTGATACCCTCAGCTTTCTCCTTCAGCCATCGGTTCTCTGTTTTCAAGAGATCCCAGTCCTTTGCTGCTATCGCGTGGGCATCCTGGGCGGAGGCGAGATCGGCTTCGACGGAAAGTAGCTTGCCCTGAATGCTCCTCACGGACGCTAACTCGTCCTCTAGGTTCGCAACCTTGCCGTTCGCAGGTCCCTCTCTCTCTTGCGCAGCTTTGAGAGCCATCGTCAGCTCGTGAACCACCCTCGTCATGTTCTCGAGCTCAGCAGCCTGCAGGGTGTCCTTAAGCCTCTGCTCATAGAGCGCGATCAGCCGGTTATCAGCAGCAATGGACTGCAAACGTGCCAAGAATAAAAATAAGCATACGGCATCCATCGTGAAATTGCACGAATAAAGGGAAGAGCTAGGTAGGAAAGATACCTTCGCATGGGCCGCCATCGCCTCGATATAGGCCTCCTTCTCAGCAAGGTCCTTGACCAGCGGGACCTGGCAGTTAGCCGTCTTCAGGTGACGGAACAGGGTCGCCATCCCTAGGTGGTCCTCTACCGCTGGGGAATCTCGGGAGTGAGCAAACCTCCAGTGAAACGGGCGGCTTGTTGACGAGCCGTTCCCAGAGAGAACCGGCTCTCCAGCTGGAGTTTCCGGGTTACCACCCGCGGGATAGCCTCCGCGGCTCTCGCGGCTTCTCGTTTCAACGGCTCGGGGGTTGTCCGTGCGAGCCCTTTTTGGCATTGGGGACGGCTCGCTACGAGTCGATTGGGAGCTGACGAGCATGACCTCTTTAGCCGGACCAGAGGGACCGGTTGGGACCGCGGGGGCTTGGTTCACTTCCTCGCTAACTACCCGAGCTGGTGTAGGCTGCACGGCTCGGAGGGCATCAGCTAACGCGGCGTCAATGTCGCCGGCTCGAACCCTTCGGTGTTGCTGCGACTGTTCCCTGAGCTCACGGAGTGACGGCTTCCTGGCCATAGTGCGTGACGGGGTTGAGGTTGAAGAAGAGCTCAAATCTGGTCGTGTACAGCGCAAAAATGGATAGGGGGTAAGCGATCCCCTTCGAATATGGGTTTTACGTACTAAATACTGGGTCAAAAAAGAAACGAAAAAGCGAAGAGTTAATACCTCTACGAACGGGAGAGTTGTCTGCTCGTTCGCTTCTCGCTTGATTAGCGGGAGGCGGTAAGACCGGGGCTGGAACGTCTCGAATTATCGGACCGTTGAGGGCTGCTATGACACGAGCTCGCGTAAAAGAGCTCCACCTAACCTCACCTGCTCGTAATCTTTCGATTAGTTCTCGGGTCGCGGGTATATTCGGAGGTTCCTCTGAATCTGTCATGCAAAACAAAATGAAACATAGCAAAACAGTTAGTACGGCGAATAAACGCTGTAGTTTCTGCGGCAACAAAACTATAGACTAGGGGGTCACTCTGACCGACGCATACGGCCCATTGGGTGGGAAGACGAGCAAAATTATACTCTCCCACCGCTGCCGGAGTAACCCGGAAGTAAAAGTATTTCTCCCTCCACCGGTCGTCCTTCCCGGGAAGCGCCTGAATTATTTCCGGACCACGGCGGCGACAGGTGTAGAAGGTCCCGGGAAACCCGGAGTTATGTTTGATGAGGTATAACCGGAGGATGTCGTCAACCCCTAGTTCGAGCCCAAGTTCGCGGCCTCGAACATAAACTCCCATGACGTGTCGAACGAAGTTCGGACACATCTGGGGAAACGCCATTCGAAGACGTTGAAGGATCCGAAAGATAATATGTGGGATGGGGAACACAAGCCCACACTTTTCGAAATACACGGTGTATGCGCAGCAGAAACCCGTCGGAACAGTCTCCGGGGAGAACGGTTCATCAGAACGGAGTATCATCTCCACGTTGGGGGGTACTCCGTGTTTCTGACGAAGGTCGGCGAGGTGTTTGGCCGATGTAATCGGCGGGATGTGGTTTCCCCTGAGTTCAAGCGGAGTCATGTTGATGCGAGTTTTTTTAAAAAAAAGTAAGAAGGAAAAGACTACGGAATCAACTAGACTACAACAAGCAGGATCAAACTAAATGCAAGATTGCAAATCAGAATTTAGAAATAACAGAGCAGAGGAGAGAAGATTAGGAAAATTACCTTGAAGTAGTGGATGAGTGCGCGGTTATGACGAGACGTGTGACTTATGACTTATAAGTCATAATTGACGTCGGTTTTTGTAATCCCGCGAATCTCTTTCTTCTTTAATCTAGACCGTCCAAACCGTTCACCTCCACCGTTGGATCTGAAAGGAGAGGGGTAATCATCACGAAGATCTCGGAACCCGAGATTCATTGAGCCTTCCCCGAGGAGGATCGCGAAACCAAAACGACGCGAAAGATTCTCTGGATATTCGCCTTTCAAGCCTCCCCAAAATTAGGTTAAAAGGCTGGGGGCAATTGTTGGTGTTAGGTTTCGACGATCAGAAGCCCATCACAAAAGCCCACTAAGGCGCGCGTCTTGACAAGGAAGATGGGCCCAATAAGGGCCCGTGAGGAGGAAAGCCGAGCTCTAAGGCAAAGTCAATCCGGGGAGGAGGTTGGGATCGCGAAGCCGAGATTCGGGGACGAGATTATAGGAAGACGTTCAGGAAGCGGTTCGAGCAATGCGAGTCTAAATAGAGAAGAGAGGCAAAGAAGGAGGAGACATGGAACAAAACTCAAGCATAAATCAATAGAGAAAAAGTGAATACAAAAGTCCAGTTCGCTGTTCTTCATTGTTCTAAGTCGATTTCTACCGAAAGTCTGCCCAGATCTTATTCTATAAACTCGTTCTTGTAATTGTTGTTTCTAGTCCCAACAATGTTGCATAAGTTTTAACTTATATATATACTCTGGGTGTATCCACATGATGCAGTTTGTTCTTTGAGATTGTTCTTTAGAGTACATAAACTGATAAACTTGTAGATTGTGATCATGGTATAGAGGCATCACCGCATCGGTAGTATTCTGATGAATAATACGATTAATACTAGAGCAGTGAGATGGATAAATTTAATCACTTGTATATAAGTTGTAGCACTTAGGATCGTTATTTTGGTTTGATTGCACTATCTTGACTATTTGGAGCCGTAGATATTGTATTGTATCCATATAAACACTTTTGAATAATGTGTATGTGTTCTCTTCTTTTCTGAGATGGATTGGATTATAATTCCATCAATATTGCGTTTAGAAACGATACTAGAGACTGTTGTCATTTTTTAAATGAATCCGTGTTAATACTCTCAATTAAACGTACAACGATCTTGTCCCAGCTGAGAAACGGTCCTCACTTAAAGATCTTCTCTAAATAATGTGGATGTGCTCCTGGGTCTATGATTCTGTTCTAGTGGGTTTAGAGATGTTGCCTTCATAATATTAAACTGAAGATCCTCCACATGGTCTACAAAAGCGCAAACTGCATGATACTTACTCCAGTCATGGTCTTCTCCAAGACCTTGGATTTCAACACTTAGAAGATGGTCCCTTTCAGGATTAAAGTAGAAAACATAAAAAGGTTTGAATGCAGTTTCCTTGACCAAAACAATGTCACCTGAAGCAGTCACCACTACAAGAAAAATGAGTATTAATAGCGCGGCATATCCGCTATGGTAGGATTTCATAGCGCTCTTACGGACATTGTCTATACGCCCGTTATAAAAAGCATGAGACTTTAGATAACGTTTTTTCCAAACGCTATAATTTAGGTGATTTAACATAGCGCTGTTTTATATGCAATATAAAATTATATAATAGTGTTTTTTTGTGCAATATTAAAGTTTATAATAGCATTTTTGTTGTTATCATTTTTTTAATGTATACTATCATCATGCTAAGATAATCATAATTTACAATTTAATTTTTGTTTATTAAATCAAAATTTGAAATCTGATAAACACAAATTTTATACCAGAAACAAATATATGATCAATGTATTACAAAATCTGATACAAGCTTAAACCAAAGAACTACCAGAACACCTAAAAGAATTGAAATCACAGACCGGTATGGTCACTGAACTAGCTCACAACCTCTTGTTCCGTCTCTAGAATAGTGTCTTCACTTGTCTTCCTTAAAAGATGTTGTTTGTCCTTCTGCTGGTGCCTTCTCTGTTGAAGGATCTTCCACCTTAACAACATCATCTTTCTTCTCTCCTGATTTCGCTGTTTCTTCTGCAATTACAAAAGATGTTTCAGTACTTAAGTTCTGCATTTCATTGACCAAACATAAACTAAAAAGATCTTACCTTTGCTGTTTTACCTTGGAGCGAACTTATACACGTTATTCCTCGTAACTTAGAAACACAGGTTCTAGCATCGGAGTCAATAACAAAGTCAATGGAAACAGCAGATTGTTAAAAGATATCCACAACCTTACAAAGAAATAAAATCACCTAATACAACTTAAAACAGACCACAAGGATGTAGAACAGTTTGATCTGAGTAAGCCTAGAAGATTTAGAAAAGAAGACTGACCTAAACCGATAGCCAACAATGACCTAAAGCAGTAAAACAAACTGTTAATGAATATGACATCTAAATATACAAAGAGTGTCATTATATGGACCATCCTTGAGCTCAAGAGTAACAGCGGCATTGTCATCAAAATTCTCGGAATCAAGAACAGACCAGTCCATGTTTCTTCCAAACCCATGCTAATAATGGTTCAAAAGAGAGGATAATAAATAAGTAAAAAAAAAAACAGATTTGATGAATGTAATGAAACTTTTTAAGTGAGTGGATACCATACCTGTTGAATTTGTCCAGGTCCAAACTGGGGAAAACAGTGTGGAATCCCTCCGCTAAATCCAATAACAAGAAGGAATGGTGAAGGAAAAAAGGGAAGACATTACTACTCAGACAGAGAGTTTAAGGTAAATAAGTTAGAGTTCTGAGTAACAAAGTTAAATGTAGAAAGACACACACACAAACCTAATCTAGTAGTGTTAAACCTGTTCTGAGGAGAAGTGAGGATGAGTTTTGGCAAATTGCCTTGTCCTTCTGCGACTCTTACACCAGTAGCTGAAGAAGCCATGGCTGAGACTCCTCTCCTTCTGCCAAAAAAAATTCAAGATCGGATTTTTAATTCAAAGATTAGACAAATTAGAAAGCGAAATGACAATGCAGTTCCAAATTACCGGTTAAATCGGAGCTGATTGGGAGAATTGAAGGTGAGAAAAGAGTTAGAGACGGAAACAATCGCCATGTTTTGCTCTCCTTCAGTCACTCTCTATCTTGATATATTTTGATTTGTGTGGGTCGTCGATGACGATGATGAGATTGAATAAAATCAAATCACAAAGCAGCAAACTAATGACGAAGCAACAAACTAATGACGAAGATTAAATAAATAGAGACGAAGCAGCGCTCCAAGATAGATCTGAGAAATACAGAGACAGAGCTATAAAATAGATCACGAAACCAAAGAAAAAGAGAGAGAAGACGTACAAAATGTTACAGAGATGAAGAGATCTGTGAAAGTTTAGCCACCTCCGGTGGAAAGAATCACCGACGAAAGAGCTGTCGTCTCCCTTTCCAAGTGATCATCTAGAGTTTGCTTTGTTTGATTTTGGGGTCCAGCGAAGGCCCAGAAGAAGAAGAAGAGGAAGAGGAAGATTAGACACCTAATAAAAACCCTAAATCGATACAAGAGAAAAGTAATCGAAAACGTGTCACATGGAAGAACCCTAAATCAATACAAACCCAGAAAAATAATTCAACCTAAACCTCAAATATACCTTTGAAACTGGAATCAGAAGGCCAACGACGACAACAACATGGTGAAGACTTTGTTAGATTATCAAGGCGAGGAAGACGATGTATCATGTACAAAGAGAGTGAAAGGCAGGAGGGAAGACGATGTATCACCAAGTTTTTAACACGCGGGCAACCAAAAAAAATCCCGCTTAAAACATAAGATAACACTATAAATATGTCACGTGCAATAAAAGATGATAATAAGGTAAAAACAATAAAACTAAAATCACACTTTTTATACCATTACACTTTTAATAGCATAACCCATTCGTAAACGTTATAAAAAAGTAGCGTCTCACTCATTATTGCAGAAAAAATAAAAACGCTATTTTTTAGTGCTATTAATACTCACTTTTTTTGTAGTGATATCATTACCTATGGGAACAAAATTAGAAATTGTTGATGCATTATACTCCCCTAAATCTCATAGAAACTTATTAAGTTATAAAGATATCCGCATAAATAGATAGCATATTGAGACAATGAGCAAAGGTAGCACTGAATACCTTCAAATCACAAATAATACCCAAGGCTCTAGAAATATTGTGGAAAGACTGCCTGCATTTGCCACTGGGCTTTACTATACAACAATTAATACAATTGAAGCAAATGCTATAGTAAACCAGAAGTCCACATAAACTTTAAAAGTTTGGCATGACCGGTTAGGTCATCCCGGCACAACAATGATACAAAAGATAATAACAAATTAATGTGGTCATTCATTAAAGAACCTGAAGATTCTTTCTAATGATTTTTCATGTGTTGGTTGTTCACAAGGCAAGTTGATTATACGACCTTCGCCAGCAAAGATAAATTCAGAACAAATTAATTTTCTGGACCGCATAAAAGGAGATATATGTGGGACTATTCACCCATCATGTGGAACCTTTAAGTATTTTATGGTCTTAATTGACGCATCTAGTCAATGGTCACATGTATCCTTGTTATCAACTCGAAACCTAGAATTTGCAAGATTACTTGCCAAGTTGGTTAGACTACGAGCACACTTTCCAGATTTTCCTTTGAAGAAAATCCGTCTTGATAATGCTGGTGGATTCACATCTCAAGCTTTTAATGACTATTGCATGTCTATAGGGATAAGTATTGAACATCCTGTAGCACATGTTCACACACAAAATGGCTTAGCAGAATCACTAATCAAGCGCCTTCAGCTGATTGCTAGACCATTACTAATGAAATCAAAACTCCCTATATCTGCTTGGGGACATGCTATATTACATGCGGCAGAACTGATTCGCATCAGACAAACAAGTCATCATAAGTTCTCCCCATCACAACTAGTTATGGGTCAGGAACCAAATATTTCTCATCTTAAAATTTTTGGATGTGTTGTATATGTTCCAATTGCTCCACCACAGCGAACTAAGATGGGACCTCAAAGGAGGTTGGGAATATATGTTGGATTTGATTCTCCATCAATAATAAAGTATCTTGAGCCATCCACAGGGGATTTATTCAAGGCTCGATTTGCAGACTGTCATTTTAATGAGTTTGTTTTCCCAACATTAGGGGGGAGAAAATAAACAGCTGGATAAAGATATAAATTGGAATCAATTGTCAATGGCTTATCTTGATCCTCGGACTAAAGAGTGTGAATTAGAAGTCCAAAAGACAATTCATTTACAGAGTTTAGCAAATCAATTGCTAGACACGTTTGCTGACCCAAAAAGTGTAATCAAATCATATATACCAGCTGTAAATGCTCCGATAAGAATAAATATCCCCGAAGGACAAAATCAAACTGCTAATGAGTCTAAGACACGTTTGAAACGTGGTAGACCCGTTGGTTCCAAAGATAAAAATCCTCGAAAAAGAATAGGAGCAGAAATTAGCAATGGTGAAACAGAAAAAATAATTATGAAAGAAAAATCTCTGGAAGAGACCTTAGACATGACAAAGAAAGAAATTCAGGTACCTGATAATGAAGAGATCTCAATTAATTATGTCTTGTCTGGAATAAAATGGAACCAAAAGCAAATCAACGTCGATGATATGTTTGCATACAATGTAGCAGTTGATGTTATGGGTGAGGATCATGAACCAACATCTATTGTAGAGTGTACAAAAAGAAGTGATTGGCCAAAATGGAATGAAGCAATAGATGCAGAATTAAAAAGAGAGAAGTTTTTGGACCAGTAGTCCGTATACCTAAAGATGTAAAACCAATGGGACATAAATGGGTTTTGTGCGAAAGAAGAATGAAATTGGTAAAATTGTGAGATATAAAGCACTTTTAGTTGCACAAAGTTTTTCACAAAGACGTGGAATTGATTATGAAGAGACATACTCTCCTGTGGTCGATGCAACTATTTTCAGGTTACTCATTAGTCTGGCAATAAAAGAAGGACTTGATTTACGTTTAATGGATGTAGTCACAGCCTATTTATATGGACCACTGAAAAATGATATTTATATGAAAGTTCTAGAAGGATTTAAACTGCCTGAAGCAGTGAAACCTGATTCTTGAGATCAATACTGCATAAAATTAAATCGATCTCTTTATGGATTAAAACAGTCAGGACGTATGTGGTATAATCGTCTTAGTGAGTACTTACTAAAAGTAGGCTACAAGAATGATCCTGTTAGTCCATGCATATTTATAAAGAGATTTAAGAAAGAATTTGTTATAATCACAGTATATGTCGATGATTTAAATATCATGGGAACTCCTGCAGAGATTTCTTTCACAGTAGAATATTTGAAGAGGAATTTGAGATGAAAGATCTCGGGAAAACAAAATTTTGTTTGGGACTACAAATTGAACACCTAAAAAATGGTTTTTGGTACATCAAGAGACATACACGGAAAATGTGCTTAAAAGGTTCTATATGGATGGAGCACACCCCTTAAGTAGTCCAATGGTTGTAAGAACACTTGATGTGGGAAAAGATCCATTCTGCCCTCGGGAAAATGATGAAGAAGTTCTTGGTCCTGAAGTACCATACTTAATTGCAATAGGGGCATTAATGTACCTTGCTAGCCATACAAGACCTGATATATCATTTGCTGTGAATTTATTAGCAAGGTTTAGCTCATGCCCAACTCGACGGCACTAGAATGGGATTAAACATATACTTCGTTACCTTCAAGGTACGAAAGACATGGGTTTATTCTTTTCTAATTTATCCAAGAAAGATTTAATTGGTTTTGCAGATGCAAGATACTTATCTGATCCCCATAATGGTAGATCACAAACAGGATATGTATTCACATGTGGAGGTACTGCTATTTCCTGGCGTTCTATGAAGCAAACTATTACAACCACTTCTTCTAATCACGCATAAATTTTAGCCATTAATGAAGCTAGCCGCGAGTGTGTATCGTTAAGATCAATAATTCATCATATTCGAGAAGATTTTGGTCTATGTGCAGGGAAAGATGCTGCAACAATTATGTATGAAGACAATGATGCATGCATCGCACAACTTAAAGACGGATACATCAAAGGCGATAGAACGAAGCATATTCTACCAAAGTTCTTCTACACACACGACTTGCAGAAAAATGGCGATGTACGCGTTTTAGAGATTCGTTCGAGTGAAAAATTGGTGGACTTATTTACCAAGGCCCTACCTACTGCTACTTTCAAGAAGTTGGTTTATCATCTCGGATTACGTCGTCTCAAAAATCTCAACATGTGTACTCATCAAGGGGAGTAGTTGTGCGCTGCACTCTTTTTCCCTTAACCATAGTTTTTCCCATTGGGTTTTCCTGGTAAGGTTTTTAATGAAGCAGCATTTCTGGCGCATTCTGAGTTACATTTTTATAATGGACATTCAAGGGGGAGTGTTATGAATAATAGATGGATGCCCATTATAAGGCCCATCTTCTAGAAGTCTCTAGATTACTTGTAAACTAAGTTTATTTTGTCATCAAGCAAAACTTTCTCTTTGTACTCTTATATAAATGACTTTTAATTAATTGGAATAAGACACTCATATCTTCCTCATCTTTTCACAAAGATATTTATTTATCTTTCATCTATTTTTGGTAATGCTTGCTAGCTATCCTTATCAGCCTCACAATATATGAATAGGGACTAATATATTTTGTTACTTTCCCATATCATTAATAAAATGAAAATCATGGAATACATAAACTTTGGAAAACTATCTTGCATTTTTTTGTTTATACTTTAAGATTTGCTTCCAAACTTCACTACCTAAACAATCATTAGGTCTCTCATGATAGGCAAGGCTGCATGTGAGAAGTTTAGCTAGAAGCATAAAGTTCAACGATTGGTTAATTTCTAATTTTCTATACAGTTGAGTTCTTTAATTAGTTCAATTTAGTAACTATTTGCAATATTCTGATCAAGTTCGTTTAATCATATATTCATATTCGACAAACCTTATTTACCTTTCTAATAAAATTAATATTGCCAAGTACAAACATAGGTGAGATCATTTGATCATGAATTCATGATGACTCAAATTTTAGAGAAATCAAAGAATGATGATAAATGATTTACAGAAAATATATGCCTTTCCAACACGATTAGTGAGTCATTTGAATATTTAATCATTTATTGTACCTTAAATATAGTAGATAAAAAAACGATATTTACAGAAACTGTATATTGTCTTAACTATAAGGTTAGAATATTTTATATCTCCAAAACTGAATAAATTTATGTTAGAAAATACTCGAATGGAAAAGAATATCTATAATATTTGATCCGAAAAGAAAAAAGAGTATCTACATTATTTGATTGAATACCAATTTGTTTTTACCATAATAGAAACAAAAACACACCAGATTTCCAGGAAATTACAAATTAACAAGATATACCAAAATTTAATTTATGCATTAAATATACCTTCGTATAAATAAAAATCAAGCCTACGAAACATGCATTGGTTAATTTATTTATATATATATATAATATATATATATATATATATATTAATCACAACATACACACACACGCACAAAAAAAGAAGGAGAACGAGAAAAAGAAGAAGAAGAGAGAGCAAAGATGAAATGCGTTGCGATTTTATTGGTTTCATGTCTCCTTTTCTCCCTTGCCGAAGGTATGTTAATGCTCAGCTCATATATTTTTTCCAAATGTAAAAAACACACTCAATGCAATTTAATTAAGCTGTGTTATTTCAAAAATGTACTCTATTAGGGTTAGAATGGTGCCCATCAAAGGACGTGTTCAAAGGCTCTTGCACAGACAGGGGAAGTCCAAGCTACACATGTTTTCTAGATCTTTTGGGATCGAAGAGTGCAAGTGCTATGCCTAAGAATTGCAAATGCACTCCTCTTCCTCACAACCATCGTCAATGCGACTGTTTTGTCGTTTGCAACAATTAAGTTATTCGATTTTCTTGATTTATAATTAGGGTTTGGATTTTTTTCCGTATGCAATAATGTTATTTAAGTGAGCTAGGTTCCTCTTTGTAATCCACGTCTAGTAAGTGACAAGAGCCTCACTTGAGAAACCGAAATTACTTTTGAGTATTATTATATCAATAAAAATGGTTTTTTATCAGTGATAGTCCAATCCATGTTCTATTTAATTTACATGTACATATATAAAGTGTTTTGGTTGAATCTTGTAGTTTTATAAACTAATAGTATATTTCTAACGTAGATTTATTTTACAAAACTGGAGAAAGAAAAGAAAAAGATGTATGGTTTTATAAATATGTGAACGAAACAAAGAGGAGTTGTCTTGCTATTTATAAAATGCCTTCCTAATATTAAGCAATACACTTCTTAGGAATAAATATTCTATACCATAAAACGGAGTAACTCCCATGACTTTTAAATTTTCAGTAAAATGACAAAAATAGATATATATAATTTTGGTCAAACAGTTTTCATTCTATTTCCAAAAAAACATAAGATGCAAAGAAGTTGCAAAATAGCTATATATCAATGTACAACTGCTGAAACCATTACATACAATTATTAACGAAAAAAACATAGTCAAAAGCGAAACAAAAGATGAAGGTTGCTGCAATATTTTTGGTTTCTTGTGTCCTTTTCTCTCTTCTCCCCATCCACTCGTCACAAGGTAACATTAATATATTGTATCATAATTAGATGCATATTTCTTCCTCACTAAAAAAGAAAGAAAGACAAGAGAAAACAGTCTAAATTAAAAAGATTGACTCATATTTACTAATGTCTATGTATTTTTGTGACATGTAAAAAAAAAAAAGAACAGATGTATCAGTTTTTCCGCCAACGAAGGAATCAGTGTATCGACATTCTAAACAAGTGTTCAATGGATCATGCACAGATAGAGGCAGTCCACGAATCACTTGTTTCCTTGATTTCTTGGGTTCACGAAGTGCAAGTGAGCAGCCTAAAAACTGCACTTGCACTCCTATGCCTAAAAATAAGCGTCTTTGTGAATGTGATGTTATTCAGCAGTGGTAGTAATTACAAAAAAAAAAAAAATCTAATATACATATGTTGAATTATTTTTCGTGGTCATATTTCTATTTTTTCTAAAATCACTCCTTCAATTATTCTATTTTATGTATCTTAGAGAATTTTCACATCTTTCTTCTGAAGTAATTTCTTACAAACATTCCATTTTACATTAGAGATTCAATATCTGAGATTTGACTATACACTACAAGAAAACAAGTCGATTTCAGACGAATTTTCTAACGGAAAAAGTCCGTAGGAAATTTCTAACAGTTTTCCAAGAGGTTTCCGACATATTTTCGAGGAAATTCTGAAGAAGACATGTCTTTCAGAAAACTTTCAGAAATTTGTTAATCCGTCAGTAATTTTTTGGATAACATATATTTATTTTTTAAATATATATGTGAACTAAACAAAGAGGAATTATCTTGATATTTTAAAATGCCTTCCTAATTTTAATCATAACATCTCTTAGAAATAAATGTTATATACCACGGAGTAACTCCCATGACTTTTTCAATATTCAGTAAAATGAAAAAATATATATAATTTTGGTCAAACAGTTTTCATTCTATTTCCAAAAAAAACATAAGATGTAAAGAAGTTGCTTTATTTTTTTTTGAACAACAGATGCAAAAAAGTTGCAAAATAGCTATATATCTATGTACAACTGCTGAAATCATAACATACAATTTTTTTAAAAAAAGCATAGTCAAAAGAGAAAAAAAAAAAAGATGAAGGTTGATGCAACATTTTTGGTTTCTTGTGTCCTTTTCTCTCTTCTCCCCATCCACTCGTCACAAGGTAACATTAATATATTGTATTATAATTAGATGCATATTTCTTCCTCACTAAAAAAAAAGAAAGACAAGAGAAAACAGTCTGGATTTAAAAAACTGACTCATATGTATTTACTAATGTCTATGTGTTTTTGTGACATGTAAAAAAAAAAACACAGATGTATCAGTTTTTCCACCAATGAAGGAACCAGTGTATCGACGTTCTAAACAAGTCTTCAATGGATCATGCACAGACAGATGCAGTCCACGAATCACTTGTTTCCTAGACTTCTTGGGTGCACGAAGTGCAAGTGAGATGCCTAAAAACTGCACTTGCACTCCTTTGCCTAAAAATAAGCGTCTTTGTGAATGTGAAGTTGTTCAACCGTGGTCGTAATTACCAAAAAAAAGAAAAAAAAATCTAATATACATCTGTTAAATTATTTTCGTGGCCATATTTCTATTTTTTCTAAAATCACTCATTCGATTATTCTATTTTATGTATCTTAGAGAATTTTCACATCTTTCTTCTGAAGTAATTTCTCACAAACATTCATTTTCACATTAGAGATTCAATATCTGAGATTTGGCTATACAAACTTAACAAGGTTTCTAGAGATAAAACATAAATTGGCTAGAATGTGTTAAACCTAGTAGCAAGCATAAAAATACTTTTCTCTTGATCAATAATTTTTAAAAATTTAGTTTTGCAAAGTTACAGTTTTTGCAAATTTGTTAGGTCAAATGGTTTATAAATTATATTGTATGGTATTGGGATTTGCAAGATAGATGTAGTGCGTCCACGAGACTGATATCTAGGGATAAGAAATGTTAGATGACTTGAAATCAATGAACTACATTCACATATACGCTCATGGAGCATTTTATATATGTAAATTTTCCAATGAAATTAACAAATGAAGGGAAAAGTAATAAAAAAATCCATGAGCAAAACTAAAATACTAAACAAATCATGAATTAGAAGTAGCAAAATTCAATGTAATTAAATTTATGCTTGATCATGCGTCAACCTCATACATGATTACTTCATTGTGGTTGTTGTTGTAGCTGCGGTTGTGATTGTGTATGCTGTAATGGCGGATGGAGCGGTTGGAGTTTAGATGGCCATTTTTGTGGTTGTGATTGTAACTGCGGTGGTGAATAATCTATCTTGGTGTCCATGTGACTGGTACTGCTGCGGCTGCATATAAATTGGTTGACTGTTGCTCGACCCAATATTTACTCCTGGTTGAACAATCGGGTAACCTAAGGTTGCATGAAACGGATTCATAGTAAATGGTTGAGGAGCTTGCTACGCAAGAAACCTATAAGTGAAGCTCAATTTTCCTTTTTCTTTGTTTGAACCCGTCACACTCACACCCCGCGTCACCAAACTCATACCGTTACTATCATCACCGTTGCTAGTTGACAGAAGAGATGGCGGATGTAATCCAAAGAGCTCCTTAATCGGGACTTTGACTTCACCAACGTCCTTATCTCCAAGAATGGTCCGAACTCGAATCACTTTCACAATATATAAGAGTCAAACGACCCTCTTCAGCTAACTTCTCATCAAGAGAAAACTCAACTTAGTGGTCCCATCTCGGGATTCTATAGACACAATAGGCGATAGGAGTATTGGTTGTAGTCGTTTTCTTACCTTCGCGGATCATAACCGATACGCTCATCTCGTTGCCGACGTTGACCTTATTTGTGTCTTTAGCGGATTTGATCATGAGCTCTAGGGTCAGTTTCATCACTGCGGTTTGAAGTTGAGGGGAACACATGACGGGGTGACCTGAACATCATTGGATCCGAGTTTGGATTAATGAGTTGACCATACGATAACGAGTAATCTGGTGCCGAACTGCCGAAGGATAATAATCGTCAACGGAAACTGTCGGATTTAAGCTGATATGAGAGAGTTAGCATTCCGTTGGTTCTCTCCATGATTTTCACAGTGTAAGTCACCATCTTGAGTTTGTATTTATTACGGTTCATTAATAGTAGTTTGTAGAAGCAAGAAACCAAGACGTTGATGTAAGGAAACAATATCATTCAAGATATGTTAAGTATATATTTGTAATTAACTTCCATTGACCTCCTCTCCAAGGTCTATAATCCCTTCTCCAAGGGCTCTTAGTGTATAAGTATCTTGACGATTGTTCATAATAAGATATAACATTTAATATACAATCTCTATACGGTACATAGCAATAACGATACCTCAATCTAATTTTCTTTCTCTCAGCCGTTCGTCTTTAATTTTCTTTCTCTCATTTCCCTCCCTCTTCTATCATGTCGTCAACTGGAACAAATGATTCCCTCCCCGAGGTCACCCCACCACCGAAGTTGTGCCTCTCACCACCCCCTCTCTGCTCAACATCAACATGACTAATGTCACCAAGCTCTCCTCCAACAACTACCTCATGTGGAGCCGCAAGATCCATGCGTTGCTTGACGGATACGATCTCGTCTCTTATCTTGACAGATCTGTTCATCCCCCGGAACCCACGGTGACCACTGCTGGTGTCACCTCCGTCAACCCCAAATACACCACCTGGAAGCGGCAAGACAAGCTGCTTTACAGTGCCCTCTTTGGTGCTATCTCTCTCACTATCCAACCAATTCTCTCTCGTGCCACCACCGCTGCCGAAGTATGGTATACTTTATCCTCCACCTACGCCAGTCCAAGCCGAGGTCATATTTGTCAGCTGAAACACCAAATTGAGAACTGGAAGAAAGGCACTCGATCTATTAATGAATATGTCCAAGGACTGACCATTAGATTCGATCAGCTTGCTCTCCTTGGCAAGCCGGAAGATCATGACGACCAAATCGAGTGTATTCTCAAAGGTCTCCTTGATGAATACAAACCCATCATTGATCAAACTGAAGGACGTGAGGTCGCACCTACCATCACCGAGCTCCACGAGAAAGCTTCTCAATCATGAGGTGAAACTCTCCACTGTCTCCCAAGCAACCTCCTTTCCCATCACGGCCAACTACACCAACAACCCCAACCGTAACTCATCCAAACCCAACTCACAGCTTCAGTCCTATCCAAACTCTGGCTGGTCCACCAACCAATCCTCTGGTCAAAACCGCTCGAGTAAGCCGTATCTTGGTCGTTGCCAGATTTGCGGCACACAAGGTCACTCTGCACGGCGCTGTCCTCAATACCAGTCCCCCTCTCAACCTCCACTGCTCCCCACTCCGCCTACACAGTGGCTCCCTCGAGCGAACCTGGCTCACGGACCATCCTCCACTCCTTGGGTCATGGACACGGGTGCAACGCATCACATCACATCCGACCTAGCTAATCTCTCTCTCCACCAACCCTACAATGGTGGTGAAGAAATTGTCGTTGGTGACGGTACTGGTCTCCCTATACTCAACACGGGTTCCCTCTCTACTCTCTCCTCCTCTCGTCCTCTTACTCTTACTAATGTGCTTCATGTACCGAATATTAAGAAAAATCTGATCTCTGTATATCGTCTCTGTAACGACAATAACGTCACAGTTGAATTTTCTTCAGCTTGGTTTCAGGTGAAGGATTTAGGCTCGGGGGACCGCTTACTCCAAGGACGAACTAGAGAAGAGCTCTACGAGTGGCCAATCCCTAAAGCTGCTGCTGCATTCTACTTTGCTACACCAACCATCAAAGCTTCTGTTTCTGATTGGCACTCGCGTCTCAGACATCCATCTCTACTTATCCTAAAAACTGTTGTTTCTCATTTCTCCTTACCGCTTTCTGATTCTCTTACCCAAACTCTATCATGTGTTGATTGCTTTTCAAATAAAAGTCACAAGCTTGCTTTTTCACAAACCTCTATCTCCTCTACTCGCCCACTTGAATATCTTTTCACGGACCTATGGACTTCTCCTATAGTCTCCTTTGATGGCTATAAACACTATCTAATAATCGTTGATCACTTCACGGTTCTACCCTCTAAAGCTCAAATCCGATGTCAAACAAATATTCATTACCTTCAAAGCCTTAGTCGAAAACACATTTAACACTCGAATTGGCACTCTATTTTCAGACAACAGCGGCGAATTCATTGCTCTTCGTACTTTTCTTGCCTCCTCTGGCATTACACACCTCACCTCACCTCCACACACTCCTGAACACAATGGATTGGCTGAGCGACGTCACCGACACATTGTCGAAACCGGTCTCTCACTTCTCCACCATGCCAAAATTCCCAACACTTTCTAAACCTACGCCTTTGCCACCGCCGTTTACCTCATAAACCGTATGCCCACAGTTCTCCATCTCTCATCACCTTTCCACCTTATCTTTGGCACCGCACCAAACTATTCCAAACTCAAAGTCTTCGGTTGTCTTTGCTTTCCTTGGCTTCGCCCATACAACTCTCACAAACTCGAGCCTCGTTCCAGCCCTTGCATCTTCTTAGGTTATTCCCTAACAAAAATTGCCTTCTTTTGCTTTGACCCTTCGATCTCTCGTTTGTATGTGTCTCGTCATGTGCGATTTGTCGAAGACAAGTTTCCCTTCTCCGAGCTCACGTTGCCTCCAGAAACACCTGCTTCGACACGTTGGGTGCCTCCAGCTGCTGTGATCCCGCTCGTCGACTCCTCTCCAGCTCCTCCTCCGAACCCGAGTCTCGATTCGTCACCACTGACTATTTCGTCGCCTTCACCATCAGTCTCGACGCCTCACTCATCAACCAACGATCACTCCACGTCTTCCACTGCTCATGACTCCACCTCTTCCTCGACATTCTCGTCGTTGGATTCCGGATCTCCATCTACCTTATCCTCTCCATCACCTTCGGTCCCGACAATTGATTCTGACGCTTCTCAGGCCGAACACCACCAACCACAACAAGCTCAGACCATAAGGCCCAATAATGCACAACCTCTTCGAGCGACAGGCCCATCTTCATCTCCTCAAGTCCAGCAGCCCATAGGATCAACGTCTAACTCCACTCGCTCCACTACTCAACCAAATCCGGCTCCGGTTCCTCCCGCACACTCTATGACTACTCGATCTTAGAAAGGCATCATCAAACCAAACAAGAAATACGCCTTTGCAATTGCTGATGTCTCGCCGGAACCACAAACCGTGATACAAGCTCTCGCCGATGATAATTGGAGACCCGCGATGTCTGACGAATTCAACTCCCAAATTCGCTACTTCACATGGTCTCTCGTTCCCCGGGAACCTGGTCAAAACATTGTCGGAAGAAAATGGATCTTCCGCCTCAAACATCGTCCCGACGGCTCTATTCACCGTTACAAAGCGCGTCTTGTTGCGAAAGGCTATAACCAACGCCCCGGCATCGACTACCACGAAACGTTCAGCCCGGTGATCAAGTCAACCACAATCCGCGTTGTTCTACAGACAGCCATCGCCTATGATTGGCCAATTCAACAGTTAGACGTCAATAACGCCTTTCTTCAAGGAACTTTGACTGAGGAGGTTTACATTGAGCAACCTCAAGGTTTTATTGATCCAAATTTTTGAAATCATGTCTGCCGCCTACACAAAGCCCTCTATGGACTTAAACAAGCTCCTCGTGCGTGGTACCAAGAACTAAGCACATTTCTGTTGAATGTTGGTTTCACCAATTCTTTGGCGGACGCCTCCTTATTCATTCTTCACCGCGGTTCAAGCCGGATATACATCCTTGTCTATGTCGACGACATTCTCGTCACCAGGAACGACAAGGCCTTGCTACAACAAATCCTTCAGTCGCTTGCCACACGATTCAGTATCAAGGATCCCGAAGACTTGCACTACTTCCTCGGTCTTGAAGCTCACCGCACCTCCTCCGGCCTTCACCTTACTCAAAGACGTTACATTCTTGATCTCCTCACAAGCTGCAACATGCTCATGCCAAACCGGTGGCTACACCTATGGCTTCCTCTCCGAAACTCACTATCACTTTCGGGACTGCACTAGGCGATCCTAAAGAGTATCGCTCTGTTGTAGGCAGACTCCAATACCTAGCTTTCACTCAGCCCGACATCTCTTACGCTGTCAACCGTCTATCCCAATTCATGCGCAGGCCGACCAGTGCGCACTGGCAAGCTGTGAAGCGGTTGCTCCGTTACTTGGCAGGCACGTCAACATTCGGTCTCTTTTTCCATCGTCATAACACGGCCTCCATTCATGCGTTTTCCGATGCTGATTGGGCGGGCGACCGCGATGATTACGTCTCTACGCCTGCTCACATTGTCTACATTGGGAAGAATCCCGTCTCCTGGTCCTCCAAGAAGCAAAAAGGCATTGCTCGTTCCTCCACTGAGGCGGAATATCGGTCCGTTGCTAACACAAGTGCAGAAATTCGTTGGCTTTGTTTGCTACTCGCTGAACTACGCATCAAGATACCATCATGCCCTGTCATCTTCTGCGATAACGTTGGAGCCACATACTTGTGTGCAAATCCATTGTTTCATTCTCGAATGAAACATCTTGCCCTGGACTACCACTTTATCCGTAACCAAATCACTGCAGGCAATCTCCGTGTTGCGCACGTCTCGACGAAGGACCAGCTGGCCGATGTTCTAACGAAACCGCTTACCCGCGCTCCGTTTAAAACGTTGACATCCAAGATTGGCGTGTCCAAGGCCCCTTCATCTTGCGGGGGGATGTAAGGAAACAATATCATTCAAGATATGTTAAGTATATATTTGTAATTAACTTCCATCAACCTCCTCTCCAAGGTCTATAACCCTTTCTCCAAGGGCTCTCAGTGTATAAGTATCTTGACGATAGTTCATAATAAGATATAACATTCAATATACAATCTCTATAGTTGACGTCTCCCAAACAAATGTCATTCTCTCCTTCAAGCCAATAGCTAAAATGCTATATATAACTTGACCTTGAGGTTCAATAAGGCTGCTTCTTCATTAACGTAAAACTTCATGGTGTGGTACCAAGTCGGATTGGACACACCGTAGAAGTCAATGGGGGGGGGGTTTGGCCGCTTATGTCTTTTGAATGATGTGTCAGTGATTGAAACAACGGTGTATACGTCAATCTTATCCGAGTCATTGATAAGCTGACGTCTATGATTATGAGCTTGAGGGTTGGATTATTCTCTCTGGATCTTTGTCTGTGGGAGACATTTCGGACTGAAGAGGCGGGTCCCTTTTTGTTGCTTATAATCATATACGTCAGCTTATCAATAACTCGGATAAGATTGACGTATACACCGTTGTTTCAATCACCGATGACATCATTGAAAAGACATAAAAGCATCTCCATTGGTTGCATTTAAGCAAAATTGGTTACTTAAAAAGCTAAAAAAAATAAATAAAAAATCCTAATTACTTAACAATCGATCTTTAGCTTAGACATTTTAGCAACGATACTTACCTAACACGTGTCAGCCTTGAGTAAAGTTTTAGAAGAAAAAAAAGCAGTGTTTTTATTTTTTGTTTACCGGTGTCGCCTTTTCTCTTTCATCATCGAGAAAAAGTTTCATCTTGATGGAGGAAGATACTCTTCATACATCCATCTAGATCAATATCTGAATTTTTTAGCTTGATTGAGGAAGATTTTTAGCTTGTATAGATCAGTATGATGGCCAAATCTGAAATTTTTAGTGGCCTGTGTTCGTGTGGGTTTCGGTGAATTTGAGCATGATGAATCGAGTATTCGAGAAACCCAAGCAGGAGTCTAATCTTAACGAGGTATGATCCAATTTCTACAGTTCTCTATGTTGTTAATTGCGAATTGGGAATTGATGTTAACAAAATTAGAGTTCTAGGTTGTTTTGAGAACTCCGCCGCCGAAAAGTCTCAAGTCCGAAGCTGGAGGCAGCCCAATCTCCGCCAACGCCTCTGGTTCCGGCAAGCAGATAGTCATATACGAAGATTCTCCTCTTCCTGCTCCTGCTCTGCTACAAACTTTGAGTGATCATTCCGATCAACACCTTTGCACCTATCAATGTCGTATACCCGGAGTTAATCTCTACAACAAGGTGATTTTTGCTGAGCCTACTTTACTGTCTTTAACATAGCGTTTATGCAGATCTTCATATAGGATGTGCATGTGTAGCTGTTGGATTTTGTTTTTGCATGCTATAGGTTGTATCTCTGAAAGTAGAATGTACAATTGAGGTTTGAATCTAATTCTGTGTGTATATGAAGGAGCTCGAAATGGCAACAGTTCCAGGACAGCTGGTCTCGGAGATCGTAAAGAGAAACAACTGTTTCTTGGTGAAGCAGTTCGGCAGAGGTAACGCCAAGGTTCAGTTCAGCAAAGAGAAAAACACACCTCCTCAACCTCAACTCTTACAAGCACTCTGGTATTGATTCAACTCTTGTTCACTCTAGATTTATCTCAATTTTTTATTTCTGAATCTGTGTGATAGAATGTTGCTTATATGAAGACAAGTCAATGCCTTTTTTTATGTCTATGGAAATATAATTGGTGAATTATTGAATTGGTTGGGGTTTGTTAGATTGAAATTGAAGTCTGTGATTGGATTTGTATAAGAATCTGTAGACTTTATTTTAATTTGTAGTTTTTTTGATATGATTACAGGTTTGGCCAACAAGAAAACAGTGACCATCCAGGCAGCTGACAAGGACCAAGCTGTGGTACTCGGAACCACCAAGAGAAAGAGACAAAACAAGCCTATGCTCTCTGTTAACAAGTCTCTCTTCAAGAAGGAGTTCCCGAGGATGACCAAAGCTGTTGTCAACCAGGTATCACTCACTTTCTTTTTAAGATGAATGTAGCTTCATTAGATAATACATTTGTTACTCTTAGCTTCTGAGCTAAAATTGCTTTCAATTTAGTGTTTTTATTTGGATTTTCTTGACAAATTTTATCTGTGATGAGAAAGCTAACACGTAGAGGTTATCCTTGGTGGTGTATCTGTGATTAGGCTTTGCTGTGTAGTGTTTGATTTCACCGTGGAGCCAACCAAAAACCTCAAGGAGAAAGAGATCAAAAGGCAAACACTTCTTGAAATTGTGGATTATGTTATCACTTCTTGAATTTATCATACTATTATAATTTCCAAAATAATAAATTTAAATTAAGGACCATAATTTTAGATACTACAAATGGACCATAAAAATAGAAAGTTTCTTAAGAAGTTTGTTAACTTCACTTTTATTCACTTTTATTCAAAATTAATGTTTTTAGCAACTTTGCTTAAGTGCAACCAATGGTGATGCTCTAAGTGGCTGTTATAAAGAAAAACGCTTCGTTTTTTCATTCGATTCTTCTTTTTCTCTTCTGTATACTTGAGACTGCGATTTTGAAATTAAAATATCAGAGCCGCTAGAAATACAAGCGACTCAATCCTTTATCCATAACCATTTTTTAAAGCTGCGACTGTAGATAGTATAGAAGCCATTGACGGACCTTTGAGAAGAATTGACAATGGAGAAAATAATTAATCTCATCTAAAAATCCATTTTTATTTCAAAATTTAAGGTCATACCCTTTGAATAAGTCATAAGTATACAATACACAGTTACTTTTATATGAATCGCGCGTGAGAGTCGCACAACAATAGAAAGAACATGGCTAGTATCAATGAACACCGTACGTACCATGTTGTACGACTAGATATCCTATTCTTATACGCTGAAAAATTCTTGAACACAAGTTCTCTTACAATAACTAAGTCATAAATTACGGAACCAACATCCTTATTTCCAAGAATATTCCAAAATCCAATAAATTTTACAACAAAATTTGTAAGGTTGATTTTCTTTTTACTAGTTCAACTATACTTTTCTACACTATCTATTTTTAGTTCATATGTGTTTGTGTTTCAATTCAACTAATTATTTAACCCCACACATAAAAATAAACAGGATTATTAACAGCAGAAAATCATTATAAATACTACACTTTGATGTCATTAGATTCATGCATCTAACTCTCCAAAATTTCTCCAAAAATATCCTAAATAAAAAAGAAGAAAATGAATCGTCTTATGATTTGTATGTTTGTTCTTGCAATGTGTTTTGGATTAAATGTATCATCATGGTTCAAATGTCCGAACAACAAAGTTCTAATTGAGAACGATCTTGGTCCTGGTTTGGTTCTCCAGTACCATTGTCACTCCAGAGATGACAATCTAAATGTTGCAAATTTACAATTCAAAGAAATGAAAAGAATAGTATTCGGGGACAAGTTAGGCAGAAGGACAAGATGGACTTGTACTTTGAAACATGGATTGTACATGCGATATAGTAAAGAATTTATAG
The DNA here is from genome assembly GCA_023657505.1 of Camelina hispida. Lineage (NCBI taxonomy): Eukaryota > Viridiplantae > Streptophyta > Magnoliopsida > Brassicales > Brassicaceae > Camelina > Camelina hispida. The sequence continues at coordinate 22,692,089 of CP094635.1, read as the reverse complement.
CATACAAAGCCGGTGTCATTGATGGTTGTGATAAATGGCGTCATTGGATTGCCAAACGTGATGGAATTTATCTTATAAAAGATAAAAAGCTGCCAGCAGTGTTCAAACATGCATGGATTAAAAAAACTAAATAATGTGTATTGTGCATGACAATGGTATTTTTTGTTTAATCTTAATTATATAGACATATGACCAGAGTCAGTCAGGACTACAAGCAGAGCAAGCAGGTACTTGCGGCCGTCAAATAATATGTAATCATTAATCGATCTTTTTTATGAGAAGTTTTCTTACTCTAATGGTAAAAGTATTTGGTTTTTAATGCCCAACACCAGGGTTCAAATTCCAGTACTACTATTTCCTTGTTATTCAACAATTTTTTTTTTTTTTTAATTTATTATAAAAAATTATACAACATTTGTTCTATTTGGGCTTGCAGCCCATAATTATTCAACGACTGCTCTGTCTATGACTATACATCAACATTCTACTTAATTAACTAGATTTTAACCTGTGGTATACCGCAGAACCATTTTTAATAATTATTAGAAAACATCAATGTATCTTTTATACATGTTTTAATATGTTTTTATTAATATTAATATTTTATAATATTAGATGGATTGTATTTTTTTATGTTTGGTACCGGTTAGAATTGGTGTAACACCTCTCGTGAACTCATTTGATATCAAACTAAAATATTTTGTGTATTTTACTAGAATAACCTGCTCCATAACATGATCCACAAGAATTTACATTTTTAGCAAGTTAAAAGTTTTTTATATTATTTAAATTATGGATACTAATATCTTATGTTTGTTTTTGGATATTACCAATAATAAATTTAAATTTAAATATATATTCAAATGGCACGAATTTAATTTTGTAATGTTACAAAAACAAAGTTACTTTGCCATAATAATGGATATACAGCTATAAACGAGTTCGTTGGATATTATTTACATTATTTAACTAGATTTCGGTACAGCGCATACATATAATTATTATTGTTACTAGGTTTTGAATAAAATTATATATGATTGATTGATGACGGTAATGAAATATTATCTTATAGAAAGCTTTAAATTACTATTAAGGAAAAAAATAAATTTCAGATACACAAATTTTAAAAATATAAAAATCAGTTGTGTTTTAAAATCAAATCTGATAAAAAAAACTCGACGTCCATGCGAGGCGGATCAAACTGGTGACCTCACATATCCAAAACCATTTATTTGACCACCAGAAAAACAAAAAAGATTATAATCATGAATTTATCTCATTTTCATATTTAATTGATCGCTATCACCTATGTTTTCGTGTTTTTTATTTAATGTTTTCTTATTATTCATATTCTTTCTTATCATTTTCATTGTCAAATTTTATGGTAATTTTCATCGTTACTTTTACCGTCCAGTTCTTTGTTATACTTTTCTTCTTGTTCTTCCTCGTTAACTTCTTCACATTTTTCAAAGAAAACCCTTTTTTTTAGACTACCACACAACTTGTTAACCCATCAAACTCCAAGACCCAAATCATTTTTTTCTCATCATAAAAATTATGCAATTCATGAAGACCAGCATAGTCAACACATGCACCCATTTATTGATAATTTCATCCATATACTTATTCGGTTTTAGATCCACACATATTGAAACTTTTCAAACCAAAATCCTTACTTGCAAAGAAAGTAATATGAACACATATATAGTTAAAACAATATTTGTGCTTTTCATCGATCCTTCTTCTTTAATTCGAATAACAGCAAATCAAGGTCATGCGCGTCAATCCTTCTTTCTTAGATTTAAAAAAAAAATTGACTGCAAAAGTATCAAATCATCTGTAAAGTCATACACAAAAACATGTTTTACAGCTCATAAGAGATATAAAGCACAAACGGAGAAAAGTAAGATTCTTTCAAGATATAAAAAATTTGATATATAATATTTAGTAATTCTTAAACTTTTAAATTTTTAATAGAGATTAAATATTTAAAATATTTCAAACTTTAGATGTAGTTTAAATATTTCTAACATTTTATTTTTTAGAGTTAAATATTAATGACACTTTAAATTTTATAGATTTTAAATAGTTATAATATCTTAAAATTTTTATGGAGGTATTTATAATATTCTAAATATTCTATAATAAATATTTAAACCTTTAAAAATAAATCAAATAAAATTTTTAAATTTGGAAACATGATAAATAAGCATAAATCAAGCAAACCTGGTAAATTCATAGTTAGAAACATATTAGTTTTATTTATAATGGTTCTCAGCCATTGTCTAAAATTTTTTAGCTGATGTGGGACGTTGCACATATTTCTTTTAGTTCTATAAATTTTACATTTTTTTTTCTAAAAAATCATAATAATATAGATTACTACTATATTTCCAAAAATGTTATTAGAAATATCTAATTTTTATTGGTTTATTTAAATCCTATATGAACACCTTTAGGAGTTTATAGCTTCAACTTTTTATTAGTATAGATATAATATCTTAAAATTTCTATGGAGGTTAAGTAATTGTAATATTTTAAAACATTCTATGAAGTTTAAATATTAATATATGGATTGTGTTTAAAGATCTTTGGAAACAACATGATATAGGACTAAAATCTTCCGAAAATATAGTTTGGAATATCCATGATTTTATTTATTACCATTAATATATTAATTTTCAATTTGGATTATCCCTAATATGTAGGTGTAACTGATTAATATTAATATATGGATTAATCTATAACCTATTTGTAACCATTTATTAAAAATATAAAATCTACAAAAACTATGTTGTGTACTCCTTTTTATTTAAAAGGAGATAAAAAAACTAATCAAACCTTTATACCAGGGTTAGTATCTGCAACCGTGTTTTAAGTGGTCATTTGTATTATACATTTCCCCAACAGCCAAATCCACGGAAGAAAAATATACATTTGCGACATTAACTGGTTCTTTATTTTCTTCAATAAAAAAGATTGAACTCATATGTACATGCAGATTAAGAAGCAGAGCATAGGTAAGACCAAAATCGGAAATCTCTCACACCAGAGATATGAGGCCTAGGACCTAAAAAAAAACATGGTGTCGCTCTAAATTTATAGGTGGTGTATTTGAGCCCAGCGTTGAGCTAAACCACTGTATTTTTAATCGGAGTCATAATTGAGGCCTTGAGGGACGTGAGGCGGCACGAGATGATCTTAATGATACGTTGAGCCAAGACTTGGGGGTGAGATGCTCCCTTGTTGGTATTTACGACCATTACGTTCTCTCCAAATATGGTAAATGACTGATTTTTTTTTATTTTTTTATTTTGATATACTGTAAATGACTGATTAGAAGCTGATTTGGAGGAGAGTGGAGTCGGTGAGATTGAGCCTGTGAGAGAACAGAGATGGGAGAGTGCGATTCCAGTCCGGTGTTATCCCACGTTGAAGCAAAGGCTTTGCAACATCAGTCCAAAGGATGAAAGAGAACGAACAAGCGAAGAGTATGTGATCCCTAGTCTCATTCGGTTCACCACATAATAAACATCTTTGGGTGTGTCCCCATATTCGCTTACGAGATCCCGTGGATAATCGATCTTTGATGGCTAGCCAGTAATGAAAGCATAACGTGGTATCCCCTGTGATAACCAAACAACGTGAGGCCAACATATAATAGGCTTAACCTCGCGAATCGTATTCCAAGTGCATTTAGCCGAGAATGTCGGACGAAAATCATTCTCGCCCGATCTCCACAAAGCAACGTCGGCACCGACAGCGGATGTGGGCAGAGACTCTAATAAACCTTACAGACGCCTAAGGGAGATATAAAGGAAGTATCTTCCGAACATATTACACCTGTTTAAAATAAAGTAAAAGGATGACAAAGTTGAGGAAATTACTTTAGATTTGGGTTACCCTCTCTTTGTAACAGTCCCACCACATGGTATGAGTGATGGGATTGCTATCTTCTAAAAAATTAAGTCTCTGCTTCAGTTATTTTTTGTTCAGCAAATCTTATAGATATGCAAATCAGTTTCAGGTTACCTTCTTTCTACTCCTTTGAGCCAGAGAAAATTAGTTTGGGAAGATCTTGAAAGAATTGCAAACTTTAGAAAAGAGAGATCATGGATACTTTAGGGTGATTTAATTGAGACAAAGGATAACTTTGAGAAGAAAGGTGGACCAAGACGACCAAAGAGATCATTTGAAGATTTTAGACGCATGATCAACATTTGTGATCTTCTTCATGGTTTGAGGTTAGTGGGTAATAGGTTTTCTTGGATAAGAAAGAGATATTCTTATACTATTTAGTGTTGTTTAAATCGTGAGATGACAAATTTCGAATGGTTAGCTATGTTCCCCAACTCAATTGAGTTGTTGGCTTTTGAGGGCTTGATCATAGAGGCCTCTAGTCACAAATATATATAACTAGAATTTGTAACTACACACGCGCGAAATTTTAATTTAAAATATTTCATATTAATATAAATTGTTGAGTTTAAATAGAATCATTTCAACTTTTGAGTATAAATCTATATATATATTAAACTTATTTTACTCAGTGATTTATAACATATATATTTTTGAAGATAAAATTTCTTTGTTATATCTATTTGCTATTTGCGATTTTACGTGAGATTTTAGTTAAAATTTTTATCAATAAGAATCATTGAATATGAAAATAATTTGAAGATGAAAAAATAAATCTATATAAATATCGAACTTATTTCACTAATCTATATATAACATATATTGTCTAGTGTCGCAATAATATTGTCGACAATCTTCTGATCTTTTATCTTTAAAAGTGTTTATTCCATATTCATCCATGAAAACATAATTTTAAAAGTTCTAACGTTAATGTCGATCGTTGACCTAATTATAGAGACCACTTTAACATATCGATATCCTACATTAAATGTGAATATACAAAGTTTCATAAACAGTTTTAGTGCTATGTCGCTACAATGAGGTTGTCCAAATGCATCATCTGCCATAATATAATTTCCGACTAAGTCAAGAATGTTTAAATGATGAAACGTTTAAACCCCACAATGAATATCTATTCACTAATTCAAGTTACATATTTTTAAAAAATTCTCATATGTTATTTGCAAATGCTAATTTTGTGATGCAATCCAGCTTCGTCTTCCAAAAAAAAGATAATGTACTTTAAATATGTTGTTTTTGCCAATGTTTTGGGTTAAAAGCATTTGATAATATATATATATATATATATATATATATATATATGTTATATTTGTTATATATGTTTTAAATCATTTATAAAATTGTAGCTCCAGTTGATAATATACCTTATGAGATATGCTACACAAATCACATGCCACTTTTTGTAACGGCTTATATATATCATTTTTTCTATATTTCCTGACCATTGATTTTGTTTTTTCAATAGATTATTTTTTTAAAATTCTTTTTCATAGTTTTCCCAAAATAAGTGTGCCCCTAACAATGTCTTTGTTTTAGATCAAAATTTTTAAGTTAAGTTATGTTAAGTAATTAATCTTTTCTTTCTTATAGTAAAATTTAATAATAAATATTAATGGTATATGTTTTTTAGAAACTAATGTTTCACTTCAGTTTTATTTTCATGTTTAGATTTTTGTAAATACAATTACATAACTTGTTTTTTACTCCACCATGCACTAAAATCTTACTTACATTCTAAAACACATTAGCCCAATCTAAATTTTGGAATATAATCATTTTTTGGTTATAATTTTAATAATAACATTATTACTAAAGTAAATTTATAGTAATATTTTTACTATTTAAAAATTTTCATTTATTTTACTTCATTCATTTTTAGTTATTTATTATTTACTAAAAAATTATTTTATTATTTATACTATTTTAAAATTTAATTAATTTTAGTTAATTTGTTTTTTATTTATTTTTTACTATTATTAATTATAAATAATGAAATATATAATAAATGAATATTAAAAATGGTATGTTTTATAAAAAAGAAAATTGATTATGTAGATGCTTATGTGGAAAAAAGAGAACTGAGCAAAGTTAACTATATATATATATATAGATATATTGGAACAGATAAGAAGCTTTTCAGATATGAAGAGAATGTATCATAGAGAAAGTTTAGAAGACATGTTTATCATGAGTCAGCATTACGGAGACATTTCTATAAATCTTTGTTCAGAGATAAGACAAAGTAGAAAGAAAATAGCATAATCGGAAAAACAAGAAGGAATATGTTGAATGCTTCTATGAGGATTAATTTTTTTGAAAAGGACTATGGATTCTGCTGTGACTCTGAGAAACAAGACTATCCAAGAAATTGATCATATTAGAAATGAGTTCAACAAAGCATATAATTGTGTAACGTTCCGACCGCCACCTCTTAGTGGGTTCTATGTCTACTCTCAGTCCATGGGCTCACTTTTTTTAATGGGCCTCACGTTCTCTCACTAGGCCCGTGAGCCCATCTTTATCCAACGGTCGAGTTGTTACATGCGGGAGGTTTTAAAGACTTGTTACCGTCCCTACAAATCACCACATGATCTTTTCCTGTGTTTTGTCCTCACTTTCACATTTTCGGCATTCACTTCCCGGAAGGTCATCCATCCTGAGATTACTCCAGCATAAGCACGCTTAACTCTAGAGTTCTCTCAGGACCTTTGACCAAAAAGATAAGTGCACTTTTTCTGACATAAGTGACCAAATCAATTCTTTTAAACCTCTCCGCAAGTCTCTAAAACCGGGGTGTCACAATTCACCCCCACTAACAGATCGCAACGTCCTCATTGCGCACCAAGATCGTCCCCAACGTTGTGAGCCCACTCGTCTGGGTTCGGCTCTGATACCAAATTGAAAACGACCGCACCCGGATTCCTAATCCTCGTGCAGAATCCACGGGAAACGATCTCACCGAAACCCCATAATTCCCACGAGACAACCGACGTAGAAATCACTTCTTACAAAAACTCCCACAATTACACCACCTCATCTTGTTACTGAATCACACAACCAACCACCCCTAGCGACCGAGTAACAAGATAGGTGGGCTGGAATATTTGATTCCATCCAGCCACGGACAACAATTCCCCACAAATACTCCAATTCACTATCAACTCCTCTAGTGAAACTTATGCCCACGACATCACTTCCCTTGATCTCTCCTCATCCAAACATGACTCCAGCTGTCCTTGTAACAACCCGTCCCGTGGACCCCACTAGCCTCACTGCTAGCCCACTAGCCTCAATGCTAGCTGCCCAAACGGACCCCAAGCTGGCCCTGCAGGGCATCGATCCTAACCCATCACTGTGGAAATCCACATCCATCAGTAGGTTATTGGTGCGCCAGGCGTTCCTCGAACCCTGGTCCCCACCCTTTAACAACCTTCCCACAGGACAAGTTGCCACCAGTTGATCTGCAGGTCAATTGGTGACAGCTTATCCTGTGGGAAGGTTGTTAAAGGGTGAGGACCAGGGTTCGAGGAACGCCTGGCGCACCAATAACCTACTGGTGGATGTGGATTTCCACATTGATGGGTTAGGTTCGATGCCCTGCAGGGCCAGTTTGAGGTCCGTTTGGCCAGCTAGCAGTGGGCTAGCAGGGTCCACAGATGGTCCGTTGGGGCAACTAGCGGTGGGCTAGTGGGGTCCACGGGACGGGTTGTCACAAATACCCTGCTCCCATATGCCGCAGCTGCTCCATCTGTAACATCTGCGAACCAATTTTTAAGGTTTTGGTGTGGGTGTCGATCGACACCCTTGGTGTATCGATCGACACCATATTTTCTGGTTTGGTCTGGTTCGTTTTAATTGCTGTTTGGTTCGGTTTGGTTCAAGGAAAATCCCTAAATCGTGTTATAAGTGGAGAAGCGACAAATTAAGGGTTTTAGGGTGTCTTGTCGCCGTTTTCAGAGATAGAGAGAGATGAGAGAGCCTATTGTGGTGTGAAGGAGATTAAAGGAGAAAGATCAGAATCGTTAGGGTTTGGGAGGAAACAGTTTCGGCATATCAAATCGTTCTCAAAGGTAATGAAATTTGGTAGGTTTATTCCCAAGTCTTTCATCGTCATTCGCCTTTTTACAGAAGTAGATTTGGATTTAAACTCGATGAGTTATTGGCTGTTTCGTGAGACACGTTTTCTCAGACGCGAGTTGGGACCATCGGAGATTGTAACTGAGATCGTGGTCTCGTGTGGCGCCTGATCGTGCTGAAATTTTGTGGGAAGCTTCGTGACGTCTAGGGGTAGCTTTAGATAGTTAACGGTTGGTTTTTGTTTTAGGGTTTCGTCTTTGAGACTGTTTGTTTCTGATGTTTCTGTCCAGTTTTGTTATAAGTCGTTTTTGGTTGTGTGGCTTGTTGTAGGGCGTTTCTGGGCTGTTTCAGACGTTAGGAGGGTCTCAACTGGTTGTATTGGTTGTTATAATCAGTTGATAAGGTGAGTGCATGACCATGGCTTATCTAAGCCTGAGAATCCTTTGTTGTTCTTGCTTGATTGGTGGTGCTTTGTGGTGTTGTTCTTGCTTGATTGGTTGTGTTAGTGGTGTTGTTCTTGCTTGTGGTGTGTTGTGTTATGGTTCTTATAGGTTCCTGAAGGTTTTGGGTGAGGTTGGAACAGTTTGGAGATGATTGGAAACGGAGGTTCGTCGTTCGGATTCGTGCAGTTCGCGTCTGCGAAGGGAGTGTCGATCGACACCAGTTAGGTGTCGGTCGACACCATGTTTGGTCAGTGTCGATCGACACCTCTCTAGTGTCGGTCGACACCAAGTTGCTTGTTTCGTGATTTTTCCTGGTTTGTTTGTGTTTGGTTGTCATTTGTTAAGCATTGGAATCTCAGTTGCTTGTGTGTATAGCCCAGTAGATGGGAGGATTGCCTCACTAAGTATTTGTGATAATACTTACGCATCTCAATTGTTGTTTGTGGTGTGCAGGTTTGTGACGTGGAATCATGGCAATGAGGAGGAGGATGATCTAGGGTCTTGTTTGTGTGTTATTGGATTTGTTGGTTATGTTGTTGGAACCTTGGATAGAGGTATGCTAGGTTGTTGGATAGAATGGTTAGGAATGTTATTGTATTGATGATGTTGTTGGTTTTGTATTATTGGTATGTTTCCGCTGTGCTTAATGTTATTGCTGGTTTAATGTTGAGTTGTAGTTTGGATTGGTTAATTAAGTAGTATGGAATGCTTAATTATATATTATTTTTAATTATTAAAAAAAAAAAGGGGGTCGGGTTGTTTCACCATCATCCGCACATACTGAGCATCCACTACCTCGGCCCCCGGCTGCACACCTGCCTGCAAACCCGCCACAGGCTGCACCGCTGGAACCTGCCCACCACCCACTGGCGGCACTACTGGATCCAGCCCACCAACCACTGGCGGCACTACTGGATCCTGCCCACCAACCACTGGCGGCACTACTGGATCTGCCCACCAACCACTGGCGGCACCACTGCTGGAAGTCGCTGCAAAACCTGAGCTAGCAAGTTCATCAAGACATCCTCCCTGCCTGAAGCACCTCCTGCTGCAACCCCCACACCCGGGGCAACACCGTGACCGACACCGGGCCCATCCGCCCTGTCGTCACCCAAACCAGCCTGGTCTCCAGACACACTAGGATGAACCTGTGACTCCGCCACCTCCTCACTGGCCATGCTCTGGGTCACACTCACACTGGACTCAGGAACCTGACCTCGTCCCCGACCACGACCACGACCACGCCCACGACCACGACCACGATCGCGACCAACAGCATCCTCACCTCTAACCATCTGTATCATCCAAGAACGGAAGGCTAAGCAAATAATAATTCTAATACACAAAAACACAACTTACCGTGAAATCACAAAACAGGCTCGAAGAGGATGTTCTAGGACTTCATGCCACACACAATTGACCAACTCACACAATCAATCATAGCATGGAATCCTAAACATCAACAGCAAAAGCACAATGAACCCTAGACCTAGAACCGTAAGGGCTCTGATACCAAAATGAAACAACCCTTCCCATTTTTTTTTTTAATACCTTAATTTACTAGTGGTCCATACCCACTAGCATCGTATCAACAATCAATATCCGCGGATAACCAAATAAAACAATTTCCATTAAACCAAAAGAATTCCAACAATCAAAACCAATAACCAATACCATAATCCAAATAAGGAAATAACCAACAACTAACATCCTACAATTTTCCATTGACTTAATCTAGCAACCTAACAACAGCTAAACCACAATCAATCAAGTCTCTAGAACATCCCTTCCTCATCGCCTTGATTCCACGATCACACTTTTCCTTTACCTGCACACTACAAACAACAATTGAGATGCGTAAGTATTATCACAAATACTTAGTGAGGCCGTCCTCCCATCTACTAGGTTATACACACAAGCATATGAGACTCCCAAGTCAACAAACAACAAAAACACAATCAACAAATCAAACCAGGAAAATAAGACTCGGCAGGTACTAGCGTCGACCGATGCTCAAACGGTGCCGATCGATGCTACTCAAGATGGTGCTGATCGATGCTGAAAAGGTGCCGATCGATGCTGCTTCGGATGGTGCCGATCGATGCTCCCCAAAAGTGGTATCGATCGATGCCTCCTCTGCAGACACGATCTGCGCGAAACTCAACGACGAACTCCAACTCCAATCAACCCAAAATCGACTCCAATCATGTCTAACCATCTCGGAAATCACTAGAAATCACAAGTACAATGTACCCAAGCAAGCAAACAACACAAACAACAAGGAATCACACAAAACAAGGGAGATCTCATGCTTAGATCAACCATGGTCAAGCACTCACCTCAAGAACAGGAAGATTGGATTGAGAAACGTGGAAAACAACACCTCCAGAAGCTCCCCCTTCGTCTCCAGCAACAGCTATCACTTCTACAGCCTCAGATCTCTCCAAAATCTCCAAGAACAAGCCCACAAAATCTCAGAAACGTTTTTCTCTCTTTTCTCTCTTTCTTTTCCACTCAACGGCGACCAAAGAGACTTTTTGAAAACCCTTAACTCGTCTCAGACACTTAACAACACGATTAGGGATTTTAATTGAACTAAACCGAACCAATCAGCAATTAAATCAAACCCGACCAAACCGGAAAAACATGGTGTCGATCGATGCCACCAAGGGTGTCGATCGGCACCCACACCAAAATTACAAAGATTGGTTCGCGGATGTTATAGATGTTACAGATATGGATGGGCTCACAGGCCTAATGAAAAGACGTGAGACCCAGTAAAGAAGGTGGGCCCAGAGACTGGATTGGACATAGAATCCTTTAAGAGGTGGCGGTCGGAATGTTACAAATGAAGTATCAGTTGGAGTTTTTTTTCAATTATTCAATATATGGTGTTTGATTGTAAAACAAAAGTAAAATACACTCGTGCGTAGCACTGAGTAACTTCTAGTATATATATATATATATTATTTATATGTCACGATTTACATTTCATTATAGACTATATATTAGTTTTGTATTTCTTTTGCTGTTGTAGCAACGTCCAGAGTCTATCATCAGGGAAAGAAGAGATTGAAGAATTCAAGAAAGTTATAGAAGATTGCAAGAAATGTTTATCAGTTGCAAATTTACAGCTTCACGAAGCCGAGTCCCAAGTGGTAACCGATAATTACGATGAGCCATCATTTGGATGAAATATGCAGTTATAAATCCTCTCGCTTGTTGAAACAATCTAGCTGACCTTTTCGTGTTCAAAGAGCCACCTTATAAAGTTTACGAACAGTTTATTCTTTATAGCCAACTCGCATCTGCTGTCATGACGATGATCCAGCGTCTTGATAATTTTATATAGCTTAAGAAATTAGGGGGAATTTCAAAAATATCCCTTTTGCAATACTATTTTTCAAAAATAGCCACTCTTTTATACTTTACCAAAAACCACTAAAAATTTGCAAATTTTCAAAATTTGTGTGTAAGCTTACATATATATACACAAATTATCTTTATATGTGTGTAATTTTTTATATATATTTTATAAATACAGTATAAATACCTTTTAAAAACCTTTTAAAAACTGTGATAAATCTTTTAAAAACCTTGTAAAAACATTTTAAAATGTTTTAAAACTTCATAAATATTTGGATCAAATCTAGATGTAGTAGTTATTATTTAGAAGTACCTAGTGAGTCGTGAACCATATAAAACTTCATAATTTTTTATATTTAATAAAAAGGTATTTTTGAAAAAGGATACAACAAAAAAAGTATTTCAAAAAAATTCTCAAGAAATTGCCTATATATGTATGAATCAGTTGCTTGATACCGAGAATTTAAATGAGAATAAAAAATCTATCATATTCATATTCTTAATTTCTTGCGTGATTGAATTTACGTCGTCTCCTCCATGTATCGTATCTACTATAAGCATAATTAACGTATATACATCCGTTGGAGCTACAGCAAAAAAAAACTATATATATATACCGAAAATTATGTTGTCGAATGACAGCTAATATTAGAATGCCAAACCTTACATATGTGCATGTATTTTAATATTAATCTTTCTTTTTGTTTCTATGGAACTTGTCTTATAACTGATGTTGTGTTTGATAGTGGGAAACCACTCGGCAAGAGACTTAGTTACTACTATATGTTTCTTTTCCTCACGTCTTGGATTGGATATGATAGACAACAGGTATCCATGTACCAATGTCCATTTCACATATCTAGCATTGGAACTTCACAGTTGATTTTGAACTTCATACCTTTTTTTTTTTTTTTTTTTTTTTACGTACAAGGAAATATATATGTTGTCTATTTGGAGCGTCTGATCTGCCTGCTTGAATATTTTGAATGTTGTTCCATTTATTTTTGTCGATCTGCCTTTTCATTCTAGCCATTTGATACATAGTTGTATTAAATTGTGCAAGCTATTCTCGATTTATAAAATGGATCAATTGTTTATTACGTGAACACCATGAACCATAATTGTGCAAGCTATTCTCGATTTATAAAATGGATCAATATGTTTCTTATAAGTGTTATTGCATCAAATTTTGGTAAATAGAAACACTAAATCGTTTTGACCAACATAAGTTACAAAATAAACAATGTCACTATACGTGTAAGCATTGACTAGCGAATTATCAAAAAAGCATTGACTTCGCTAAATCGGATATTATTTTCTCCGTACATAATCCTGTTTGACCAAGTTGATTTAGCTATTTTATTGTTTTTTTTCTTTTTCTGTTAGCCGTGAGTCTTCCATGTTATTTTTAAAAATTAACAAATATGTATCTTGAAATAGTATATAGATAGTTTTGACGTGAGAAGCAAAGTTGTTAGGTAAATGAGAAAAGGATTAAACTCAGTATATATTCTAAAAAAAAAAAAAAATTGATATATACATTCTAAAATTTGATATAGAATTATAAAGTGCCAATTATAAATGATGTCGATTACAAGAATTTGAACTAAACAAACTATAATTCTTCTATCTGGTTTAGAAAAGTATTTGATAAGATTTTTTCTTGCGTGTTATAATATAATATCTACTTTACAACATGGTCAGTATGATGTATACAAACTAAAAGGTGACTCACGAAATGACATCCATGTTATTTTCAATAGTTTTGTAATTTAAGAAAATGTCCACTCATACATTGTATATAAATATCTTCGTCTAGTTGATATTTTGCCAAGATAAAACAAAACGATACTCTCTTGAAAATGTCTTCATCCCCACAGTTGCAAACAGCCATGGAGAACCCAACTCTTGAGCTCAAAATCGTATCAGCTAGTGATATCAACCATATCGATGCCCCAGACAAAATGGACGTATACGCCGTCGTTACAATCAACGGCGACACAACTCATCAAAAACGAGCGGCCAAAACTCCCATTGATTACGACGGTGGCTCCAACCCTACGTGGAATCACACCGTTAAGTTCTCCGTCAACGAGAGAGAAGCCACCGAAGGCCTATTGACAATAACGGTCAAGCTATTTAGCTATTGGCTACAAGGTGATAATGACCTTTATTTAGGAGAAGTCAACCTCTCGGTTCAGGAGCTTCTTGCCTCAAATCCGATCCCACCGTTTACTAACGGTAACATCAACAAGATGAAGTCGATGGTTTTCCCTATCAAAGCCACAGAAGAAAGTATCAAAGCAACGCTAAGCCTTTCATACCGGTTTAAACCTGTGCCGGTTGAGGAATGTGATCCTCCATCACCTGTTTATTCGCCATCCATCGGTAAACCCGTTTACCGGAACCTGGATCCAGGAACATTAGGTCAGCCTCTTGTATTTTCCCCTCGGTTTCAATCCACCACAACGAAAATGATCCTAGAGCTCGTAATCAAATACGCCAAGAACATCGAAGATGTCAACGCCTTCTCGTCCATGGACGTATACGCTTCGGTTGCTATCCTTAAGGACAGAAAAGTTAAGGATAGGATCAATACCCCTGTCGCTTTCTCCGCTTATACAAACCCAAAGTGGAATCAAATGATTAAATTTTCTGTCGATGAGAAGTTAACTCAAGAAGGGCGTTTGACGCTCCTCGTGGAATTGATGAGTCACCGGCCTTTCCTTGGTGATAAGGAAATTGGATTCCTCAGACTTCCCATGCAACAGTTATTGGGCTCAAATCCACCTTATCCGTTGACCAACAGTGGTGATGCTAACGGTATGAAGTTGGAGACGCACGCTTTGACGGGTCCTTATGGCAAAAAAGGTGTCGTGAGCTTCACGTATAGGTTTCTTGCAGAGCAAGTTAGTATCCCACCACCATCCACACCACGCCAACCATATATTATGTATGTACCGGTTTCGCCTCAGTCATACGCGTCATCGGATCAGATTCAGGTGACCTCGAGTTATGTGTCTGTTCAACCGGGTGCTAATTCGGGGCCAAGCAACGGTCTAGTACCAATATATATGCCGCCAACATATCAGTCACATGGATACCAACAATATTCACCAAGGAAGTCGAAATCGCAGCTTCAACCGTCACCACGACAGTCGCAGCTTCAACCGTTGCGTATGCAGCCGCTTCCTCAGTAACTACCGGATACAAAATCATATGGATACCAACAGGCAACAATCCTTGGGGGGCTTCCCTTTAGAAGCATAATGTGTCGAACACGTGTTACATTTAGAGCATGCAAAATTAAATCTTCTTGATTGTTATTTATATTGTTAAATGCATTTGATCAATTAACATTTCCCTTAAAAAAAAAAAAGTGTGTGTAAAATCATTAGTTAATCTAGGATGAATCTCCAACCCACCTTTATTTTTGCCTCAATACTCTATTTAAGAGTAAAATTTCCCACCTCTATATATTTCTATTTTTCCTTCTATAATAGAGTTAAACTTTTTTAGTTACAAACTAGTCCTTTAATTTTTATTATTATTTATAACAAAAATCAAGGAAATTAATAGTTTTAATAGCTAATAATATAACATATTTTTAATTAATTAATAAATACTTATTGTTTTGAAATTTTATAATTAGAACAGAAATAAATAAATAAATTTTATTTTTCATTTAATTGTAAAAAAAATCGTTTACATATTGATTCCGTAAGTTAATGGGTTAATTTTGAATTTTTATAAGAAAAATTTATTAATACTAAAATAACATAAATATATCTATTAAGAATATTTTATTTTTAAGGAAAAAATAGAAGAATGTATTGCAGTAAAAAAACACCTCTATTATAGAGTTATTATATTTTAGAGGTAAAAATAAGAGAATACATTGGTCTAGGTGGACTTTTTTTTTTTTCAGCTGTGCTTATCAATGTTGTAAGCCCTGTTCTAAAAATCGGCCGCGGTGGCCGATTCCACGCCGGAAAATTGCTCGGCGGCACCCAACCGCCACGATTTTGGTATGTTCGGCCAACAAATCGGAACTATAAAAAAAACTCACTTTTTTGTTCGAAATTGTATGTTGAGTTGTAAATCTATGATAATTGAATAAAACCCACAAGGGAAACCAAAAACAAAACCTAAAACATTTAAAAAAAAAGTATGGTGGCGAGAAATTAGGGTTTCAGCCGCAGGGTAGATGTAGAAAACGAGGGCATTATCATAATTTCGAGATTAACTAATTCTATAAATAAAACCGGTTGAGTCCTGCCTTGAACTCGAGACCTGCATGTGCCACGCTGAATACCCAACCACTAGACTAAGTTATATTTTCGATATTACTCTACGATATCAGAATATATACTAAAAGTACGAAAAACAAATCCCCGATTTCACCCCGATTTAAATCCGATTTTCCGATTAATCGCTAGGCCCATGCTCACAGCCCGACTAGCGCCTAGCGATTTCTAGTACATAGTAAGTGGAGTAGTGGATATTGTTTAGACTTTAGAGTATATTTCATTTCATTAGAATATACTCCATAAAATAAATTCTGAATTTCTTAAGAGATTGTTTCGTTTCTTCTCTTTAATGAGTCTCTCTAATAAGAAGTTCATCTTTGGGCTTTCGTGGAAAAAATAAATGTTAACCTTTAAAATTGACAAGATAAGAAATAAAGTAATAATGTCAATGATAAATCATGAATTTCCAAAATAAATTCAGTTTGATGATACAATCTAATATCATGACGTTTTGGATATCTCCGCAGATGTGGATTCCACGTTATCAAGATTTAATGGAAAAAAAAAGTTTTAATGGTCATTGATACTAGCCATGTTCTTTCTGTCATCGTGCGACTCTACAGGCGATTGTAAAAGTAACTGTGTATTGTACTTATGACTTATGCGAAGGGTATGACCTTAAATTTTGCAAAAACTGGATTACTAGATGAGAATTTTCTTCTCCATTGTCTTCTTCTCAAAGGTCCGTCAATTGCTTCTATACTATCTATAGTCGCAGCACTAGAAAAAGGATATGCATTGAGTCGCTTGTATTTCTAACGGCTCTGAAATTTTAATTTCAAAATCGCAGTGACAAGTTTTTAGAAGTGAGAAAGAAGAATCGAATGAAAAATAAATCGTTTTTCTTTATCACAGTCGCAGCCGGTGTGACTAAATTCCCGAACAGGGCTACCGTAATTAACTGGCCAATTTAATTTATGTAACAATTAACCTTTCATCGCCGTCATTTTGTCCTATATATTGTAACAGAAAATGTCCATGCCGCTGTGTAAATATATATTGTCTTACTTTACATTTGTTATTGTAAACAATATGGTTATATATTCCATGATTTTCATTTTATAAATGATATATGGAAAGTAACAATATGAGTCCCTATTCAGATATTGTGACTTCTGACTTCTGAGCCTGACAATGATAGCTAGCTAACAAGCATGCCAAATCAGATAGGATACTTTATCATGGCAAGAGACAGAGAATGTGAGATCTACTGTTGGTTCGGCGCACTCTCTGGTGACTCGCAGTGGTGTATCGATTCAATGTATGTCCCGTTTTTTTATCATATCTGGAGGGTGGTGGCTCCCGAAAGGGTGTGGTGTTTTCTCTACTTGGTCTCGCACCAGGTGATCTTGACGAATGTGGAACAGGTGCAATAGCATATGGGAGAAACGAGGGAGTATCAAGTGTGGAATGGCGGTCCCGAAACAATTTTGCACGTGTTGCGGGACTGTCCAGCCATGGAAAGTATATGGACACGTTTGGTGCCAGTAGAGAGGCAACGACAATTCGTTCACCAGTCGTTGTTGGAGTGGGTATTTGATAACTTGAAGGTGACGTCAAGTTCTTGTGGGGTGGTATGGCCCACAATTTTTGCTATGGCGCTTTGGTGGGCGTAGAAATGGCGGTGTCGGGATGTGTTTGGGGAACGAGGGCTGTGTCGGGACAGACTGGGGTTAATCAAGACGGTGGCTGCAGAGGTGACTCAAGTGCACCCGAGCGTGGTCAGAGGGTTGACTATGGTTGCGCGAGTGGAGCGGTTCGTTTCTTGGTCGCGTCCAGCGGAGGGTTGGGTTACGGTGAACACGGATGGAGCATCCCCATGGCAACCCGGGTGAAGCGACTGCGCGGGGAGTTGTTCGGGACATGGCGGGGAGATGGCTCGTGGGATTCACCCTGAATATCGGTTCACGTACTGCTCTGGTGGCCGAATTGTTGGAAGTATACTATGGGCTGGTTTTAGCTTGGGAACGGGGATGGAGAAGGCTGGTGTTGGAGGTGGATTCAGAGTTGGTTGTGAATTTTTTATGGTTAGGAATTCAGAACACTCATCCACTGGCTTTCCTCGTACGTTTGTGCCATGGCTTCATTACAAAGGACTGGTTAGTCCGAGTGAATCTTGTGTATAGGGAGGTTAATTGTCTTGCTGATGGATTAGCGAACTATGTGTTTTCTGTACCGCTGGGTTTTCATTTCTTAGAAGTTTGTCCGAAAAGTTGTAATTCGGTACTGTTTGAGGATATGAACGGAGCTTCGGTTCTGCGAAATGTCCGTTTGTAATTTTCTTTAGTTTTTTTAATAAATAATAAGGAATCTTTTTCCCTATCCACTACCAAAAAAAAAAGCATGCCAAATTAGATGAACGATAATTAGATATCTAAGAATTACTTTAGTGAAAACCTATGTTGCATGAAAACTCTTTTTGAGGTCCGTTTCCCGTTTCCGAAACGTTTCGGAAACGGAAACTCGTAGAAACTCGAAACAAGGCACGAAAATGCGATTCCTAATTTTTTCTGTTTGGAAACACGATGGAAACTCTATTTTCGTTTTGGGAACACGACATAAACCTTTTTTTAGTTTGAAACTTAATAAATAAATAATTTAGAAATATAAAATTTCATTATAGATAGAAATATATAATATTATTGTAACATCCGTGAACCGGAATTCCGGTTTGGGATGTGCATCGATCGATGCAGTAGGAGCATCGATCGATGCTGGCTCAATTCTGTGCGTTTTGACTTAAGTCAAACGCTGCGTTTTGGTAAGAAAAGAAGAGAAAACCCTTAGGGTCGTCCCTTTTGTCTCATTAGACGTGTGTGGCCGTTTTTGCTTGTTGGAGATTTCTTGGAAGGGAGAAAGAGTTCTTGGAAGTTCTTGGAAGTTCTTGGAGATTTGGTGCGTTCCTGAGGAGATCTGTAGCTGGGATTGTTGTAGGAGCTTCCTAGAAACATTTTCTTTCTTTATTTTTGTTGGATTTCGTCTTGGCAAAGGTAAGTGCAGGACCATGGCTTATCTAAGCTAGAGAATTCAGTGATTTGCTTGTTTTTTGTTGTTAGACGTATTAGATTGTTGCTATGGACGTTAGGAAGCTTTCTTGTGGCTTGGGATTGAGTTTTGTGGTTGTAGGAACGAAATCCGGTGAGAAGCTTTGGGGGAATCACGGTGCTCGACGTTGCGTCGATCGATGCATACCTTGCATCGGTCGATGCAAATGCGAGGACGGCGCGATGAACTTTAGGGTTTTTCGTGTGCGTCGAGCATGCGTCGGTCGATGCAGACTGGGTATCGGTCGATGCAAGTTACACTTGCATCAATCGATGCAGCTTCTGTATCGATCGATGCTTCTCCATTTGGCATCGGTCGATGCATGTGTGCCATCGGTCAATGCTAAGTCCTGGTTGGTTATTGTCGTGTGTTGATTGTTGGGTGATGATTACTGATACTCTATTGCTTGTGTGTATAGCCCAGTAGATGGGAGGATTGCCTTACTGAGTGTTTATAAAATACTCATGCATTGCAATATGTGGTTGTGGTGCAGGTAAAGGCAAAGTGTGATCGTGGAATCCAGGCAATGAAGAGGAGGATGTTCTAGGGACTCGGTTTTATGTTGTCTGGCATTGCTAGGTTGCTAGAGTTGGGTCATTAGAACATTTCTAGGTTGCTGGTTCTATGATTTGTGTTATTTGATTATTGGATATTGCTGTTGTTATGATTATTGGCTATTATATTTATTTTATTGGATATTGGTATTGTTATTCCGCTGTTGGTTGTGGTTGTGGTTAGGTGGCTAGTGGGTATTGAGACCACTAGTTGTAGTTTATATTATTATATTTATTATTTATTATTTATTAAAAAAAAAAGGGTCGGTCCTTTCATTTTGGTATCAGAGCCCTTACGGTTCTAGGTTTGGGTTCACTAGGCTTTGTGCTGTAGATGTTTGGGATTGCATGTCTTGATTGATTATGTGAGTGAGTCAATTGTGTGTGGCATGGAGTCCTAGAACTTCCTCTTCGAGCCTACTTGTGATTCCACGATGAGTTTTTATTTCTGTGTTAATTAGAAATTGCGTTCTTAGCCTTCTGTTCATGGTAGTGCAGATGGTTAGAGAGGATGCTGTTGCTAGTCGAGGTCGTGGACGCGGCCGTGGTCGTGGACGTGGTCGTGGTAGGGGCAGAGCCCCAGTGGTTAGTGAGACCGAGGACCAGAGTGTGACAGCTGAGGGTGTTGGCGAGTCGCAGGGAGTTCCGGGGGATTCAGTGAGTGTGGCCGGAGG
The DNA here is from genome assembly GCA_023657505.1 of Camelina hispida. Lineage (NCBI taxonomy): Eukaryota > Viridiplantae > Streptophyta > Magnoliopsida > Brassicales > Brassicaceae > Camelina > Camelina hispida. Next base: position 22,671,681 of record CP094635.1, on the reverse strand, counting down.
GGGCGGTGTTGATGCTCCAGTGGCCGGTGATGCTAGGGTCCCGGGTTTGGGAGCCCCAGCGGGTGGAGTCCCTGGTGTTGACATTGCGGCTTTGCTAGCACAGGTGTTAGAGCGGTTACCACCAGTGGTACCGGCTCAGGCTCAGGTAGTGCCACCAGTGGTGGCGGAGGAGCGGCAGCCAGCGGCTGCGGATGTGGGGGTCCATGCTCGTTATCTCAGCATGTTGACAGAGATGGGTCGGTTGCGCACTGAGCAGTTTTCAGGAGGTGTAGATCCTACTGCTGCGGATGCGTGGAGGACGAGAGTGGAACGTAACTTCTATACTCTGAGATGTCCTGAGGAGTTCTGGGTGGACATAGGAGTCTACTTTTTGAGTGGTGATGCTGAGTTGTGGTGGAGATCTGTGGCTGCTAGGAGGGTGCAGCGGGAGATGACTTGGGCTGACTTCGTCTTGGAGTTCAACCGCAAGTATTTTCCTAGAGAGGCATTGGATCGTTTGGAGGTGCAGTTCCTTCAGTTGTCTCAGGGGACACGGTCAGTGCGGGAGCTGGACTTGGAGTTTAGTCGACTTCTTTCTTATGGGGGTCGGGCTATGGAGTTTGAGGAGGCTCAGATCAGGAGGTTTTTGAGGGATCTACGTGATGATTTGAGAGTTCATTGTAGAGGGAGGTCTTATGCTATGCGTGCAGAGCTGGTTGAGACAGCAGTAGAGATTGAGGAGGATATCCGGGCACAGTCAGTGTCGGTTACTCCAGTAGCTCAGCCTGGTAAGGCTCAGCAGCAGGGTGGTTCTAGCAGGGGCGGTAGGCATGCCGAGGGAACCAAGAGGAAGTGGGAGGCTACGCAGAAGCTGAGTGGTGCGGGTTGCTTCTGTTGTGGGAGAAAGGATCACAAGGTTGCTAGTTGTCCCAAGAGGAGTGTTCCGACGGCAGGGCCTCGGTATGTTTTCATTGTAGAGAGGCAGGACACATCAGGCCTTTCTGTCCCAAGTTGCAGCTGGTAGCAGTGGCAGCGTTGCAGCAGGTGCAGCCTGGAGGTCAGCAGGTGGCACGGATTGAGCAGACGCCACGTGCTTACACGACAGCAGAGACTGGTGGAACCAGTGCCGGGGCGATCACAGGTATAATTTCTGGTACTTAAACTTTGTGAGTTTTTAGTAGGTACATATTTTATGTTTTCCTGTGATAAAGTGTTAGGTTCTCAACACATGAGGTTTGTGTAGGGACCTTGTTGGTGGGCGGGTTTAAGTCCAACGTTATGTTTGATTCTGAAGCTTCTCATAGCTTCATTACTCCGGAGTGTGCAGAATGTGCGGGAATCTAAGAGGATCCCGGGGAGCGTACAGGAGTTGTCAGAGTTGCTGGGGGCAAGTTCCTGAGGGTTATTGGACGAGCTAGAGGGGTTGATATTCAGATCGCAGGGGAGTCGTGGCCAGCGAATTTGCTTATCAGTCCAGTGGAGCTATATGATGTTATCCTCGGGATGTATTGGTTGCATCGGCATATGGTGCATTTGGATTGCCATCGGGGTAGAGTGGAGTTTGAGCGTCTAGGAGAGAAGTTGGTTTTTCAGGGTATTAGACCCGACTTCAGGGAGTCTCGTGATCTCAGCCATTCAGGCTGGGAAGATGATCGAGAAGGGCCGTGAGGCTTATTTGGTTACTATATCTATGCCAGAGTCAGTAGGGAAGTCTACGGTTAGCGGTATTCCGGTAGTAGAGGAGTTTGAGGATGTGTTTCAGTCTTTGCAGGGATTACCACCATCTCGGTCGGATCCTTTCACCATTGAACTGGAACCGGGTATGACACCGTTATCCAAGGCTCCTTACAGAATGGCTCCAGCAGAGATGGCAGAGCTGAAAAAGCAGCTAGAGGATTTTTTGAGTAAGGGATTCATCCGTCCTAGTGTATCACCGTGGGGAGCACCGGTGTTGTTTGTGAAGAAGAAGGATGGGAGTTTCAGGTTGTGTATCGATTATCGGGGTTTGAACCGGGTCACTGTGAAGAACAAGTATCCTCTTCCTAGGATCGATGAGTTGTTGGATCAGTTGAGGGGTGCTACTTGGTTCTCTAAGGTGGATCTAGCGTCGGGTTATCATTAGATACCGATAGATGAGGCAGATGTGAGGAAGACTGCTTTCAGGACGAGGTATGGGCATTATGAGTTTGTGGTGATGCCTTTCGGGTTGACTAACGCACCAGCAGCGTTTATGAGATTGATGAACAGTGTGTTTCAGGAGTTTCTGGATGTATCTGTCATCATTTTCATCGACGATATCCTGGTTTATTCTAAGAGTTCTGAGGAGCATGCAGTGAATTTGAGAGCAGTTATGGAGAAGCTGCGGGAGCAGAAGTTGTTTGCTAAGTTGAGCAAGTGCAGTTTTTGGCAGCGTGAGATGGGCTTTCTGGGTCACATTGTTTCTGCAAAGAGGGTTTCTGTGGATCCAGAGAAGATTCAGGCTATCAGAGATTGGCCTAGACCGCAGAATGCCACAAAGATCAGGAGTTTCCTTGGATTAGCAGGATACTACAGGAGATTTGTGCAGGGGTTTGCAAGCAGAGCACGTCCTATGACTAAGTTGATAGGGAAGGATGTTCCTTTTGTCTGGTCAGAAGAGTGTGAGGAAGGCTTTGCAAGCCTGAAGGAGATGTTGACTACTGCGCCGGTATTGGCTTTGCTTGAGCAGGGAGAACCCTATGTGGTTTACACAGATGCATCTAAAGTTGGCTTGGGGTGTGTTCTGATGCAGCATGGGAAGGTGATAGCCTATGCATCGTGGCAGTTGTGGGTGCATGAGGGCAACTATCCTACTCATGATTTGGAGATGGGCGCAGTAGTTTTTGCCCTGAAGATTTGGAGATCTTATCTTTATGGTGCAAAGGTACAGGTGTTCACAGATCATAAGAGCCTAAAGTATATATTCACTCAGCTTGAGCTGAATCTGAGACAGAGGCGGTGGATGGAGCTTGTGGCGGATTATGATTTGGAGATAGCCTATCATCCTGGTAAGGCTAACACGGTTGCAGATGCTTTGAGTCGGAAGAGGGTAGCTTCGGCTCAGGAGCAGGAGATGGAGTCTCTGGTAGGGCAGATCAGTGCTTTGAGTTTGTGTGCTGTTTCACTGGAACCGTTGGGTTTGGAAGCAGTTGACAGAGCAGATCTTTTGAGTAGGGTGCGGTTGGCACAGGAGAAGGATTTGGGGCTGGTGAATGCCTCAAAGGATGTTGATTCAGAGTATCAGGTCTCAGATAATGGTACTATCTTGGTGCATGGTCGGGTTTGTGTGCCCAAGGATGAGGAGTTGAGGCAGGAGATTCTGAGAGAGGCTCATGCGAGCAAGCTGTCTATTCATCCAGGAGCGACTAAGATGTACCGAGATCTCAAGAGGTACTATCATTGGGTCGGGATGAAGAAGGATGTAGCGAGTTGGGTTTCGAGGTGTGATGTGTGTCAGCTAGTGAAGGCTGAGCATCAGGTTCCTGACGGGTTACTGAAGAGTCTATCCATTCCTGAGTGGAAGTGGGATATGATTACAATGGATTTTGTGGTAGGATTGCCAGTGTCACGGACCTTTGATGCTATTTGGGTCATTGTGGACCGGTTGACTAAGTCAGCATGTTTTCTGGCCATTAGGAAGACTGATGGAGCAGCGGTCTTGGCTAAGAAGTATGTGAGAGAGATAGTCAGATTGCATGGGGTGCCAGCGAGCATTGTGTCTGACAGAGATTCTAAGTTCACTTCGGTGTTCTGGCAGGCTTTTCAGGCAGAGATGGGCACTAAGGTGCATATGAGTACAACTTATCATCCCCAGACAGATGGACAGTCTGAGGGGACGATCCAGACGTTGGAGGATTTGCTGAGGATGTGTGTGTTGGATTGGGGTGGCCATTGGGCAGATCACCTGAACCTGGTAGAGTTTGCTTACAACAACAGCTATCAGGCGAGTATTGGTATGGCTCCTTATGAGGCTTTGTATGGGAGGCCGTGTCGTACACCGTTATGCTGGACTCGGGTGGGGGAGAGGAGCATGTACGGGGCAGATTTTGTTCAGGAGACCTCAGAGAAGATTTGGATTCTCAAGCTGAACATGAAAGAGGCTCAGGATAGGCAGAGGAGTTATGCTGATAGGAGGAGGAGAGATCTTGAGTTCCAGGTAGGAGACAGAGTGTACCTCAAGATGGCCATGTTGCGGGGTCCGAACAGGTCATTGACTGAGACTAAGTTGAGTCCGAGGTATATGGGTCCGTTCAGAGTGATTGAGCGAGTTGGACCAGTGGCATATAGACTGGAGTTACCTGAGGTTATGCGAGCTTTCCACAAGGTATTCCATGTGTCTATGTTGCGGAAGTGTCTCTGTGAGGATGATCAGTTGTTGGCTAAGATTCCTGAAGATCTTCAGCCTAACATGACTTTGGAGGCGAGACCAGTGAGGGTTCTCGAGAGGAGGATAAAGGAACTTCGGAAGAAGAAGATTCCTTTGATGAGAGTCCTTTGGGACTGTGATGGTGTGGAGGAGCAGACTTGGGAGCCTGAGGCGAGGATGAAGGCAAGGTTTAAGAAGTGGTATGAGAAGCAACCACGACTTGAGCTTGCCTAGTCTGGTTCCGTCTGTAATCTGTGGCTGGAGCGGGAATGGAGTATTCCAGCCCATCTCTCTTGTTACTCGGTCGCTTGGGGTGGTTGGTTGTGCGACTCAGTAACAATATGAGGTGGTGCTCGGGATACAAAGTTTTCCGTGAGGCGGGATTTGGGAAAGGTTTCCCGAATTAGAAGTTTCCTAAAGTGGAAAGGTTCCAGAAATGGAAAGTGCTATTTATGGAAAGTTTTTCGGGAGAGAAAATTTGTCCATTTTAGCGGTGGAAAGCCTTGGAGGGGGCTTTCGAGTCAGTGTGCCCGTGTGTGGCGATCTTTGTGGACAATGTGTGGTCTTTGTGACGGGCTTTTTAGCCAGAGTGTCTTTGTGACGGTCCTCTTTAGGACATTTGTGTGGCCTTGGTGGCGGTCCTTTTTAGGACATTTGTTTGGCCTTTGTGGCGGGCTGTTTAGCCAGAGTGTCTTTGTGACGGTCCTTCGGGACAGATGGCCTTTGTGGCGGGCTGTTTAGACAGAGTGTCTTCGTGACGGTCCTTCGGGACAGATGGCCTTTGTGGCGGGCTTTTTAGCCAGAGTGTCTTTGTGATGGTCCTCTTTAGGACATTTGTAAGGCCTTGGTGGCGGTCCTCTTTAGGACATTTGTTTGGCCTTGGTGGCTGTTCTCTTTAGAACATTTTGTTTGGCCTTGGTGGCGGTCCTCTTTAGGACATTTTGTTTGGCCTTTGTGGCGGCCCTTGTGGCAGGTATATGATCCTTGTGTGGTCATGAGGTATTCCAGTGAGGGGATATGTGGTTGGTAGGACATTGAGATGTTTTACGCGAGCCACGGGAGGGAAACCTGGATAGGGATAGGACTCAGACGTGTTCAGAATTGTTTGCTCGCGACTCTTGGAGGACTTTGGTTCTCCTAGTACTGCCATATTCGGAGACTTTGTGACTTTGGAGTATGGTTGGTATATCGACTTCAGACGACGGTCCGGAGGCGCGCTGTAGGGTGACGACCTGAGAGACGAGTTTGGATTTTTCCTCATATATATATTATGGCATGCGGGCTTAGGCCCGATGAGGAGCCAACATTGGCACGCAGACTTAGGCCCGATGAGGAGCCAACATTGGCACACAGACTTAGGTCTGATGAGGAGCCAATGAAACTCAAGGTTTAGGCCTCTGAGAAAAAGGAAAGTCCAAAAGTCGAGAGCAAATGACGCCTGGAGCGTGAGTCTATCGCCTAGAGGTGACCTTCTGTAGATCAGTCAGAGGAGTGCGGGCTATAGAGACGGTTGCACGTGAGTCCTTGGCTGATGGTTGTTCGGGATTCGAGGACGAATCCAGTTTGGTGGGGGAGAATTATAACATCCGTGAACCGGAATTCCGGTTTGGGATGTGCATCGATCGATGCAGTAGGAGCATCGATCGATGCTGGCTCAATTTTGTGCGTTTTGACTTAAGTCAAACGCTGCGTTTTGGTAAGAAAAGAAGAGAAAACCCTTAGGGTCGTCCCTTTTGTCTCATTAGACGTGTGTGGCCGTTTTTGAGCGAAAAGAGAAGGGAGAAAGAGTTCTTGGAAGTTCTTGGAGATTTCTTGGAGATTTGGTTTGTTCCTGAGGAGATCTGTAGCTGGGATTGTTGTAGGAGCTTCCTAGAAGCGTTTTTTCTTTGTTTTTGTTGGATTTCGTCTTGGCAAAGGTAAGTGCAGGACCATGACTTATCTAAGCTAGAGAATTCAGTGATTTGCTTGTTGTTTGTTGTTAGACGTATTAGATTGTTGCTATGGAGCTTTCTTGTGGCTTGGGATTGAGTTTTGTGGTTGTAGGAACGAAATCCGGCTAGAAGCTTCGGGGAAATCACGGTGCTCGACGTTGGGTCGATCGATGCATACCTTGCATCGGTCGATGCAAGTGCGAGGACGGCGCGATGAACATTAGGGTTTTTCGTGTGCGTCGAGTATGCGTTGGTCGATGCAGACTGGGTATCGGTCGATGCAAGTTAACTTGCATCGATTGATGCAGCTTCTGTATCGATCGATGCTTCTCCATTTGGCATCGGTCGATGCATGTGTGGCATCGGTCGATGCTAAGTCCTGGTTGGTTATTATCGTGTGTTGATTGTTGGGTGATGATTACTGATACTCTATTGCTTGTGTGTATAGCCCAGTAGATGGGAGGATTGCCTTACTGAGTGTTTATAAAATACTCATGCATTGCAATATGTGTTTGTGGTGCAGCTAAAGGCAAAGTGTGATTGTGGAATCCAGGTAATGAAGAGGAGGATGTTCTAGGGACTCGGTTTTATGTTGTCTGGCATTGCTAGGTTACTAGAGTTGGGTCATTAGAACATTGCTAGGTTGCTGGTTCTATGATTTGTGTTATTTGATTATTGGATATTGTTGTTGTTATGATTATTGGCTATTATATTTATTTTATTGGATATTGGTATTGGTATTCCGCTGTTGGTTGTGGTTGTGGTTAGGTGGCTAGTGGATATGGGACCACTAGTTGTAGTTTATATTATTATATTTATTATTTATTATTTATTAAAAAAAAAGGATCGGTCCTTTCAATTATTAGTGTTTTAGTTCAACTATTTAATATCTATATTTTGAAGTTTTGTTGTTTGAAGCTTTTTTCATATGGTTTTTATGTTTGGTGTTTTATTATATACTAGATTAGGACCCGCCCGATGTGCGGGTGTAGAGTTTTTAAAATAAAATAAAATTTAACAAAGAATATAAAGTAAGTATTTTTAGTAAGTAAAAACTATCTATAAAATTAAATAGATACACCGATGTGTCCAATGTAAATATCCGATGTAAAAGGTGCGACTATGCGGTTGAGACTATTAATCACATTTTTTTTTAATGCCCACACTCGTGGGAAGTTTAGGATTTATCTCTAACTCCGGTCTTTACTCATATTTGGATTTTGTTTTTTGGAGGGATGTCTCTCAACAGGGCGATCCTCATCAACTTCTTCAATTACCATGATTTTTATGGGCAATCTGGAAGGCCATAAAAAAAAATGTTTAAGGTTTATAGATCGAGCGAATGATATAATTGCTCAGATTTTGGGTGATAAGTTAGCCTGGAAAGAGGCGCTATCTTTTACGGCAGTCATGTTGGCTCCATCTTGTTGTCCATGTTTCTTCACATTGTTGTCAAATTGATGGTTCTTCGAAAGTAAGCAATGAGCATTTATGATTGGGTTTGTGGTGTTGCGTTGGTGAGGAGCGAACCTTGTTGTTGGAGGCCAAATGTCTAAGACGGATCCCCTCCCCCTGCATTCAAAGTTAGAAGCGTTGTTGTGGGCCATGGATCGAATACGTGCTGAGTTACTCACTATGGTGCATTCCGCTGAATATTGGTCATCCTTCTTCAACTTGCTCGATGAGTTTAATTGGCTGGAGTTTTCTTTTCACTATTCTCCATCTTTTGGATCCCGCATGCGACAAATTTGAAGCCGGATTGTTTTGCCCGTGCTTCGCATTTTCTTATCTCTGAAGTTTCTTTTGTAAATCCGTTTGGGCCTTCCCTATGGCTTGGGCAACTGTTGGTGTTGGGTTTCGCGAATTGAAGGCCAAAAGGAAAGCCCATTGAAAAGTAAAAGCCAAACCAGCAAATGGGCCCGAAGCAGGCCCAGGAAGAGAGTTCGACTGAGAAGCGAGGTTAATCCAAAGATGAGGTCGGGAGGTCGCGGCCAAGATCGCAGGCGATATTAGAGGAGGAGATCCAGGAGAAGTTGGATCGGTTTTAGCTTAAATATTCGAAGTTTGTAAAGGGAGAGGACCATGTAACCTACTGAATACGATAAACAAAATTCAATACAAAAAATCCAGTTCGTTGATCTTCATTATTCTTGTCAGTTTACACCGAAAGTCTGCCCAGATCATATTTCCGATTTAGATATTTTTAGTTGTAGTTTCTGGTATCAACAATTTGGCGCTGCCTGTGGGGACTTAGGTCTTTCTATTCCCAAAAATCGATTACTTTGAAGAAATTTAGACGGAATGGATCCATCCACAGCTAACACAACTGCGCCGAAAACCGCATCACCGGTAACGTACCAGTGGTCCGTCCCCAGCAATACCGCTTCTCAGGATGAGCAGATTCCAGTCCAGTCCGATCGTGAGGTCTCAAACTCAGTCAGACCCGAGACAGACTCGTCGCTTGACGACACCCAGACACCGGAACAAAGTTCCTCGAGTTGCTCGGATCTTACCCGTCACGGATCCGTTCCACTTCGGGATCCTGGAAGCTCGAGCCAGGGGATCCCCGTCGGGGTTACTCCCACGGTTCCCATGATCCCGATGGGAAACAAGAACCAATCTCGGGTATGGATCCGCTCTGAGAATAACGGAACAAACCAACCCGGGCAGCACCCAATGCCATTGTCCTCCCCCGGGACTCCCGGTGGAACCGATTTCTCTGAGATACGGGGAATGCTCGCCGTCCTGATCGACAAGACTCAAAGTTAAGACGCTACGAATCAGGATCTCATGAGCAGAATTGAGCGGCATGAGCAAGAACTCGCATCTCGCGCCAATTCCGATCTCAATCATGGCGCCACGTACCCTCCGGGGACGATCTTAACTGATTTTGCGAAAAGAGCGTTGCCTCGAACACGACTCGACTTCAAGGCGGTCCACGTCACCCATCCCGGAATCAGAACCTTACCTGTATTCGCGTCCACAAAGAACAACCGAGCTCCGATCTTGTCAGTCTTAAATGGCAACACGAGCTCACGACCTGCCGAACAGCCTTCAATAAGGTGCGTCCGTTTGACCAAACATGGTACCAGTACCCCCGACGTCTCCGAGAACCCCTCGGTAAGAGTAAATCTGGCTTTGGCCGAAGAACTCAGGAGTGGGGCACCACGCACGATGATGACCGGCGGTCTCAATCTCCCCAGACCTCTGAGGAACGACGCGATCAGCAATCAATTCCTCACCGAGTACATGAATAAATCGAGTCCCCCTAGCCACAAGAGCAGCCCCGGACATCGATTGCGTGATCGCGGAAACAAGGCGTACCCTGTTAACCGACCGAATAGCACAATTTCACCTTCGAAACGTTGGTAAGCTGCGTCTACCCGAATACGAAGGCGTCTCGGATCCCGGGGCAGACCTCGGAGCTTTCAGGTTAGGAATAACCAAGGCCTATCTCACCAACGACGAATGCTAGGCCGGTTACTGTCGGTATTTCGCCGAGAACCTTGTCGGACCATCACTAGAATGGTTTGCTTCCCTGGAATAAAATTCCATCGATACCTTCGATCAGTTCGCCTCAGCTTTCTTGAAGCAGTACTCGGTATTCTTCCAAGCTAAGGTGACCGACTCCGACCTCTGGCTTCTAGTTCAGGGGAAGGACGAGCCGCTCTGCGAATACATAACTTGCTTCAAATCACCCAAATCTTAGGTCTCAAATTTGAACGACGAGGTCGCCCTAGCGGCCCTCCGGCATGGCCTATGGTACACCTCGAAGTTTCGAGAAGAACTTACTGTCCGACAACCTCTGTCACTCGACGATACCCTTCATAGGTCGATCAATTTTCCTAGAGCTGAAGAATAGCAAGCCGCCATGGCTGAGCTTCATAAGTCGGTAAAAGCACTTTTCAGTCCTCCTAAAAAGACCTTCTGAAGGGATTCACTCGAACCTGATCTTCACGATTTCATGGTCGATTCAACACCTAGACCCAAAACTCGAACTTCGATCTCGAAAAGTTCTGCAAATATCATAAGATATAGGGTCATCAACCAAGGAATGCAGAACTGTGGGACGCCTTTTGCAAGAAAGCACAAAGCTGGAGAGCTCGGCGAAATCGACCTCGAAAAAGATGGAGAGAAAGCAAGGAAGGCTAACGCAAACACAAAGGACGCCGCTACAAAACGCGAGCGAACCAATGAGGCAGAGGGGTCCTCACCCCCTCCAGCCCCGAAAAAGCACATTGATCTAATCTTCAAAGGGCCACCCCCGGCACCTCGTAAACTCGCGAGCTACCGTCCAAACATCTCCGATGTTTCAGAAAACCTGACTCGGTTCACAGGGTCGATTACATCACGGGAGGATCTTCTCTGTGCCGTAACTCTATCAACTCAATCAAGACATACAAACGAAGGGTCAAACATCATGACGACGCTCTGATCGTAAGATTAGACATCGGAGGGTGCGAGCTTTCCTGAATAATGATAGATATAGGAAGTTTTGTCGACCTCTTGTTCTATGACCCCTTTTAACGAATGGGCTATCCCGACTCCGAGTTGAAAGGAGCCAAAACCCCACTCACCGGGTTCACCGCAGACACAACTTTAGCTAAAGGCACCGTCCAGCTAATAGTAGAATCCCGGGGGGTGCAGCGTCTACTCGACTTTGAGGTTGTTTATCGTCCCGCACCCTTCAACGCCATCCTCGGTAGACCATGGTTTTATGGGATGAAGGCAGCCCCGTCAACATACCATCAATGGTTTAAGCTCCCGTCTCGGAGCGGGATCGCAACTATCAACGGTAGCCAACGCACCTCAAGTCAGTGTTACAGATGCGGCTACGGCCTGATCAAGAAGTCCGCTCAATAGCAATTAATGATTGGCGGCGAGGTCGAAACTCACCAGCTCGTGAGTCATAAGGACCTGTCGTCCGCGGACCCTTAACGACCAAGGTCGATCAAGTCTTGATCGCAGAAGGCCATCCATACAGGTGTGTCGGGATTGGGGCCGACTTCAACGCCGACATTAGAAACGATCTAATCCAATTTTGGGCGAGAATTGCGACACCTTCGCCTGGTCTTCGTCGGACATGAGAGGTATCAACATTATCGTCACTTCGCATCAGCTCAGCGTCGACCCCACCTACAAACTAATAAAGCAAAAGCGTTGCAAGCTCAGCCCCAAAAGGGCTAAAGCAGTAAATGACAAAGTGGACCGACTGTTGAAAATATGATCTATCCGCGAGGTCTAGTACGTGGAATGGCTGGCCAACCCCGTTGTAGTAAAAAATCTCTAAAAATCGGTGGATCTGCATCAACTTTAAAAATCTCAACAAAGCATGTCTGAAAGAAAATTACCCTCTTCCTCACATCGACCGATTGGTCGAAGCAACCGCCGGGAACGAGATCTTGTCCATCATGGACGTCTTCTCGGGTATAATCAGATTCTGATGGACCTCGCCGATCAAGAAAAAACTGCTTTCGTTACTGATCGGGGTACCTACTGCTACAAAGTAATTCCTTCCGGACTTAGAATCGCTGGGGCAACCTACCAGAGGTTAGTCAACAAGATGTTCATCAAGTCACTGCGCAAGCAGGACCACGTTTCCCAGCTCAGAGAATGTTTCAAAATACTGAACCAATACATGATGAAACTCAACCAGACCAAATGCACATTCGACGTCGCATCTGGCGAATTTCTGGGATACCTAGTCACGGAACGTGGATTCGAAGCGAATCCCAAAAAGATTGCTACCTTCCTCGAGATGTCTTCTCCAAAGACAACACGGGAAGTACAAAGAATTACAGGGCGGATAGCCGCCGTGAATCGATTCATCGCGCGGTCCACGGATTGTTGCCTCCCGTTTTACCAGTTGCTGAAGGGTAACCAGAAATTCGAGTGGGATGATAAGTGTGAGGATGCATTCCGAGAATTGAAAAAATACCTCACCGAGCCTCCCATCCTCTCGAAGCCGGCGGACAGAGAACACCTTTTCCTTTACATCACCGTCTACGACTCTGCGGTGAGCGGGATACTGGTTCGAGAATGCGAAGGAGAGCAAAAACCTATTTACTACGTTAGCAAAACTCTGGTTATGCTGAAACACGATACTCTGTATGCGGACGGAGCATCATCTAGACAGGGGTGCGGGATCGAATTTTTGACTTGTATCCCCGACCATTGAGATCATGAACAATGCTTCCGGCTCGGGTTCGCAGTGTTGCTAGCATTAGGCGTGGGAGTAAAGAGCTCGCTTTTTTCGGCGACTGGCAGCTCGTCACCAGTCAGTTCCACGGAAACTACGACACGAACTGTGAACAAATGGACACGTACCTCCGAATCATCCGGTCGCAGGCATAATAATTTTCATCGTTCAAACTCACGAAAATCCCCCGGGGAGAGAACTCAGCCGCTGATGCCCTTGCCGCGCTGGCTTCTACCTCCTACCCATCGGTCAAACGAGTCATACCCGACAAAGGCATAGAGGAGACTAGTATCTCCATCCCCGTTAAAGCCCAAAGCATCCACCAGAACGAGGTCGACACCGGCCCCGATGAGGTGGAATTCGAACAGACACCCGACCAGGACGACGAGCTCGTGGAGGAGCACATCCCGGGAGATGAACAGGACGCAGAGTCAGAAACAGATTGGCGAATGACCGTTGGCAAGCGCCCCCAAGGACCGTTGGCAAGCGCACAAGCTCAAAGCTCACAGCGTGCGATTCTGTATTATTGGAGATGAGCTGTATAAGCGATGTCTCTCTTGACCATACCCCAGGTGTGTCCACAGGGAGGAAATCCCAAGCATCTTGAAAGAAGCTCAAGAGGGCTCCTGCGGAAATCATTCCAAGGGAGGTTCGCTCGCCCTTAGGACAAAAAGGCAAGGGTGTTTTTGGCCAACCATGCTTGCAAACAACGACACAAACGCCAAAACATGCGACCAGTGTCAATGCCACACACCCATGATTAATCAACCCGCAAAACTTATGAGCTCGGTCTTTGCCCCTTACCCCTTTATGCGGTGGTCGATGGACGCTATCGGTCCCCCTTAGCAGTCAGGAAGACGACGTGTAACTAACCTGCTGGTCATGACCGATTACTTCACAAAGTGGATCAAAGCCGAGTGTTACCAGTCTATCACCGGGGAACACGTGAAGGACTTCCTGTGGAAGAACGTAGTATGCTGGCATGGCATCCCCTACGAGATCATCACTGACAATGGAACCAACCTAATATCGTTCGCGGTCCAAATATTCTGCGACAATTGGGGAATTCGCATAACTCCGTCCACACCCCGCTACCCCCAAGGCAACGGTCAGGTTAAAGCAACCAACAAATTAATCTTTCATAGCCTCAAGCAGCACTTGGGTGCAGCAAAGTCGGGATGGGATGCCTAGCTTCCCGGGGTCCTTTGGGCCACCCAAACCACACCACGCGGCAGTACCGGAGAAACCGCTTTCTCTCTGGCCTATGGAATCAAGGCCGTAATACTTGCCAAAATTTTGTGAGGAGAATTCGCTGGACAATCTATCCCGAAAACGAGGATGCAAACCGCTCGGCGCTGTATGATAACCTCACCGTCTTCGACGAAAAAAGAGAGCAAGCCTTGGTGCGGGACCAAAATTACCAGAACGCCATTGCGCGCTTCTACAACTCTAAAGTCCGACCTTGGAGTTTTGTCGTCGGAGATTGAGTACTCGCAAAGTGTTCAATCAGAGGAAGGAAAATAATGCTGGAAAAATGGGGATCAAGTGGGAAGGCCCCTTCCAAATCACCAAGGTCGTCCGCAATGGCGTATATCGCCTCGAAGACGAGAGCAACGAAAAGCCGAGCTCCGACCCTGGAACGTCATGAACTTGAAGAAATACTTCCAGTAAGTGTTGACAATAACCAAACTACGATCTGGCTTGATCCCCTTACGGGGTACGTAGGCAGCTCAATTGCAACGAGCGCAGCCACCCTTTCAATATAATTTTCTTTGCGTATATAATTAGTAAATGCAATAGAATACAAGCTTTTCACCGCAACAAACCATGGATAAAAGCCCTCCCGGGCAAACAAAGCAAGGTTCAAAGATAAATAATAACGAAACAAAGAAAACAGGGATGATAATCAGACATCCTTTTCCCCTGTTCCAACCTCCGGATCCACTGCATCGCTCGCGTTGTTCCCATGCTCGACCAGACCGCGCGGGACCCTGGTTCCGGCGTCGACCTCCATAGGCGTAACCAAATCTTCCAAAATTTGTGGAAGATCGAGCTTGCTCACCGAGAAGTCCAAGACCGACAAGGAATTGGATCGAACAGCAAAGACCACACACTGAGTCTCTAGGACTTGCAGCTCTTCCGCGACTGATGTACTTCATTCGTCGATCTGTTTGATCAGGAGAAGGTTGGAGTCAATCTCCGCAGGTCACTCTCGACCGCAGACTGCTCTTTTTCATTTCCCATTTTCTCTTTACTAAATCCAGAACCGCCCGGTAGTCTTGGGACATCCGCTCCTTGGCATCACGAACCGCCTGACGAAACGCCTCCGCGTGCCGTTGTTCCACCCCTGCCGCTTTTTCCTTCAACCATCGGTTTTCCCTAAGTAGAAGGTCGCGATCGCCTGTCGCTTTGACTTGAGCATCCCTGGCGGAGGTAAGGTCCGCCTCGACGGCAAGCAGCTTGTTCTGAACGCCCTTCACGGAGGCAATCTCAGCCTCTAGGGATGCAACTTTTCTGTTCGCGGCTTTTTCCCTCTCTTGCACGGCTTTCAACGCCGTCGTGAGCTCTTGAACCACCCTCTTCATGTTCTCCAGCTCGGCGGTCTGTGGGACGTCCTTTAACCTCTGCTCATAGAGCGCCACAGACTGCAAACAACGAACACAACACTTGTGTTAGAAAATAAAAATAAAAATAAAAATGAGGAACTAAACATTCGGGGCAGCCCGAACAAGGGATCCTCGAGTCGATTTACCTTTGCATGAGACGCCATCGCTTTTATGTAGGCCTCCCTCTCGACAAGGTTATTCACCAGCGGGACCTGGCATTTGGCGGTCTTCAAGTGCCTGAAGAGGGTGGCCATCCCAAGGTGGTCTTCCACCGCAGGAGAGTCACGAGAGTGGGTAAACCTCCAGTGGAACGGACGGCTCGACGATGAGCCGTTCCCAGAAGCAGCAGGATCTCCAGCGGGGACTTCAGGCTGGCTTCCTATGGGACGGCTTCCTCGGCTCTCACGGCTCCGTTCCTCGGGAGCCCGGGGGCATCTATTCGAGCTCTTTTTGGCAGCGGGGACAGCTCACCATGAATCAACTGCGAGCTGACGAGCATGATTTCCCTGGTCGGTCCGGAAGGTCCAACCGGGGTCTCGAGGTTCTGGTTGACCTCCTCGCTGCCGACCCGAGTTGGGTCAGGCTGAACAGCGCGAAGGGCGGAGGCTAACACTGCATCGACATCATCGGCACAGACTCTCCTGGATGGCTGTGTCTGCTCTATGAGCTTGCGGAGTGACGGTTTCCTGACCATAGCGTGTAGGGGGGGAAGAGGTCAAAGACGAACTTAAAATATCTAATCAAATAGAAAAACAAGGGATTATGCTCATTTTTGTAAACAATCACAACGTAAAAATGGTGCAAGCAATCTCCTTCTTTGGAGTTTTGTGGCTGTGAAGAATTTTAACCAATAAGGGAGGGCCTGTTACCTCTACGAACGGGAGAGTTATCCACGCCTTCACTCCTAGGTTGTTCGGCAAAGAGTGGCGGGTTCGGGTTCGCAGCGAGAACAGTTGGGATCGGGGCGGGAATGGCCTGAGCGATCGGGGCGTTGAGTGTTGTAATGATACGGGCTCGCGTGAACGAAATCCACCTGACTTCTCCTCCTAGCAATCTCTCTGTTATTGTTTGGGTCGCCGAAGTGTTTGGGTGATCTCCGGAATCTGCAATACGGAAATATTTCAAAATATTAGTCTAACAACATAGACATTATAGTCACGGCAGCGAAGGAGGACTATAAGTGACTGAGAGGTCATTCTGACCGACGCAAACGGCCCATTGGGTTGGAAGACAAGCAAAGTTGAAGTCTCCCACCGACGCCGGAGTAACGCGGAAGTAAAAATTCTTCTCTCTCCACCGTTTGTCTTTTTCCAGGGAGCGCCTTGATTAGCTCGCGGCCCCGGCGGCGGCATGTATAAAACGTCTTGGGAAAGCCCGAGTTATGTTTGATCTGGTACAGCCGGAGGATGTCGTCCACCCCAAGTTCGAGCCTGATTTCGCGGGCTCGAACGTAGATGCCCATAAAGTGTCGCACAAAGTTTGGACACATCTGGGAAAACGCCATTCGAAGGCGTTGAAGGATCTCCATAATGATCCTCGGGATAGGGAATACGAGCCCGCATCGCTTGAAGTACGTGGTGTATGCACAGCAGTAGTCCGGAGAAACAGTCTCCAGAGTAAACGGGTCGTCGGGAGATAGCATCATCTCCACATTCGGAGGTACTCCGTGTTTCTGACGGATGTCGGTTAAGTATTTGTCTGACGTTATCGGTTGGATGTGATTCCTCCAAAGTTCGAGAGGAGCCATAGTAGCCGAGTTTAAAAGAAAAGTAATTACGGAACTAACTAGCTTAAGCAGAAAAGATAAACGTAGCAAGAAAGAGAAGATAAGGCAATTAACGAGCAGAAGAGAAATCTCAGAAATTCTCAAGCAAAGAGGAGAAGAGAGAAATTATCTTGAAGTAGTGGATGAGTGCGCGGTTATGACGAGATGTGTGATTAATGACTTATAAGTCATAATGGTTATTTTGGTTTTCGTAATCCCATGAATCTCTCTTCTTTAATCTGAGCCGTCCAAACCGTTCATCTCCGCCGTCGGATCTTAGGAGAGAGAAGGTAATCATCACGAAGATCTCGGAAGCCGAGATTCAGTGTGTTCTCCCCGAGAAGGATCGCGAAACCGAAACGACGAAAAATTCTTTGGATATTCGTCTTTCAACTGCAACGATTAGGTTTAAAGGCTGTGGGACAATTGTTGGTGTTGGGTTTCGCGAATTGAAAGCCCAAAGGAAAGCCCATTGAAAAGTAAAAGCCAAACCAGCAAATGGGCCCGACGCGGGCCCATGAAGAAAGTTCGACTGAGAAGCGAGGTTAATCTTAAGATGAGGTTGGGAGGTCGCGGTCAAGATCGCAGATGAGATTAGAGGAGGAGATCCAGGAGAATTTGGATAGGTTTTTAGCTTAAATATTCGAAGTTTGTAAAGGGAGAGGACCATGTAACCTACTGAATACGATAAACAAAAATCAATACAAAAAAATCCAGTTCGTTGATCTTCATTGTTATTGTCGATTTACACTAAAAGTCTGCCCAGATCATATTTCCGATTTAGATCTTTTTAGTTGTTGTTTCTGGTATCAACAACAACTAACCGAGGAAATTCTTTTTAATTTATTGTTTGGTTGAAAAAAATATATATACCATTTTAGTTAAAGAAAATAGTTGTAGAAGAGTTCAAAAGTATTAAAATCAAATTAAATTTTACAAAGAATATATATAATTCTTTTCGTAAGTTAAAACAATGTATAAAAGTAAAGAAATAAACTTTTAGTTATTGAAAATAGTAGTATTTTTTTTTTTGCTATAATACACTAATGTATATCCAGTTACGAATCTGCTGTCTAAATTACCACTAAAAGTTTATTTGTATACACAAATATATTTTACAGTTAAAATATATCTTTTAGTCTTAACTACTACCAACACATTCTCTTTATGAACACATTAAATAACCTATTATTTGTCTCTTCACTTTAACATTTTTATAGTTACGAAAACACATACATTAATCTTACATACTCCTATCATATATATTACAATAGCAGTCTTTTAAATAAATTATTTGATTGGTGAAAAAAATATGAGACGATTTATTTTTTTTACTTCAACAATCATTTTCTTTATGTAAAAGTGAGTATTTACATTTTTTAGAAACAACAGTAACTAATTGTATAATTTTCACAATTATTTTTTATCTTATATAAAAAATAATATTTTCTTGTAATATAGCAACTAAAAATTAAAATAAGTAAACAATATTATAATTTTAAAATTTATGGTGTATATATATATATATATAATTTATCTTATAATTAGGTTTTATTTTATATATTTACTTTTATATATAATTTTTACATTTTTATTTTTAAATGTTTTAATAATGAATTGACATGTGTCAACATTTGAATGATATAATTGACACTTGTCACGATTTTGTTAATGAGTAATTTTGTCATCAAGGTTTATATAATAAGAAATATAGATATAAATATATAAATATGTATATACACGTTTCCAAAACGTTTCCATTTCCTAATTTTAATAAAAAAATTTTAGAGTATTCATTCTATAGTTTGTACATGTTTTACAAAATTTAGACGGAAAAATTGTTCTAAAAACTTCATAAACCTGAATTTTGTATGTTCTACAAAATTAAGAATATGTATTCTACATTTTTCTTCATTCTACAACAATTTAGAATATATTTTCAATATTTTACCCTGTATACTAAAAGAAGTAGAAGATTTTTCATAAATAGTTTAGAATTTATAATCTATAAAACTTAGAATACCATAAAAATAGATAGAATATAAATGAAATAAGGAAAGTCAATATTTTTTGAATAATTTTAAGTTATGGTTACGATTCTGTATTAATTTTTTAAATATGTTATAATAGATTTTAGAATATGTATTCTTAATTATTTAGAAGAAAGACAAAACAGAAAAAATAGACATTCGACATGACTTAACCTAACATGATAGGTTGTTTTCCTTCTCTTCCACTTTCCACGAAATTTTCATTTACCTGATTATGATGCAAGATGGTGAAGATGGAGAGAGATGGCGAAAGATGGTATCGATGGAGAGAGACG
This sequence comes from Camelina hispida, assembly GCA_023657505.1. Classification (NCBI taxonomy): domain Eukaryota; kingdom Viridiplantae; phylum Streptophyta; class Magnoliopsida; order Brassicales; family Brassicaceae; genus Camelina; species Camelina hispida. The sequence goes on along the minus strand of CP094635.1, from coordinate 22,652,491 downwards.
ACGGTGAGATGGTGAAGATGGAGAGGCGCGACAGTGAGATGGTGACGATGGTAAGAGACGACGATGAGATGGTGAAGATGGAGAGAAAAGGCGGAAAAAGGGTTTTGATTACAGTTTTGTATTGGCCATCCAAATTTTTTACCCAAATTGTTTTTTTCTCATATGTTTATGACCCGGTAAAAAGCCCACTAATTATCTCGACTAATTTGGTATTTTCCTTATTTCATCTACTAAAAATCTACACATTTAATCTAAGTATATAATTGATACACAAATTTAATCTGAATTGTTTTTTGAGGGTATAATTGGTTTTTATTACACCCTAAAACATGGCGGTTGAGAAAGAAAAAAAGAAACAGAGCAACGCCAACGCCGTCGCAGAGAAAAAAAATTACACTCTAAAACATATTTTACCAAACTTTTTTTTTAAAAAAAAGTGTAGATAGACAAAAGTTTTAAAAAACCTCCTTTATTTCCAATTTCCCATACACATACCAAATAAATATCTTGAGGCTTGGGACCTATCTCCAGAAAATGGAATGGGTAACAACTTTACAACTAGCTGACAAGTTTTAAACGTAGTTAGTGCACTTAATTACAACACAAAGTACCGTTTTAATGTTTTCTTGATCATCCATAAAGCTGTTCATAATTCATTATTGAGATGGTTTATCCAATTCTATAGGTTTCTTGCGGACAAGCAACAATCTCATCGCCATCCACACCACGCCAACCATATATTATCTATACATGTACTGGTCTCGGCGTCTCGCCTCAATCATACGGGTCATCGGTTCAGATTCAGGTGACCTCGAGTTTTTTGTCTGTTCAACCAGGTGCTAATTCTAGGCCAAACAACGGTCCAGTACCAATATATATGCCGCCAACATATCAGTCTTCAGTCACATGAATACCATCAATATTCACCAAGGAAGTCAAAACGTCATCACGACAGTCGCAGCTTCAATCGATTCCTATTATTTTTCTGTTTTCATATATTAAAGTATATTATCATTGGCTCTTCTCCCCCGTTGTGGGTTCTAATCAGGTTATCTTACTAAGTTACTACAATGTGAAAGTATGGTTGACACAGAAAAGGTATGTGTAGGTTGATCTCTCATTTTTCCTTCCTAACGTTGAATCACTTTCCTGTTTTTGTGTGGAATTCTTCTTATCCCCTATATATTAAAAGAGAAGCATTCTGGAGAAAAACTGATGTTGGGCCAATTTATTATTCACCCTTAGTATTTCATAAAATTACATAAAACTGCCACTATTATATATATATATATATATATATATTTGTCAACTGCCACTGCTATTCAATTTATTTATAGACACAATATTTTGCTCCTATAAATTCTAAAATTGGTAAATATTATTCAAAAATTGATAATTATTACCCTTACATATTTTTAAAATTAAATTAATTTCACTATGTATTGTAATATAATAATATAACTATATTATGAGATGTAATAAATATATATATTTAAAATCATATTTTCAGAAATATAAATAATGTGTTGCAAAAAAAAAAAGAAATATAAATAATGTTACTTTTCTAATAATTTTATAAAGCTATAATGATGAAAGAATCGAAGATCATTTGAAATTGGCTCAATGTTTATTCTTTTGCTAAAAACAGTAACTATATTTGCCCAAAAGAACATATGATCACCAATTGAAATGACATGAATATATACTTTAATTTTGATAACTATGTAGTTTAACATTATATATAAATATATAGTTATAGTGTTTTTATAGAAATATTAAAATTTAAAAAATCCAGTCCAATAAAAAGGAAAACAAGTAATAATATTATACCAATAGCTGATATATATAGGGATCTAATGACTAATTAAAATTTATTAAATCCATTGATATAATACCATAACTAAGATCAATTATATAAGGGATTTAATGACCAATTATAGTCTTCCCCTTCAGGAAACAATTCTGTAATTTTATTTCCCCATTAATTACGGACACATATATTACTTTAAAAAACTAAAAATATCCAAATTTATTGAATTCTCCTTAATAAAACAATTTATGGTATCTCCTATATACTTTCTATCCAATTTTATTATTTGCCCTTCTCTTACTAATGTATATTATTTACATTAAATTGTCATTAGTATAATATTTCATTCAATAATTGACGGAAATCTAAACTATTAATTGGAGAATACACTTAAGGGTTAAAAAGAAAATCATAGAAAATATCCATGTTGTCAAACTGACCCAATTTACATATTAGGAAAAAAAAATAAACAACAGATTTATTATATTTTAGGAAATCGTTCCAATTAGTTCCATAATAATCAGGTTATGAGAATTTTAAATGGGTATATATTCATGTATGATAAAATACGGGACGAGAATTTTAGAAACAAAAATTCAAGCAGAACATATGCGGATATTCTATTTACTCATTTGAATTACGAGAAATAGGGTTTTTTGGGTAAAAAAAATTAAATGTTGTAGTTAGACATATTAGACGGGTTTGATCGCTTGACAATTATATTTTTAAAAATATTATGCAAAAATAACTCCGCCCGTAGGTGTGGGTCCAAACCTAGTGTGTGTTAGTGGGAAACCACTCGACAAAGACATGCTATTTCTTTTGGGAAATAGTCTAAAAATACACTGTTTGATTTATATATAAATTTTCAAATCTCCTACATAATAAAACGGAAGTAAACAACATTTTTGTGTAGACTATATAATATGAGTTATAAGATTAATTATGTAATTATTTGATAGGTTATTATAGGTTATATGAGTTGTAACCATTAGTTAAATCTCGATTTCAGATCTTCTTGAAAAGGATATTCCAAAAAAAAAAAAAAATCTCCACAGAATATTTAACTAACCATATATAGGCAACAAAATCTCAAAATTAATCATTTTTCCGCAGATTAAGAGTGATTTTCGATTATACTAGCAACAAAATCTCAAAAAAAATTCAAGTCCTCATATTTAGTATATGATTTTATTGCATAATATTCTATTCACAACAACTTTTAAAAACAATCACATAAATTATATTTTATATAAAAATTACATCCCCTATATAATAAAATGGAAGTACACAACCTTTTTGTGTAGTCTATATAATATGGGTTATAAGATTAATTATGTGATTATTTGATAGGTTATACGTTATATGAGTTGTAACCATGAGTTAAATCTCGATTTCAGATCCTCTTGAAAATGATATTCCAAAAAAATAAAATAAAATCTCTACATTATATTTAATTAATTATATATAGGCAACAAAATCTCAAAAATTAATCATTCTTCCGCAGATTAATAGTGATTTTTGATTATACTAGCCACAAAATCTCAAAAAAAGTTTTGAGTCCTCATATTTAGTATATGATTTTACTGCATGATATTTTATTCACAACAACTTTTAAAAACATCTCCTACATTATAAAACGGAAGTACACAACCTTTTTGTGTAGACTATATAATATGAGTTATAAGATTAATTATGTAATTATTTGATAGGTTATTATAGGTTATATGAGTTGTAACCATTAGTTAAATCTCGATTTCAGATCTTTTTGAAAAGGATATTCCAAAAAAAAAAATCTCCACAGAATATTTAACTAACCATATATAGGCAAGAAAATCTCAAAATTAATCATTTTTCCGCAGATTAAAAGTGATTTTCGATTATACTAGCAACAAAATCTCAAAAAAAAAATTCAAGTCCTCATATTTAGTATATGATTTTATTGCATAATATTCTATTCACAACAACTTTTTAAAACAATCACATTAATTATATTTTATATAAAAATCACATCCCCTATATAATAAAATGGAAGTACATAACCTTTTTGTGTAGACTATATAATATGGGTTATAAGATTAATTATGCGATTATTTGATAGGTTATAGGTTTTATGAGTTGTAACCATTAGTTAAATCTCGATTTCAGATCTTCTTGAAAATGATATTCCAAAAAAATAAAATAAAATCTCTACATAATATTTAATTAACTATATATAGGCAACAAAATGTCAAAAATTAATCATTTTTCCGCAGATTAAGAGTGATTTTTGATTATACTAGCCACAAAATCTCAAAAAAGTTTTGAGTCCTCATATTTAGTATATGATTTTATTGCATAATATTTTATTCACAACAATTTTTAAAAACAATCACATAAATTATATTTTATATAAAAATTACAATATAAATAAAAGACATTTCAGAGTACGGGTCATAATCTAGTACCATTATAAATTGCCATCATCTATATATATATAGAAAATCAAGTATTAATTATAATACGCCACGGTAAATGTACACACTGACGACAGTCAATATATGTTTCAGTTTTTGTTGTTCACATGATTTTTTGTATCAGATGTTTCTCGCCTGATTATTCTGAATATTTTGCACAAAACAGATAATAATTTGTTTTTGTTGTTCAACAAACAGAAAATCTATTATCTTAAATTAATAGATCGTTATTAATCAAGAAAAAACTATATATATAGATTGACCCCATATATATATTGATGACTTTATCATAGTAAAAACCTGTGTTTATTTTTTTTCCTTTTTTTATTTTTCTTAAATTGACCCCATATATATGGGCCATATATATAATAAGACTACATTCTGAATGCTTCCATGATATATGAATTTGTCATATTGCAACAGAAGCAGTGTTGAAGAAACTTTCAGCGTACAATTAATAGGTTATCTAGTCTACAACATGGTCTGTGTTCATTAACACTGTTAACTGGCCAATTTGTTTTATATCACGTTGCATCGACCTTTATTTTAATTTCTATAGAATATGGTATCAGAAAATGTCCATGCAGTTGTGTAAATTAATATCTTTGTCTTACTTTACATTTGTCAAGATAAAACACGACGAGACTAAATTTTCTCGAAAATGTCTATCGTTCCCCCGAAGATTACAAAAAGAACCATAGAACCCAACTCGTGACTTCAAAATCATATCAGCCGGCTACATAAATGCCATGGACAAGGCGAAGACACACGTAAAAATAGGTCTGTTGCATATTGGCCCAATTTTTTGGGACAACAGTGACTCAGTTTAAGATACGTGCATGGCACATATATGTGCTTGACTTTTGATGTATTTTTTAAACCCAAATTGGTACTAATAATTATACGGAAATTTTTCTGTATGGAATGTTTTCCATTTTTCGTTTCTTTTGCGTAAGATACGTTATTGTAAATCATTATGGTTATATCCACAATATGGTTATATCTAGAAAACGGTTCAGATTTGGTGTTTCCTCTTTGGACTTATGCTACTTACTAATCGTTTTGCGTTTTTACCGTTTTTTTGTTCTTTCTAGTTTTTGGTCTTTCCGTCTTCTTTGTTGTCTTTGTAACTGCTGTCACAAATAAAAAATGTGGATATATAGTGAATGTAATTTTTTTCGAGAAATGACAAAAATAATATGAGACTATAGAAATTCTAGTTTTGATTTCCATTCACTACAAGAAAACATAAAATTGCCGACTGTAAGTTGCGACTTAAAAAGCAGTCGTTAAATTTAGCGACTGAATTGCGATTGTTTTGCTACTGAATGGCTACTAAAATAAAACAGTCGCCTAGTAGACGTTAATTCGAGACTGATGCATAATGTTGCAGTTTAGTCGCGATTTTACGACTTATTTTGGACACCAATTTTAAAGTCGCCAAAAATTGTGACTAAACTGCGACTCATTAGCGACTGTTATATTTAATTTAGGCCTTAAACAAAATTTGGGCAGTAACAAAACGGCTAAACCCCAAATCGATCTCATCTTCATCCCATGTTTACCCTAATCCCTCATTTTTCTTCATCCGCTGAAGCAAACCCTACTCCATTGCTCCCAATCGAGAAAACCCTAGATCTTCATCCCTGTCCTAGTATCTCTCGATTTTGATGGCTGGAGTAAAGAAAAGAGGAGCAGGAAGAAGAAACCCCTCGAATCAATCATCTGGAACCTCACAAACGGCTAATCGAAGACCCGCTACTCTCCCCAGCCAATATGCCTTCACGCCGGCAAACGAGGGAGATCCAGACACTGATTCTCAGGGAATTCTTGTCCCAACCCTCCAGCCTCCAACGAGACCTACACCTTCTTACCGAGACTATCCACCTCCGACAAATCTGTTCCAGAACTCGAGGAGCTTGTCTGGAACATCCCCTACCAGCGAAGCTCCAATCAGGCGTCCTTTTCCTCAACCTCTCGCCTCCGCGACGAATCCACCAGAATTCTCGAGTCAACTTCAAGAGTCTCCTCAACCATCAGTCACGAACCATCATCGACAATCTCCTCAACCGTCAGTCACAAATCATCATCGACAGTCTCCTCAAGTCTCGAATCTACCTCAACAGTCTCCTCTACCTCGACAGTCTCCTCACGTCTCAAATCATCGACCACCCTCTTCTCAACCTGGTCAACCTCGAGCAGCTTCTGCATCGCATCACAGTTCTCAAGCGCAAAACTCACATGAGGAAGAAGCTGATTCTGAGGATGATGGTGTAAGGCAATCAAATCTCCCAGCTGATGTACTCGCTTCTTTGCATGACATACTTGTCCAACTAGGCCGTGAGTTGTATACCACTGTCCTCTCTCCCTCATTAGAGCCTGGAACCACTTGGTAAGATTAGATTTTTAGTTGATTAGATTAATTAGAATTTTACTTGAATTGATTAGAATATTTAGGTTTGTTTGTGTTTGGAGGTTTATTTTAGATTGATTATAATTTTTAGGTTTGTTTATGTTTGAAGGTTTCGATTAGAATTTTACTTTTGATTTGTTTGTGTATTTGTATTTGAAGGTTTGGTAAAGACAAGTCATCACTTACCCGGAAGATTACAAAAGTGTTTAAAAACAAGTTTGATTGTCCATTTTACAGTTGGGGTTGTGTTCCTACTGCAAGAAGAGAAAACTACTTCTTGGAATTCACGGTAAACTTCTACTCCTTTCAATTTGATTTATGTATTTATAGTTTTTTTTTTTTTTGGTTTTTTATATCACTAACACTAGTCTTCTTTTGTAGAAAACACACACCTGGGATCCCTCACTAACTGGTGTGGTTCAACAAAAGTTCTATACCATTTTTCAAAACCGTATGAAAGACATGGTTTCCAAGGCAGCAGCTCAGCGAGATCAAGCAAAACCAAGTTGGATTGAGACGACGCTTTGGAAAGAAATGTGTGACTATTGGAACACAGAAGAAGCCATGGCAAAGAGTGCAACCACTTCAGCAGCTCGAATGTCTGACCGTAATGGTCTTGGCCCTCACAAGCATGTATCAGGGCCGAAGTCTGACTTACAAATCGAACAAGAGATGGTGAGTTATCCTTTTCATTGTTTAATAAGTTACATCAGATGGTTCATTATCTAACCTTTTTCAGGAAGTGGAATTGGGAAGACCGCCAACTATTCCTGAAGTTTTCATTAGGACTCATACAAAAAAAGATGGGACTTTTGTGGATAAGAAGGCGCAAGCAGTTCATGAGGCATATAAGCAAAAAAGGGAAGCTAAGTTGGCTGCTCTGGACATCACTTCGATCAGAGCTATCTCACGAGGAGGATGATGAACTCTTTCTTCAGGTAATGTTGCTTCTTTCTAATATGCATCGTTACTTAAGTTTTTCATTGGTAAGTGATGATGTTAACTTTTTCTCTGTTTTGTTATGCAGTCTACTTTCATAAACAATAGAGGAACATACTTTGAGGTTGGAAGCCTAGGGAGTTACATCAACAGGAAGCGGAAGTTCCTTGGAAGCTCTTATGCTTTCACAAGCCTGCAACAGCAGCTTGAAGAAGCAAACCGCAAAATAGAGCAACAAGCAGCTCTACAAGCAGAGCATGACGCAGAGGCTTCACGGGTTGCAGCTGAGGCCTTACGGGTTGCATCTGAGCAACAAGCAGAGATCTCACGCTTGGTTGTCTTCCTCAAGACTAACCCAAACTATGTCGCCTTCCTCGAGTCTCAAACCAATGACCCAAACCTTTTTGATGTTCAAAGTTAGGTTCCTTCACTATCCCTCCTTCCTTTATGATTATGAAAACTTTTGTAATATTTGTGACTTCTACTCTTGTTATGTTTGGATGTTTTCTACAACTATGATGTTGGATGTAAAATTAAACTTATGTATTTGTTTAATTTCATGTTTGTTATGTTTTAGTTATAGTTTTCATAATCAGTTTTGGTATTACAAAACCAAATAATTTGTTTTTACCATAATTTTTTGAAAAACATGATAATTAAACAGTCGTAAAACAGTCACCGAAACATACACAAAACAGTAACCAAAACAGTCGCAAATGAGTAACATGATCAGTCGCTAAAGCGTTGCAAATTCAGTCACAACTTTAACGACTGTTTGGCAAGGGAAGAACGACCACAATTATTAGTCACCAATTAGTAGCTCCGTGTCGACGCACTGTTTAGCGACTACGTATTTCAGTCACCAATCAGTCGTAACTAAGTAGTTTGCGACTGTTTAGTGACTGTTTTTGTAGTCGGCAAATCCATGTTTTCTTGTAGTGATTACTGATCAATTAACATTTCTTTTTTAATATATGCAAAATCATTAGTTAATCTAGGATTGTATAAGTGGAATTTCTTTCCAGCTGTGCTTATCAATGTTGTAAGTGGACTTTTTTGTTTTTGGTAGCAGTAAGTGGACTTTTATTTAGATTATATTTCATTTCATTAGGGTATATCCCAAAAGTCATATATTAGTTGAGAGATTGTTTCGTTTGTTTTCATTAATGAGTCTCTTAAGAAGTTCATCTCTGGACTTTGTTTCCAGTATGCGTGAAACTAATATAATCTAATTTTAATTCAGTTTAATAAACTGTATAAACTAATGTGACAGCTTTATATATATATATATATATATATATATATAACTTTTTAAGGCATGTTGCATCTGTATATCTTTACCATGTATTCAACATTATTTGACTCTTTAGGGAGTAGTGGACAGAACTACAGGCCCTCAGCCAAACAAATTTTTACAATTCCTTCTTATATAGATATTTTCAGTTTTGCACAAAAATAAATATCAAAAAAAATGATATTTTCAGCAAAATGTATTTCGTTTTTATCGTTATGAAGATGCATCAAACAAATGATCGATTTATCCGCTATTCTTATCAAGTGAAGAATGGTTTGATCATTATTTGGCTTCGACTCTTAAATTACTAATCGGCTTTAAATATGAGCATTTATGAACCAATGACGGGGTTCTGTGATAATTATAACCGATTGTATGTATTTAATTGTATTTAAATCCTATTTTTATTATTCTTACCAATTAAGTGGCTCATTGTATGGTAAACAATTAATTACATATAATCCTCAACTTCAACCGAGTGCCTATGCTGTATAGCTCATGATTCATTTGTTATTTGACCTAATTAAGGTTATTGGACCTTATTAACTTAAATTATTTGGTTTGACTTTAGTAACTACAGGCCCACAACCAAACAAATTTTTACATTTCCTTCTTATAGATATTTTCAGTTGCACAAAAATAAATATATAAATATAGAATGTTTGGTTGAAAAAAATATATATATATATATAAATTAGATATTTTCAGCAAAATGTATATTCTAGATTTTTATCGTTATGAAGATGCATCAAACAAATGATCGATTTATCCGCTATTCTTATCAAGTGAAAATGGTTTACGATCATTATTTGTTTCTTATTTGCTTCGACTCTTCGTAAATTTGTCACTAATCGGCTTTAAATATGAGCATAATTATGAGACCAATGACGGGGGTTCTGATTCGATAGTATTTTTTTCATAATCGATTGTATGTATTTAATTGTATTTAGATCTATGTGGATTTGCTATTTTTATTATTACTTATACCAATTAAGTGGCTCATAAGTATCTGGTAAACAATTGTATTATGTTTTTTTTTCTTAGTTTATCCAGTTAAAAATTAAAAGATGTAGTTAATAAATACAAAAGATAAAACAATAAAGAAACTCCGTTAAAAAGCATCTGTAATTTTTTATGGATTTTTCTTCGCTACATAAGGAAGTGAATCACTTATTTGGAGACACTACTACATGAGTTACAAAATTACGAAGAAAACAAACTGAGGAAACTTAAATTATATAGAAATTAGAGATAAATTGAAATTGCCAAAATTTCAAGAGATATATTAGAAAAATTGAAGATGTAATTTGTGAGAATCTTAAAATATTATGTAATTTAAAATTAATTATTAGATTTCAAAAATAAATTAGCAAATTGTAATGTGTGAGAATAAATTAAGTAATCAAATTATGAAAAAGGGGGAAAACAGAAAAATATTAAGAGATATATTAGGAAAAAATATTGATGTGTTTTGTGGGAAAGTTAAAATATATCAGAGTGAAAAACTATAGAAAATGGGGTTTTATTTGGTTATGGGGTGTTTGATTAAAGAACAATAGTGTATGTGATTTTTGTTAGATATTGTTCTCAATTGGAGAAAATGGTGTTAACATCAAAGAAGAGACTCGTTTTTTACTTATTTGGAGAAATAAGGAGAGTAAGAAAACGTTTTTTTTTGTATCATATATCCTATATAGTTGATTTCTAGATAAATGTTAAACAATCACACGGTATTTGTGTTCATACATTTTTGTATATGTAAACAACTATATTTTCCTCAGTCTTGATGCTATGAATTAATATTAATTTTAAGTTAATCTTTTATTATTATAATATTAATTTGTGTAAGTATTAGAAAATATGATTTTTGAGAGACGACACAAAATTTTTAAAAACCAAATATTTAAGGAAAAGTGTCATTGCATGTGCACAAAAAGTAAGGAAAAAGTATCAACTGTATTGAACAAGAGAAAGAAGATGACATGTGCACAAACTTGAAGTGGATTTGTGTAAATTACAAGCTTGAACAAGTTTAGCATTTAAGATGATTCTTAACTACTAAAATCTATAAATTAATAATGTTGACAAAACATTTTATTAATTTATAGTGATTTAATTATCTATAAATCACTATAAAAAATAATTAAGAATTTATAGATATATTTTTAATTTTTAAATTTAAAAATTATGAATTGAGAAATTTAGCAAAATAAGATTAAAATTTTGAAGTTGTAAAAGAATTTAACTTGTAATATTTAAAAACATTATTGACAACAAATTAAAAATATTATAAACAAAGATTTATCAATGACAACATAAATTCAAACAAATAAGAATATCTTTATTTAAAAAATCTCAAATAAACTGTAAATAATGCATATAAAAATTGAAAACTTTAAAATTTAACTACTTTTATGATATGTTATAAAATATTTTAGAGATATCATTATAGTTTGAAAATACAACATTACAATTGTATAGAACTTTACATATTATATATATATATATGTGTAAATTTACATAATTATTAGATATGATTGGGACCATAACAATTCCAAAAAATTATTATCTTATTATCATCAATTTTATGACTTGGGATTTATTAATTTATAGTGTTTATTAATTTATAGAGTATTAATTTATAGAGGTTTTACTGTATATCCTTTTGTTAATTTTAATTGATGATCAAAGTTGTTGCAGAAAAATTAAGATATTATATAAATTTTGTTTTCCTAAATTAAAGTATTATAATTATCTATGTCTAAAGATATACCCTCTATATTCTGCATATACAAATGATCACATATAATTAATGATGTATTAAAATTTAGAAACATCAAATAAATTTTGTATGAGATAACGAATAAGAAATAACTACTTAATTACTTCAACTAAAACTTTTTACCGAGATATACTATTTATTTTATTTTGCGTCAAAACATGAAGAACACATATTAAATATTTTTAAAAAAATTTGAACATTAAAATTTTAAAATTATATATCTAGATTTAAGATATATAAAAATTAATAAAACTATAAATAAAATATATCTCGCGCATCGCGCGAGCCTACTTCTAGTATATATATATATATATTGTCGTAACACACCAAAGCATGTCCATGCATTTCTAGAGATAAATATCTTTACCAAACATTCAACATTAGCCTCGACTCTTCTATCGGAAATGTCTCCCCCAGAGGTACAAAGATCTAGAGAAAATAATCCAACCCTCGAGCTTACAATCATCTCAGCCAAAGACGTCAGCCTTATCAATGACTCCGATAAGATGGACGTATACGCCGTTGTTTCAATCACCGGCGACAACATTCGAAAGAAACAAGCGGCCAAAACACCCATTGACTTCCACGGTGGTTCCAATCCGACGTGGAACCACACCATGAAGTTCGTTTTCTGTCAATGAAGAAGCTGCCTATTGACCCTTAAGGTCAAGTCATTTAGCTATTGGCTTGAAGGAGAGAATGGCCTTTGTTTGGGAGACATCAACGTCTCGATTCAGGAGCTTCTTGCCTCAAATCCGCTTCCACCGTTTACTAGTGGTAACGACTATAAACTCAAAATGGTGACATACCCTGTGAAAATCATGGAGAGAACCAACGGAATGCTAAGCTTCTCATATCACCTTAAACCAGCACTACTAGTTGACGATCATTATCCTTCGGCTCCAGATTACTCGCTATTGTATGGTCAACCAATTAATCCAAACCCGGATCCAGTGAGTTCAGGTCACCCCGTCATGTGTTCCCCTCAACTTCAAACCGCAGTGCCGAAACTGACCCTAGAGCTCATGATCAAATCTGCTAAAGATATAAACAAGGTCAACATCGGCAACGAGATGAGCGTATACGCTTCGGTTATGATCCGTGAAGGTAAGACAACGACTACAACCAATACTCCTATCGCCTATTGTGTCTATAGAAACCCGAGATGGGACCACGAAGTTAAGTTTTCTCTTGATGAAAAGTTACTTGAAGAGGATCGTTTGACTCTTATTGTGAAATTGATTTGAGTTCGGACCATTCTTGAAGATAAGGACGTTGGTGAAGTCAAAGTCCCGATTAAGGAGCTCTTTGGATTAAATCCGTCTCTTCTGTCAACTAGCAACGGTGATAATAGTAACGGTATGAGTTTGGTGACGCGGGGTGTTAGTGTGACGGGTTCAAAGAAAGAAAAAGGAACACTGACCTTCACTTATAGGTTTCTTGCGGAGCAAGCTCCTCAACTATTTATTATGAATCCGTTTCATGCAACCTTAGGTTACCCGATTGTTCAACCAGGAGTAAATGTTGGGTCGAGCAACACTCAACTGCCAATTTATATGCAGCCACAGCAGTACCAGTCACATGGACACCAAGATTGTTCACTACCACAGCTGCAATCGCAATCACAAAAATGGCCATCTCAACTACCCGCCACTACAACGTACACACTCACAGTTACAGCAATACCAACAAAATTCTCCACCACAACCGCAAATGCAACAACAGCCGCAATAAGGTAAACATGTATGAGATTGATGCATGATCGGCATAACTTAACTCCACTGAGTTTTTGCTATTTCTAATTCGTGCGTTGTTTACTTTATTACAGCAATACCAACAATATTCTCCACCACAACCGCAACTACATCAACAACCACAATGAAGTAAACATGTATGAGGTTGACGCATGATCCGCATAAATTTAGTTACATTGAATTTTGTTTCTTCTAATTCATGATTTGTTTGGTATTTTAGTTAGGCTCATGGATTTTTTTTTTCCCTTCATTTGTTAATTTCATTGGAAAATTTACATATATAAAATGCTCCATAAGCGTATCTGTGTATGTAGTTCATTATTTTCAAGTCATCTAACACGGGAGAGACCTAATAAAGGGAACAAAAGAGCATGTTCAATAAAGAAATCACATTCCAATAGCCAAGTTGAAAGAAGCTAACTGACTCGGCTTGGCAGAGAGGTTATACGAAAAAACATATCAATGGATGTATATAGAAACGAAATAAAGTCCCATCTGCATTCTCATATCAATGGATGTATAATCTGGATAAGCGCTAAGCTGATCAGCGAAAACAAACAATCGAATTCGACCTATACATCGTAATGTCATTTCAGAACACCGAAGTGCAAAACCGTGTTGCCTTTATTGTCTTACGTATTGAACACAAAAAAAAAAAAAAAAAAAAAAAGCTTATCAAACTCCTTAAGACGCTTCAGCAGAACAAATGAGTCCATCTGGCTGACAGAACACATATATAGGGATATATATACTAGTGACCACTTCACATCTGTATTTTCTTCTCAGTCTTTTGTTCTCAAGACAAATGTTCCACATAAATCAACTATAAAAATGTATAATAAACGCTAAGAATCCATAAATGTAATACAGAACATGGGAAATATAGGAAAAAGAGCAGCAAGAATGTTTAGAAACAATGTTTTGTGTCTTGTCTCGCATAAGCATGTTTAGAAAAATTAAGCCAAATCATCTGTTTCACTTGCAAATTATCAGTGTGAGGAGGGAACAAGGATTAAACAGAGAAAATCATCTGTTTTCCACTTGCAAATCAGTCCTCAAGTATAACCAGGTTTAATGAACTCAACAAAAGCAAACAAGTCAAGAAGGCTTTGCATACAACAAGAAGCCAAAGAAAACCATAGTTGTTATATAATAAAAATGCAGGAAATGTTAAATTACAATGGTTGGTCACGGGTACAAGAAAGAAAGAAAGAATGAAAAAGGAGAGACAAAAAAAAGGTAAATATTAATTTGATGAAGCAGAGAATAAACTTTCGAAATAACAAACAGGGTATCCATCGTGTCTAGGAAAGAGGACTATATCATTAGATTTGGTATGGAGGTCATGTATCACCAGTGGTTATTCGATGTCACGAGCAAGCAATAGGATAGTGGTACTACGATAGGAGTTGGAAACTCGTCATTACACTTCTAAGACACTAGTGGTACTACGATAGGAGTTGGAAACTCGTCAGGACAATCTGGGAAATAAAAGGCGATTGTGAGTTCTATGGAGCACAATATGTTCCATGTCTCCTTGTTGACGCCTAAGGACCATATCACTTGGGTGGGCCAGAGTTTTTGGGATATGCACAAGCGGTTATCAAGGATGCACAAGAGGACGCTGAGGCAGCGACGGTCAGGTGCATGGGGAGAAGGAGCATTACAGATGACTTGAAAAGTTTTAGTGTGAAGATCAAAAGATATAACCTTGGTTTCTTCACACTCGGATAACCAATAAAGTGATAGAAGAAAGTTTGTTATAGAGGATTGAGAAAAATATTTTCTGTATTACTCACTGTGACTGGACAAAATGAACATAGACTATTCTCTTATACTAAGGAGGATCCGGTTTATACTATACCAGGTCAATTACAGACTCAATGTACGGTTTAGTTAACCATACTCTAATAGTCCCACTCAAGATGGCAAGTAAATGGACTTCAGAGCCATCTTGTCAATAAGAGACATGAAGTGAGCTGCATAGAGAGCTTTCGTGAATACATCAGCCAATTGGTGATCAGTGGTAACATGTAAAGTCTTGATCAAACAACTCTGAATCCTGTCTTGAACAATATGACATTCCAACTCGATATGTTTCCTTCTCTCGTAGAAAACTGAGTTGTTTGTAATATGAATTGCTGCTAGGAATCACAGTAAAAAGCAACAAGCTTAATCTGAGGAGCTTGAAATTCTGCTAGCAGATTCACAAGCCAAGTAATCTCTCTCACAACAAACTGCATAGCAAGATATTCAGACTCAACTGAAGAGTGTGATGCTATCTGTTGTTTCTTAGATTTCCAGGAGATCAATGAGGATCCCAAAAACATACAATAACCAGATGTAGATCTTCGAGAATCCTTGCATGACGCCCAAGAAGCTTCAGTGAATCCTTGAAGAACAAAGTCTGAGTCTGCAGAATAAAAGAGGCCATCTCCAAAAGTATCCTTAATATAATGCAAAACATTATATGCAGCATGCATATGTGAATCCTTTGGAGCAGATGCAAGCTGAAAAAGTCTATTAACCGCATATGTGATGTCAGGACAAGTGATTGTCAAATACATCAGTTTACCAACCAGTAGCCGATAGGATTCCGCCTCAGCCATGATAGGTTCATCTCCACTTTGAACCAGTTTGATAGTAGGGCCATAGGAATACTAGAAGGTTTACAAGCCAACTTGCAAGTTCATCCAAAATATCCAAAGCGTACTTCCGCTGACATAAGGATATTCTTGAAACTGATCTTGCCATTTCAAGGCCAAGAAAATATTGTTATGACCCAAGATCTCTGAGCTTAAAAGCTTTCTTCAAATCTTCTTTCAATGTGAAGACCTTATTATCATCATTACTAGCAATAAGAATGTCATCCACACAGACCAAAAATACAACATACTTACCATTTATATTTCTTATAAACAGAGTATGATCAACATGAGACATTCTGAACTCCAAAGACATTAGTGTTGAACTGAACTTAAGAAACCACTGTCTTGAAGCCTGTTTTAAACCATAAAAAGACTTCTGCAATTTATAAACTGCATTGGGAAGCAAGCTCATGTAGATCTCCTCATCAAAATCGCCATTCAATAAGGCATTAAAGATGTATAATTGATGTAGACTCCATTTCTTTGCAGCTGCAACAACAAGGAAAGTCTTGACTGTCGTCATTTTCGCAACAGCTGAGAAAGTATCAACAAAATCAACACATTCTCTTTGTGTATATCCTTTTGCTACTAATCATGCCTTATAACGTTCCAAACTACCATCATCATTAAGTTTAACCTTATAAACCCATTTATATCCGATAGTATGTTTATCTGGAGGCAAAGAAACAACATTCAAAGTAGCAGTTCCCTCTAGAACTTGTAACTCAGCGTTCATAGCCTTTAACCAATCCTCCGACTTCTTAGCTTGCTAGAATGAACTAGGTTTAGAATATTTGGTAACAGAACATATATATGCTCTGTAAGGTTCTGAGAGTTTGGCATAATTCATATAATCTGATAAAGGATATTGACATCCAATATCACTCAGATTGCATTAGTAATCTTGCAAACACGATGGTGCTTTTACTGAAAGCTTGGTACCTGACTTTATATTTGGAGCCGAATCAACAAGAGCAACAACTGAAGCAGTGCCGATGTCTGTAGGAGATTCACCACTCAAGACTACAAATCAGCACATGTAGGATTCACTGTAGGAGATTCATCACCAACAACCACATGATCTACATTATGAAGCACTGTAGTAGATTCAACACTCAAAACTACATGTTAAATATTGTGAGTCTCTCAATCTCTGCAGAACCATCAATGCTACCAAAAAGATCAGATAAGGTGTGACGATCACCTTTAGTAAAAAGGAAGATAGTCTCATGAAAAACCACATTTCTTGAGATATTTATTGAGTTGGACTCCAAATCCAAGAGCTTGTATCCTTTATATCCTGCAGGACTCCTTTATATCCTGCAGGATAACCGAGGAAGACACAAGCATTTGCCCTTGGTTGAAATTTTGTCCTTCCCTTCGTAGATGTGGAACTGTAACACAGACAACCAAACACACGTAAACCACTATAAACCACTATATGAATAATGTCATCGTCATCTGCAATTGCCATGCTATTATTTATAGAAATATTTTGCTTTGTTGTTGCATAGAAGAACTTAGTATTTCTACCACCAAGCTGAAGCTAAGAGTTCCTACTTTTCATCTTCCCCAGAAATTCCTCATCATTATTGTAATATCCGTGTACTGGGATTTGAATTTTATGATGTATTAAGTAAACCAAAAGAGGGATTTTAATTAATTTTTGGTTTAATTAAATTTTGGTTTTTTTTTTTCTTTTTTCTTTTGTCATCATTGTGGTTTTTTTCTAAATAAACCAGAAGTCTTAGATTTTTCAAAGTGTCGCCTCCTTTTTTTTGGTGGAGTGTCAACGTTGATTGCTCAAAGAGTAAAAGAGGGAGATCTTGGTCGTTTTGGTGAGAAGGAGAAAGAGATCAATAAAGTTTTGTGTTAGAGAGAAGTAAAAGGAGTAGAATCGTTAAGGTTTGGAAGAAAATAGTTTCGACATATCAAATTGTTGTCAAAGGTAACGAAATTTGGTGGAGTTATTCCCAAGCCTTTCATCGTCATTCTTCTTTTTACAAAAGTGGATTTGGATTTAAACTCTGTGAGGTTATGGGCAGTTTTGTCGGACATGTTTTCTCAGTCGAGAATTAAGACCAGAGGGTGTTTCAGGCTCGGTTTCTGGTTCATCTGAGATCTGATCTTGCCAAAAATTTGCGGGAAGCTTCTGGACGTCTAGAGCTTGCTTTTCACTGGAGGGATTGGAAAGTTAACGGTTTGTTTTGATTTCATGGTTTCACCTTTGAGTTTGTTCTTTTCTGTTTTTCATGGCAGTTTGGTTTCAATGCTTGTTTGTTGTTGTGATTAGTTGTAGGAGCGATTTTGGTTGTTCCTGGTATTTGGAAGGCCTCTCTTTTGGTTGTAGTTATTTTAGTGAATCACTTGTTAAGATGTGACCATGAGCTTATCTAGCCGTTGTATGACTTGTTTTGTGTGATGATGCGTAGGTGTGGTGAAAGTGTTATTAGTTGTTATGTTTAATGGTTGGTTTGTTATATTTTATTTGTAGTTGTACTTTTCATTTGCTTGTGTGTATAGCTAATAGATGGGAGGATCGCCTCACAAAGTATTTCTGGTAATACTCACGCATGTCATTGTGTTTGTGGTGCAGGTAGAGGCAAAGTGTGACTGTGGATCATGGCAACGAGGAGGAGGATGTTTTATGGACTTAGTTGTAATGGTTTGGTTTCTGTTAGGTTGCTAGAATTTGAATGTTGGTGTTAGAACCATGGTTTAAGTTGCTAGTTTTTGGTCTATGATTCTAGTTAATTATTGGTTTATTATTATTAGTATTATCCGCTGCTTATTTGGTGATTTGAGTTTCTGCATATTTAAATAAATATTTTGTGTTATTTATTTATTATTTATTATTATTATTTATTATTTATTATAAAATAAAAAAATGGGTCGTTCCAATTTGTAACGCCCGTGAACCGAGTTCGGTTTTTGGAGGTAGGTGTCGACCGACACCAAGAGGGTATCGATCGACACCATATTGTTTAAAAGTTGTCAGTTTAGTTCGTTCTCCGGTTTTGTGTGGTTTAGGGGTTTTTTCATAAACCCTACACTTTCCCTATAAAAAGAGAACGCCCTCTTTGTTATAGGGGTTCCCTTCCCAGCCGTTTTTCCTGCCCTAGAGAAGAGAAGAGGGATTTGGGGATCTCTGGATGTTAGGGAGGTGAGGAGTTGGATTTGGGGAAGGGAAGGAAGGGGAGTGGTTATGATGTGGCGTGGTGAGGAGGGGGAAGCTTTGCTGGTGGTGAGGTGTTGCTCCTTCCTCAGATTTTGTCCTTAATCCAAGGTAAGTGGTTGATGTTAGGCTTATCTAGGTTTTTTCTGAATGATTGGAGTGGATTTGTCATGGGTAAGATGGATTGAGAAGAATCCATGAGTTTTTTTTTTATGGTTGTTGTCATTGTGAATACGTTGGGAATGTGCTTAATTGTTGGAGAAAGAGTATTGGTCGTGGAGTTAGGTTTTGGTGGCCGAGAGGCGCTTGAAATCAACTTCGGGTCGTGTTTTCAAGTGTGGTGTCGATCAACACCATGGTGGTGTGGTGTCGGTCGACACCAACACTAACATACATACAGTGTGAACTGCCGAGATGGCTACTTCAGGGCAACGTTTGAAGGATGAAACAGAGTCCAATTTGGCTGAAATTTGGTGGGAAGCTTTCGTGGTTCTATAAGCTTCATATCCAATGATGGGTTTGTGAAATGGATGGTTGGTTTGTGATTTAATCAAGTGTTTATATTGTGGTCTAGCGTAGATGGCTTTGTGGTAAGGTTGGGGTGTCGAGCGACACTAAGGTGGTGTCGGTCGATATCAGCATGTTGTTGTATGTTTGGATCCTAGAGGACTGAAACAACCCTTCCCGTTTTTTTTTTTTTACTACCTTAATTTACTAGTGGTCCCATACCCACTAACATCCTAACAACAATCAATAACCGCGGATAACCAAATAAAACAAATTCCATTAAACCAAAAGAATTTCAACAATCAAAACAAATAACCAATACCATAAACCAAATAAAGAAATAACCAACAACTAACACCCTACAATGTTCCGTTGACTTAATCTAGCAACCTAACAATAGCTAGACCACAATCAACCAAGCCTCTAGAACATCCTCCTCCTCATCGCCTTTGATTCCACGATCACACTTTTCCTTTACCTGCACACCACAAACAACAATTGAGATGCGTAAGTATTATCACAAATACTTAGTGAGGCCGTCCTCCCATCTACTAGGTTATACACACAAGCATATGAGACCCTCAAGTTTAAGCAAAACAAACAACACACAACAATACATCAAACCAGGAAAACAAGTCTCGGATAAGACTGGTATCGACCAATGCTACTTCGGCGTCGACCGATGCTTCAAGAACTAGTGCCGACCGATGCTCCTCAAACGGTACCCATCGATGCTACTCAAGATGGCGCCGACCGATGCTCCTCAAAAGTGGTATCGATCGATGCCTCCTCTGCAGTCACGATCTGCGCGAAACTCAGCGACGAACTCCGACTCCAATCAACCCAAAATCGACTCCAATCATGTCTAACCATCTCGGAATTCACTAGAAATCACAAGTACAACGTACCCAAGCAAGCAAACAACACAAACAACAAGGAATCACACAAAACAAGAGAGATCTCATGCTTAGATCAACCACGGTCAAGCACTCACCTCAAGAACAGGAAGATTGGATTGAGAAACGTGGAAAACAACACCTCCAGAAGCTCCCCTTTCGTTTCCAGCAACAGCTAACCCTCCTACAGCCTCAGATCTCTCCAAAATCTCCAAGAACAAGCCCAGAAATCTCAGAAACGTTTTTTTTTTCTCTCTTTTCTCTCTTTCTTTCTCACTAAGCGGCGACTAAAAGACTTCCCAAAAACCCTAAATTCGTCCTTAGACGCTTATAACACGATTTAGGGATTTAATTGAACCAAACCGAACCAATCAGCGATTAAAATCGAACCGACCAAACCGGCTGCAACTAGCGTCGATCGATGCCCCAAGGGTATCGATCGATGCCCACACCAAAACCACATAAATTGGTTCGCGGATGTTACAATTCTCCCCCACCAATATGGATTCGTCCCCGAATCCCGCAATACCGTCCCATCTGCCAAGACCTCCGTGCCACCGTCAGCACGGCCCGCACGTCCCATACCAGATTAAAACCATCAGCCAAGGTTTCCCGTGCCACTGTCGCAACAGCCCGCACACCTCCGACTCCAGGGTGGATCTGGCAACGTGCCCAGTGAGGGGTTAGGATCGATGCCCTGCAGGGCCAGCTTGGAGTCCGTTGGGCGGCTAGCGGTGGGCTAGTGGGGTCCACGGACGGTCCGTTGGGGCAGCTAGCAGTGGGCTAGTGGGGTCCACAGGACGGGTTGTCACAGTATTTCTCAGGAAGTACCGATCCGAGTGTAGCGGATGAGTGGAGAGAGCGGATGGAGGATATGTTCCTTTCGCTTAGGTGTCCCGACCGGTACAGGGTGGATCTGGCAGTGTTCTACTTGTCAGGAGATGCACGTGTGTGGTGGAGGTCGGTGACAACACGAGGGTGCAGCTGGGTATGTCCTGGGGAGATTTTGTGAGGGAGTTTAACTCCAAGTATTTTCCTCAGGGAGGCTCTTGATCGTATGGAGGCACGGTTCTTGGGGTTGACTCAGGGGGACCGTACAGTGCGGGAGCTGGATGCAGAGTTAAGTCGGCTTGTGGGGTATGCAGGCAGGGCATGGGAGCCAGAGTCGGCTCAGGTGCGGAGGTTTTTGTTGGCTCTGCGATGATTTGAGGACTCGGTGCAGAGTGAGGAGCTATGCTACGAGAGCGGAGTTGGTTGAGGTTGCAGCTGGGATAGAGGATGACTTGAGGTCACAGGTGGTTGTGGTCAGTTCTTCGGTACAGCCACAGCAGTCTCAGCCGCTTTCTGTTCCTAGCAAGGGCGGCAAGCCTGCGCAAGGGCAGAAACGGAAGTTTGATGTTATGCAGAGATCGAGGCACGGGGGTGCGAGATGCTTTGGGTGTGGTAGCAGGAACCACAAGGTGACTAGCTGTCCACAGAGAGGTGAGCAGCGGGCAGTGACAGAGCAGCGGACGGTGACGGAGCCGCGCATAGATACCCGAGTGTGTTACTATTGCAGAGAGACGGGGCACATCAAGCCTCGTTGTCCCAAGTTGCAGCAGAGGGCAGTAGCGGTGTTGCAGGCTGGAGCTCAGCCAGGGATGCAGCAGGCTGTGCAGCACGGTGTTGCAGGCTGGAGCTCAGCCAGGGATGCAGCAGGCTGTGCAGCACGGTGTGCAGCCGGTGGGTTGGATCGAGCCGACGACTCAGGTGTACTCGACCCAGGAGCCCGGTGGCACTAGTGCAGGAGCGATCACAGGTATAACTTCTGAGATTCGAACTTAGTCAATTCAATAGTTTAGATTATATTTGTTTTTGCTTGTGGTCAAGTGTTAGGTTCTCAACACATGAGGTTTGTGTAGGGACCTTGTTGGTGGGCGGGTTTAAGTTCCATGTTATGTTTGATTCTGGAGCCTCTCATAGCTTCATTACTCCGGAGTGTGCCGAGAGTGCGGGGATCAGAGGGGATTCTGGAGAGCGTTCAGGAGTTGTCAGAGTTGCGGGAGGCAAGTTCCTGAGGGTTATTGGACGAGCTGGAGGAGTTGATATTCAGATCGCGGGAGAGTCGTGGCCAGCGGATTTGCTTATCAGTCCAGTGGAGTTGTATGATGTTATTCTTGGTATGGATTGGTTGCATCGGTATAAGGTGCATTTGAATTGCTATCGGGGTAGAGTGGAGTTTGAGCGTCCAGGAGGGAAGTTGGTTTTTCAGGGCATTAGACCGACTTCAGGGAGTCTCGTGATCTCAGCCGTTCAGGCTGGGAAGATGATCGAGAAGGGCCGTGAGGCTTATCTGGTTACTATATCCATGCCAAAGTCAGTGGGGAAGTCTACGGTTAGCAGTATTCTGGTAGTGGAGGACTTTGAGGATGTGTTCCAGTCATTGCAGGGATTATCTTCATCTCGGTCGGATCCTTTTACTATTGAGCTGGAACCGGGGACGATGCCGTTATCCAAGGCTCCTTACAGGATGGTTCCAGCAGAGATGGCAGAGCTGAAGAAGCAGCTGGATGATTTGTTGAGTAAGGGTTTTATCCGTCCTAGTTGTTCACCGTGGGGAGCTCCGGTGCTCTTTGTTAAGAAGAAGGATGAGAGTTTTCGGTTGTGTATTGACTATCGGGGTTTGAACCGAGTTACTGTGAAGAACAAGTACCCTCTCCCGAGGATTGATGAGTTGTTGGATCAGTTGAGGGGTGGTACTTGGTTCTCCAAGATCGACTTGGCATCAGGATATCATCAGATTCCTATACATGAGGCAGATGTGAGGAAGACAACCTTCAGGACAAAATATGGGCACTACGAGTTTGTGGTGATGCCGTTTGGGTTGACAAATGCGCCAGCTGCGTTTATGAGATTGATGAACAGCGTGTTCCAGGAGTTTCGGGACGTGTCAGTCATCATTTTCATCGACGACATCCTGGTATATTCTAAGAGTCCTGAGGAGCATGCAGTACATTTGAGAGA
Organism: Camelina hispida; assembly: GCA_023657505.1. Taxonomy (NCBI): domain Eukaryota; kingdom Viridiplantae; phylum Streptophyta; class Magnoliopsida; order Brassicales; family Brassicaceae; genus Camelina; species Camelina hispida. The sequence goes on along the minus strand of CP094635.1, from coordinate 22,628,814 downwards.
AGCTGCGGGAGCAGAAGTTGTTTGCTAAGCTAAGTAAGTGCAGTTTCTGGCAGCGTGAGATGGGGTTCTTGGGTCATATTGTTTCAGCTGAGGGAGTTTCAGTGGATCCAGAGAAGCTTCAGTCCATCAGGGAGTGGCCGAGGCCGCAGAGTGCCACTGAGATTCGGAGTTTCCTGGGGTTAGCAGGTTATTACAGGAGGATTGTTCGGGGTTTTGCGAGTATGGCACAGCCGATGACTAAGCTTACAGGGAAGGATGTTCCATTTGTATGGTCACCGGAGTGTGAGGCGAGTTTTGCAAGTCTCAAGCAGATGTTGACTACCACGCAGGTGTTAGCACTGCCTGAGCAGGACGAGCCTTATGTTGTGTATACAGACGCTTCTAGAGTGGGGTTGGGTTGTGTACTTATGCAGCAGGGGAAGGTTATAGCCTATGCTTCGCGGCAGTTGCGGAAGCATGAAGCTAATTACCCTACTCATTATTTGGAGATGGCAGCAGTGATCTTTGCTCTTAAGATTTGGAGATCCTATCTGTATGGTGGGAAGGTGCAAGTATTTACAGATCACAAGAGTCTGAAGTACATTTTTACTCAGCCTGAGCTGAATTTGAGGCAGAGGCGTTGGATGGAGTTAGTAGCGGATTATGATTTGGACATAGCTTACCATCCTGGTAGAGCTAACCTGGTTTCAGATGCCTTGAGTCGAAAGCGGGTGGCTTCGGCTCAGGAGCAGGATATGGAGGCATTGGTAGGTGAGATTAGTGCATTGAGTTTGTGTGCTATCTCACAGGAACCTTTGGGTTTGGAGGCAGCTGATAGAGCGGATTTGTTGAGCAGAGTGAGGTTAGCTCAGGGGAGCGATGAGGGGCTGGTGAATGCCTCTAAGGCTGCGGGTGCAGAATATCAGGTTTATGCTAATGGTACTATCCTTGTGCATGGTCGGATCTGTGTGCCCAAGGGTGAGGATTTGAGGCAGGAGATACTGAGAGAGGCTCATTTGAGCAAGTTCTCTATTCATCCGGGGGCGACCAAGACGTACCGTGACCTCAAGCGGTATTATCACTGGGTCGGGATGAAGAAGGACGTAGCTGACTGGGTGGCGAAGTGTGATACTCGCCAGCTGGTGAAGGGGGAGCATCAGGTTCTTGGAGGATTACTTCAGAGTTTGCCCATTCCTGAGTGGAAGTGGGATTTGATCACGATGGACTTCGTGGTGGGTTTGCCTGTGTCGAGGATGTTTGATGCTATTTGGGTAATTGTGGACCATTTGACTAAGTCGGCGCATTTTCTGGCCATCAAGAAAACTGATGGAGCAGCGGTTTTGGCCAAGAAGTACGTGAGGGAGATAGTCAAATTGCACGGTGTGCCTGCTGGTATTGTGTCTGATAGAGATTCCAATTTCACTTCGGTTTTCTGGAGGGCATTTCAGGCGGAGATGGGCACGAAGGTGCATATGAGTACAGCCTATCATCCTCAGACGGACGGTCAGTCAGAGAGGACGATCTAGATTTTGGAGGATTTATTGAGGATGTGTGTGCTGGATTGGGGTGGTCATTGGGCGGATCATTTAAGCTTGGTGGAGTTTGCTTATAACAACAGCTACCAGGCTAGTATTGGGATGGCTCCTTATGAGGCTTTGTATGGGAGGCCGTGTCGTACACCATTATGTTGGACTCAGGTGGGGGAGAGGAGCATATTTGGTGCAGATTTTGTTCAGGAGACCTCGGAGAAGATTCGGGTTTTAAGGCTGAACATGAAGGAGGCTCAGGATTGGCAGAAGAGCTATGCTGATAAGAGGAGAAAGGATCTTGAGTTTCAGGTTGGTGATAGAGTGTACCTCAAGATGGCCATGTTGCGGGGCCCGAACAGGTCATTGATGGAAACTAAGTTGAGTCCGAGGTACATGGGTCCGTTCAGAGTGGTTAAGCGGGTGGGACCAGTGGCATACCGGTTGGAGTTGCCTGAGGTTATGCGTGCGTTCCACAAGGTATTTCATGTGTCAATGCTGAGGAAGTGTCTTCACGAGGGTGATCAGCTGTTGGCTAAGATTCCTGAGGATCTTCAGCCTAACATGACTTTAGAGGCGAGACCATTGAGGGTGCTCGAGAGGAGAGTCAAGGAACTTCGGAAGAAGAAGATTCCTTTGATGAGAGTCCTGTGGGACTGTGATGGAGTAGAGGAGCAGACTTGGGAGCTCGAGGCGAGGATGAAGGCAAGGTTTAAGAAGTGGTTTGAGAAGCAGACCGTGACTTGAGCTTGTCTAGCCAGGTCCAAGTTGTAGTCCGTGGCTGGAGCGGGTACGGAGTATTCCAGCCCATCTCTCTTGATATTCGGTCGCTTAGGGGTGGTTGGTTGTGCGACTAAGTATCAAGATGAGGTGGTGCTCGGAATGCGGGTTGATGGCTCCGATTGTAGTATTTTTGCTTTTTCTGATGTAATTTCGTTGAGATTGTAACAATTATGACATTTTTTTAGATTTAATAAGATGAGTATTTTTTCTTCATGTTTGACTGTTGTTGTCATGGGAAGGAGAAATAGCTCGGGTTTCTATTTTTGGAAAGCTGTCATAAATAGAAAGTTTCCACAAAAGGAAGGTTTCCAGAATTAGAAAGTTTCTAAAAAGGGAAGTTTTGTGGAAATGTTGAGGTAGATCTAGCCGGAAGATACTCGTTGGCATCAATATTTGTTTTGCTCAAGGCCGTGCGGGCCTAACTCACATGATACCGATAGCTCGATGGACTTTGTGGCCAGAGAGTGTGAGTGGTATGTTGCTTCGGATGACGATCCGAGAGCGCGCTTGAGGGTGACGACCCAAGAACAGGATATGTGAGGCTCCGTGGATACCGTAGCTGTGAGCCGAGGCTCGGCAGTGAGCCGGTATGTCTCGAGGGTTGCGACTCGAGAGCGGGGGGAGTGTGTGTGAGTGACTTCTTGGATGCCGTAGCTTAAGGCGGTTGGCCTGATAGCGAGCCGGCATGATTCGTTGGTTGCGACAACGGACGGGGGAAGCACTGAGTTGTGAGCAAATAGTGTTTATGATGCGAGTATATTGGCTAGAGGGAGACCTTGAGGGTCAGTCAGAGGTGTGCGGGCTGTTGCGACAGTGGCACGGGAAACCTTGGCTAACGGTGTTAGTCTGGTCTGGGGACGTGCGGGCCGTGCTGACGGTGGCACGGAGGTCCTTGGCAGATGGACGGTATTGCGGGATTCGGGGACGAATCCATATTGGTGGGGGAGAATTGTAACATCCGCGGACCAATCTTTGTAATTTTGGTGTGGGTGCCGATCGACACCATGTTTTTCCGGTTTGGTCGGGTTTGATTTAATTGCTGATTGGTTCGGTTTGGTTCAATTAAAATCCCTAATCGTGTTGTTAAGTGTCTGAGATGAATTAAGGGTTTTCAAAAAGTCTCTTTGGTCGCCGTTGAGTGGAAAAGAAAGAGAGAAAAGAGAGAAAAACGTTTCTGAGATTTTGTGGGCTTGTTCTTCGAGATTTTGGAGAGATCTGAGGCTGTAGAAGTGATAGCTGTTGCTGGAGACAAAGGGGAAGCTTCTGGAGGTGTTGTTTTCCACGTTTCTCAATCCAATCTTCTTGTTCTTGAGGTGAGTGCTTGACCATGGTTGATCTAAACATGAGATCTACCTTGTTTTGTGTGATTCCTTGTTGTTTGTGTTGTTTGCTTGCTTGGGTACATTGTACTTGTGATTTCTAGTGATTTCCGAGATGGTTAGAGATGATTGGAGTCGATTTTGGGTTGATTGGAGTCGGAGTTCGTCGTTGAGTTTCGCGCAGATCGTGTCTGCAGAGGAGGCATCGATCGATACCACTTTTGGGGAGCATCGATCGGCACCATCCGGAGCAGCATCGGTTGGCACCTTTTCAGCATCGATCAGCACCATCTTGAGTAGCATCGATCGGCACCGTTTGAGCATCGGTCGACGCTAGTACCTGCCGAGTCTTATTTTCCTGGTTTGATTTGTTGATTGTGTTTTTGTTGTTTGTTGACTTGGGAGTCTCATATGCTTGTGTGTATAACCTAGTAGATGGGAGGACGGCCTCACTAAGTATTTGTGATAATACTTACGCATCTCAATTGTTGTTTGTGGTGTGCAGGTAAAGGAAAAGTGTGATCGTGGAATCAAGGCGATGAGGAAGGGATGTTCTAGAGACTTGATTGATTGTGGTTTAGCTGTTGTTAGGTTGCTAGATTAAGTCAATGGAACATTGTAGGATGTTAGTTGTTGGTTATTTCCTTATTTGGATTATGGTATTGGTTATTGGTTTTGATTGTTGGAATTCTTTTGGTTTAATGGAAATTGTTTTATTTGGTTATCCGCGGATATTGATTGTTGATAGGATGCTAGTGGGTATGGGACCACTAGTAAATTAAGGTATTAAAAAAAAAAAAACGGGAAGGGTTGTTTCAATATCCGACGGCCGGTTTGCTACGTCGGCTTAAAAGACTTGTTAACATCCCTAAAAAAAATCACCACATGATCTTTTCTTGTTTTTTGTCCTCACGCGCACAGTTCCGACAATCACTTCCTGAAAAGTCACCCATCCTGAGACTACTCCAGCATAAGCACGCTTAACTGTGGAGTTCTCTCAGGACTCTTGACCGAAAAGATAAGTTCACTTTAGTGACATAGGTGGCCAAATCAGTTCTTTTAAACCTCTCCGCAAGTCTCTAAAACCGGGGTATCACAATTCACCCCCACTAATAGATCGCAATGTCCTCGTTGCGCATCAAGACCGTCACACCGACAGTGTGAGCCAGCTCGACTCCCCACTTATCTGGGTTCGGCTCTGATACCACTTGTAACGCCCCTACCGCCACCTCTTAGTGGGCCCCATGTCCAATCCCAGTCCATGGGCCCACCTTCCTTAATGGGCTTCACGTCCTCTCATTAGGCCCGTGAGCCCATCCATATATGACGGCTGGTTTGCTACATCCGAGAGGCTTTAAAGACTTGTTACTGTCCCTACAAATCACCACATGATCTGTTCCTGTGTTTTTTCTTCACTCGCAGTTCGAACAATCACTTTCCGGAAGGTCACCCATCGTGAGACTACTTCAGCATAAGCACGCTAAATTGTGGAGTTCTCTGAGTACCCTTGACCGAAAAAATAAGTGCACTTTGGTGACATAGGTGGCCAAATCAATTCTTTTAAACCTCTCCACAAGTCTCTTAAACTGGGGTGTCACACCATTACTAAAAGCAAACCTTGATGTTTAGTTTAATTTATTAGTAGTGTTTAATTTATTAAATAACAAAATGTAGAAAAGAGTAAAATATCTCTCTGTTCTACAGTTAGAATGTGTTGTTTTGGGATGCTACTAATTTGTAATACATATATAGTGAAATTTGAAATTTGTACTGTCTTCTTTTTATGTGGCTTGTATTTGTCTTTCTTTTGCTGATGAAACGACAAGTGATTTGCCTGCTGGTTTCTCCTAACATCAGAAGTTGATTTACTTTTGTTGTTGTATTTCCTGTCAACATTAGACCAGTAATGTTAAAAACCAATCAAACCCCATTTAGTGGCTTTTATTTACTTAGTGAATATATTGTATATACTTAGAGATAATCACCTTTTGGGAAGTTTTTTCTTCGACATTGATAAGGGCAAAATCACCTTCATCTTTGTTTTTCCTATTGAGTGAGTGAAGGCAAAACTAAAATCATATATATATATAAGTAAGGTTTTGGTCTCTCCTTATTGGTTGATTTTCATTTAATACTTTCTAATTTTTTTATTTTTTTATTTGCTTTCTAATTGTTTAATTGCCTTAAATAATATTTAAGACCCAATTAACACAATACATTTAATTCATATATTAAAATAAAATTATAACTGAAAATAAAATAAATTATGCATTAATCATATTCCACAACTCAATTTTATTCAAACACAATAAATAATATCTGTAACTCCAATAATTCTAAATGTAACTTCCATCAATTCTTATCATATAAATAAACATTGCCTTATTCTCTCATGTTGGCATTTTTTACTTTCTCATTTTCACATTCTCTCATTCTCTTCCACTTTTTTCATTCTCTTCCACAATATCTCAAATCAATTTTTTTTTATTGTTTTCAATTTCTTATTTTTGTTGTATGGGTTACAAAAAACCAAATGAAATATCATTGTAAAATTTTAATGCTAAATTTTAATTTTAAAGACTACATGATATATATATATATATATATATATTTTTACATTGTTTTATATTTAAAGATTCATCTCCTTTATCTAATTTGGATTATCATCTTATAAGTAATCATTCTCCCATCCTCTCTCACCAATATCAAATGTTTTTATATCTAATATGTGTTGTAAAAGTTTGGTTCTATATTTTAATTTAGAAAGTATTAAATATAATTAACATTGTTTTCAATTTTTATTTTATTTATATAAAAATAAAATATTTCTTTTACATTTCTTGCCTTTCTAATCTACTCATATTTATTTTTAAAATTTCCATAGCTAAATTTAAATTCACATATGTTGGTTTTTTAAAAAATCAAGTTTATTTGAGAATATGTTTTAACAATGTTTATCTTCATTATCTATTTTTTTTTTTTGGCAAACTCTTCATTATCTATTTTAGATTAGCATCTTATAAGTCATTATTTCATACTCTTACAATATTCACCACACAATAAGATCATGAAGTTCATCATCTCTAATTCTCTATTATGTACTCTGTTTATCTCACATATTCATGTATCATTTTTAATAATTTAGAATGATCAATATAGTTATCCATTTATAAATTCTATTTTATTTTGTAAAGTCTATTTTGTTTGGTGATCCAATAGATAAATATGTAAAGATCAATATAATATTTATATTATTTAAGATTTGAGGTTTTTGAAAACAAAAAGAACTTAATTATAAAAAAAATGATTTTCTTGATTTAAGAAAAATGAAAAAGTGAAATATAGAAAATAATATAATTATTAAAATACCATTTAACTAAATCCTCTAAAGATCAATCCATTAGTATGAATTCTAGCTTTATAAGTTAAATTGAAAAAAGAAAAAAGAAAAAAAAAAACAAAAGGATTGAAGTTATTCTTGGGACTTTAAAAAATCTTTAGATTGAAGTTCATATATTTTTTTTTAAAAACTAATTTAGTTTGTCACTTCAAAAGTAATATTTTCAATTTGGAATATTATGTGTGAGTGTTGAGTTTATATCAACAAAACAATCAAAAAGTGTAAGTTTAAATTTTGATTTAGCCACTTGGTATTTCTTTTCTTTTAAGTCAAAAATATATTAAAATATTTATTTATAATTAACCCACTTTTAAAGGCCTTTAACTCTATTTAACTCTACATTTAACTCAAATGTAACTCTTACCCAATAATTTTACATTCATTCCTCCAACTAATATATTTATCTTTCAAGAAAAAATGTTTTTGGTAAAATTTTAATATTTTTTTAATTATTTTAATTGCTTTAAACTTTGAAATGAGGAATATTTTATATACAATGATTCTATACGTAGTTACTAAATTTTTTGATAATTTAATTTGATTCAATTTTCTATACTACAGTCTTATGTTTACAATTTCACTAAGAAAAAATCTTTAAATCAATGTTTAACCTCTATAAAACATGATCATAAACATAGATTCTCTCATATTAGGAAAATGTTTAAATATCTATATTATTATTTATATTAATATAGCTAATCAATTTGTAATAGTTTTTGTAGTATTGGTTATTTTTTATTTATAGAAAAGTTTCTATATTTTAAAATTTGTTTAATAAATAACCATACCAAAAAAATGTTGACATGAGTATTATTTGAGAAATTGCTATAAATTTTTTGAGATTCATACATTAGTATAATTTTTTGAGATCATACATTAGTAAAACAATATTTTAGTATAAGAAAGTTTAAGAAATAAAATCAAAACTATTATGCATACAACCACGCATTGTGTGGTCTAATTACCTAGTTTAATTGGAAATTGATGTGAAAAGTAAGACAGAAATTGATTTAATTGGAAGCAATATATATTGCATGTGGGAGAATGGGAAAAAACAAATACAAAATTAACCAGATGTATATGAAATATAATACCTTTTGCGGAATTGTTGGAGTTAAAAAACATTTGGGTTGACGATGTTGCATTCAAATATAAATAGTCTGCCCAGAGTGTAAGAAGTTTGGCTTGTCTTTCAATGACAATTTTTTCCCAAAGAGAGACACTGCTTTTCCCGAATCAATAGATCTTCAAACTTAGATAGGCGAGTTGCACGCCTGAAAGCAAGTAAAAAATTAGTTAGAGTGGAAATTTTTAATATATAGTAGGTGAGATAGTTATGGTGTGGATTAGGTAGTTGATTTACATTTTCGTCTAGATCTTTAAAGCTGAGCAAGAGATTGTTTCTTCTAAAGTATGGAGCTTCCCTAAAACAATCCTATTTTTACTGGTGGTCATCGTTAGAGTGTGACTCTAGAGTAGAGTAGAGAGCAATTGTTTTAAGGTTGTACCATTTTTTAAATCGTAGTTAGTGTATGCGAGTGTTGATTCCCAGTAGAAATAAATAATAATAATAAATATAATCAGAGATTGAATTATATTGTATAATTTTATAGAAAACAAATTACTAATATTTAATTAAAAATAAATAAGAAAGCAATGATCAAATTGCTTATATTACATAATATACTAATCAATGAAGTATCATCACAATAGTGTATGACCACCATGGAAAAAATCTCGGCTCCGCCTTCATCCCTTATGGAAAGAACCTCCTCCACCATGGAGAGAACATTGGCTTTGCCTTCCTCCTTTGGGTAGATAACCTTGCGTCCAACTTCCTCCATCTTCCTCCCTTGGAGTGATAACCTTGTGTCCAACCTTCTCCACCATAGAGAGAACCTCGACTCTGCCTTCCTCCTATGTGGAGAGAACATGTTCACGTCTTTTTGCTATCTCAGAATGGCTTGCTACGACAACCAATGAAAGTAAAAACCTTTTTCTAACGTCACAAAATCTTTTGATAGTAACTAATGTTAAATTTTCCAATGTATTCGTGGAAGTATCTTTGACACAAACCATGATGTAGTCTCTGTCTTTGTAACACCTCAACCGCCATCTTGCTTAGTGAGCCCATGTCCACTCTCAGTCCATGAGCCCACCTTCCTAAGTGGGCCCTACATATATTCCCGGCCCGTGGACCCACCAATATTCAATGGTCGGTTTGTTACGTCTGGAAGGCTTTAAAAACTTGTTTACCGACCCTACAAATCAAAAAATAATATTTCCTGTGGTTTGTGCTCACTCGCACAGTTCTGACTATCACTTCCAAAATATCACTCATCATGAGGTTATCTCAGGACCTTTGACAAAAAATAAGTGCATTTTGGTGACATATGTGGCCAAATCAATTATTTTAAACCTTTCCGCAAGCAAGGGTGTCACAGTCTTTGAGCTCATATGGATCTATCAACAACGATTTATGTTTTTTCAATCTATCTATCTATGTTTGTTGTAAGCTTGTGTTTGATAAGCCTATTTTATTCATCTATTAGGTTGATGAGCTTCTACTCGTTATCTCTCTTTGGGATTGAATATATGAATAATGGTAACAATTATGTTTGCAAAAAAAAGAAGGATTTATGACCAACCAATGAAGGTTGAAAAATCATATGAAATTTGACATAATTAAAGAAACAATAAAAAAATTATAAGCACGGTAATATATGAACCCCAAACAGTTCAAAGATGAAAATATAAATTAATGAAAACAATCTAAAAATATTACAATAAATTTTAAAATACAGTATTGGGAAAAAAAAACACATATATTAATCTTTTTTGGGTCAACATATTAATCTTACCTATTTCCAACTGAAAAAGAAGAAAGTAGGAAAAAACTTAGTTTAAAAAATAAGAAAAATTTAATTTCCCATAAAAAAGAATTTATCCATTTAACAAAGTTGAAAGCAGTGTTTTTGAATAAATTATTTAAATATGAGACGATCTATGTTTATATATAAGTGAGTATTTACCAAATTTAGAATTAATAATTAACAGTAAATTTTTTTTAATCATTTTTCTATTTTTAGTAGAATTAATAACTTAAAATTAGTAAATAATATTATAATTTCGAATTTTATGATATATATAATTATTTTAGAAAATTTTGTATTTTATTATAAATTTCTGTAATTTTTGATAATTATCTTTTTACATTATTAATATTTTTTTAAACAAAATATTTTATTTTTGTTGTAATCAAATTTCTCCTATTAAATATTAATTTTTATACATGTCAAATCTGAGATTGATAACTTGACACATGTCAAAATTTTGTTAATGGCTAACCCTCAAACCAAGTTTATATAATAAGATACTATATAGTATGTTCTTGTCGCTAGTGGCTCGTTAGTAGCATTCAAGCATGGGTCAGTGCTTCTGACTACGAGACTACGAGCTCGAGTGATCGAGCGTACACTTACCAAACCAAAACAAAAAGAAAAAAAATATATATACATATATATATAGTATAATATATGATATATGATGAGGATATTAAAGAGACTGATGAGTACTGAAAGATGCTTTGAAATAAATTCGTACGTATATATATATAGACTTAGGGTAAAAGAAACTTACGTAATGAGGGTATGGAGGTGAGATTCGAGAAAGTATAAAACGATGACGGCGAGTCCAACACGGTGAGCTTCAGGGGAGGTGGGATCAGATTCGAGGCATGTGTTTTGGACTTTTGTGTAAACTCTTGCTTCATCAGCTCAACGCCTGCTCTAATCGGTACCACAAGAAGCAATAATATCACAAGCTTGATCTTGGAATTGCTCATTTCTCTCCTTTTTATAACAGGTTTTCTGTGTTTGATGTTTTGTGGTGATGATGCTTTGATCAGAGGGTGTTTATTGCTTATTTAAACTAAGAACCTTGACATTTGATTGGGTTACGAGTCATCTTCTCCTCATTAATGGATTTTCGGAGGTGGTAGCTCTATTTTGCCATTCATAGTACAATCTTTCATTTTTTCAACACACAATTAATATAATCTGCTAATCTTATTTTGCTTATCTTGGTATTACGTACATCAGATTCCTTGTGACGTTGATTAATTGTATGAGTTCATTTATTTTGATCTGCTATCAGATTCCTTGTGACGTTGGATATATGGGTTTAATGTTAAAGTTCACAGAATCATATTTGTAGGCCTCGTGCAATTGAATTTCATATAGTGAAAGATATAAAACATGATTTTTCAATTGACTGTTCTAATGTCTTAACCATCTAAAATCATGAACTTATAATCACTGGGGGGGGTGTACTCAAATTAGGATTCTGGATGATTTGTGATTTTTTTTAAAATCCCCTGTTATTCAACTAGTGATTTTAAAATCACATCTCAAATCCACTGTTATTGAATATGAAATTTGTTAAAAATCATTCAAAATCACTCACAATCCACTGTTATTCAATCAAAAATTTGCAAAAATCATAACAAATCCACTGTTATTCAAAACCAAATTCTTTTTTTCTTAAGAAAAACATAATAGTGATTGTGAGAGATTTTGGGTACATTTTTTAAAGGAAATCCTATTTAAAAAATCCCACATTCAGGGTGTGTTTTTGAAGGATAGGTTAAAAAAAAAATTGACGAGATCGACGTTGATATCACAAAAGTATTGTTTCTTGTAACAGGAGACTCCAACCTGCTTTGTCTGTGCTATTAACAAGAGAAATAAACATGTTAGAGATCAAGGATGATATCGCCCAGCCAAAGGTATGAACGAACTAGACACAAAGAAGCAAACTGAAACTATGTTGGTAGAAAGGTTTAGATCAAAGTCATGTGATGAAGTTGTCCATTTCACTTGCAGGGGAACAGAGGTGGAAAGAAGACGACAGTGTCACAACCTCACTGACAATCTTCATCTCTGTACCTTTCTTGTTCTCTGTTCTTGATGATTACGGTGGCGGTTTGCTCATGTGAATACTCGGTACGGAGTTATATTTTCACGCTCATGTGTTGATGGACGTGATGATGCAGCATATTTATCTTTAAATTATGTTTCGTACTTTTCATTTTAAATCTTTGTGTTATCTGTTCGGATCAAATGAGCTTATTTAATTTGGAGCAATGAAGCTCACGTTTCTGGATTTGAATAGAAACACTTGGGTTTAGTATACTTTGGTTTATGATTTATAAAATATGTGGGTTTGTCAACGAGAGGATGACTCTGTTATTATTGTTTATTATTATGACTTTGTTAAACAAATATGACTATTACGTATGGGAGGATGACTCTGTTTAAAAAATTGATGAACAATGTGTTTTGTGTGAGAATCTCTTTAAAATCAACCAAAATCCCATTTTAAAGTTCTCATCAAATCAAATCTCAACAATGTGTTTTGTGTGAGAATCTCTTTAAATCAACCAAAATACCTTAAAAGCTCACTGTAAATCTTCTAAAATCCAAAATATCATAAATCCCCGAAAGTCTCACAAAATCCTAATTTGAATACACCCCCTAGGTAAGACCCGCTCTACGCCGCGGGATACTTTTTATAAGTATTTTTAGATATATTGAATTATTGAAAATATATATATTTTTTTAAATTAGATTAACTGTAAAAACTATGGTTTATACAATAATAAGATAGAAGATGCATTAATAAAATAAACATAGAGAATTCTCAAATTTAAGATGACTTATAAATATTTACATTTAAATCGAATAGACTTAAATACTTAATTGTATAAATAGACCAACTAACCCTAATGTATGTTCTGTTTTATTTTCTTTAAATTTTGTGGGACAGATATATTATTAATATAGTTTGAATTTATGATGTACTTTTTGTAGTTTATACAAATTTAATCACATAATTTTTACATAGTGTTTTTCTATGGCTAAAAAATTTATTATCAAGCACAATTTATTACAATGGTTTAGCATTCTTAAACTGCAATCTCAAAAATAAACCTTCCAAAAACTTAATTCCAGATAAAACAAAACAAAAGCAGCTATGCCATGAATATGAGCTCACATATTCAATTCGCAATTTAGTTCATAAAATAACTCATTAATAGATCTAAAGCAAACACCATTGAGCTAAATCATATAGTTCCATATCATGGACAATGTTCCCAAGCCAAAGCTTTTTTACATTATAAAGCTTCCAACTTTATTCATAATCTTCAATCACCTAACAAAGAAATACTACGAAAGTGTCAAATTTCCTTTCTACCCTCGAATCATGGCGAATACCGAATTCGTAACGAGATTCAATCGGAAAAACTCAAAATTTCTCTTCTACCCAAAACCACAAACATAAAAATAAATCATAAAAAACTCATAAAAAAGTCGTAGATTCGAAGATAACAGCACATTTTATTTTCCACATGATCCATAGTCTTGGCTTTTGCTTAACTCGATAAAATTCAAATAAAAAAATTGAAAGAGGCAGCTGCTAGAAAGGGGAATTTTTTTATTTAGATTTATTAGACAATCTACATCTCATTGTTCTCTCAAAATAATACATTTTAATTGTTTTTTAATATTATTATATATTTAAATAATAAATTTTGAAAAAGAAAATAATAAACCTATTAGAAACTGACACATGTCCTCTTTGTCCAGAGAGTCGATTTTTACGATTCTAGAAGAAGAAATGCTTCTCAATTTTTATCTTTCTTTATTATTATTTTTTATTTTTTAATTAATAGTACTCCTAAAAGAAACTACATTGGCCACGATCTTATGTCTTTTTTAAAAAAAAAAAATATTTTAGAAGATATACGACTTGAAAAAATATGTGTTAATATTGATTTTTTTTTAATTGGGTTGTGAATATTTTTTAATTTGGGTTAAAAATATTAGTTTGAAGAAAAAATTCCTTAACCAACACGCAAAAGAAAATGAAAATTTTAGAGTAAGTCTACCTCATTTTATTAAACGTATATGATTCTGAGCCATTGCTTTAGAAATATTTGTCTCATAAATCGGTAAATCAGGGAAAGCGATGAAGATGTTCATATGATTTGGTTGTACGTTAGGCTGCTAACTGTTAAACGACGTTGTATCACTTTATTTAATTTATTTGGGCCATAATGAATATCGAAGCCCAGTAGGAAGAGCTGCCTTGATAGTTCGACATGTGTGAAACATAATTCAATTTTTATTGGCAGTATATGATGAGCTGTATTAATGTTATAATTTGAAAGGGTAGAGTTTTTTATACTGATGTGTCTGTCTCTGCTTTTATGTTGAAGCTGAAGTATCAAACTATCGAGAGAAACACTCCATCTTTTATTGTATTGATTAATGACTGTATGACATATTGGAAAAGTTTTTTAGGCTAAAGGTCCACCTGCTCGTTGGCCATATATATTGCTTATTAGTTTAGTAAAAACTTTCATTATCGTACGTTATTAGTGAATAAGTTTAGGAGTCAATTAAATTTAACCACTCATGAAATATAATAGATTTTTCTTTTATTTTATTTAAATATCTGATCGCAAACAACCGATCCACACATAGATAAACTCTCAAGCTATGTATAATATTCGAGACGTTGGATGATCCAAGTTGGATCATCGTCTGCAGCATCGGAGAGTTGGTCATAGAGATTGATCTGGCCATAAAGTTGAGGTGACTTTACGAACATGGGACGATGGAGCTAGATTGTCTCTACAAGTTAGAGGCTGTTCAACGAACATGAGACGATGGAGCTAGATTGTCTCTACAAGTTAGAGGCTGTTCAAGCGCAAGTTTCACCAAGTTGATGATTCAATCGTAAAAATCAATTTCCATAAAATCCTCGGTTCTGTTAAGTTGTAAGTTTACGGGCCTTAAGACTTTGTTGCAGTCTTCCAGAACTTTCTTGATTTCTTCGCTCTCTCCTGTCTTTGCCAATAAACTTGTGACGTTGCTTCAACAACAAATTAAAAGAAAAACAAGATATATATAGTCTTTATTTTGACCTATAAACTTTGAAAACTGAAATATATATATATACTAGAAAGTTCCAAAATTTCCAAAATTCAATTATAAAAAATTTCCAAAATTCCAATATTTTAGATAAATAAATTAAATGTGAATTGTAAACTAAATTGTGTTAAAATATTCATCTGATTTATAGAAAGGAAATCCTTGTGCTGTAACTGTTAACAAATAATATATTTTTATAAAATTATATGGGTATATCCATGTGATCGGGAAATGGCCAAAATCGATCCCAACTAATTGTCAAACGTTTTTTAATACCTAAATTTTAGTATATTGCAAATAACAACCTCAACTGTATTTAAATTCAAATTTCCTAACTTAACTATATATAATGTCGTCAATTTCAACATTTGTTGGAACAGTGTTAAGTGAAAGTTTAACGGTACTTAGTCAAACAACCCGTATCATCCACGCGGCACACGACGTTTTTTCATCGTTTTGGGTGTGTTGTGGGAAGAAACAAAACAACGTCATTTTGTCTTTTGCAACGATTCGTAATGCATGACGTCATGGGAGTCCAATCATCCCTCATTTCCAGCAAGCACAAGTCTGCATTACCTTATACAAACTGACAAAATTTCCACAATCAAAAACTTCATATTAATTTACCTACAGCATTCCCATATGCAAAAATTTCGATTTTATCCCCAAATGCAAAACGACATGGATTTTACTTCCCAAATACAAAATGACGACGTTTTATTTCTTGCCACATCAAACCCAAAAATGATCAAAATGACAACGTTTCACAAAGTCCTATTGTCATATGAACACTACAAGCTGTCTGGCTCAGTACCGTCAAACTCTCACTTAAAACCGTTCTAGCCGATGTTGAAATTGACACTATTTTATATAGTTTAGGTAGAAAAGTTGAATTTAGATATAATTTAGGTAGAAAACTTAATTTTAAATATGGTTCAGGTTGTTATTTACAGAGTATTGAAGTTGAGGTATGAAAAAATATTTGGCAAATAGTTAACGATTTTTTTGCCATTTTTCCATCCATATGTTACGTGGACAAATTAGCATATGGTTGAGGTGTTTGATGGAAAAGTGTGGCGTTGCTTATTTGTGTCATAATCAAAAATATATCTCATCAATTGTTTCTGCTCTATGAATAATTTGTTATAAACCATAATCTTCGTCTAGATAAATTTTTGTTTTGTTTTTTGTCATCAGTGAATCGATAAAGCTCAATTCATAGTCAATCCCTACTACACGAAGTAACACGACTTAGTGGAGTCAAAACATCATTTATATGTATAACCTAATTTCTTTTTATCAAAAAAACTATATAGTATGTAATGCTTTCGTAACCAGATACAGTTAAGTATGAAAACGGTATTCCAACAAAATTGAAACCCATTCAATTACGAAGTTTGTAAATCACATCAATTATTTGGGGGCAATAAAGCTACCAAAAATGTTTTTAACAAATACTCCCCCAGTTAACATAAACATGTAAAAACATTTTTAACCAATTTGTTAAAAACATTTTTTTTTAATAACATAAACATGTTATACAATTGGTTAGGAATCTTAAACAATCTATCAATGTAACTAAAATGTTGCATCTTCTGTTCTGTAAAGTGATAACATTTCATAGATTCATATGGAGTTCTAGGAATTAAATGTATCTCAGATATAAGAGAACCATAAAAATGAATGAATGTATATATCTAAGTTACAGAAGTTTGTAATTTTAAAATCAATGAACGCCTTTTTTTTATTTTACAAACAACATATTTTTGTGTTTTAAAAATACACACATGTTATAAGCCAAAACGCAAAGTATAGAAGAAATAACATATACTTAGGTAAAGCTATCATGTGTTATTTTTTCATTAATAAATCTATCTTTATTTAATCATCATTTTCATTAGTAGCTATATATATTTACTGAAAAATTGTAGTGAGCATGTATGTTTGTTATGTGAAAAAGAGTAGTGGTAATATATATGATTTTCAAATAATACAACTAATGGCTAAAAATGTAACATAATTTCATTTTGCTTTTATTTTGTAACTTAGAAAACATGTTAAGTTTGTAAATCAAGTATGTACATCAAATACTCATATTCAATGTTAATTTGAGACGTTTCTTTGAATATTCAATTTTATTGAAAAAAATATGAATATTCAATTATAGTTATGATTTAAGAGGTTTAGGTTGTTGAATTTTATGCAGTTACTATTTTGTTGCTTTGAAAAAATAACAAATTCTTTTCAAAATTTAACAAATATTCACAAACCCGAGAACTTGGGAAGAGAAAAAAGAAAATACAATATTAATGAAGTCAATTCGTCCAATATCTACACCTGCACATAATTTAAGAGAAGAAACTATGAAGTTTCACATCATGAGTTCACGTTATCGAATTTAGCTTGTCTGACTCAGAGCTTCAAAACCACAATTTCCATTAGATCCATTTTCAAAAACGCAAACTTACTAATAATATTTCTTTTCTTGAAATAAAAGTAAAATTTATCCACCAAAAACAATGTTTATGTAATTTCACAATGAGAGTTCAAAGTATTCAAAATAAGTTGATTATAAAACTGCAAGTTACAACAAAAGAGGAGGTCTAACTACTTCAGGTGTGAAACCAAAAGGAAAGACCATCGGCATAAACATCCTCGCCCGACGTTTGAGTGGTATTGAAGATGGATATACAATCAAACACTGGTCAAGACAAAAAGTAAAGCTATATAGATGGGACCAACATAACATATATAAGCTTCATTAACCATTGAGTCCATGACAAAAACCAAACCTCCTCCATTCTTTCCTTGCTAAATAGAAAGGGGACATTAGTTCGACACCAAATGATAGGCTAATCATGTGCCCATCACAAGAAAAATGTAAACCAAATTGTAGTTTTTAATTTAGACAAAAGCCTAGATAGATAATGGAAGATGAGAAGGCACACAGAGAAATATAATTTAATTTCTCTCTTTATAAAAAGAATTGACGAGGTGAAGGTAATCTATATACTAATATATATATATATATATATATATATATATATATATCTTATATAAAATAAAAGTTTTGGGCAAAGAAAACGAACTATAGTGCATCTCTTTTGGTTGCACAAACTTCATACTTCTCTACTCGCTTCTTCTAAATGATCTTTAAAATTGTACCAAGGATTGCCCGTCAGAAAATATCTGATTGTTGTACGTCTCCGTTCTTCACAACTTTTTATAAAAGTGACAAAAAAAATAAGAAACTATAAATTGGATGAAAAATTTAAAAATTATGTGGGACTTGAAATATTATGGTTAGTGAAAATATTCTGTGCTATTTATAAAAATTTGATTTCTAAGAGATTATGAATTAATTATGTTGTTAATATATATGTTGTAAATGCAAATTTACGTTTTATATGTATTCAACTATCAAAACTATGTTTTAATGTCATTTACGACTAAGTTTAATTGTATTAATACCATAGAAATTACTGTTACATTTTAAAAAGAATTCAATGTTATTAGTGTTAGCCTAAAGACATGCAATTTAGTGTGGGATTTTGATAGCAAAATGTTCTAAGACATGCAAAATTGGGGGTTTTTGGGCTGTTTTTTGTTTTAAATTCATTTTTCTAGGGTATGAAACAAAAAAAAATAATACTTTTGAAAAAAGAAATTATGAGGATGTTGTGGGTCATTAGGCAAAAAAACTGAAAGAGTTAGTTATTTTTTAAAATATGTTATTTTTGAAGTTTTATTTAAATTATATTATATCTGTTTCACAAAAAGTGTCATTTTGACATATTGTAGATAAATTAAGAAAACTTGAATTATACATATTTGTCTTTAAATAATGAGTAATTAATCATTTAAATTTAATAAACAGAGGTTTGGCTTAAGGGTAAAATAAGAAATTTGATGTCAAAAATCATATTGGAAATATAAAGTGACATTTTTGGTGAAACAAATAAAAAATATAGAATGAGACTCTTTGTGAAAAAAATGGAGTATTAATTATTTTTAGTAAAGTCTATTTTAACTTTGTTTTTTATTTGAAGTTTGTTTTCTCGAATTTGCATGTTTCACCATTATTTTAAAATTTGGAGGGAATGAAACTAAAATAATGTTTTTAGTTTATTTTAACGATTTGAAACTTAAAGTTAGAATTTAATTTGTGTTTCATTTGAAGTTGTTTGTTCTTAAATTTACTTATTTCACCATTATTTTTAAAAAGTGGAGGTAATGAAAATTAAATAAAACTGATAAAAATAGATATACTGAATTTAGATACTCTATATAGGATTTAGGTTGTGAAAGAATACATAGGAATATAATTTAATTTCTTTGTTTCCAAAAATGAATTGAGAAAGTGAAAATATCAATTAGTGATCTATATGAGAATATATATGTTTGCTTATGTGTTGATTAAAGTTACACATGTCACTTAATTAAGATGCCAAATGTCGCAAATATAGAGAGAGTTAATGAGAAACCTTCTCATATTATATAAGATATATATATATATATATGTTGAAAAACAAACTTTGTACGTACATTATTGATTTTGTGGATAATTAAACATATATACTTAATGGGATATTGAGCTAAGATATGAGACAGTGATCAGTATTGATCAAGGAGGATACGAGACCAATGCAGTAAGGTCGAGTGTCCGTACGACTGTCCGTACAAACGTCCGTACAAGTACAAGTCATTACTAATTGGCTACGATCAATGTAAGTGAGTAAGAAACAGAGGCCTTTATGATATCAAGACATATTGGAGAAAGAGAAGGATCAAGAAGAGATTGGAGTTGCAGAGTGTCGTAGGAAGAAGTCACATGTTATCTTGATTGACGAGACCGACGAGTCAAACAAGGATCACAGGTCACTCTCATCATAGATGATAAGCTCAAATTAATCCCTAGAGCTACTCTCTCAAACAAGAGATCAATGCAGTACTTAGGGGTCGAATCCACAGAGACTCAAGATCAAACACAATAGATTGTAAAGTTTTGTAAGTTACGCTAAACAAGTTAAATTAAATTAAAATAAAGCAATGCTAATTATTAAATAAAAGTGTTGTGAATCAGAAAATCAAAAGAGTTAAGCCTAGGGAATTTCTTAGGAAATTATGAAATATTAAATCAGATAAATTAATTAAGGTTCAAGCAATAAAGATCAGATCTAGAACTCTAAACATCATGGTAAAATAATCAGTTCTCACTGCAATTATATTCTAAATTTAAAACCAGAAAATCCAAATCTCTTTGTAAAATTCTAAGTAATAAATCAGCTTTAAAAACAGGTTTAGATAAAAGTTCACAGAATTATTAATTCAAATCTCTTTGTAAGAAACAATTCTGCTCATCAATGGTTTAATCAGGAAAACAATTATATTCTCATATCAATTTATTTCCCTAAGATAACAATTCTAGGTGATCAATCAAGAATTATTGTGAAGAACAACCAAAGATGAAGATCATAAAAGATTAAGAACCCTAAAAATCTCAGATCTAATAAATCATAAAAACCCTATGAAAAACCCTAAACCTAACAAACAAATTACTCAGACATGTTAAATAAAGCACAAATCATAATTCTGAATAACATGAATAGATATTAAAAGTAAAAGAGGGAGTTCAAGAAATCTTCTCTCTACAAAGAATTCAGATCTATCTCTCCCAAAAGCTCTCAATATCTTTTCTCTCAAAAACTGCTAGAAGATAACTTAAGGGTTTCTAAAACCTAAAACAATATATATACATCCTAAAATTCGTCCAGGGGCTTATGTTGCAATTAAAGAAGACTTTGGGCAAATTTGTAAAACTTCCAATTCTTGTTCTCTCGTCGGGTAATCAACAGCGCCGATCGATGCTCCTCAAGTGGTGTCGATCGATGCTCGGTCTTTGATCCGACTCCAACTTGATTTCCTTCGGTAAAGTGCTCCAAAATGATCCAAATTGTTCCATATTGCCCCATCCGTGCCAAATTCCTAAATAACCTGTAAAGACTCAAAAACAAACTAGAAACAAACCAAAAGACTCAAAAAGCACACTTATATCATGGTTAAAAACCGTAAAAACCATGATATATCAACTCCCCAGACTTAGCCTTTGCTTGCCCTCAAGCAAAACAGAAACTTAAACTGTGAAAGAGGTTTGAAAACATAGAATTCACTCAACTACTGGTAACTGATCTTTGCACTCTTCATCGCCTTGACTCTCAAGAACTTACTTCATATACTTTGTCAATTGAAAAGCATCAACATTCCTTACTCAAATCCCACAATCCTCTGGAATCTCTAGTCTCACCATTACCATCTCATTACATAAATTAAAGCAAGTACAGGTGAGTTCTTACCTTGGTGTATCGAACAGTGGCATATGGACTCTCTTCAGGCCAACACAGTCTTCTTATATCTCCTTTCCTCTCCCTTTACTCACTTCCAACTTTTATATATATTTTTTTTTTTTTTTTATTCATTCTTTTTCTAATCAAAGGTGTAAGCGAATACCGGGGTCATCGGTAATTTACCTACCCCTCGCTTCCAAGCTTTTTGTGATCATTTGACTCAAGAGTAGAATAATGAGGTCACTGGTAATTTACCTACCTCTCTAAACTGATCAAAATCATCTCATCTTTTATTTCTCTCTTTTTTTCTTAAACACTGAAGGGAAGAGAGAGAGGAGACATACTTTGAAAAATTGCACTGCCTTGTATGGCCTGAAGAAAAAGTCTAGTCCACTGATTTCCAACCCCAAAGTAAGAGATTAAGTCCGGTTAAAATCCTGATAAAAGTTGAGACAGCATTGGTTGAACTAGATATCCTTTGAATAAGGGCTTTCAGGATTGTTGATACAGCTCATAGTCTTTCCACACTTCAGTTCCGAGGTCAAGATTAGTCAAGAATCATTAGAGTGTTAGCCAAAGAACAAGAACCATTAGTTAGAGATCATAATTCAACAGAAATTTTTGAAAAATTTTGACTCAATAAAAACAAAAATACGTTTTTGACACAAGACACAAAAACCAAGTAAGTAGTTAGTACTAACCTCCCCCAGACTTAAACAACACTGTCCCCAGTGTTATCAAGCAAGGGAAAAGTCAAGAAACAAAAATTGTGTTGAAAAGTTGAAAGAAAATGTGAACAGATTCTCGAATTACCCAACTAGCGTCGACCGATGCCATTGAAGCAGCATCGATCGGCGCTCTCGGCGAATGATGATTTCTGGCCGAATCTCCTTGTTTGTTGCAGTTAGTTGTGTGTTGTTGTTGGATCAATCCTTTGATGTTAATTCTGTTAAGAAGCACTCAAACACAAACACAGGTTAAAAGCAACATGATAGATAGATAAGTCATAAGTTCAAACAACTTTCAAACACAGACTGACTCAAAACAAAAGAAAATGACTCAATCCTAAAAAGGGAAAAAGATAAAATGAAACCATGATCAGAAGCTAAAATGTAACAGAAACATCATCATCACCATCATCAGTATGGTCAGCATCCTCATCAGAAACAGGATCAGCAGATGGTGAAGACGGCGAAGGGGACCTGCGCCTAGTACGCCTGGTAGGACGAATGCAGCCACACTGTGAAAGTCGAGCCATGCCATTCCAGATGGCACGCAAAGCTGAAACCACATAAGTCTGATGAGCTCCCTGGTCCATAGTAGCAGGATCCTCTGGCGGCTCCGGAAACTCAAAGGCAGCAGTCCCAGAAGAAGAACCAGTCTCAAAACCCCCAGCAAGGTTAGGAGTATCTGCAGCATCAGTAGTAGTCCGCGAAGTGCGATGGCGACGGGAAGGAGCATAAGTAACATAGTCAGCTGGTGGAGGGCGAAAACGCAACTGCTCAGGATCATCACCGCGGAGTGCGATGGTAGTAAGATCAGGTCGTGGAAGGCGGATAAAGTGCTCTCCTGTCTCATCAACAAATCTCCACAGCAGACCCGGTTTCAGCCAATGTGCACTCCTCAAATACTGCTCATCCATAAGCTGTCTCTTAGTGACAACACTATAACCATCAGTAGGAATCTTCATGAACTGAAGAATAGCAGTAATAAGGCTCCCCACAGCCTCTCTCTTGGTTCCAGTACCCGAAAATGGCTTGGTCAAGCTCAACCAAATAATGTGCGAAAATAGCGCAAAGTTAAGGAGCATAGGTCACGACGCTCACCAATAGACATGGAAGGAATCATGTCGCCAACACCACAACTCAAAAAGTATAACTCTGCAGCTCTCATCTTGTTAGGCTCCATCTTACACTGAAAAGGTAGCAGCTCTAAGAACATATCGAGTACAGGATGGCGGACCTCTGATTGAAGCATCTTCTTGGAGTTATACACACCAAGTCCTATATATGACCACAAAGAGAGATCCTCATAGTGCTTAGGCAAAGCAACCTTCTGATAATAACGAGTCCAACGAAACACATCACACAAATGAGCAAAATCGATATCATAAGGCATTCCGTTAATGAAGAAATGTAACTGGCCGTCTCTTGCAGTTGGTGCCTGCTCATTTAGATAAGTAACCCTAACTGATGCCATGAACTGTCGCACTAAATCCGGGTACAAATCATACTGCCTAGTACATACCGTTCCTAAACCCATCCTATCAATCAAAGCCAAAACCTCATCATGAATTCCCAACCTACGAATAAGAACAGGATCTACAAACCTTGTAGGTTCAATCTCTACTCCCAACCAGGCATTGTAGAGCATTGTTTCATACTCTCCCCAAACTCCCACTGGTCTGTTGATGAACTCAGGCTTGGTAAACTCAGGAAGCTTGTGTTTAGGCCATTCTCTCTCTGATGGAATTGGTACACCTTCTGCTTTTGGCCATGGGAACCTTGATTGGATAGGAGATGGAAGAGAGAGATCAGGTAAAGCTGTGGAGGCCGTCGTCGGACGTCGTGGAGGCTGGGAAGGGTTCGCCGGAGCTGATGGTGGTGGACGGCGGCCGGATTGACGAGGCGGAGGAGCTGAAGAAGAAGCTTCGCCGTCGTTCCTGCGAGCCCTTTTGTGCGATGCCATCACTCCAAAACACGAAATTGACACTAGATTCAGGTAGAGGAGAGAAAATCGAGTGGATTAGAACTTGGAATCACTCAAATCGGAGCTGAAATGAGAAAGTTATGAGAAAATTAGGGTTTTTCGAATTTGGGTGAAATGAGGAAGAAGACGAAGTCTCGCGATTTGAAGCTTCCTCTCTCGGGTTTAAGTGGTATCGATCGATGCTCGTCTAAGGTAGCATCGATCGGCGCTCTTCTGTCGGACCCGGCCCAAATTCGATCCCAAGCCCACTCGATTGAAACCCAGCAAAATCAAACCCGATGGCCCGTTTCTTCGTTTTGTCCGTAATAGTGTCGACCGATGCCCATGTACATGGTATCGGTCGATGCTAGCTTTGATCAATGGCATCCGTAACACTTTTTTTTTTTTTTTTTTTTTTCTGAAACAATAAAACTCAAAACCAAAAATTAATATGTTAGTGATCCTAAAAGCAAAAATTCAAAATAATTAATTCTTACCAGTGGGTTGCCTCCCACTCAGCGCTTGTTTTAAGTCATTAGCTTGACTTGGCAGCGGATTAGGCAGAGGGTGCATCATCCAAACGCACAATGTGTCCGTCTGGTATCTCAGCTTTTGCCCAATAGTGTTTCACCCTTTGGCCATTAACAGTAAATTTCTCCCCTTTTGAGTTCAACAGCACTATAGCTCCATATGGTCTGACTTCTTGAACAGTAAAAGGACCAGACCAGCGGGAACGCAGCTTTCCAGGAAACAGCTTCAAGCGGGAATTGTAAAGGAGTACCTGGTCATTTGGCTCAAAGTTTCTGGAGATGATCTTCTTATCATGATAAGCCTTAGTCCTCTCCTTGTACAGCTTGGAATTTTCAAATGCATGAAACCTCAGCTCATCTAACTCATTCAACTGCACTAACCTTCTCTCTGCTGTCTTGGCATCAAAATTCATCAACTTAACTGCCCAGGCTGCTTTGTGCTCTAACTCCACTGGTAGATGACATGCTTTCCCATATAGCAGATGGAAAGGAGTAGTGCCAAGTGGTGTCTTATAAGCAGTCCTATATGCCCAAAGTGCATCATCAAGCTTCATAGCCCAATCTTTTCTTGTAACACCCACTGTTTTCTCTAGAATCTCCTTAATCTGCCTGTTGGAAACCTCAACTTGTCCACTAGTCTGAGGATGATATGGACTAGCCACTCTATGTTGAACACCATACTTTTTCAGCAGCTTCTCAAACACTTTATTGACAAAGTGCTTACCTCCATCACTAATGACAATTCTAGGAACTCCAAACCGCGGAAAGATAATGGTCTTAAACAGCTTAAGAACCACAGCAGAATCATTGGTTGGACTTGCGATTGCTTCAACCCACTTGGAAACATAGTCAACAGCTACTAAGATGTATTCATTCTTGTAAGAGGAAGGGAATGGTCCCATAAAGTCAATGCCCCAGCAATCAAAAACTTCAACCTCAAGGATAAAATTTTGTGGCATCTCATGCCTCTTACTAATCTGACCTTTCCGCTGACAAGCATCACATCTAGAGACAAACTCATTAGCATCCCTGAACATTGTTGGCCACCAAAATCCAGCTTGTAGAACCTTAGACACTGTCTTGAAAGTAGCAAAGTGTCCAGCATAATCTGATCCATGGCAGTGAAATAGAACATCAGGAACTTCTGTCTCAGCTAGACATCTTCTGTAAACACCATCACTGCAATGCTTATACAGATAAGGCTCATCCCAATAGTATCTCCTTAGCTCTCTTAAAAACTTCTTCTTATGATAGCCTGTAAATTGGTCAGGTTCTACCTCTACAGCAAGATAATTGGCAATATCAGCATACCAAGGTTGATTTGAGCTAGCCACAGCAGCTAAATCTCCATCATTTGACCAATCTGTTTCGGGAAACAGAGGGTGTCGATCGATGCCACCTACTTGGTGTCGATCGACGCCTGACGCATCCGAAGACAAATCCTTTGATTCTTCAGTCCGAAACCCAGTATCAACAAAATAAACATGCTCCTCAGGTAGACAATCACGAATTGGGACATCATCATCAATCCTAATCCTGGACAAGTGATCAGCAACACCATTCTCTATCCCCTTCTTATCTCTCACTTCAATGTCAAACTCTTGTAAGAGAAGAATCCATCTCAAAAGTCTAGGCTTAGCATCCTTCTTCTGCATCAAGTACCTTAACGCAGCATGATCAGTATGAACAATGACTTTTGAACCAACCAGATAAGATCTAAACTTCTCAAAGGCAAACACTACAGCCAACAACTCCTTCTCTGTTGTTGCATAATTTCTTTGTGCCTCATCAAGTGTCCTGCTTGCATAGTAGATTGCATGAAGCTTCTTATCTTTTCTTTATCCCAGTACTGCTCCTACTGCAAAGTCACTAGCATCACACATTACTTCAAATGGAAGATCCCAATCTGGTGGCTGAACAATAGGTGCACTCACAAGCTCCTGCTTAATCCTCTCAAAGGCTATGCGACATTCATCAGTGAATTCAAACTTGACATCTTTGCACAACAAAGCAGAAAGTGGTCTTGCTATCTTGCTGAAATCTTTGATAAAACGCCTATAGAATCCCGCATGGACAAGAAAACTCCTCACTGCCTTCACATTCTCTGGTAATTGAAGACTTGTCATCACCTCTATCTTAGCGCGGTCAACTTCTATTCCAGCTTCTGAAACCCTGTGGCCAAGCACTATGCCATCTCTAACCATAAAATGACATTTTTCCCAGTTCAGCACCAAATGCTTCTCCTCACACCTTGCTAGCACCTTGCAGAGGTTGTCCAAACAGCTTTTGAATGAAGATCCATAAACTGAAAAATCATCCATGAACACCTCCATATAATCCTCAATCATATCAGTGAAGATTGACATCATGCATCTCTGAAATGTTGCAGGAGCATTACAGAGACCAAAAGGCATTCTGCGGTAAGCGAAGGTACCATAGGGACAAGTGAAGGTGGTCTTTTCTTGGTCATCAGGATGAATAGGAATCTGGAAAAATCCTGAGTAACCATCCAAAAAGCAGTAGTATGGGTGATTCGCCAACCTCTCCAACATCTAGTCAATGAAAGGCAGTGGGAAGTGATCTTTCCTTGTTGCAGCATTCAGCTTCCTGTAGTCTATGCACATCCGATGGCCAGTAATTGTCCTTGTAGGGATCAGCTCATTCTTGTCATTCTTCACCACTGTGACTCCACCCTTCTTAGGAACAACATGTACCGGACTAACCCAATTGCTGTCAGATATTGGATAAATGATCCCAGCATTCAGCAGCTTCATGATCTCCTTCTTGACAACATCTTGCAGATTCGGATTCAGCCTCCTCTGATGCTCAATAGATGTCTTAACTCCTTCCTCAAGATGAATCCTATGCATACACAAGTCTGGAGAGATTCCTGCAATATCATCAAGAGAATAGCCAAGAGCCTTGCGAAACTTGCGCAGCTTCCTTAGCAGTAAAGTGAGCTCTGCGTTGTTTAAGGAAGCACTAACAATAACAGGATAAGAAGAGTTCTCACCTAGAAATGCATACCTTAAACCTGCAGGAAGCTGCTTGAGATCAAGCTTTGGAGCTTTTTCAAGACTCCAATCAGAAACCTTTGCAGCTTGTGAAGAAGTACTAACCAATTCCTCTTGTGCAACCAGCTTCTTCACTTGTTCATTAGCATCAAGCAGTTTGACATACCCAGCAGCAATGTCATCTAGATGCTCAGCTTCTTCAGCAGAAGCAACCAATGCTCTCTCTAATGGATCCTCAGGATGCAGCTCCTGGAATATCTCTTCAGCCAGATTAGACAATGTGTCAACATAGAATGTCTGTCCATCAATGGTAGGCCTCTTAACCAGCTTGTCCATGTCAAAGCGCATTTGTAAATCACCAATGTTGAGACCAATCTGACCCTTCTTCACATCAATTATAGCTCCAGCAGTAGCTAAGAATGATCTTCCCAGAATAAGAGGGTCCTTGGGTTCCTCCTCATACTTTAACACTACAAAATCAGTGGGTATCAAGCACTCACCAATCTTAATTGGAACATCTTCAAGAACACCATCTGGTATGCGAACAGATCGGTCAGCAAGGATGAGAGTGAGCTTAGTAGGCTGGAAGTCTGTCATTCCCAGGCTGAGTGCTACTGATCTTGGCATGAGGTTGACACTAGAACCAAGATCACACAAAGATCTAGCAAATCTGTCAGTGAAGATAGTGCAATCAAGAACAAAGCTCCCTGGATCAGGAAGTTTTTCTGGGATCTTGTTCTGAATAATGGCACTGACTTGGGCTGATATCATCATGACTCCCTGCTCTGCATTGAAATCCTTAGTCACCATCCTCTTGACATATCTTCTAAGCATTGGAGAAGTCTTAACAGCATCAACCAAAGGCAACTCAAGAATAAGCTTATCCATCATGGCTTTGCACTTAGCATCATCTAGCTCTTGTTTAGACTTCCTTGGATTCTTGGGGAATGGAACCTTAGGTGTGTAGACTCTTTCTGCAACTGGAGTAGGAGATTTCACATTCGGAGTTTCTGTCCGCGGTTGGTGTCGATCGATACCTATCTTATGTGGCATCGATCGGCACTCTGACTCTTGTGTTTTGCTCGCGGCTTCGGGTGATGTGGGTACCGACCGATGCTCAGTAGTGGTAGTGTCGGTCGGCACTGTCTCAGCAGAATCATCCTCTTCTTCTATGTCAATCAATTCTTCTAGATCATCAGTTTGATTCTTCTGGGGTATAGGATGGAGTTGTTTGCCACTTCTCAAAGTCACTGCATTGCAAGAATGTTTAGGATTTGATTCAGTTCTTGAAGGGAGATAACCTTCTTGCCTCTTTACAGATCCAGCAGTCTGCGCAACCTGACTTTCCAGCTTCTTGACATGGATGTTCAAAGCTTCAAACTTCCCATTAAGATCAGTGTAGACATTATCCAGCTTCCCATTGAAAGTCACTGTCATCTGCTCTTGGCCTTGCAAAAGCTGCTCAAGCATAGCTTCCATCTTACTAGTTTCAGCTGACTTAGGAGGTGGAGACTGATATGAGTTGTTGCCATAAGTCCTTGTGAATCCACTGTTTTGTTGCTGCTTCTGATATTCAGGTTTGGGTGTGAAACCAGAAGAGTTGCCCTGAAAGTTACTGCGCTGGCTGTTTCCACTGTAAGGCCTACTACCTTGCTGATTTCCAAACCTCTGCCCCTGATTCCCATAGACATAGTTTACCTCTTCTTCCTCATAATTTCCTTGATCAGGTTCTGGCTCATATGTCTCAACTTCAGCAGCAAAGTGAACAGATTTCTTACCCACAAGAAGATTGTGCACAGAATCCAGCTTAGCATTAACAGAAGCTAACTGGTGTGAGTCATATCCTCCATGTAATCTCTTCCGTTCAGCATCCGCTCTCTTAGTACTATTGCTAGCAGCTAAGTTCTCAATCAATAATTCAGCATCTTCTGGTATCCTTGTTTTGAAATTCCCATGACTTGCAGCATCTAAAGCCAACTGATACTCCCAGTCACACCTCTGAAGAAGATACTTAGCAATTGAACTTTGGAGAAACCATGGTGCGGACAGTCTCTTTGGTAAGCCTTGAATCTCACCCAAGCTGCTTTGAAAGCTTCATCTGGTCTCTGCTTGAAAGAAGACAGCTTGATTCTCAACTCATCTGACATTGCATCATCATAGAAATGGTTGAGAAAGGCCACCTTAACATCACGCCAGCTTGTCAATGATCCAGCAGGCAGCTGTTTCAACCACTGAGATGCCTCTCCTGCAAGTGAGTATGGGAAGAGCTTGCAGAATATGAAGTCCTCAGATACCCCATTAGCTTTGATGCTAGTCACCAGATCTTCAAAATGCTCAATGTGGTCCAAAGGCTTCTCATTGGGCAAAGCAGAGAAAGGTCTCTGCCCAACTAGTTGAAAGTACGCAGGTTTCAACTCAAAATCATTCCTCGAAAAGGGGAGGAA
This sequence comes from Camelina hispida, assembly GCA_023657505.1. Lineage (NCBI taxonomy): Eukaryota > Viridiplantae > Streptophyta > Magnoliopsida > Brassicales > Brassicaceae > Camelina > Camelina hispida. The sequence goes on along the minus strand of CP094635.1, from coordinate 22,598,790 downwards.
CAATAGCAGACCGGTTCTCATACACCAGATCAGCCCGATTGTAGTCAGCAATGGTCCTGATCAGATCCCGGTTGTTCTCCTGTCGTCGAACAGGGTTCTGTACTTGGTTGGCAGCTCCAAGCACGTCTGCAGGTGGGCGTCGATCGATGCCACCTGGTTGGTGTCGATCGGCACCAAGGTTTGGATCATCAACAGCAGCAGCTTGCTGATTCACGACGGCCTGCTCAATGACAACAGGTTCGGCAATCACATTGCCTTCAGCATCAATCTTCTGGCCGTGCTCATTGCGCAAGTGGCCCTCTTGATCCCTCAAAACACCAGCTTCATCACGCATCAGAATGATCGTATTAACCATCTTCAGAGACTTAGCTGTTTTTCTGTTCTCACGCTCAAGTTTTCCCAACTCTTTGTTCGACAGATTCACAGTAGGACCAGATTTGTTGTTCCTTGTGTGAGGTCTAGGAGGCATGCAACTGAAACACCAAAGAGAAGAAAAACAAAAACGTGTAAGTAGAAAATAAAAAGAAAAGTTTAGACGAAATTAAAAACTAAAATCTAATGGTAGAATCAGAGAGTCCCCGGCAACGGCGCCAAAATTTGATAAGCTCAAATTAATCCCTAGAGCTACTCTCTCAAACAAGAGATCAATGCAGTACTTAGGGGTCGAATCCACAGAGACTCAAGATCAAACACAATAGATTGTAAAGTTTTGTAAGTTACGCTAAACAAGTTAAATTAAATTAAAATAAAGTAATGCTAATTATTAAATAAAAGTGTTGTGAATCAGAAAATCAAAAAGAGTTAAGCCTAGGGAATTTCTTAGGAAATTATGAAATATTAAATCAGATAAATTAATTAAGGTTCAAGCAATAAAGATCAGATCTAGAACTCTAAACATCATGGTAAAATAATCAGTTCTCACTGCAATTATATTCTAAATTTAAAACCAGAAAATCCAAATCTCTTTGTAAAATTCTAAGTAATAAATCAGCTTTAAAAACAGGTTTAGATAAAAGTTCACAGAATTATTAATTCAAATCTCTTTGTAAGAAACAATTCTGCTCATCAATGGTTTAATCAGGAAAACAATTATATTCTCATATCAATTTATTTCCCTAAGATAACAATTCTAGGTGATCAATCAAGAATTATTGTGAAGAACAACCAAAGATGAAGATCATAAAAGATAAAGAACCCTAAAAATCTCAGATCTAATAAATCATAAAAACCCTATGAAGAACCCTAAACCTAACAAACAAATTACTCAGACATGTTAGATAAAGCACAAATCATAATTCTGAATAACATGAATAGATATTAAAAGTAAAAGAGGGAGTTCAAGAAATCTTCTCTCTACAAAGAATTCAGATCTATCTCTCCCAAAAGCTCTCAATATCTTTTCTCTCAAAAACTGCTAGAAGATAACTTAAGGGTTTCTAAAACCTAAAACAATATATATACATCCTAAAATTCGTCCAGGGGCTTATGTTGCAATTAAAGAAGACTTTGGGAAAATTTGTAAAACTTCCAATTCTTGTTCTCTCGTCGGGTAATCAACAGCGCCGATCGATGCTCCTCAAGTGGTGTCGATCGATGCTCGGTCTTTGATCCGACTCCAACTTGATTTCCTTCGGTAAAGTGCTCCAAAATGATCCAAATTGTTCCATATTGCCCCATCCGTGCCAAATTCCTAAATAACCTGTAAAGACTCAAAAACAAACTAGAAACAAACCAAAAGACTCAAAAAGCACACTTATATCATGGTTAAAAACCGTAAAAACCATGATATATCAATAGACGTTCTGCAGAGCAAAGTCACTTTATGTCCCTTTCCTCCTTAATTTCTCTGTAACGGCTATATACTGCAGTTGAGTCTATATATGACATGTAACATACATTTGTAAACAGTTAACCTAAGCATTCTATTCTTTGTGTTCATTCTCTTTTACTTTCTGTACTATTCTACTTCTGCAATTCTAACATGGTATCAGAGATAGGTTGTTGATTCCTAACAACCCAACTCTTCTATCTATTCTCTTATTCTCTTCTTGTTTCATACTTAAATCTCTCTGTTTTTCACTCATTCTGAAAATTTTCTCAACGGTCCATACCATTTGAATATGGAAAATTCAAAACTACTTGTGCTACCTACTGTTCTTAAGGGACGAATCTACCTCCTGTGGTCAAGAACCACCAAAACTGCACTTTGTGGACGTGGACTCTGGAATCACATTGAAGGAACCAGCGTACCAACGAAGACCACCAAAGAAGATAGTAAAGAAACCATTAAAGAAGACGAGGAGGCAGCTAAACTCGAAGAAGAAGCTAAATGGTTTCAAGAAGATCAGACTGTTCTCTCCATACTCCAAAACTCGCTTGAGGCTCCCATTCTCGAAGCTTACTCATATTTTGAGACTGCTAGTGAGTTATGGGAAACTCTCAAAAAATTTTTTGGCAACATATCCAATCTCACTGGAGTCTTTGAAGTCAAAAAGGCTATCAATGATTTAATTCAAGAGGATATGGAGTTCAACAAACATTTCGGGAAGTTTAGGTCTCTGTGGACAGAATTTGAAATGCTCAGACCAAACACCATGGACCATGTGGTTCTCAAAGAGAGAAGAGAACAGGGCAAGGTCTTTGATCTTCTCTTTACTCTGAATCCAACGTTTAACGATCTCATAAAGCATATCATGAGGTCGGATAAACTGCTAAGTCTCGATGATGTCTGCTCCCAAATTTAGAAGGAACAGGGTTCACTGGGTCTCTTTAGCGGGAAAGGAGAGCTCTCAATGGCAAACAAAGGGGCCTACCAACCTGAGGAGAAATCATCAAAGGGGGGGGTGTGAACACTGCAAGCGTTAAAATCACACAAAGGATAAGTGTTGGTTCCTGCATCCTCATCTCAGACCAAACATCACAAACAAGGAGCCAAGAGCTAATATAACACAAGTCAAAGCCGAGCAAAGTGTGGCAGGCAAATCAAAGAATGGATAGGAGATGGCATATGAAGACTATGTGAAGAAATCAAATCTGGAAGCTCTCTTCAAGTCTTTAGCCGCTATGAAGGACTCTGGTAAAACCTTTTTCACTCATAGCTCAAGTAGGTCTCTAGTTGTTGATTCAGGTGCATCACACCATATGATTAGTAACTCAAGCTTACTTGATGATATTAAACTGGCTAGAGGCAATGTTATAATAGCAAATGGAGATAGAATTCCAGTTCAAGGAATTGATAACTTAAAACTTTTTGATAAAAAATCAAAGGCATTTTATATGTCTGAGTTTACATCTAACCTTCTCTCTGCTAAAAGGGCAACAAATTATCTAAATTGTTATACTATCTTTGGGCCTAGTGATGTTCACTTTTACGATATTGAGTCTGGAAATCTACTTGGAGGAGGTGGTAGCAAAGATGATCTTTACATCCTTGATGATATCTCACCAAGTTCTTCTAAATCTTTCTTTACTAGTTGTTTAGGTGTTTCTTTTAGTGCTATGTGGCATGCTAGATTAGGTCATTATCATTCTCGTGCACTTGAATTGATGATGCCTAATGTATCTTTTGATCACTCTAGTTGCGAAGCTTATATTCTTGGTAAGCATTGTAAGACTGTTTTCCCTAAATCCACTACTATCTATGACAAATACTTTGATCTAGTTCACTCGGATGTTTGGACATCACCATGTGTATCTAGGGACAACAACAAGTATTTTGTAACTTTTATTGATGAAAAATCCAAATACACTTGGATAACATTACTTCCTGCAAAAGATCGTGTAATTGATGCATTTATAAACTTTCAAAATTATGTGTCTAACCAATTTAATACAAAGATCAAAGTGTTTAGAACAGATAATGGAGGTGGATACACAAGTACTCGATTCAAAGAACACTTATCGAAACACGGAATTATGCACCAAACGAGTTGTCCATACACTCCTCAACAAAATGGAGTTGCAGAGAGGAAGAATAGACACCTAATGGAGGTTGCACACTCAATATTGTTTCATACCAAGGTTCCTAAGTGTTACTGGGGAGATGCAGTGATGACCGCATGCTACCTGATCCATAGGATTCCAACAAAAATACTAGATGATGTATCACCATTTGAGGTACTGAACAAAGTAAAACCATCCATTGATCATTTAAAAGTTTTTGGTTGTGTTTGTTTTGTATTAGTACCAAGAGAACTTCGAAGCAAGCTAGATGCTAATAGCACCAAGTGTATGTTTCTCGGATACTCAACATCACAGAGGGGGTACAAATGGTTTGATCCTACCAACACTCGTATGTTGGTATCCAGAGATGTCAAGTTCATTGAAAACCAAGGCTACTTTGACAAGGGAGATTGGAATGACTTGAAAATTTTGGCAATACCAACTGATCAATCCGCTACTCTCAAGTTTCTTCTTGATCACATTGGTTCTTCAACAGGCTCTGCATCATTTCCACTAATACAACAAGAGCCAGCTCCTGCGAACCTGGAAGAACCCTCCTTGGATAACACAAGTGACAATCAAGAACTCTAGGAGGATTTACCAACTCCACCTGCAACAAGGGTCCATGAGTCCGAGGAAGAGACAACGAATCTACCTACAGAAACAGAGGAGCTTGAACCAACTCACCAACCATTGCGACGTAGTGCTCGTACGATATCGCAATCATCTACATGAAGAGATCAACAGTTTTATTATAATAGTCAAGCGGTAGCTCATCCGATTCAAGCTGTTTGCTCTCTTTCTCATCAACCTGCAGAACATCAAGTATTCTTAGGGAAAATTGATGAACATGACATTCCAAAAAGCTATGAAGAAGCTAAGGAAAGTAAAGAGTGGCTTGATGCAGTAGATGATGAAGTAGAAGCTATGCAGAGGAATCACACGTTGGATGAAGCAGACCTCCCACCAGGAAAGAAAACCGTAAGTTCGAAATGGGTATTCACCATCAAATATCTAAGTAACGGGACATAGAACACAAAGCTCGATTGGTGGCCCGCGGCTTTACACAAACCTATGGAGAAGATTACAGAGACACATTTGCTCCTGTTGCTAAACTCCACACGGTAAGAGTTGTGCTTTCATTAGCTACTAACTTATCTTGGGAGTTATGGCAGATGGATGTAAAAATGCATTCTTACAAGGGGAACTCAAAGAGGAAGTGTATATGACTCCACCACCTGGTCTCGAAGATACAATCACACCTGGGAAAGTGTTGCGATTGAGAAAAGCCATATATGGCCTTAAACAATCACCAAGAGCTTGGTATCATAAGTTGAGCTCTACACTTACAAGTCATGGTTTTAGGAGATCACATGCTGATAATACTCTGTTTACTCTCCAAAGTAAGAAGGGTATAGTGGTTGTTCTCATTTATGTTGATGACTTAATCATATCTGGAGACAACAGTGAAGGTATTCAAGAAGTTAAAACTTTTCTCAATTCAGTGTTTGATATAAAAGATCTAGGAGAGCATAAGTATTTCCTTGGGATTGAGATATGTCACTCTCCGGAGGGACTGTTTCTATCTCAGAGGAAATACACACTTGACTTATTATGTGAGACAGGAAAATTAGGAGCAAAACCAGTGGACACACCACTTCCGGATGAATATCAGGTTGAAAGAAAGGGGGAGGGAACAGAGCCTCTATATGAGAATCCCTCTCGCTATAGAAGACTGGTAGGTAAGCTCATATATTTAACACTTACTCGACCTGACATCTGTTATGCAGTGAATCAGGTCAGTCAATACATGAAAGCGCCAACCACCTATCATTAGAGCCTAGTACAAAGGATCCTTCACTATCTCAAAGGAAGTCCAGGCCAAGGTATCTGAATGGGGAAGAACTCAAACATCGACCTCGTGGGGTATTGTGATGCTGATTGGGGCGGTGATCGAACTGATCAAAGATCAACAACAGTTTAATGCATGTTTATTGGAGGTAATCTGGTTACTTGGAAGCTAAACCACAGAGCTCACCTGGCTTATGGCGCTTCTCAAAGAACTAGGCATTGAGTCATCTACACCTATCCCAATGCGCTGCAACAATGAAGCTGCAATTCAGATCACAACCAATTCAGTATTTCATGAAAGAACCAAACACATCGAACTGGATTGTCACAAGGTCAGAGAGAAGATCGAAGAAGGGGTAACTCTCCCCTGCCACAGTCCAAGCAGAGATCAGCTAGCTGATACTTTCACTAAGGCCACGAGTCACAAGGTTTGCTCACACATCTATGGCAAACTTGGACTTGTGGACATTATTCGTCCTTGATCTCAAATCCTCTCTCTGTAAAGATCACACTCTTTTTCCTTTGATATAGTTTTGTCCTACAAGGTTTTCTATCTCAAGGTTTTTAATGAGGTAATTTTTTACGGAGCTCCAAGTTCAGTCATGCTCATCGGCTAAACTTTAGGGGAGGTATTGATCAAAGAGGATACGAGACCAATGCAGTAAGGTCGAGTATCCGCACGACTGTCCGTACAAACGTCCGTAAAAGTCATTACTAATTGGCTACGGTCCATGTAAGTGAGTAAGAAACAGAGGCCTTTATGATATCAAGACATATTGGAGAAAGAGAAGGATCTAGAGGAGATTGGAGTTGCAGAGTGTTGTAGGAATAAGTCACATGTTATCTTGGTTGACGAGACCGAGGAGTCAAACAAGGATCATAGGTCACTCTCATCATAGACGTTCTGCAGAGCAAAGTCACTTTATATCCCTTTCCTCCTTAATGTCTCTGTAACGACTATATGCTGTAGTTGAGTCTATATATGACATGTAACATACATTTATAAACAATTAATCTAAGCATTCTATTCTTTGTGTTCATTCTCTTTTACTTTCTGTACTATTTTACTTCCGTAATTCTAATAATGAGGGCGAGTCCAAAATTGTCGGCTTGTAGGGAGGTGCGATCAGATTGGGACCTTTTTGCAAGAACAATCTTCCTACATCAGCTCTTTTTCTGCACTAAATCAACATCACACGAAACGACAATAGCATAACCTAATAGGTTATGGGATTAGTCATATCTCTTTTTTTCGCTAGTTCTTCCGATCAATAATATAGCCTAATAGGTTTTCTATGCTGATGTTTTTGTGGTAGTGATGCTTTGATGATCATTAGGTGCTTTGTACTTATTTAAACTAAAACCCATGAGATTTGATTCGGTCATGAGTCAGTATCACATTTAAGGGGTTTATGAGGTGCATGGTTGCCGTTTGAACCTCTTTTTTGCCATTCCTAGGCAAATTTTCATTTTATTCAACATAAAGTTCCTCTTGGGTATATAGATTAAATCAGATTCTTTCGGACCTTGAGTAATTATGTGAGCTCATTAATATTGATCTGCCATAATATACATTTTCCTAACTAAGTAAGGTTTTGTGACCCCTACGCAGGCTACGCTCCAGCAAAGTGGATATGGGCTCTATATCCTGCATGCATGTTGGTGGCCTTGGTGGGTTTGGCTCGTAAATCGATTTCCTAATTAAATTAACCCCCTAAACTATATACATATATATAGGTTTTTTCATATAATTTCAAGGTGCAACACAAAAAGTTTGTTAAGTAAAAAGATAAGGACATTGAAGCTGTGTTTTTCAATTGACTCAGATGAATACTAATGAAGTCAAATTCTTAACCATCTATATTAGAGAACTACTGAACTTAATAAAAATAATGAACGTAATTATCAACTTTTGTGATAACTAGTGCGGTTGCTTTGAGTTGAAGTTAGTATTGCGATGAGTTCTTCCCTCTAATTGCTTTTGATTTGTACTCTAGAGGAGCTAGTAAGACTGATGGTGATCGATGTGGTTATGAAAAGCATAATCAGGCTCTGCGCTAGCCGACTCCAGGGAATGAACTTGGTAGAGAGGGAGCTCATGGATTTGGTTCATGAGGTTCCATTTTTGGGAAAGCTCTGGATTTGACTGCACTAGTCGCTCTCACATGATGCAGCATGACTGCATGAGTATGTGATCTAGGACTTTGCTTTTTTGTCGTTGACGGCCCATCCTCGGACCTCCATTGAAAGGCTTCTAGTACTAAAAGAGTCAAACACAATTTAGCGTTTTCAAGTTGCAGCTTCAACGCTTTGCCCGAGTGGATGGACGGAAATTTGTGAACTAAAATTTATGCTTCCATGTTTTTTCCTTTGTTTGTCGTGAGACCATTTGTATAGGTTTACAATATTTGGTTGTAAACCTGAACTGTTTTCATTATTAATGAAATATTTACACTCTTAGCAAAAAAAAAACATGTCCTATGATATACAGGGATGATGCAATAAACTGTGAATTCTGAAAACTACAAATATTTTCATTTATTTTATTTGAAAAGACTATAGTTTTATCTATTTTAAAACATATGAGATTAGCAAAGAGAATTTTCCTTTTCATTAATAGTTTAAAAAATTTCAGTTTCCTTTTCTAAATAATATTAATCTAACGTATTAAAGAAAAAAAAAATACAAATGTGGCCGAAAGAAACAGAGAAAAAAAAGCAATCCAAAATACTATAGTAGTTGATTGTAATTATAAAAATAATTTCCTTTTAGAATTGCTACTGAAAAAAACTTATAAATAAAAGAAAAGGAATATAAAACTGGCCTTTAGTTGCAATTTTTGAAAGAAAACGTATTACTGTAGATAAAGCAAAGATATCAAACGATTTTTAATTTTTTGGATTAATGAAGATTCCTTATAAGATATGGGCCAAAAAAAATGACACAAGATCGAAATATGGAAACGTAGTCCTATAAGTCCTAACGACACTAGGACGTGGATGAAACTCGCTATAAATATTGCGGAAATAATCGAAGTTTGTATAGAACTCAAACATCATAATCTCTTCTTCCAAATTCGTAACCCAATTAGTGCTCTCTGATAATAACCACAACCATAATCATCATCATCATCATCATCATCATCATCATCATGTCTTTGTTTTCAAGAGCCGCTTTAGTCGTTTTGTGTTGCATGTTTGTGTTGATTCCATCTTTTACTTCAGCAGCAACAGATCAAGGACTTCATGCTAGATGTGAATCTCACATCTTCAAAAACGGAAAAACCTTTAGCTCTTGCACGGATCTTCCGGTGTTAGACTCGTTTCTACACTTCAGCTATGCTCGAGAAACCGGAGCTCTTGAAGTTGCTTACCGTCACGCCAATCTAGAGTCTTCTAGTTGGATCGCTTGGGCCATTAACCCGACGAAAACAGGCATGTTAGGTGCTCAAGCTATTGTGGCTTACCGTAACTCAACTTCTGGCGTTATGCGTGCATATACTTCCTCCATTAATAGCTACGCTCCTAGGCTTCAAGAATCTCCTCTTAGCATCCGCGTGACACAAGTATCTGCTGAATATATTGATAGGGAGATGACGATATTTGCAAGTTTATTCTTGTCTCCTAACACAACCGTCGTGAATCACTTATGGCAAGATGGCCCGTTGAAGGAAGGAGATACACTTGGAATGCACGCAATGAGTGGAGATCATCTCAAATCTATGGCTTCTTTGGATTTGCTTTCCGGACAAGTCACATCCACAAAATCAGTTGACGGAAACATGTTGTTGGTAAAACAAATCCATGGAGTTGTAAATGCAGTGAGTTGGGGAATTCTCATGCCAATTGGTGTTATGGCCGCAAGATATATGAAGACATACGAAATATTAGATCCTACATGGTTCTATGTGCACATAATTTGTCAAACCACCGGTTATTTTGCTGGTTTAATTGGAGGATTAGGAACAGCAATATACATGGCGAAACATACCGGGATGAGAACTACAGCGCATACAGTGATTGGGTTGCTTCTTTTTGCTTTAGGGTTTTTACAGATACTTGCACTTAAAGCAAGACCAGACAAGGATCATAGGTTCCGAAAATATTGGAACTGGTATCATCATCACACTGTGGGTTGAAAGCAGAGTTAAATCGTTTATGAAATGTGAGATTTTGGAACTTTGTTTATTCAGCTCAAAGTTTACAACGTTGAAATCAACTTATTTATACAAGTTCCATAAACCCTAGAGTGCCTTGACAGATGTCAACATCCAACTACACAATTTGCATCTAAGGCTGTGAATTGGTTAGATGTCTCTATCATCGATCTGCAACTTGATCTCTTTATGTTTGTTTGAGTCGTACTGTCGGGAAGCGTGGATGAGTTCTTTACTTCTTTGGTTTTGTCCCGACATGATGCTGGCATGGTTTTGTCTTCAATAGAAGTTTTCCTTTTGTCTGTTGATGACGTAACTGTTGCAGCGTTTGCAGAGGAGATAAGAGATGACCGTTGAATCGTTGTGGGCTTGGCAGGCTTCTTAACGGTCTTCTTCTCGTTCTGCATTTGGCCCATTTGATTACTGTGCATAGCAACACCGTTTTGTTATTTTGCAGAGGATGTAGGAAGCAAATACTCTGGTTTGGCTGGAGGCTTCAGTCGAGTATTGCTATCAAACATGGCGGGGGGGAAGACCGACACCGAGTTTGCTCCTGAGAAAGTTGAAGCTCGCAGTTGGGAGAGATTTGGTAAAGATGTCAGCAATCATCTGGTCGCCGGGAATGTGTGTCACGATCAAAGCTTTTAAAGCCACACATTCACAGACATAGTGGTAGTCGACATCGAAATGCTTAGTGCGAGCGTGATATGTAAGGTTAGCGGTAAGAGAGACCGCCGAGAGGTTGTCGCAATAGAGTTCCGGTGTCTGTGGTAATGGAATGTTGAGCTCCCGGAGAACCGAACTAATCCATTTGATCTCTGAAGCTGTTTCGGACAAGGAACGGTACTCTGCTTCTGTTGAACTTTTTGAAACGGTAGGTTTCTTCTTAGACGACCAGGAGATGAGGTTACAGCCCAAATAAGTGCAATATCCTCCAACTGAAAGTCTGCCTGTTTTGCAGTTGGCATAGTCTCTATTGCTATATGCCTTGAGATCAAAAGAGTTCGTTCTACTGTAAGTGATGCCCATCGTGATAGTGCCCTTGATGTACCGAAAAATTCTTTTGAGAAGTTGAAAGTCGGACACCGACGGTTGATGCATCTTCTGACACACATAATTTACAGAGAGCTGAATGTCAGGCGTTGTTAAGGTTAAGTATTGAAGCTTACCCACTAGACTTCGAAAATAAATAGGATCAGAGAACTCTTCTGTTTGGTCTTTCACGCGATCCAGTTGTAAAGGCAGAGGTGTTGGCATTGGGGAGCAGTGTACCATGGCAGCAACAATCAGAAGATCCTCAACATACTTTTGCTGTGACATGAACAAACCGTGAGTAAAAGTTTGGATTTGGATGCCCAAGAAGTAGTGAGCCTGGCCGAGATCCTTCATTCTGAAATGTTTATTAAGATCCTCGAGAAGATGTGTGAGAGTGCTAGAGGAGTTTCCAGTAAGAACCAGATCGTCTACATATAGGAGGAGGAGAATGTTATTGCCATCACGGTCATAGACAAAAAGGGAAGGATCCAGCAGACTACACTTAAAGCCAAACTCCAACAAGAAATTGCTGAACTTGTCAAACCATGCTCGTGGAGACTGTTTTAGTCCGTATAGCGACTTGCATAAGTGACAAACGTGATCAGGCTTGTCTTTATCAATGAAACCTGCAGGTTGTCGCATGTACACTGTTTCCTGGAGATCACCATGAAGGAATGCGCTTGTTACATCCATCTGTTTGAGCTCCCAGTTGTATGTTATAGCAGCATGGAGGACTAATCTAACTGTTGGTGTTCTGACAACCGGGCTGTATGTTTCTAAGTAGTCAATGCCCTCTTCTTGATCAAAGCCTTTGGCTACCAAACGAGCTTTAAGCTTATTCAATGTGTCGTCTGCATTTAATTTGGTTCGAAAGACCCACTTGCTACCAAGGATATGCATATCGGGTGTAGGGAGAGTTAAGTCCCATGTATGTGCTTCTTTACAATTCATCATCTCCTCAGTCATCGCTCCATTCCAGCCTGGATCCTTGAGAGCTGCAGTAACAGTTTTAGGTTCTGGATACAAAACTTTATGTGACAACAGGGCATACTTGGGATTAGGTTTTTGGATTCCTTCTTTCCCTCTTGTAACCATAGGGTGATCGTTGTTGACACTAATAGAGGAAATTGCAGTGTCATCAGCGGTTGGTCCTGAGATGATAAGAAACTGTCTTGAGCCTGGCGAGAGCTGTCGCCAATAGACGCAGATTCTGAGTCTGTCGTACGCTCAGAACACTCACCAAGCTCAGGATCAGGTAATGAATTAGTGTCTGGGACTGGTGATGAAGAAACTGCAGGTGGAGTAAGTGACACTACAGGTTGAGGGAGAGATGACATTGTGGAGTCTGACGAGTGCGGAGAAGCTTGCTCTGGAGTGTTTGGTGCTGACTGCTGACCTTTATACCATGCAGAGGTGAGAGTGGTACCAGACTAGGGAAGCAAGCGATTGTAGATTGTTGCAAAAGGAAAGGAGGATTCGTCAAACACCACATGCCTACTGATATAAACGCGACCTGTTGGTGGATATAGGCATGTGTAACCCTTGTATTTTTCATTGTATCCAAGGAAGACACATTTCAAAGACTTCGGATCCAGCTTATTAGAGGCATAGTCTCTCAATGTTGGGAAGCAAGCACATCCAAAGACTCTCAATGATGTATAGATAGGAGCATGACCGTAAAGTTTCTAAAACGGAGACATAGTGTTCTCAAGATGTGCAGCAGGAAGCAGGTTGATAAGGAAATTAGCTGTGAAGAACAGTTCGACCCAGTATTTTGATGGAACCTTTCTTTGAAATAGCATTGCTAATCCTAACTCAGTGATGTGGGGGTGTTTCCTTTCAGCCAATCCGTGTTGTTGAGGGGTGTGTGGGCATGAAAGATATTGTTGAATGCCACAAATTTGCAAATGTTGTAAGAACTGAGTGCTAATAAACTCCCCTCCACCATCACACTGAAATGATTTGACTTTGCAGTCAAATTGATTTTCAACCAAGTTCTGAAACATAGTGAAGATTGAAAAGAAGTCTGACTTTATTTTCAGTGGATAAAACCAACTGTATCTGGAATAGTTGTCAACAAAAACTACATAGAATCTGAACCCTTGAACAGAGTTTATTGGAGAGGGACCCCATAAGTCACAGTGCACCCTCTCAAGAGGTCTAGAAGCAAGAAAACTAGAAGGAGAAAAAGGAAGACCTGAGCTTTTCCCGAGCTGACACGCTTCACACACCGACTTGGTGACTTTATTGAAAGAGATAGACTGAGTCGTAGCTAACTTCTGGAGAACTTGAAGATGACGATGACCAAGCCTTCTATGCCACACTTCGTCACTAGCAAGGTGTTGATTAGTGGAGTAAAAGACTTAAGACCTCAGTTCCCTCAGTGAGTATAGACCATTACGCGTTCTTCCCGGTACCAGTAGCTTCTTGGTTGCCTTTTCATTAATACGAACACCATCATCATCAAACTCAAAAGTACATGGATAATCGGATGTTAGCTTAGAGACGGACAATAGTGACCGAGCAATATTGGGACAAACAAGCACATCATTCAAAGGTAGATTACCTAATGTGGAAGCTATACTGTAATGGGAAGAAACGTACCATCACCTACCATAACAGAGTCTGACCCAGTGTATGGTTAAGAGTGATGCAGAGTTTGAGTAGAGGGTGTAACATGTACTGAGGACCCGGAGTCTGGCAGCCATTCGTGACCGTGTTGGTCTGTAACATCAGTAATACGCATTGCAGTCAGAGCTGCTGGGATATCCTCAGCTTGATAGCTGTTGTTGAACCTGTGCCAACAACGCAGAGCAGGGTGACCGTTCTTTCCGCAAATCTGACACGTGATGTTCTGTGAGTTCGATGCACTGGCGAGCTGCTGATGAAAACCTCTTCCTCTTGCCGAGAAGGAGTTTCTTCCACCACAACAAAACCTTCCGTTTCCTCTGATGAGACACAGTGAAGGCGATATGTGGTGTCACCAAGTTCTCGACCGTGTAAGACTGGAGTCTATCATCATAACCTGTGAGCTTCGGGATCACATCATCCAGAGTAGGACCAGGAACAGAGTCAACCGCATTCTCTATGGTGGTTTTAGTGGGCTCATATTCACGTCCTAACCCATTCAGAGCAGCAAATATCTTCATTTTCTCAGTGACAGGACTACCAACAGAAGCTAGTTGATCACAGACATTCTTAAGTTCTCTAAGGTACACTTCCATAGTCCTATCCTTCTTTTCTGTAGTTTGTAACTTTATCTGAAGCTCAAACAGCCTAGAGGAGGAGACTCTATTAAAATGATTCGCCAGAGTGGTCCATACCTCATAAGACATTGAACAGTTGAGAACAAGACTGAGTATATCTTCAGGAAAGGAACCTAGCAGCCAGGACTTGACAACAGAGTCGGTTTGGATCCAGTTCTGATACTCGCTGTGATATTCTGGATTTGGGCTCTCTGATAGTGTGCCGTTAGTTCCAGTGATGGCGACAGTAGCTTGAGGAACAGAGATGGATCCGTTGATAAATTCGAGTAGACCTTGACCGGCTAGAAAGGTCTCAAACTGGTTCTTCCACAGAACATAGTTCTGACTAGTGAGAGTGATGGTAACGCAGTTGGTGATGTTCAAGGTAGGAACCATGTAAGTTCCAACCTGACGATTCATCATAGGTTCAGACCGACTAAGCTCTGATGCCATGAAAGCAGAGTTAAATCGTTTATGAAATGTGAGATTTTGGAACTTTGTTTATTCAGCTCAAAGTTTACAATGTTGTAATCAGCTTATTTATACAAGTTCCATAAACCCTAGAGTGCCTTGACAGATGTCAACATCCAACTACACAATTTGCATCTAAGGCTGTGAATTGGTTAGATGTCTCTATCGTCGATCTGCAACTTGATCTTTTATGTTTGTTTGAGTTGTACTGTCGGGAAGCGTGGCTGAGTTCTTTACTTCTTTGGTTTTGTCCCGACATGATGCTGGCATGGTTTTGTCTTCAATAGAAGTTTGCCTTTTGTCTGTTGATGACGTAACTGTTGCAGCGTTTGTAGAGGAGGTAAGAGATGACCGTTGAATCGTTGTGGGCTTGGCAAGCTTCTTAACGGGCTTCTTCTCGTTCTGCATTTGTGATATGTATATATTTTACACCTTTTCATCATGCATTTGTCATTCATTTTTTTCTCTTAACTCATTTCTTTGTATTGTTTTTAGTCTCTTTTGCATAACATGCATATCTAGGTAGTCTTTGCATTGGTCATGCACGCATCTTGCATATTGGAGTTTTTTCAGGTGTTTTAGGAGGTTTCCAAACCATCAAATGCAAACAAGGATCAGGAAAGCAGTTAAGCGACTCGATCTACACTACCCAGCGACGCAAGCTTCCACGTCTTTGATCGAGTCGAGTGAAGATTTTTCTTTGGGATTCAGCTTTCGACGTCTTCATCAAAGTTGTAAGGAATTGAGTCATATTTCCAATGCAGTTTATTTAAAACCAATCGGAGTCGTGGTCCATGAGTTATCTTTGTTTTAGTGGATGCACGTACGTTCAGAAGTCCCGCTCGACCCGCACCCAAAGGAGAGCTCCCACTTGATCGGATGTTAGCAGCGACTTGACCAAGACATCCCAGGATGGCTCCTGAGCACCCTCAAGACGCGACTCGACCAAGACATCCCATGATGGCTCCCGAGCACCCTCAAGACGCGACTCGACCAAGACGTCCCAGGATGGCTCCTCCTGAGCACCCTCAAGATGCGACTCGACCAAGACGTCCCAAGATGGCTCCTGAGCGCCCTCTAGACGCGACTCGATCAGCAGCTCTCAGACGACATTCTCAAGCAGCAACTCGATCGACACTCTCACGTCGCGACTCAATCAGCAGCTCTCAGACGACATTCTCAAGCCACGACTCGATCGACATTCTCAAGCCATGACTCGATCAACACTCTCATGTCGCGACTCGATCGACACTCTTACGTCGCGACTCGATCGGCACTCTCACAATGCGACTCGATCGATGCTCTTAAACCGACGTCTTGGTTTTGTCTCGAAGACGCATCTAAGAAGGATTCCCGAACCGACGTTCTATATTGTCGTTTTATGTTTTAGAGATTTCTATGTTTTTCCTATAAATACGTTTTGTTAAGTTTTCACTCGAGTATCTTGGCTTTTATCTCGTTTTTGTTCTTTCCCTTAAGGTTTACCCTAGCCACCTAAAACGCTTGACACTTTGTATCCCGATACCTTTGAATTTATTCAGTATTTTGATTCGATTTCTTTTACAAACTTGTTCATCTCATTTTTACCTATCTAAGAATGCTTGTTTCAATGTTTTCGGAGTTTGTATCTTTGATGATGATTTTCGGATCTGAGTAGTGTGGTAGTTCTTGAGGATGGGATAGATTAGGTGGACGATCTTAGGATGTAGAGTGTTTAAGCTTTGATTGTATGATTCCCTTATGGACTAGAGTTAGATATACTAGTTTCTCTCTGATCAATTTGAACTAGGTTTTAGACATTTCCGCATCCAAAAGGTGTTCGATGAAATGTCTGACCAAAGAGACTTACGTTCCTAGCCTAAGAGATTAGTTGTCTAGGATGTTAGTTGATGTGAATGAACTTGTTTTTCATGCCATGCTTGATCAAGTTTCTCTAGCGAGAGCTAGGTTTGGAAGTGGTCGAGTTTGAGTAGCTTCTATCAAGAGATTGGATTAGCTAAGAAGTGATGTTCATTGTTTAGGGATGGTTTGCTTGTGGCATGTTAAATACTCTATAGATTAGGATACTCCACAGACATCAATTACTCCCATCCTTAGGACCTCTTTCTTCCTGATTTTTATTACATTCCTGGAACTGTTTCATTTGTTCATGCTTAGAATCGTTTTCGGTTTCACTTATTCTTGTTCGGTTCTTGTCATACATTTTCGTTTATGATTCTGTGACTCGCTTTGTATTTTGACCATTCTAGGATTGTTAGAAAAACACTCTCTTTGAATTGGCTTAACTTGTGATTTCTTGATTGCATCTTGAGTGATAGTAAAGTTTCCCAATTGGATTGACACCTTAAGTACTACAACTACATAAGGTTAATTGAGACCTACTAGGATAAGATACACAAAAATCCTAGTATCAATTTGGCGCCGTTGCCATTTGGGATTCATTTTGCTACATTTAAGATTTCAAGTTTTGCAAGATTAAGTTCTGTTACACTTATCATTCTGGGTACTGAGTTGCTTTGGTTGTATGCTTGTTTGTCTTGCACCTCAGGTACCTGTTGATTGCAACCTTGCATTCACACCAGATCAAGAGGGCATCAGAATCTCCTTCCTGTTATCGACGAAATCAATTGGTTGCAACGACCACGACAAGCTCGTACTTCAGACGATCATCTCGTACCAGTCACTATGGAACAACAGAATGGACAACACCCGAGACCGCGAAACATTGCTGCTGGGGATGCACCGAACACTCATACTTAGCATGCTGGAATCGTCCCTCCTGTCGTGCAGAACAACAACTTCAAAATCAAAAGTGGTATGATCTCCATGATCCAAGGAAACAAGTTCCACGGGTTGCCTATTGAGGATCCACTCGACCACTTGGACGAGTTCGACCGTCTGTGCAGTCTCACCAAGATCAACGGCGTGAGTGAGGATGGTTACAAGTTGCACCTCTTCCCATTCTTCCTGGGAGACAAGGCTCATCAATGGGAGAAAAACCTTCCCAAGGGATCCATCACTACCTGGGATGGTTGTAAGAAAGCATTCTTGGCCAAGTTCTTCTCCAACTCCAGAACAACACGTCTCAAGAATGAAATTTCTAGCTTTAATTAGAAGACCTCAGAATCATTCTGCGAAGCCTGGGAGCGTTTCAAGAGTTACCATAGCCAATGTCCCTATCACGGATTCAGCAACGAGTCATTGCTGAGCACTCTCTACCGTGGTGTGCTACCAAAGATACGTATGCTGCTTGACACTACTTCAAACGGCAACTTCCTGAACAAAGACGTCGATGAAGGTTGGCAACACGTTGAAAATCTCGCCCAGTCTGATGGCAACTACAATGAAGACTACGACCGCACAGTTAGAGGCGTCGCTGGTTTTGAGGAGAAGTACAAGAGGGACCTCAAGAACATCAATGAGAAGCTTGACCGCTTTTTGCTCAATCAACAGAAGAGCGTCCACTTCGTATCTGAGGGTGAACATTTTCACGTCCATGATGGGGCGGGTGAGCAGTCTGAGTAGATTAGCTACGTCCAGAATCAAGGTGGAAACAACAAGGGTTACAACCCCTATCAGACGAACCCCAATTTATCTTACCGGAGCACCAACGTTGCAAATCCACAGGATCAGGTATACCCTCCTCAGCAGCAACAACAAGGTCCGCAAAAACCTTTTGTTCCTTACAATCAAGGATTCGTGCCTAAGCAATAGTTCGAGCAAGGTTATCACGCTCCTTCCGGACAACCACCAGGATTTTCACCTCAACAAGTTCAACCTACTCAAGCTCCAGATCAAGAAATGAAGCACATGCTGCAACAACTTCTTCAAGTTCAAACTAGTGGTTCTCTGGATACCGCTAAGAAATTTGCTGAACTCAGTCAGCGGATGGAATGTTCTTACAATGATCTGAATGTCAAGTTTGAAGCTCTTAACTCCAATATAAAGTATATGGAAGGCAAGATTGTTTCTACTTCTACGCCAACACCTGGCCAACTACCTGGAAAAGCAGTTCAAAATCCCAAGGACTATGCTACTATCCATGCCATCACCACCCATGCTGTAGATATACGGATCACTGAGGACAATGAGTGTTTAGATGGGAAGGACTTTCTTCAAGATGTAATTCAGATAAACGATCCCGTCGAGGTGCTCAAGAATCCAATTAAGTCAGCCAAGCAATCTGATCCCGAAGCTACTAAAGAACCCGCTGCTCCCAAGGATAAACCTGTGAGATTCATTCCTCCACCATACAAGCCACCTCTACCATTTTCAGTGAGGTTTAAGAAGCAACTTACTGAGAAGTACAAAGCTCTTGAAACAACCCTTCCCGTTTTTTTTTTTTTATTTACATCTTAATTTACTAGTGGTCCCATACCCACTAACATCCTAACGACAATCAATAACCGCGGATAACCAAATAAAAATAATCTCCATTAAACCAAAAGAATCTCAGCAACAATAATCCAAGCATCAATAACACCATAAACCAAACAAAGAAATAACCAAAAGCTAGCATCCTACAATGTTCCATTGACTTAATCTAGCAACCTAACAATAGCTAGACCACAATCAATCAAGCCTCTAGAACATCCTCCTCCTCATCGCCTTTGATTCCACGATCACACTTTTCCTTTACCTGCACACCACAAACAACAATTGAGATGCGTAAGTATTATCACAAATACTTAGTGAGGCCGTCCTCCCATTTACTAGGTTATACACACAAGCATATGAGATTCCCAAGTCAACAAACAACAAGTAAACAATCAATACATCAAACCAGGAAAAAGAATAAGACTCGGCAGGTACTAGTGTCGACCGATGCTCAAACGGTGCCCATCGATGCTGCAAAGACTGGTGCCGACCGATGCTGAAGTGGTGCCGATCGATGCTACAAAGGGTGGTACCGATCGATGCTCACAAAGTGGTATCGATCGATGCCTCTTCTGCAGATACGATCTGCGCGAAACTCAGCGACAAACTCCGATTCTAATCATCTCAGATTCGACTCCAAACACGTCTATCCACCTCGGAAATCACGAGAAATCACAAGAACAAGGTACCCAAGCAAGCAAACAACGCAAACAACAAGGAATCACACAAAACAAGAGAGATCTCATGCTTAGATCAACCATGGTCAAGCACTCACCTCAAGAACAAGAAGATTGGATTGAGAAACGTGGAAAACAACACCTCTAGAAGCTTCCCCTTCGTTTCCAGCAACAACTAGACCTCCTACAGCCTCAGATCTCTCCAAAATCTCCAAGAACAAGCCCAGAAATCTCAGAAACGTTTTTCTCTCTTTTCTCTCTTTCTTTTCACTCAACGGCGACCAAAATGAGACTCTGAAACCCTAAAATTCGTCCTTAGAAACTTATAACACGATTTAGGGATTTAACTGAACCAAACCGAACCAATTCGGCAATTAATCAAACCGGTCGAACCCAGAAATAAGGGGTATCGATCGATGCCACTAGGGTGTCGATAGATGCTGCTTCCAAAATCACAAAAATCTGGTTCGCGGATGTTACAATTCTCCCCCACCAAAAATGGATTCGTCCCCGAATCCCGCAATACCGTCCATCCTCCAAGGACCCTCGTGCCACCGCCAACACGGCCCGCACGTCCCCAGACCGGACTAAACACCATCAGCCAAGGTTTCCCGTGCCACTTTCGCAACAGCCCGCACACCTCCGACTGACCTCGAGGTCTCCCTCTAGCCAATATACTCGCATCATAACACTATTTGCTCACAACTCAGTGCTTCCCCCGTCCGTGGTCGCAGCCAACGAATCATGCCGGCTTGCTATCAGGCCAACCGCCTTAAGCTACGGTATCCAGGAAGTCACTCACACACACTCCCTCAGCTCTCGGGTCGCAACCCTCGAGACATACCGGCTCACTGCCGAGCCTCGGCTCATAGCTACGGTATCCAGGGAGCCTCACATATCTCGCTCTTGGGTCGTCACCCTCAAGCGCGCTCTCGGATCGTCATCCTAAGCAACATACCACTCCCACTCTCTGGCCACAAAGTCCATCGAGCTATCGGTATCACGTGAGTTGGGCCCGCACGGCCTTGAGCAAAACAAATACTGATGCCCACGAGTATCTCCCGGCTAGATCTACCTCAACATTTCCACAAAACTTCCCTTTTTAGAAACTTTCTAATTCTGGAAACCTTCCATTTGTGGAAACTTCCTATTTATGGAAACTTCCAAAAATAGAAACCTGAACTATTTCTCTTTTCCCATGACATTAACAGTCAAACATAAAGAAAAATACTCATCTTATTAATCCCAAAATGTCATAATCGTTACAACCTCAACGAAAATACTTCAGAAACAACAAAAATACAACAATCGGAGCCATCAACCCGCATCCCGAGCACCACCTCATCTTGATACTTAGTCGCACAACCAACCACCCCTAAGCGACCAAATATCAAGAGAGATGGGCTGGAATACTCCGTACCCGCTCCAGCCACGAACTACAACTCGGAACCGGCTAGACAAGCTCAAGTCGCAGTCTGCTTCTCGAACCACTTCTTGAACCTTGCCTTCATCCTCGCCTCGGGCTCCCAAGTCTGCTCCTCTACTCCGTCACAGTCCCACAGGACTCTCATCAAAGGAATCTTCTTCTTCCAAAGCTCCTTGACTCTCCTCTCGAGCACCCTCAATGGCCTCGCCTTTAAAGTCATGTTAGGCTGAAGATCCTCAGGAATCTTAGCCAACAACTGATCACCCTCGTGAAGACACTTCCTCAGCATCGACACATGAAATACCTTGTGGAACGCACGCATAACGTCAGGCAACTCCAGCCTATATGCCACGGGCCCCACCCGCTCAACCACTCTGAACGGACCCATGTACCTCGGACTCAACTTAGTCTCTGTCAATGACCTGTTCGGACCCCGCAACATGGCCATCTTGAGGTACACTCTATCACCAACCTGAAACTCAAGATCCTTTCTCCTCTTATCAGCATAGCTCTTCTGCCGATCCTGAGCCTCCTTCATGTTCAGCCTCAAAACCCGAATCTTCTCCGAGGTCTCCTGAACAAAATCTGCACCAAAAATGCTCCTCTCCCCCACCTGAGTCCAACATAACAGTGTACGACACGGCCTCCCATACAAAGCCTCATAGGGAGCCATCCCAATACTAGCCTCGTAGCTGTTGTTATAAGCAAACTCCACCAAGCTCAAGTGATCTGCCCAATGACCACCCCAATCCAGCACACACATCCTCAACAAATCCTCCAAAATCTGGATCGTCCTCTCTGACTGACCGTCCGTCTGAGGATGATAGGCTGTACTCATATGCACCTTCGTGCCCATCTCTGCCTGAAATGCCTTCCAGAACACCGAAGTGAACTTGGAACCTCTATCAGACACAATACTAGCAGGTACACCATGCAGTCTGACTATCTCCCTCACATACTTCTTGGCCAAAACCGCTGCTCCATCCGTTTTCTTGATGGCCAGGAAATGTGCAGACTTAGTCAAACGGTCCACAATGACCCAAATAGCATCAAACGTCCTCGACACAGGCAGACCTACCACGAAGTCCATCGTGATCAAATCCCACTTCCACTCAGGAATGGGCAAACTCTGAAGTAAACCACCAGGAACCTGATGCTCCGCCTTCACCAGCTGGCAAGTATCACACTTCGCCACCCAGTCGGCTACGTCCTTCTTCATCCCGACCCAGTGATAATACCGCTTGAGGTCACGGTACATCTTGGTCGACCCTGGATGAATAGAGAACTTGCTCGAATGAGCCTCTCTCAGTATCTCCTGCCTCAAATCCTCACCCTTGGGCACACAGATCCGACCATGCACAAGGATAGTACCATTAGCAGAAACCTGATACTCTGCACCTGCAGCCTTAGAGGCATTAATCAGCCCCTCATCGCTCCCCTGAGCTAACCTCACTCTGCTCAACAAATCCGCTCTACCAGCTGCCTCCAAACCCAAAGGTTCCTGTGAGATAGCACACAAACTCAATGCACTAATCTCACCTACCAATGCCTCCATATCCTGCTCCTGAGCCGAAGCCACCCGCTTCCGACTCAAGGCATCTGCAACCAAATTTGCTTTACCAGGATGGTAAGCTATATCCAGATCATAATCCGCTACCAACTCCATCCAACGCCTCTGCCTCAAATTCAGCTCAGGCTGAGTAAAAATATACTTCAGACTCTTGTGATCTGTAAATACCTGTACCTTCCCACCATACAGATAGGATCTCCAAATCTTAAGAGCAAAGATCACTGCTGCCATCTCTAAATCATGAGTAGGGTAATTAGCTTCATGCTTCCGCAACTGCCGCGAAGCATAGGCTATAACCTTCCCCTGCTGCATAAGTACACAACCCAACCCACTCTAGAAGCGTCTGTATACACAACATAAGGCTCGTCCTGCTCAGGCAGTGCTAACACCGGCGTGGTAGTCAACATCTGCTTGAGACTTGCAAAATTCGCCTCACACTCCGGTGACCACACAAATGGGACATCCTTCCCTGTAAGCTTAGTCATCGGCTGAGCCATACTCGCAAAACCCCGAACAAACCTCTTGTAGTAACCTGCTAACCCCAGGAAACTCCGAATCTCAGTGGCACTCTGCGGCCTCGGCCACTCCCTGATGGACTGAATCTTCTCTGGATCCACTGAAACTGCCTCAGCTGAAACAATATGACCCAAGAACCCCATCTCAAGCTGCCAGAAACTGCACTTGCTCAACTTAGCAAATAACTTCTGCTCCCGCAGCTTCTCCAACACTGCTCTCAAATGTCCTGCATGCTCCTCAGGACTCTTAGAATATACCAGGATGTCGTCGATGAAAATGATGACCGACACGTCCAGAAACTCCTGGAACACGCTGTTCATCAATCTCATAAACGCAGCTGGCGCGTTTGTCAACCCAAACGCAACTCATAGTGTCCATACCTCGCCCTGAAGGCTGTCTTCCTCACATCTGCCTCATGTATAGGAATCTGATGATATCCTGATGCCAAGTCGATCTTGGAGAACCAAGTAGCACCCCTCAACTGATCCAACAACTCATCAATCCTTGGGAGAGGGTACTTGTTCTTCACAGTGACTCGGTTCAAACCCCGATAGTTAATACACAACCGAAAACTCCCATCCTTTTTCTTAACAAACAACACCGGAGCTCCCCACGGTGAACAACTAGGACGGATAAAACCCTTGCCCAACAAATCCTCCAGCTGCTTCTTCAGCTCTGCCATCTCTGCTGGAGCCATCCTGTAAGGAGCCTTGGATAACGGCATCGTCCCTGGTTCCAGCTCAATAGTAAAAGGATCCGACCGAGATGGTGGTAATCCCTGCAATGACTGGAACACATCCTCAAAGTCCTCCACAACCGGAATACCGCTAACCGTAGACTTCCCCACAGACTCTGGCATAGAGATAGTAACCAGATAAGCCTCACGGACCTTCTCGATCATCTTCCCCGCCTGAACGGCTGAGATCACGAGACTCCCCGAAGTCGGTCTAATATCCTGAAAAATTAACTTCCCTCCTGGACGCTCAAACTCCACTCTACCCCGATAGCAGTCCAAGTGCACCTTATACCGATGCAACCAATCCATACCGAGAATAACATCATACAACTCCACTGGACTGATAAGCAAATCCGCTGGCCACGACTTTCCTGCGATCTGAATATCAACTCCTCCAGCTCGTCCAATAACCCTCAGGAACTTGCCTCCCGCAACTTTGACAACTCCTGAACGCTCTCCAGAATCCCCTTTGATCCCCGCACTCTCGGCACACTCTGGAGTAATGAAGCTATGAGAAGCTCCAGAATCAAACATAACATGGGACTTAAACCCGCCCACCAACAAGGTCCCTACACAAACCTCATGTGTTGAGAACCTAACACTTGACCACAAGCAAAAACAAATATAATCTGAACTATTGAATTGACTAAGTTCGAATCTCAGAAGTTATACCTGTGATTGCTCCTGCACTAGTGCCACCGGGCTCCTGGGTCGAATACACCTGAGACGTCGGCTCGATCCAACCCACCGGCTGCACACCGTGCTGCACAACCTGCTGCATCCCTGGCTGAGCCCCAGCCTGCAACACTGCTACCGCTCTCTGCTGCAACTTGGGACAACGAGGCTTGATATGCCCCGTCTCTCTGCAGTAGTAACACACTCGAGTGTCTGTCCACGGCTCCGTCACCGCCCGCTGCTCTGTCACTGCCCGCTGCTCACCTCTCTGTGGACAGCTAGTCACCTTGTGGTCCCTGCTACCACACCCAAAGCATCTCGCACCCCCGTGCCTCGATCTCTGCATAACATCAAACTTCCGCTTCTGCCCTTGCGCAGGCTTGCCGCCCTTGCTAGGAACAGAAGACGGCTGAGACTGCTGTGGCTGCACCGAAGAACTGACCACAACCACCTGTGACCTCAAGTCATCCTCTATCCCAGCTGCAACCTCAACCAACTCCGCTCTCGTAGCATAGCTCCTCACTCTGCACCGAGTCCTCAAATCATCCAGCAGAGCCAACAAAAACCTCCGCACCTGAGCCGACTCTGGCTCCCATGCCCTGCCTGCATACCCCACAAGCCGACTGAACTCGCATCCAGCTCCCGCACTGTACGGTCTCCTGAGTCAACCCAAGAACCGTGCCTCCATACGATCAAGAGCCTCCTGAAGAAAATACTTGGAGTTAAACTCCCTCACAAAATCTCCCCAAGACATACCCTGCTACACCCTCCGTGCTGTTACCGACCTCCACCACACACGTGCATCTCCTGACAAGTAAAACACTGCCAGATCCACCCTGTACCGGTCGGGACACCTAAGCGAAAGGAAAATATCCTCCATCCGCTCTCTCCACTCGTCTGCTACACTCGGATCGGTACTTCCTGAGAAATACCCTGCTCCCACATGCCGCAGCTGCTCCATCATCCGCACATACTGTGCATCCACTACCTCGGCCCCCGGCTGCACACCTGCCTGCAAACCCGCTGCAGGCTGCACCACTGGAACCTGCCCACCAACCACTGGCGGCACTACTGGATCCTGCCCACCAACCACTGGCGGCACTACTGGTTCCTGCCCACCAACCACTGGCGGCACTACTGGACCCTGCCCACCAACCACTGGCGGCACCACTGCTGGAAGTCGCTGCAAAACCTGAGCTAGCATGTCCATCAAGACATCCTCCCTGCCTGGAGCACCTCCTGCTGCAACCCCCCACACCCGGGGCAACGCCGTGACCGACACCGGGCCCATCCGCCCTGCTGTCACCCAAACTAGCCTGGTCTCCGGACACACTAGATGAACCTGTGACTCGCCACCTCCTCACTGGCCATGCTCGGCTACACTCACACTGGCCTCAGGAACCTGACCTCGTCCCCGACCACGACCACGACCACGCCCACGACCACGACCACGACCGCGACCAACAGCATCCTCACCTCTAACCATCTGTGCCATCCAAGAACAGAAGGCTAAGCAAACAATAAATCTAATACACAAAAGCACAACTTACCGTGGAATCACAAACAGGCTCGAAGAGGATGTTCTAGGACTTCTGCCACACACAATTGACCCAACTCATACAATCAATCATAGCATGGAATCCTAAACATCAACAGCAAAAGCACAATGAACCCTAGACCTAGAACCGTAAGGGCTCTGATACCAAAATGAAACAACCCTTCCCGTTTTTTTTTTTTTATTTACATCTTAATTTACTAGTGGTCCCATACCCACTAACATCCTAACGACAATCAATAACCGCGGATAACCAAATAAAAATAATCTCCATTAAACCAAAAGAATCTCAGCAACAATAATCCAAGCATCAATAACACCATAAACCAAACAAAGAAATAACCAAAACCTAGCATCCTACAATGTTCCATTGACTTAATCTAGCAACCTAACAATAGCTAGACCACAATCAATCAAGTCTCTAGAACATCCTCCTCCTCATCGCCTTTGTTTCCACGATCACACTTTTCCTTTACCTGCACATCACAAACAACAATTGAGATGCGTAAGTATTATCACAAATACATAGTGAGGCCGTCCTCCCATCTACTAGGTTATACACACAAGCATATGAGATTCCCAACTCAACAAACAACAAGTAAACAATCAATACATCAAACCAGGAAAAAGAATAAGACTCGGCAGGTACTAGTGTCGACCGATGCTCAAACGGTGCCCATCGATGCTGCAAAGACTGGTGCCGACCGATGCTGAAGTGGTGCCGACCGATGCTGAAGTGGTGCCGATCGATGCTACACAGGGTGGTACCGATCGATGCTCACAAAGTGGTATCGATCGATGCCTTTTCTGCAGATACGATCTGCGCGAAACTCAGCGACGAACTCCGATTCTAATCATCTCAGATTCGACTCCAAACACGTTTATCCACCTCGGAAATCACGAGAAATCACAAGAACAAGGTACCCAAGCAAGCAAACAACGCAAACAACAAGGAATCACACAAAACAAGAGAGATCTCATGCTTAGATCAACCATGGTCAAGCACTCACCTCAAGAACAGGAAGATTGGATTGAGAAACGTGGAAAACAACACCTCCAGAGCTTCCCCTTCATTTCCAGCAACAACTAGACCTCCTACAGCCTCAGATCTCTCCAAAATCTCCAAGAACAAGCCCAGAAATCTCAGAAACGTTTTTCTCTATTTTCTCTCTTTCTTTTCACTCAACGGCGACCAAAATGAGACTCTGAAACCCTAAAATTCGTCCTTAGACACTTATAACACGATTTAGGGATTTAACTGAACCAAACCGAACCAATTCGGCAATTAATCAAACCGGTCGAACCCAGAAATAAGGAGTATCGAGCAATGCCACTAGGGTGTCGATCGATGCTGCTTCCAAAATCACACAAATCTGGTTCGCGAATGTTACAGCTCTGTTCGAAAAACAAGTCAAGGAGGCGACGAAATTATAATTCATTTATCTATCACTTAGTTCATCCAACTCGCAACTTGCATGCAAAATTAAAAAAAAAAATAATAAAGTGAAAAAAAAAAATGCATACAAAATAAAGGTTTCGACCAAGTGTTAATGTGTTATTATTACTAGATAAATACCTGCATTGCACTGTGGGAATAATTTTATAGATTTTAATTTATTTATTTTATTTAAAGTTAATATTTTTTGTTATAAATTATTATAGAGAACTTCGATTAAAAACTTATCATTAGAACAACAGAAACATTTATAAAAGTTTGAAGAGTAACTAAGATTATTATTCTCACAGAATTATGTGCTTTTTCACTCCATCATTCTTAAAAGCTAAATATCAAACATTGTAACATAGTCTTGAATTTCTTGATAGTATTTGTCTCAAGAAAATATCACAACACAATACAACATGAAATAATATATGCATGTTTAAGATTTTTAAAATGGACAATAAAATAAAAAATTTTATTGAACAAGAAAACTCCAAAAAAAAGTATCATCTCATTTGGTTGGTGTTGCCTTGTATCATCTTGTTCATAGATATTATATTGCAATGTCTTCTTGTTTTTAAAATGATGTATTGGTTTTAGAACTTGATTGGTTATACCTCTCCAAACTTCTCGCAATCGTTATATTTCAAAAACTTATTTCCGTAAGCATTTGCGGTTGTAGATAAACAGGTGGTATGTACAAAAATATAAAGGAAAATCACATAAAATAAATAAACCTATATAAATAGTTTTTACTAATAATTCCTTATTATATATATTTGCAGATGCTACTAAAATATATATTGTTGTTGATTATATCAAACCCCATCTGTATATATATATATATATATATATATATATATATATATATATGATAATCATCAAACAGTAATACTTCTTTAGCTTTAATCTCCCAGTGAATAAATTATTTGTGTTTAAATTCATAATTTATTTGTTTAATTTTTAACTATTTAATGATTATTATTTTTTTTATTTTTTTTTTGTTAAAGGGTATTCAATATTATAAATAAATGTCCAATGGGCTATTTCCGGATTTAGGCCCACCCCTTTATAATAAAACGGAAGTACACAACATTGGTTTGGTAGATTTTATAATTTTAATAAATGGTTACAAATAGGTTATACATAGATTATAAATTAATCAATATATTAATTGTAACAAATAAAATCTTAATTATAACAGAAAATCTTAAACGGGTTATTCCAAATTTATAGTTCATGGATATTCCAAACTTTATTTTCGGAAGATCACGTATATGGTTCCAAATATCTAGAATCACAATATTAACAATTTATTTTGCACATATTTTATTCATAAACCACATCAATAAAAAATTATTAAAGGGATAAAAATATACTTTCAATCATAAAAAAAAAAAAATCAAATCTCGCTAATTTAACAAAATTAATTGTAATCTTCGTGAACGTATTTAGAAATAAAAATTAAACCTTAATGATAGATTAGGACCGTGCTAGAGCACGGGTTAAAATTCATTTTATTTATATTATAATTTTAGCATAAATATAATTTATATGATTGATTTTTAAAAAATTTAAGATGCTAATCTAGCATTAATCGTGATCTTGAGAATCGTATTTTATTCTAAAATTATAATATAAATAAAATGAATTTCAACCCGTGCTTTAGCACGGGTACTAATCTAGTTCAATATTATAAATAAATGCCCAATGGGCTATTTTCGGATTTAGGCCCATTTACATAAATCCCCTTAGGGCCTAAACCACAAATCAAACCAAATAAAACCAAAGAATCAAAATTGACTCGGGTTTAACTAAAAAGAACCGAAATCAAACAGGTCTCTTTCTAACCCTAATCTCAAACTGAAGAACTCGAGTTTGAGCCGCCGTCCATGGAATTGCGGATGCTCATCGGAACAAGTCCTCCAGTAAGCCTGGACGACGCGAGCCAAACGGAGATGGTGATCCAGGATCCGTTTGCCATCCCGCCACCGTAGAGCAGCTTCGAGGAGGAAGAAGAGATCCGATCTTTGGTTGTCGATGAGATTCAGGCTCATATGTCAGAGATCTAAAGCGGTAGGGAGTAGATCTTAAACCTTCGACGGTCGCTTAGCTCCTCCTAGCCATAGACAACCTCCCCCATCGAACGACAGCCGTGAGAGCCTCCAGAATCTCCGGTCATCATATCTAACTGCCTTACTCTCTCGATCCTTGCTGTGAATCTCCCTCTTCTATTCCCCGTCGCATCACCGGCTGTAACATCCGCGAACCGGAATTCCGGTTTAGGATGTGCATCGATCGATGCAGCAGGAGCATCGATCGATGCCGACTCACCTGTGCGACTTAAGTCAAACGCTGCGTTTGGGAAGGAAAAAGGAAAACCCTTATTTCGAGAGTTTTGTCTCATTCGTGTTTTTGGCCGCATTTGAGAGAAACGAAAGAGAAAGAAACTGTTCTTGACTGTTTGAGTTTCCTGAGATTTGGGGCGTTCGGGGTGAGATCTGTAGCTGGGATTGCCGTAGAGCTTCCTGGAAGCGTGTTCTTGCTGTTTTATTGTTTAGATTCGTCTCCAGGTAAGTGCAGGACCATGGCTTATCTAAGCTAGAATTCAAGTTGTTTGTTTCTTGTGTTAGACGTATCAGTTGATGTTATGGACGTTAGAAGTTTTCTTGTGGCTTGGGATTGATTGTGGTTGTGAACGAGATCCGGCGAAACCGGAGAAATCACGGTGCTCACGCCATCGTGATGTGCATGCTTGCATCGGTCGATGCAAGTGCGAGGACGGCGCGATGAACTTGTGGTTTTTCGTGTGCGCCGAGCATGCCGATCGATGCAGATTGCATCGGTCGATGCAGTTATACTTGCATCGCGATGCGCTTTTAGTCAGACGACGATGCTTCTCCCGTTGGGCACGTGGTCGATGTACGGTGGCATCGGTCGATGCTATGTCCTGTTTTGTTATTGTCTCATTGTTGGTGTTGATTACCGATACTCTAATGCTTGTGTGTATAGCCCAGATGGGAGGATTGCCTTACTGAGTATTTATAAAATACTCATGCATTGCAATATGTGTTTGTGGTGCAGGTAAAGGCAAAGGTGACCGTGGGATCCAGCAATGAAGAGGAGGATGTTCTTGACTCGGTTGGTTGCTGATCTGCATTGAGGTTGCTAGAGTTGAGTCTTGTGAGCATTGTTTAGGTTGCTGGTTATTTGTTTTATGTTGTTGGATCTTTAGTTAAGATCGAATTGATATCAAGTATGTTATATTTTATTATTGATTATATTGATATTGCTATAATTCCGCTGTTGGTCAGTGTTTATACAGTGACTGTGCCATATGGGACCACCAATTGAGGTTATTTATTATTATATTTATTATTTATTATTTTATTATTTTTTAAAAAAAAAAAAAAAAGGTCTGGGCCAGCCATTTTGGTATCGTGAGCCCTTACGGTTCTAGGCCTGGGGTTCACTAGGCTTCAGGCTGTAGATGTTTGGGATTGCATGTCTTGATTGATTATGTGAGTTAGTCAATTGTGTGTGGCATGGAGTCCTGAACATCCTCTTCGAGCCTATTGTGATTCCACGGTGAGTTTTTATTGTGATAAATAGTAATTGGTCACAAAGCCTTCGTTCATGGTAGTGCGATGGTTAGGGTGGTGCTGTTGCTGGTCGTGGTCGGACGCGACGTGGTCGTGGTCGCGGACGTGGTCGTGGTAGGGGCAGAGTCCCAGTGGGTTAGGTGAGGCCGAGACCTGAGCATGCTGGAGAGTGTTGGCGAGTCGCAGGGTGTTCCGAGGATTCCGTGAGTGTGGCAGAGGGGGCGGTGTTGATGCCCAGCGGCATGCTGTGTGGTCCCGGGTGTGGGGTCCCAGCGGGTGGAGTCCCTGGTGTTGACATTGCGGCTTTGCTAGCACAGTGTTGGAGCGGTTACCACCGTGGTACCGGCTCAGGCTCGATAGTGCCACCAGTGGTGGCGATGAGCGGCAGCCAGTGGTTGCGGATGGAGCATGGTCGTTATTTGGCTATGCTCAAGGAGATGAAGGGTCTGTTCACCGAGAGGTTTGTGGTGGTACAGATCCTACTGCTGCGGATGCTCGGAGGACGAGTGGAACGTAACTTCCATACTCGCGATGTCCCGTGGAGTTTTGGGTGGACATAGGGGTCTACTTTTTGGGTGGTGATGCTGAGTCATGGTGGAGATCAGTGGTTGCTAGGAGGGCGCAGAGGAGATGACTTGGCTGACTCACCGGAGTTCAACCGCAAGTATTTTCCCTGAGAGGCATTGGACCGGTTGAGGTGCAGTTCCTTCCGTATATCTCACGGGCGGTCAGTGCGGGACTGGATTTCCAGTTCGCCGACTCTTATGTTGGGGGGGTCGGGCTATGTAGTCCGAGGAGGCTCTGTGAGGAGGTTTAAGAGAGCTCTACGGGATGATTCGAGAGTTCACTGTAGAGGACGGTATTATGCTACGCGTGCAGAGCTGGTTGAGACTGCAGCGTAGATCGAGGAGGATATCCGGGCACAGTCAGTGTCGGTTACTCCAGTAGCCTGTACCTAGTGCTCAGCAGCAGGGTGGTTCCAGCAGGGGCGGTAGGCATGCTCAGGGAACCAAGAGGAAGTGGGAGGCTACGAGAAGTCCGAGTGGTGCAGCTGCTTCAGCCAGGAAGCAAGGATCACAAGGTTGCTAGTTGTCCCAAGAGGAGTGTTCGACGGCGGGCCTCGGGTATGTTACCATTGCAGAGACGGGGGCACATTAGGCCTTTTGTCCCAAGTTGCAGCCGGCAGCAGTGGCAGCGTTGCAGCAGGTGCAGCCTGGTGGCAGCAGGTGGCACGGATTGAGCAGGGGCCTGGGTTTACACGAGTAGCCGAGATGGAACCAGTGCCGGGCGATCACAAGTATATTTTCTGGTACTTAACTTTGTGAATTTTTAGAGGTTCATTTTAGTAGTTTCGTGATTAAGTGTTAGGTTCTCAACACATGAGGTTTGTGTAGGGACCTTGTCAGGCTGGTTTAAGTCCCTGGTTATGTTTGATACGGAGCCGCATAGCTTCATACTCCAGGTGTAGTGGCGGGGATCAGCGGAGATCCTGGAGAGCGTGAAGTGGAGTTGTCGAGCTGCGGAGGCGAGTTCCCGAGAGTGATTGACGAGCTGGGGGAATTGATATTCAGATCGCAGAGAGTCGTGGCCAGCTGATTTGCTTATCAGTCCAAGTGGAGCTGTATGATGTTATTCTCGGGATGGATTGGTTGCATCGCATGGGTGCATTGGATCGCCATCGGTAGAGTGGAGTCTGGAGCGTTCGCAGGGGAAGTTGGTTTTGCAGCATTGTAACCGACTTCGGGAGTCGTGATCTGCCATTCAGGCTGGGAAGATGATCCAGAAGGGGCTGTGAGCTTATCCAAGTTACTATATCTATGCCAGTAGTCAGTGGGGAAGTCTACGGTTAGCGGTGTTCTGGGTAGTGAGGAATTTGAGGATGTGTTTCGTCTTTGCAGGGATTACCACCATCACGGTCGGATCCTTACCATTGAACTGGAACCGGGACACATCCGTTATCCAAGGCTCTCACGAATGGCTCCAGCAGAGATGGCAGAGCTGGAAGCAGCTAGAAGATTTGTTGAGTAAGGGATTCATCCGTCCCAGTGTATCACCGTGGGGAGCGCCGGTGTTGTTTGTGAAGAAGAAGGATGGGAGTTTCAGGATGCATTGATTATCTGGCTCAACCGGGTCACCGTGAAGAACAAGTATCCTCTTCCTAGGATCGATGAGTCGTTGGATCGCTGAGGGGTGCTACTTGGTTCTCCAAGGTAGATCTCGGCGTCGGGTTAATGATACTCATAGAGAGGCAATGAGGAAGACTGCTTTCAGGACGAGATATGGGCACTATGAGTTTGTGGTGATGCCCTCGGATTGACTAACGCACCAGAAATGCCATGAGATTGATGAACAGGTGTTTCGTGATTTCTGGATGTATCTCCGTCATCATTTTCATCGACCACATCCTGGTTTATTCTAAGAGTCCTGAGGAGATGCAGTGCATTGAGAGCTGTCATGGAGGGCGGAAATGCTGGCTGCTAAGTCAAGTGCAGTTTTTCGGCAGCGCGAGATGGGCTGGTCACACTGCCCAGAGAGGGGTTTCGAGATCCGCAGGAAGATTCAGCTATCGTGGATTGGCTAGACCGCAGAATGCCAACAGAGATCGTGAGTTTCCTTGATTGGCAGCTTATTACAGAGATTTGCAGGGGTTTGGAGCATGAGCACGCCCATGACTAAGCGTTGACAGTGGAAGGATGTTCCTTTTTGCCTGGTCAAGAAGCGAGGAAGGCTTTGCAAGCCCAAGGAGATGTTGACTACTGCGCCAGTATTTGGCTTTGCGAGCAGGGAGAACCCTATGTGGTTTATACAGATGCATCGAGAGTTGGTTTCAAGGGTGCATGGAAGTGCATGGGAAGGTGATTGCCTATGCACGCACTGGGGCGGTGCATGAAGCGCAACTATCCTACTCATGATTTCGATGGGTGCTGTAGTTTTTGCCCAGATTTGAGATCTTATCTTAGTGGTGCAAAGGTACAGGTGTTCACAGACATAAGAGCCTGAAGTATATATTCACTCAGCCTGAGTTGAATTTGAGAGAGGCGGTGGATGGAGCCTTGTGGCGGATTATGATTTGGAGATAGAAATATCATCCTGGTATGCTAACACTGCCAGATGATCTGAGTCGGAAGAGGGTAGCTTTTGGCTCAGAGCAGGAGATGGAGTCTCTGGTAGGAGAGATCAGTGCGTTGAGCTTGTGTGCTGTTTCACCGGAACCGTTCGAAGCAGTGGACAGAGTGAGATCTTTTCAGGAAAGTGCTGGCATGGAAGGATTTGGGGCTGGTGAATGCCACAAAGGATGTCTGATTCCAGTATCAGTCTCAGACAATGGTACTATCTGTACATGGTCGGATTTCAGGTGCCCAAGGATGAGGAGCGAGGCAGGAGATTCTGAGGGAGGCCTTTCGAGTGAAGCCATCTATTCATCCAGAGCGACTAAGATGTACCGTGACCTCAAGAGGTACTATCATTGGCCTGAAGAAGGATGTGGCTAGTTGGGTTTCGAGGTGTGATGTGTCAGCTAGTGAAGGCTGAGCATCAAAGTTCCTGGCGGGTTACAAGAGCTACCCATTCTCGAGTGGAAGTGATATGATTCACCATGGATTGTGGTAGGATCACTGTCACGGACTTTTGATGCCATATGGTCAGGACCGGTTGACTAAGTCAGCACATTTTCTGGCCATTAAGAAGACTGATGGAGCAGCGGTCTTGGCTAAGAATATGGAGAGAGATAGTCAGACTGCATGGGGTGCCAGCGAGCATTGAAGTCCGACAGATTCTAAGTTCACTTCGGTTCTAAGAAAATTCTTCAGCAGAGATGGGCACTAAGGTGCATATGAGTACAGCTTATCATCCCCAGACAGATGGACAGTCTCGAGAGGACGATCCGTACGTTGGAGGATTTGCGAGGATGTGTGTGTTGGATTGGGTGGCCATTGGGCAGACACTCGAACCTCGTAGTTTCTTACAACAACAGCTATCGTGCGAGCATTGGTATGGCCCTTATGAGGCTTTGTATGGGAGGCCCTGTCGCATAATCGTTATGCTGACTCAGTGGAGAGGAGCATGTACGGGCGGATTTTGTTCAGAGACCTCAGAAGATTCGGCTCAAGCTGAACATGAAAGAGGCTGTGGATAAAGTGCAGAGGAGCATGCAGATAAGAGGCAAGAGAATTGAGTTTCAGGTAGAGACAGAGTGTACTTCAAGATGGCCATGTTGCAGGGTCCGAACAGGTCATTGACAGAGACTCTGTTGAGTCCGAGGTATATGGGTCCGTTTCGCAGTGAAAGCGAGTTGGAAAAAAAGCATATGGCTGGAGTTACCTCGAGGTTACGTGCTTTCCATAAGGTATTCCATGTGTCTGTAAGCGGAAGTGTCTCCGTGAGAGATAGATGATCAGTTGTCCAAGATTCCAAAGATAGCTTCAGCCTAACATGACTTATTAGAATCAGTGAGGGTTCTCGAGAGGAGATCGGAACTTCAAGAAGAAGGTTCCTCTGGCAGAGTCCTTTGGGACTGTGATGGTGTGGAGGAGCACAAAACCTGAGGCAAGGATGAAGGCAGGGTTCCGTATAGAAGGAGAAGCAACCATTTTACCTGAGCTTACTTAGTCTGGTTCCGTCCCAGAATCCGTGGCTGGAGCGGAATGGAGTATTTACCATTCTCTTGTTACTCGCCGCTCTAGGGGTGTTGGTCAGGCGACTCAGTAACAAGATGATGGTGGTGCTCGGGTACAAAGTTTCCGTGAGGCGGGGTTTTGGGAAGCTCGGAATAGAAGTTTCCTTAAGTGGAAAGTTTCCAGAAATGGAAAGTGCTAAATATGGAAAGTTCTCGGGAAAGAGAATTTGTCCATTTTTGCGGTGGGAAGCCTGGGAGAGGCTTTGTGGCGGACTTTCGGGTCAGAGTGCCTGTGTGTGGCGGTCTTGTTAGACATTGTGTGGCCTGTGGCGGGCTTTTAGCCAATTGTGTGGTTTGTGGCGGGTTTTTAGCCGTTTGTTGGCCTTTGTGGCGGGCTGTTTAGCCAGAGTGTCTTTGTGACGGTCCTTCGGGACAGATGGTCTTTGTGACGGTCCTTCGGGACAGATGGTCTTTGTGACGGTCCTTCGGGACAGATGGTCTTTGTGACGGTCCTTCGGGACAGATGGTCTTTGTGACGGTCCTTCGGGACAGATGGTCTTCGTGACGGTCCTTCGACATGGTCTTCGTGACGGTCCTTCGGGACCTTGGTGGCGGTCCTTTAGGACATTTGTTGGCCTTGGTGGCGGTCCTCGTGAGGACATTTTGTTGGCCTTTGTGGCGGCCCTTGTGGCGTGTATATGATCCTTGTGTGGTCATATGGTATTCCAGTGAGGGAATATGTGGCTGGTAGAACATTGAGATGTTTTTACGCGAGTCACGGGAAGGAAACCTGGATAGGGATAGGACTCAGACGTGTTCAATCGTTTGCTCGCGGCTCTTGGAGGACTTTGGTTCTCCTAGTACCATATTCGGAGACTTTGTGACTTTGGAGTATGGTTGGTATATCGACTTCGGACGACGGTCCGGAGGCGCGCTGTAGGGTGACGACCCGAGAGACGAGTTTGGATTTTCCTTATATATTATGGCATGCGGGCTTAGGCCCGATGAGGAGCCAACATTGGCATGCAGACTTAGGTCTGATGAGGAGCCGATGAAACTCAAGGTTTAGGCCTATGAGAAAAAGGAAAGTCAAAGTCGAGAGCAATGATGCCTGGAGCGTGAGTCTATCGCCTAGAGGTGACCTTCTGTAGATCGGTCGGAGGAGTGCGGGCCGTGGAGACGGTTGCACGGGAGTCCTTGGCTGATGGTTGTTTGGGATTCGAGGACGAATCCAGTTTGGTGGGGAGAATTGTAACATCCGTGAACCGGAATTCCGGTTTAGGATGCATCGATCGATGCAGTAGGAGCATCGATCGATGCTGACTCAATTCTGTGCGTTTTGACTTAAGTCAAACGCTGCGTTTTGGGGAAGGAAAAGGGAAAACCCTTAATTCGAGAGTTTTGTCTCATTCGTGTTTTTGGCCGCATTTGAGAGAAACGAAAGAGAAAGAAACTGTTCTTGACTGTTCTTGAGTTTTCTGGAGATTTGGGGCGTTCTTGGGTGAGATCTGTAGCTGGGATTGCTGTAGGAGCTTCCTGGAAGCGTGTTCTTGCTGTTTTATTGTTTAGATTCGTCTTGGCACAGGTAAGTGCAGGACCATGGCTTATCTAAGCTAGAGAATTCAGTGATTTGCTTGTTTCTTGTTGTTAGACGTATTGATGTTATGGACGTTAGGAAGTTTTCTTGTGGCTTGGGATTGAGTTTCTGTGGTTGTAGGAACGAGATCCGGCGAGAAACTTCGGAGAAATCACGGTGCTCGACGCGTCGATCGATGCATAGCTTGCATCGGTCCAAGTGCGAGGACGGCGCGATGAACTTTAGGGTTTTCGTGTGTGCGTCGAGCATGCGTCGATCGATGCAGATTGGGTATCGGTCGATGCAAGTTATACTTGCATCGATCGATGCAGCTTCTTATCGATCGATGCTTCTCCTGTGGGCATCGATCGATGCATGTGTGGCATCGGTCGATGCTATGTCCTGTTTTGGTTATTGTCTGTTGATTGTTGTGTGTTGATTACTGATAC
The DNA here is from genome assembly GCA_023657505.1 of Camelina hispida. NCBI lineage: Eukaryota > Viridiplantae > Streptophyta > Magnoliopsida > Brassicales > Brassicaceae > Camelina > Camelina hispida. Next base: position 22,560,875 of record CP094635.1, on the reverse strand, counting down.
TCTAATGCTTGTGTGTATAGCCCAGTAGATGGGAGGATTGCCTTACTGAGTATTTATAAAATACTCATGCATTGCAATATGTGTTTGTGGTGCAGGTAAAGGCAAAGTGTGACCGTGGGATCCGTGAAGAGGAGGATGTTCTAGGGACTCGGTTGGTTGCTGATCTGGCATTGTTAGGTTGCTAGAGTTGAGTCTTAGAGCATTGTTTAGGTTGCTGGTTATTTGTTTTATGTTGTTGGATCTTTAGTTAAGATTGGAATTGATATTGGAGTATTGTTATATTTTATTATTGATTATATTGGATATTGCTATTGAATTCCGCTGTTGGTTGTGTTTGTGGTTAGGTGACTAGTGGGTATGGGACCACTAGTTGTAGTTTTATTTATTATTATATTTATTATTTATTATTTTATTATTTTAAAAAAAAAAAAAAAAAAGGTCGGTCGTTTCA